>OZ000480.1:10890000-12104062 GCA_963922655.1 Cardamine chenopodiifolia | reverse complement strand
ACAAAAGACTACAATTGTTTCAAGAAGGTCACTCTAGCTCCAACACGCTCCATCTCGCGCTCATTTCTTGCGAGAGTGAGATTTGGGGAGGATGTAAAGTTGATGATTGCCAACATGGGGCTTTAAAAATTTCTCTCCTCCGACATCACGTCTATTCCAATCTCGTGCAAGAAGTATTTGCTATGGTGGAGCTAGTGTACAAGACGCCAAGAACGCCTAAGCCGGATGAGGGATATTTTTGCTTCAAAACATTGGAGCAACAATTTACCATCACCATAAAGGAGATTTGTGAAGCATTTGGATTTCCCTGCGGATGCAGAGTGAAGTTCCCAGACTTTAAAGATGCGTAAGGTTTTTGGAATACAACTGCGGTGGGAAAGTCCGATAAGGTTCCTAAAGGAGAATTTATACGGAACCCGGCGATTCGTTATGTGCACAAGTTCCTTGCTAACACCCTATTCGCAAGGAAGCAATCGGGAGCAGTGAGAAATGATGAGTTGTGCCTCCTTTACCAAGGCTTGAGACTCTTCTTGAATGATGAGCATGGTGTGATGTTTCACGACGATTTAGGAGAGCGAGTTGATGTGAACCTTTGTTGTGGGTTTTCCAAAGAGTTGACCAAAATTTGGTCATGGGGAAGGACGATAACGGAACCATGTTACATGGGCGGTATGCTTACGACACTCTTCTTCAAAGTCAGTCTCAAACCAATACACTTTCACCAAGAACAAAACCGACTACCTCAATCGCGACTACTTTTTTTTGTGTCACTTCCTTGAAGAAACAATGAATGAGAAGATAAAAAATTATAGCTATATGAATAGTCAACGAAAAACACGTGTACTCCCTCTCCCTTGACAAGATAAACATCCATCACATTGTTGGAAATTGACCATGAAGATGTGGCTTACATGTTCCTCCTTCTCGGCCACAAGCACCACACGAGGAGCCTCAAACCGATGAGCTTCATGACGCAGAAGGCCCCTAGAAACTCCTAGAGTTACCCATCAAGCCAAAGACCATACATGAGAAGATATTCTTCAACGCCTACAAGATACAATAGAGGATCAACGATATGGCAAAGAGTAAATTCAATTGGATAAAATCGAAGTTCAAGAAGATGCCCGGATATATCTCGGACAAATATGATTTCATAAGGGAAGAAGAAGCGTGGGAAAACACAAGAGATCATGAAGCTCATGGTGAGCAAAGAGTGGTTAATGAGGGTTGTTCTAGTTATGACAGAGCTCGCGATGATCAAGAAGAATTTGATGCGATGCACGTTGATTATCAAGCTTGATATAGCTATGTAAGAGACTACAAGACCGATCATTTCTATCCCACCACATTCGACTTAGGAGGCTCGTGCTCTTCCCATCCAAAAACTCAAAGGTACCACCACACTCACTCTTGTATATCTCTCTCTCTCTTTATTCAGCCTTGTGTTCTTCCTTTTTGATTGTCTATAAGTTTGGGGGAGAGACAATAGTGTCTAATGATGTGTTTTGTTTTTATTTTAGTTTTTGTTATTCTTGCATTACTAACAACTATGTTTTCAGCAAAATTAAAAAAAATCAAAAATTTTAAAAAGCACAAAAATAAGCGTATAGTCTGATTTGCTTATTTAGATAATAGTATATATGTATGTAGATTTTCATTTGCATATGCATAGGGAACAATGATGAGTTTGCCTTGTAAAAGTTCATGATGAGGATTAAGATCATTACCCTTAAAATTTCATGATGAGGATTAAGATCATTACCCTTAATCATAGTTAATTGTTGCTTGAGCATCTTCGAAAAAATGAAAAATCCATGGTCAGACCTTTGCCTCTTTCAAAATTCGACTTCTACCTTTTGTAAGGCTCTCATGATTTCTGAAACATTTCTATGAAGTTGGACTTAAATTAAATCTAATTTCCTCGCCTAGACAGATTTAAATACGTTCTCATGGCAGATTATAAATCACATTCGGGGTTTTTTATACGTTTCACCACCCTTGTGCTAAGCCGAATGGCCACTCTCACCTTTAGAGTGGTTTTTCCTACAGTAGACCTTAACCATTTATTTCAAACCTTTTTGATATATTTGATGAGTGAGTCATTTTCTTGATAATGCTATGATTTTGCAAAAAGTTGAGGATATCGTAAACAACAAAGATTACTTCTTGTTTTAGCTAGAAATGGTAAGACTAGCGATTAGGATTGAGATGAAAGATAAAGGTTGAAAAATAAAGCTTGATCAATGTTATGAAATAGAATCCCTAGAAAACTAAGTGTTAAGCAAAAAAGTCCTAAATCTCAAAACATGAATAAGAAAAGAGAAAAGTGTTGCTTCCCTTAGAATAAGGAAAAATATGTTTTGGAACAAAGAAAGCAAAGAAAAGAGATTAGAAAAGGAATAAAGGTTGAATTAAAAGGTTTTCCCTAGGAGACTAAGATAAGAGATTGATCATGAGGAAATGTTTAAAAGGAAAAAGAGTTTATTGAAAAGTGTTTGAGAAGGAAAAAAAGAACATAAAAAATGGTAGAAACTAGTATGCATTTCTTGACATAGGGCAGAGTAATGAGAGTTAAGCATTGTATGCATCAATTGTTCCTTTTCTTAGATGGATTTTGCATTTGACTGGCATTCTAATGTTTTGAGAGAACCTACCCAAAGAAAAACTCTTTTGAAACTACCTTAAAAATCTTTCAACCAAAAAACCGATTGAGAACGATTTGATATCCCTTTGCAAGACCACATCGAACTCGGGCTTAAAGGGTGATGTTTTTCTAGGCTATCAATTAACCTAATTACGCTGCGTACTCTATGATCTATCCATGGAGAAACAAAAAACAAACACAATAAGAATGCAAATCATGTCTTAATCTAAGCAAAACATTGTTTTTTTAGTTTATGAAATCAAATTCGAATTGTAAACAAAGCCGTAAATAAAGATAAAGAAACATTTTTAAAATTCAAATAAAAGAAAATGAACTTTCAGGAATAAGATAGGTGAATAGGATGATCAAATGCTAGTTAATGGACTTTAATTTTATCTCTTAGAGCTAATCCATTGGTTCTAGAAAACTAATAACGACTAATCCAATCTCATGGTACTAATCTCTTTACTAATCATCTAATAATCAATAAGTCTCATTAACTATCAAATGATCAGTGATTATTATTACCAAGCCTAATAACCACTAAACATCCTAATCAAATATTCTCATAGGTAAGGTAGCTCTTGATATTTTTGTTTGAGAGTTTTGTCGAACACATTGTAAGCATGAAAACTTCTATGTCCTAAACTAACATGATCAAAGCTACTTTAGCCTAAATAACACCTACCAAACATAGATCTAGGAAGTTACAATCCTAAACTCCATTAACTTACAAGAGATTTCCCTAAGTCTATCAATCCTAAAAGTTCAAAAGGGACTACTCAGTCATTATCATGTTAACACAAAGCAATAAGGTTAATCTTTGGTTAATCATGATTCTTTTGTTAATAACCAAAAGATTTAAGAAGAAATCAGATTGGATAACTTAAAAGTGAAAGATTAGCAATAACAAGATGGAGACTAGGGATCATCTCTTTTTCTCTTGTTTATTTACCTCACAGATATGGCATCGACTCAGCTATGGCCTCCTCCAACAAATGTATGTAACAAATTTCAAAGAATTCTTATAACCCTTGTTTCCTCAGGATATAGGGGATCTCAAGCTTTCATCTTAAAGTATGCTTTCCAAGCTTACACTCTATGGATGGAGCGTAATCAGCGGAGACATGGGGAAGTTCCATTAAACCTCGACAATTTGGTTAGAGATGTGGGGAAAATTGTTCGCAATTGATTATCCACTTTGCAGAATCAAGGAATTATGAAGAATGGATTGTAGGATTGGTTTGCGACAAGACTTTAAAGCATGGGTTCTTTATGCTTATTTCTATCTTTTCAACTCTTCATTTTTTTTCAATTTCAGCTCTATTGATAGTGGGTGTACTTTTTTCCACAAACATTGGTTTTGTACCAATTGAGTTTTCCATGCTTGAGTTTTAACGAGGCAATCACTGTCGATTCTATTTTTCTTCTTGTAACGAGGCAACCACCAACCTTCAGGTTATGCAATATCTAAATCATCTAAAAAGCTAAGGAAACATGGCTTGAAAAATTCAAAAAATTGTTTTATACTTGAAGATCTTTCTAATGGAAAAGATTTTTTATCAGTTTCGCTCGTCAATGAAGTGGATGAATATGACATAAGTTCTCCTCCAATTTTTTATTACATCATATCTTAGAATTACTCAAGTCTAACGCTTGATCTTCTTCATCAATCACACATATTCATGTCGAGGTCGTTCATGTTTAATCATGATCCAGACTGTATCTGCATTCAACGGAAAGAAAATTAATGTATCATAAAGAATTAGTGTATCAAGGGAATGCGACAACAAAAACAACATTTCTCAACTTTATCTTTCAAAAGGGTAAAAAGCATTTCATATAAATATAAATATATATATATAAATATATATATAAACCAAAACACGACTTGAATACAAAAAAAATTAAATAATAAAAGAATAAATCAATCAGACCGTATCTTTATAAGACAAGAAATGAGAGATAGTGGGGAAGGATTTTGTTGAGGCTGTCAAGTTTTTCTTCTCTTATGGCTTTTTATCAAATGGAATGAACCCAATGATCCGAACGCTAATCCTCAAGTAGATCAGAATTATAAGGATAAAAATTATCGTCCTATTTCATGCTGTAACGTGATTTACAAGATTATCTCAAAACTTTTAGCAAACAGATTGAAACTTATTCTCCCAGGTTTTGTATCGTAGAACTAATAATCTTTTATTAAGGATCGTTTTATGATGGATATCTCCAAAGCCTTCGATTTTGTCCAATGGGAGTTTCTTATCAATATTTGAAGGCTCTGCAGCTTCCAGCGAAATTTATTCGATGGCTTGAGTTCTGTGTAATTAATCCATTTTTTTCGGTTCAAATAAATGGAGAGCTTGCTGGTTAATTCCGTAGTTAGAAGGGTTTCGTCAAGCTTGTTCTCCTTCTCTCTATATTTTTTGTTGTGTATGACTGTTTTATCTCGTCTATTGGACAAAGCAGTAGTAGAGGGCAACTATGGATTCCATCCAGGTGCAAGAGTTTGAATATCACCCACTTATGTTTCGCGGATGATGTCATAGTTTTTGCTGATGGTAGAATTAGATCAATCAATGGGATCCTTGCAGTTTTTGATGATTTTGCTCGCTTCTCCGGCCTAAACATCAGCCTGGCGAATTCTTTGTTATTTATTATTGGTATTTCCCCTACTACTTGGAACTCTCTAGCTTACTTTCCGTTTAACATTGGAATGCTACCAGCTAAATATTTAGGCCTTCCTTTGATAACTAAAAGGACGTGGAGCTACTCATGCTTTTATTGTCAAGTATGTTTTTCAAGTTACTCTGTATCTATTTTGGCGGGAGCGCAACCGGAGAAACCATGGAGAAGTCCCAACTCTCATTGACATTTTAGTTCAAGTCATGGGAAGAGAAATATGTAATCACCTATCAACTTTGCAGAGGAAGGGGTTTATGACAGATGGTTTGCAAGTTTATTTCTCAACTAGAGTCTAATATATTTGATGTACTTTTTTTTTTCGAGCCTCTGGTTTTTCAGTTTTTTTTTCTAAGCTATATCGAAAGTGATATGTATTCTTTTTTCCATCTCTTGTTTTGTCCCAATTGGGTTTTCCAGATTTGGGTTTTAACGAGTCATGCCACTATCGATTTTTTGTTTTAGAACTCTATTTTTCAGTTTTAAACTCAAATAACAGTTGCATTTTCTGTACAAGAAATGGGAGAAAAAGGGAGAAGAATAAAGTAACGAACAGGAAATGATTGATGTAGCAAAGTATAATTGGTTTTGGGAAACTTGGGTAGCAAAATATGATTGATATGTTATTGTTTATAAGAATAACAATCATATTTTGCTACCCAAGTTTCCCAAAACCAATTATACTTTGCTACATCAATCATTTCCTGTTCGTTACTTTATAAGAATAACAATAGCCATTACATTGAACTTATCAATCTCTCACTACAAGAAAATAGCGTGAAATTGACGGTCTTATCCGTTGAAATCCATCAAAAATGGTTGTTTTCGACGGATATATCCGTCTATTCTAAATGGTCAGAAAAAGTCATCATCGGAAATCCGTTGGTATTTCTTACAGATTTCATATATCTTAAATCCGTCATAAATTCGATATCTGGAGTCCTTTGGAACTCCGTCTGAACAAACCTGTCGGTTATTAGATGGAAACCCGTTGGTCATTCTGACGGAATAACTGACGGTTTTATGACATACTATATCTCGATGGATTTCCAACGAATTCTTGATATGAGATTTCTGACGGTTTTGCGACGGATTTCCGATATCAAAAAACTGACGCAATTCTGATGGATTCCAAATATCAAAGATCCAACGAAATGTATTCTGACGGATTACCGACTGACTGTGTTCCGACGGATTTAAAATAAAAGATTTTAAAAATATATATAATTAATTATGAATTTTAAATAAAATTAAAATTAAATTTAAACTATTCAAAACAAAAGAAAAAACTATCCAAAAGAAAATAAAAACTATTCAAAATTAAAAAAAACTTGAAAAACTGGAAATGTAAAAATTTATAATTCTGAGGAGGCGGTTGAAAGGAACGGAAGAAATCATCCATATAATCCTGCATTGCTTTGAGCTATGTAGCTGTGTTTTCTTCGATAGTTTCAATCTTGTTGAGAGTTTTGATCTCGGCTGACTTTTCTTTCAGTTGTGGTTTAAGCTAATGATCTCCGTAATATTTCGAAGTTGTCGAAGATGGCGACGAGTACTCCTCTGGAAATCCAAAAATATGGCCTTTGGACTTTAGAGTAACCTACGAAACAAAAGTTAGTAAATCATTAGGAAAAAATTAAATTGATAAATTAAAAAAAAAAACAAATGTTACTTACTTCATAGATGAATTAGTTGAGCTTCTTGATCGGAACTTCAATAGACGAATCGGCTGTGATTGGAGAAACTCCTCTTCCAGCTTTGTCACATTCTCCAAGATCTTCCAAGCAACCGGATATTGGATTTGTCCAGTCTTGCGGGTGGTGTGCGTATCTTGTAGCAAAACAAGATGCATAGGTCGGACACCTTCTTGAAAAAATTGAAAAAAATTTAAAACTTTAAGTAAGTTAATAAAGTGAAATAAAGTTTAGATTAAAGAAACTTACCAGTTGTTGTTCCCGGAAAGCCTTGCTCATTGTTCCCAAATTGTGAGTGGCAATTTCTTTGCACTCTTCCAGTCCATCCTCCAATACTCAACCAACCTGTTCCAAAACTCCGGGTTTTCAAGCAACTTCTGAGGAATGTTATTCTGATTCCATTTTATCTTCTACTCTTTCAGCTTCTTGAATACACATTCGATCCCTTAAAATTGAACTCAAGTCTAACCAAAACGTGAAGTTTCTATCCCAAGTGAAATCTTGTTGCAAAACAAAATGGTTAAACATAAAATTTTTCCAGAAAATCTATTATCGTAAACTGGCGAAACCATAGATCACGCTCAGGCAGCGACATAAGGGAGTATGTCGCATACGGACGCTGCGGTTGATGGACTTCGTTATCCCATTATGGGATATATGGAACGTATAAAACAAAATAGTAGTAAATTGTTAAAGCATAAACAAATCAAATAAAAACTCTGAAATATAAATTTACCAAGTATCGCTGCCGTCACAATTGGGATGAAGATGAGACAATCTTTCCTGGCCAAGGTGAGAAACCAAGTCCTCTATGATCATCTGGGTCGGAGCGGAAGCTGCTTGATGAGTAGGTGAAGGAGATTGGATCTCTACAACAGGGCTAGAGCGGTTAAGACTTGCTCCTCGGCCACGTCTCAACCCACCTGTCTTAGAAGTGGATCTATGAAATCGACCATAATGTCTAAAAATGAAAACAAAAAATATAATTAAAAACATATAGAAATAATCATCTAAAATCTAAAAGAGTTTACATATTCATAAAATATTTTAAAATATTTACTTAAATCTTAAAAATAATTCTAAAATTTTTATAAAAATTAATAAAAATCTTTCAAATTAAAAAACTAGAAAAATATTATAAAACTATAAAATAATTATAAAAAGCCAAAAATTAGTTTAAAACTATTAAAATATTTATGAAATGGCAAAAATCAATTAAAAGTATTAATATAATTATAAAAATCTAAAAACATTTATAAAACTAGAATAATAATCATAATTTTTTTTTTAAAATAATAAAACTATAAAAATAATTTAAGAAATATATAAACATTTATTAAACTAAAAATATATAAAAAAACTATAAAAACAGTAAAAATAATTAAAAATCTAAAAACATTTATAAAACTAAAATATTTTTAAAAAAAATTTGAAAAACTCTAAAAATAATTTATAAAAATCTAAAAAGTCTATTAAAAATCAATATCACAATCAAATAAAATGACCATAATATGATTCATAAAAACCTAAATCTACATTCCAATTAACTAAAGCCCTAAATATTCAAACTAAAACAATAAATCTTCATTCATAAACCCTAAATCTACATTCCAATTCACTAAAACTACATTCCAAATCCTAAATTTAATACTCAGTATGTGAATAATCTTAAAAACTGTAGAAACTTACATATTTGATCGGTTTGGATCTATTACAATAGAAAATTGGAATATTTGACGGATTTTTGGAGATTTTAAAGATTGTAGAGATTTTCTTTCGTTTTTTTTGCGAATGGTTTCACGAAAAAGATGGTTGGGTTTATAACATGAACTTTCCGACAGATTTCTAACACGAAATTCTGACGGATTCACGAAATTTAAGGCACCATGGGAATCTAAAAAGTTTTTTTCCAGTGAAAATTCCGACGGATTCGCAAAACTTGCATGTCACATCATTGGTCAGTCAACCTTAAACATCCACACATGTATCTTCAAATTCATTGGAAATCCGTTGGAAATTTCCAACGGATTTAGAGATTTGAAGGTTTTTTACAAATGTCGGGGTTGGAACACGTTTGTATGAAGTCATAATAACCATTTTTGTGAGTAAACTACAACATCAACCTTCTACAAGTCATTAATTTACAAAAACAAAATTTAAAATTAGCTTACATATATATGTTATAGGATTGGTATGTATCAATATCTATCATTTAATCAAAATCGTCTTGAAATGTTAGAATTTCTAAAATACGTCGTTTACTGGGATAATATATGCCTCTAACGTTTAACCAAGTGTTAGAAGTTATTTTCTATACCAATGTATAACAATTTTACAAAACAACTATACTGAAACCCCAAATCCGTCGATAATTTCCTACAGGTTTCCAACTGATACGTTGTTTAAAAAAATCATATTCCCTAGGAAATCCGTTGGAAATTACTGACGGATTTCCGAAGGTACGTAGTGAATCCGTCGGAAATATTTCGGTAATTACCGACGAATTTCCGATGAGTTTGTGGTTTTAAAAAATTAATATACCATCAAAAATTTCATAAAAATTTTATATACCGTCGGAAATTTAGTAAAATCTGACGGATTTGGGGATTTTGACATAATTATAATAACATACGAAACTAACTAACAATACATTAGAATAACAAACTAAAAATACACACAAACTACTCTGAATATTTAGATGATCATTCCGAAGGCATTGAATTTGAATCGTCCTCGAATTCTCCACATGATTCCTCTGAGTCTAAATGAACTATATCATCACCGGTTTGTGTGAAATTAACTACAAGATTAATGTCAAACGAATGCTCAACCGAATCCATTTGAAAAATTCTAGGTGGCTGCAAGGCATCGTGTTCTAAAACTTTATCTATTCTTTGTCTTGAGTTAATAGCAGTAACTGTAATCCAAGGGTTTGAACAATAAGTAACCCGAGGGTAACGAATGTAGTTAACCTAAATGAATGAGGATAATTTGCTAAAAATAAGATATATTAGTAAGATGAAATACAAAAAAAAATTAATTGAATCATATATGATCTTCTTGTGACGCTATAATAAATGCATCATATTTCAGAAGTCTCCATCTTGAATGTATTGATGCCAATGAATGGATCATACCAATCGCACTTAAACACAATGCACCTCAAGTCCAACATTCTTGGATATTGGAATTTTAGGATTTCATTTAGGATGTCGAGTAAACTACATCACCTGAATGAGATGAAACCCCAAATTCTGAAGTTGGTCTTGTTCTTCCCCCTCATGAATCCTAAACGCATATCCCTTAGTGCAATATCTAGGATATGAAGTTGCAATATTGTTTGGACCGTTAACAAACTCCATTAAATACATAAGAAATGATTGACCATTTTCTATGCCTTCAGAGACTTATGAAAATAGAAATAAAGAATAAGCATTGTTGTAAGATAAATATTACAATTATAAATTAGTAATATTATTTAAAACTTACGTAAAATCACAACCAATATGCAAATTCTTGTTCTTTTTGGAAGTCAAGTTCCGGATAATAGCCCCGTACTATCGCCATGTAAAACATGTAAGAAAACCAAAACTTAATAATCACATATTAATTAATTTCAAATAATTGGTAATTGACAAAAATAAATGAATCATTACCTCTCATACTCCACAATATCCTCACAATTTGTGAAGATAAACATTTGAAAGTGTGTAAACTCATGCTCTCATAGTTTCCGTTTCTTTTTTTTCACTTGACAAACTTGGAAAAACAACTCAGGGACATACACCGGATAAATTGCTCTCTCATCTCTATCATCATGTCGTGCCAAAAGTCTAATCTTAGTACGCATTTCTGACGGAAAGTATTATTTAGCAAAGTGTGAGACTTCTTTGTTGAGACTCTGTACCTCATAGTATGATGCTGGTGACAGATTATATTCAGACAAAATATCTTTCACAAAATCTGCTATCGCATCAACACATTCTTCCACCAAATTGTAGTCCGTCTTAATAGTCATCATTCTATTTACTGATGATAACAGTGAATGTTTTTCTCTACAACCGCTATATAGTGGCTGTTTCGCTCCATCTAACATATCAAAAAAAATTTCGCTTTGGTATTTGGTTCTTCTATCATATCTTCATCATAACCGGCCGACAGCATGTTCTCCCTAAATACATCTTTCACCATCTCTATCGTACTTGTACCTACATCTACTTCCGTTCTATCTCCTATGCTATCCGCAACATTTGGTTCACTAGTATTACCATAATCATAACTAGTTTCTCCATGTAAATAACAAATCTTATAACCCGACATAAACTCATTACAATACAAGTGATGCCAAACTAACTCAAATTTAACATTATGAGAATTCCGACATATACTACAGAGACATTTAATCTTACCATTTTTTTTGGTCCCTGTTGATTTTCGGCCAATCTCATGAACTCACAGATTCCTCGTGCATAGTCATCTTTTAGTAAGTTTGACGTTGGATTCATCGTAGATTTGTCCATCCATAACGAAAATATTTACTAGAAGACATTTTTTAACTTTGTGATTTCTATAAAGAGATTGAATGAATAAATGGTGTGCATGAATGAAGAAATGTGAAAACATATATATAGATGTCGTAGCTGTCGGAAATCCGTCAGTATACACGAAATTCAAATGACTATGATAACAGTTATATTAACGTTCTTATTTATCGACGGATTTGTGCTTGTCCGTTGAAAATCTGTCGATTTTTTCGGACAGATGTTATCAGTCGCAAAACCATCAAAATTTTCCGACGGATTGTAAATCCGTATATTTTGTAATGTATACCGTCTAAATTTTTAGTCATTAAAAATCCGTATATTTTTTCATTATTCAACGTATCTAAATATACCCATTAACATTTTAACCATTTTTCTCTTATAGAATATAATTACATAAACATGGAAAATCTTTTATTTCCAATTTTGAATATATTATCTATATACTAGTTTTATATACATATATTTTTAGATCTTTTTACCGTTATTCAATGTAGCTAACAATACCTATTAAGTTTAGTCACTATTGTTTTAATAAAATTAACATAAACATAAAAATATATTTTCCTTCCAATATTTAATATATTATCTATATATGTGTTTTAAATACATATATTTCCTAGATTTGTTTCCGTTATTCAATGTATCTAAGTACATCCATTATCGTTTTAACCACTTTTGTGTGAAAAAATAATTAACATAAACAAGAAAGATATTTTCCTGCCAATTTCCAATATTATTTTTGTATATCTGTTGTTCATTAAAAATCTAAAATAATTTGAATGCGTTGAAATAAATACCCCAAAATTGCTAAACCAAGCATGCTTGGATATTTTGTTCGTTTTCAATCTAACTTCAGAAGATTTTCATTTAAAAACATATATGAGAATTTTGTTATTAACTTGAAATAGAAATAATCCAAAATAGCAATACTAGTATGGATCTCATAGGACTACAAGTTTCTCAATCCTAGGGGAGACAGAGCCAGCTGAAGATTCTTTAGAATAGAGTGTTGATGAATAAGGGGTACCAGGAGTGGAAGAAGTTAAAGGTGACGAGTCAGAAAAATCAGAGAAAGTGAATGCTATTTATTAAGAAGATGAATTAGTCTACATACGAGGAGGATTTGGCCCAGGCAAAGAAAGATAAGGATTTGGTGAATACAAATGATGGAATTCATCTAAGTAAGACGACCAATACTCAGATACTGCAATTCAAAGAACTATCAAAAGACTTGTCTCCGATCCGAATTTTCAAAAATCAAATGATAGAAATTCTAGCGTTTCAACAAAAAGGATCACTCGCCAATACCATTAATTTATGTCAGGTTTTTCTGGAATATGCAAGATGTATATAAATTAAATAAGCATACGGTAGTCCAGGAATGGATATTAAATAATATTTTTCAATTTGAAGGTTTAACCAAAACGAGAGTAGTGGAGAAAAAATCTGAGAACATCGTCTCTAATGTTGTTCAAGGATTGGTCTTTTCTATTAAACTATGAGTATAATAGACTGGGGACGATTTGGGTGGTGTGGATGTCTACTGTAAGGGTCACACCATGTTTTAAGAGTGGCCAGATGATAACATGTGCGGTTTTGCTGGATGGGAACGAGGAAGATTTTTTTTGCGCATTCATATATGCCTCGAATTGTATGCATGATTTTCAAGAGGTTATACATTATAACTCTCTTCTGATATGGCTTCACATGGTCTACTATTCACTCGATGTAACAAACAAGATGAAGGTTAATCAGTAAAAAACTAGATCATTAGGAGCCACTTTAGCTCTTGCTAAAAAAGACATTAAGAGAGGTTTAGCCTATTCTACAATGTCTCAACTGGGTTATATGATGTTAGCTAGGTTCTTACTCAAGCTTCATCCTCTTGCCTGCTAGTTCTATAACATCCAGATTTTTTGTATATGGTGGTGCATGTGAAAAGATTTAAAATAACTGATGTGACTACCTTTGTCACCAAAGTGTTCTTATCTTTTTTGTCACTTGTCTACAGAAAACTCCAGAGTTAAGTGTGCTTGAGCTGGAAAAAATTTGCTGACCTATCAGAAAGTAATTTCCGGTACCGTGCAAATGAGGCCAAAATACGGAAAAAGATCATGTGGTCATTTGTAGGGACAGTAACAAGTATTTCAAGTCTGTTGGGATAACGCACCAACCGTTGGACGAGGGTGAGGCCCACAGGCCAAGAGAGGCCATGGAGCCCAAAGACGGGCGGTCGGGCTTTACAAGTTCCTTCAGATTGATATTCGTGATGGTCCATCGACTTTCTTCTGGTTTGATAACATGTTGCAAGGAGCCGGTTCACTCGTAGATGCTGGAAGGAATGTTTTTCTCTCCATGGGAATTCAGAGGGAATGTCAAGTGGCAGAGATCATTAGGGATGGAGAGTGGAACCTACATTGTTGCCGTAAATGTAATTGACGTAGAACATTTCTTGCTTTAAGAAAATTTGGAGAACGGAACCTATGTTGTTGCCATTTTATGATGCAGAAAATTTGTATGTTAATACCTCCCAAATCTTCTTGTTGGTGAAGATATTGTCCTTTGAAAAGCTGGAACTAATGATATCAAAAATTGATTCTCATCTAAAAGAACCTGGGAACAATTCTGAGAGTTGGAACTCGAGTTCCATGGCACAAAACCCTCTGGTTTCGGCTCTCCATTCTGAGATATCTGTCTATTCACCATTCGTTTCAGGCTTTCAACTAGAACATGTAACGTCCCAAAAGTTCCAAAAGGATATATCTAAGCATTACTAAAATAATTAAATAAAAATACTGAAATCCCAAAATACACAAAGTCTAAAATCTCATAATAATCAAAATCCAAGATTTAAGAGCAAATAAAACATATGAAAACCACCAAGTCTCGTGGTACGAACGAATTCAATACTCTAAACCTCAGGTACACGCCGCTCCTCCATAAAACCGACCGCATATAAATCAAAAATTATGTGGGCAAAAAATTGCTTAGTGAGACTACAAACCCAATAGACTTGTTAGTTATTTATTGATAACTAAATAATTAAAGTTAACATATTAAAATAAATTTTTTCATAACATAATATCAACATAACAAAATCATATCAACGGAACATAATAGTATCATCAAATCATAACATAATCTTCAGAACCGAATGACCACATATCTATCAATGAAACATCGGCAAGGTACAACCCTAACATTTGTCGCTACAAACCATATATTAACAAAATATCTATATAATACACTCGATAGGCATGTTGACGGCTAACGAGGTGGTAATGAAATACGGCTTACGACATTAACATATCCAAATACCACCAACATAATACAAAATATTTAATACATATGTTGACGATTCCAGTCATCACTGATTTCTCAATAGATCCAGCTAAATCATAATGGTATGCTGATATCAGTCTTGACAGAATGAACTTATCTCATTATACAAAAAATATATCAGAACAACTCATGATAATACAATCAAAAAAATTCAGTCATTCAAATAATATAATAAATACTTGATTCATATCCAAATTAATGTAATACATTAATATTCAAAATAATTTAAATATTTAAATATCATTAAAAGTTCTTAAAATATTATACCAACGTATAATAAAACTAAGGGAGTTAGAACTCACTCCAAAAATCAACAGTTAATCAGAAAATTAATTTTGATATACAATCCAAAATCTTTTGATGAGACAAATCTGAATCTGGAAACGATTTTCCCAAAAACTGGCATTAACATTACTGAACCGGTAATGTTGGGATTGTTTCCAAAAATGATTTTCCCAAAACCAAAGTAGTGTTGGTTTAAAAATGAAATATGACTAAATCAAAGTACGATTCCATGTGTGCGTTTGTCTCAATCATGCAAGTCTAGAACCAGTCTCAGAAATCTCGAGAACCGGTCTAAAACAATCCCAATTTGATTATGAAACAAAGAGATTGAAGACTTCACCGAGCAGATTTTGTTTGATTCCAAGCTCCAATTGATGAACGTTCAGCGGCACTGGATTTGTGATATTGAACAATTTCTAAAAAGATTTTAATTGTAACCTAACTCTTTCTGAAAGTAAATCCACCATTAAAGAGCTTCATACTCACTTCCATGGAGGAAAACTTGAAAAATGACAAGATGAAGGTTACTTAACACTTCCACAATGAAGGAACACGACCATGAACTACAGCACAAGCAACCAAACAACAAAATAAACCTAAATCATGAAAAAACATAATAAGTTGATGAAAACGTCCAAATTGGAGAGGAAGATAAATCTTCCAAAACTTCACCAAAATCTGAAATTGACAATAGAAACGGCTTGAAGGATTTTGGGGATTCAAAAGCATGTATATATTTATATATGTCATATTAGGGTTAAATATTGAATATTTCGAAGTGTCAAAAACAATCCCACTGATTTAGAAATATACACGCTATTTATTTATTTTTCGATACATATATTTAGTTTTATTCTATAATTAATATCATATTTCAATTAAAAAAAAGATGTTCACTGAAAAACCTATAAGACAATTTTGTTATTTAATTTCAATAAAAGAGATCTAAAAGATCCTACTAGTAAGGATCACATAGCTAACAAAAATTTTTTATTGTGATAAGATATATTCGTTATTCATTGTTAAACTTGAGGCGCAACTTATTCAAACGTAAATAAGAGTAGCCCATATTGTGCATGTTGAGAAGAAGTCATGTTTATCTTATATAAAAAATAATGTTTATCTTATTTGTTGTTATGTGGCTTAACATATATGATGAATTTGTTGAATGGATATTGATATTTTGCTGCAATAAAAATGAAGAAAGAAAATAAATTAGGTCATATAAATTTTTGAAGACAAGTGAGTTAAAATCTATTTGTAAGTTATTTTCAAACTAAAATGGAGTAAAACTCATAAAGTTAGTTAGAACTTTTTTCCTTATGAATAAATGGTCATATACATAATGTAATTTCTTAAAGCATCAGAGAGATCACAAGGAGGGTTGACAATCGATTTTGATTTGTTTTTTTGTTGAAATGTTAAAATTTATTAATAAAAAAGAGTTTTATACAAGGACATCAATTAAAAGAGAACCAGAACAAAAAAATTTAGAGGTGATTATTATGTTCTTTGAGCTTGCATCCAACATTGAAGAAGACTTGCAAGTCTCGGGTTATCATAATATCGGGTTGAGGAAACTTTATTGGGAACTAATATCTCTATTAGCCCTGTTGCGTGTGCCACCAAGTGCCAAACGTTGTTGTGCCTCTGTTATTGCGCTCACGCCATATATGATAAATGACAGATTGAAAAGCTATGCATGTGAGGATGAGCTCCAGCTTACCAAACTTATGATAAGTGACGCGTGCTAATGTGATGCTCCAGTCCGGGTTTGGGTGGACTTCAAGCATGTAACCAATAATGTAATTCCAAACAGTAAAGGCATACATGCAAACAAAAAATAAGTTATCCCCCGTCTTATCGGGTTGACCACAAAGAAGACATGGTTGATGATGTGCCATTATTTTGAGGGTTTCAACCTTTGATTTCATAAGTCTTTAGAGTCTTTTATCGTATCTAGGATTACGTTTTGAGTCTTTTTCTTATTATTTTGGATTTTTACAGGTTTTACAAGTCATTGGAGCTATTGGACATGTTTTGGATGAGCAAAGACTTCAAGGATCAAAAGAAAATGCATTAGGATCGTCCAATATAAAGATGGATCGACCAGAATGACGAATTAATAAAATTGTATGTTTTAAAGCAAGGAATAAATCGATCCGCCAGGTGGTTAAGACCAATTCCAACTACCTTGGAACACTTGAGACTTATATAAATAAGGTTGCTAGTCTTAGAGCAATTCCAACTTGTTCTTATTCACTTCTACAACTTTACCTTTATGTTTTCATAACTTTGGGAGACATAATTTTTACTCTTTCAGAAGTGCTTTCCGAACTCCGATATTGGTACTTTGGAATTATTTTATGCAATCATTCTATTTGATTATTATGATTTCATCTACTATATCTGAGTAATCCACCAATTGGGTTTCAATTTTGTCTAAAGGGATTCAATGATTGATTATGTAAGTTATAGATTAGGGATTTACCATATGGTTCTTCATCTTTTGTGTTTTCAATGCCATTTTAGACTAATTAACTAGAAATAGATCAATAGCTTTAATTTATGCGTCGAAAGCGATACTTAGGTTACCATATCAACGATTGATGATTTTAGTATCCCTAACCAACGGGAGTTGAAGTTAGGTCGTCTAAGCGAACATATCGATCTTGTTGCGAGGAACGTGTGCTAAATGCAGAAGATGCAAAAATTTAACATTCTACATGCAGAGATTTTTCAACTGATCCTTAAGGGATTGAACGATCCTTCACTAAAGATACCAAAGGTTGAGGATTTTAAAATCGCAAAAGCACAACTCCATCACCTTATCTTCTCCATTTTGGCGAAACCTTCGACTCACCCTCCATATATCTCTCATTTTTGTTGTTTTTTGTTGATTCCAAGCCCTAAATTCATTCCATTCACCATCTTTTCATTTCTCACATCAATTTCGTCGATCTGCAAAGGTATGATGCCCGATTTTACGATTCTTGGTCCGATTTTTGGAATTGAAGTTGTGAAATTTGGATTTCACTCTTTTCTTCTCTACTTTAATTAGTTCTTGTTAGATTGAGGCTTTGTTATTGGTTAGAATAGGTAGAGAACATGAGATTGTTATGGATTGAGCTTGATTTTGGTTAGTATCAATTTCAGTTTCATGAAATTTCAATTTGGTTTTTTTATTTGAATTGGTGTTGATTGATGGATTTAGTGTCTTTAATATGCTCATATGATGTTTTATTAAGAAATGATTTGATTAATTTTTGGCTAAATTCATGATTTTCTGTTTTGCCGAAATGTTTCAGCATAAGTTGCTAAATTGTGAATTTGGGATGATATGTTGCTTAATTAGCCTGTTGCAGAATATTAAATTGATGATATTATGCTTCTTTAGCTTTAGATGTGATCAATTATGTCTTATGTATGGTTTTAACTTATGCGCTTTCTTGAATTTGTTCGTTTTGTAGGCAATAACAACCAGACCAAAAGTTAATAAGGGCAAGGTTGTTGCTAATTTTGCAGATGCGGCCAAGTATAGAGTATGGAGCTTTGCAGGCACGTCATTTGCAAAGATGTTCAGTCTCTGCACATTGGTTCCTACTCGGATGACTGATGAGTAGAATTTGATTGATTTAGGATTGAGAGATTATTGTTACGTGTTGATGGATTTGATGGGGCTTGGTAATCTTACAAGGATGAAGCCTCATCTCTATACCAAGCTTGCGAGAGAGTTTCTCACCACGGTCACCTTGTATTTTGAGGATACAAAATATCCTAGTGTAGACGAGGCTAGTATCAGATTCTTTATCCACATGAAGCTGTATATGATGACCCTGTTCCAACTTTGTGATGTGTTCGGCTTTGCGCACCATACGAGCGTCGACATGTTTGAGAATGAGCATGCTGCAAAGTTTTGAGATTTGATTGGGTCTGGTGGCTATGTTTCGCAGAACACGAAGCAGTCTCTGATCTGGAACCATGTGATTCATATTGAAGCACATATATGCACATTGCTTTCTGACACAAGTCCAAGGCTGTTGCAGTAGACAGGCAGGGGTTGTGGTTGTTGCATAGGGGCTTGAAGCGCTTTGATCGATCGCACATGGCCAACATTGGTTACCTTCTTGCGGAGATGACGATGTGCTCTTCCAAGAAGATGATCGTCATCGAGAGTCTTGTGACTCCAATACTTGAGTCCTTAGGTATTGAGGTTCTTCGCTGGATCGCGTCTAGGTGACTCCAATACTTGGCCGCTTCATTTGGCTGCCGTAGGTTTTTGCCCACACATCTCTGCTCTCACGAGAGAATATTGAGTTTTTGCCTCCCGTTAAGGCCCTCTACGAGCACCCAGTATAGGTTAGTCATGCATTAGTTCGTCGTTCTAAAAGTCAGCCTTTGCCTCCCATAAATTTTCCAGAAGATTACGACACAGTGGCACGGTGAGCTCCACCTCGAGCCTCAACATCTTCCTAGCCACAGACTTCTGCATCCCCATTGCTGCCACAAGACTTCAGTGAGTATGCTGCCACTGAGTTTACACATGAGCCTCATTCTATACGAGAGATAGATGGTCAAGATGACCAGGAAGAACAACACCATGTTGCAGAGAATTTGGGGAGCACTTTCTCAAATTCGTCCTTTCTGCACTGCCCCACCAACATCAGATGGTGATAGACATGAGGTCGCATCAAAAGAGGTGGTGACTATGATATGTATGCTCACATAACAGCCAGCTCCATGGAATCATACTTTCAGCCTAATGTATATGCGGCTGTAGGTTCATCGGCTCCTAGGTTTCACACTACTGATGAGCGTTGGGGCGGAGGAGGAGTCTCGGAGGTGTTCCCAGCGTTTACCTTTTTCTTTTTCTGTATTTTCCATTACATTGTTATTTGCTTCTGTGTTGTTTTGCAGTACTATTTCCTATAAATTTATTTCACATCGAGTTGTAGTGAAGTATGCCTAGGGAAAATTGTATGGTCTTTGTTACTAACACTTTTTTTTAATTTTGGTTTATTTTCTGTTTGAGTCGTTTATTGAGTCAAAACTTGAGAATGTTTATGTTGTTCTAGGATTCCATTTTGAGTGTTGACCAACTTTCTAATAGACTTCTAACAGTGATTGTCAGAATATGAAGATTGGAAACACCAACAGTGGATCAACATTACCAGAAGTATCCCATCCTTTGGAAATCTTAGTGATCCAAATTTGACTCTATCTCTATAGGACCTTTAACAATGACTTAACTTCTCATTCAGGGGCTTGACATCACACAATGGATCATAACATTCATAGTTCAATTCCTTTTTTTACCACCCTTTTTAGAAATCCGAATGTCCAAGCTCATCTTTACCTTGATACCACACATTTACCCTATCCATTCTTTCAGTCCACAGGCCTTCTGTTATATCATCACCAAATGCAATCATGTGCATAAACTTCGGAGTATGCAAACCGACACAACTTTATGTTCTAAGGATCTCTGGTCAGATTTTACTTAGATTATATGAGTTTGAGTTGTCTATGGTGTAGAAATGTATGAATATAACCGGTTCCAACTTCCTTGTTTCAAAAATAAAAAAAAAGAAGTGGGTATCTATCGATCCAAGACCAATCACTCCAAGCTAGTCACCAATAATGCCGTTCCAAACTATAAATTCATACGGGCACACAAAAAAACAAGTGTTCCCCCGTCTCATCGGCTTTACCACAAAAAAGACAGCTTTGGGAGACGAAATTCCTTACTAATTTAGAAGTGCTTTCCAAACTCCGATATCGTTATATTGGATTTATATTATGCAATCATTCTATTTAATTATTATGAGTTCATCTACTATATCTGAGTAATCCAACAACTGGGTTTAGGGTTTGTTCAAAGAGATTCAATGATTGATTATGTTAAGTTATAGATTAAGGATTTATGATATGATTCTTCATATTTTGTGTTCTCAATGCTATTGTTAGACTGATCAATAGGTTTAATCTATGTACGATAGGGATATTTAGATTACCGGAATCAACAATTTATGAGCTTAATATCCTTAGCCAACATGAGTTGAAGTTAAGTAGTTTAAGTGAACATATCGATCTTGTTATGAATGTTGATATACTTTCTAAGGCACATTCTGGAGTTTAGTTTCTTAGGATATATGTTTAAATAGTTAGTACTGCGGGAGTAGGCTAGCTTTACATTAGTGATTCAAATTTAAGAATGATCCATTAACAAATTCATGTCTAGTTAGATAGCTTATCAATCATTGATACATGTACTATTCCATGTGCTCAGCGATTTTCTCCAAATGAGAATTTTATTTTTTTACAATTTTATTTACTTTCTGCAATCGTGACAAGATCTGCGACTGATCTTTATTATGTTATGTCTTTATTCGTCACAACACAATTTGTAGTGCAACTCTAGTCTCTGTGTATTTGATGCCCAATATATACTATTGCATACAAATGTGCACTTGCAGTTGTAGAGAAGGTTTAAAACATGAGACATCAGTTTAATATAACCCCCACCACTACAAGAAAACACAAGATCCGCGACTGACGCAATCGTCCCACATTGGTCGCAAATCTATAAAGTACTACGATTTTGCCACAACATCCAGTCGTCCTTTAAAACCCATCGCAAAGGTGAAGTCATCACAGAAACGTCATAAAACAGAGATGATTTTGTGACAATGAAAAATGTGGCTAATTTGTGATGATTTTACAACAACATAAGTAGTCATATATATGCCACTAATTTAAGACGCTGAAACTCGTAGCTACATTGTTGTAAAATAGTTACAATATAATGTGCCTAATTAGCGACGATGTCAGCTAAGTCGTCGCATTTTTTCCTTTATATTTGCGACAATGTAATGACAAAATAACATCTCAACTTAGTCGTCTCAAATTTTTCGTAAATACTTGGGACGAAACTGTGATGGAATGGCTTGTGGTATAATTAGGACGACATTGAGACTAATTGTTTTGTGTTGCGAAAAATATAATTATTTGAATAATATAAAAAATATTTTAATTTGATGATAAATTTTTGGTTTAGTTTATAATTATTTAATTTAAATTATTCGTAATTAAAATTAAATTCATTAAAAATAAAACATTAAATTCAAATTGTACAAACCGACTACAGAAACAAATAAAAATCTAATAAATGTTTGGGTCAAAGGTATACATGTAGGGAGGAGACCGGGTAGGTGAATTTGGTTGAGAACCACAGGGTAGAGAAACATTTTTAGGAGTTCTAGTCGGCATTGATGAGGCGGGGATGACATTCTGAAATTGTGGATCTTGGCATTGGATCCAATTGACGACATGCGACAAAGATAACTACATCTCATGCAAAGCAAACTGGGTCTCAGTCAAAGCAGAGAGTGTGTTCTGATGTCGATTAAATTATGCCTTGTACTTAGTCTTTTGTAACTCATTGTTAGCCGCTTGGTCTATGATCATCTTCTGCGCAACCAGAAGTTTTTCTTGCAAAGGAGTAAGAGTTGAGTTACATCTTGACGTACCTTGCTGGTTGTTTTTTTCATATATGTGCTTTATACTCCCAAGACAATAAGGATTTCTCCGCTTGTTGGGGATAGACGACTACAAAATATACATGCATTTTAGAAAGTTCATTAGAAATCAAATATTTAAGACAAATGTATTTATGTCGAGAGCCTAGGTGATTCCAAACTCTCTCCTCGTCAGTGCCTATTATCTGAGATAGCCTATCCTCTACGTGCTTGTCAAAATTCTAGCATATTTGCTTCGCTTTCATATCCATGTACGTCCCATCGGTCGAGTATGAATTTTCTGAAAGACCTCACCAATAGACACATGCCTTCCTAGTTGTTCCTCCTAAGTTATAATAAAGCATATTAGTAAAACTTACATTATTAGAATTTAATAATATATGAGTTTTAAAGTTAACGCTATGTACCATCTCCTTCTAGATTTTGAGGCTTTGCTACTCCTTGATTGCATTTCCTCTGTTTCCCAGTAAGCGCACATCAAAAACCCATAGTTCGGCCCCAATCCAGATAGGACGCTCTCACCTTTGACTTGATTCATCGATCCTCTCATCCTTCGTCCACATATTGTATCAAATTCTTCCCTACCAACCTCTTAAATCGTTGGATCCCAATTATAGCGACACTGTAAAAAATTATTTGAAGCTAAATATATGAATAAAATTTAAGTTAAAATATTTAACTTATATATAATCTTTACTACAAACTCGATGAAATATTGATCTTGTTTCCGTGAGGGCGTGCATGACCAATTATAATAAGGTCAGTCAATTTTTTTCTTTAAAAGTTTCGAGATAGCACAAAGTATTTGTCCTCCATCGCGCTCAAACCTATAAAGAAAATAAATAATATGGTATTACAACATTGAAGTGCTTGAATGATTCTGTAAAAAAGTCATACAATTATATGAGCAAGTATATCTCAGACCCCCAACTTAAAGTGACCTACAAATAATTATGCATGTTAATGAAATGTGGGGGTTCCCGGAGATGATTGGGAGTATTGAATGCATGCACTGGGAATGGAATATTTTTCATACAGCGCGGAAATGTCAATTTACTTGAAGAGATAAGGAACCACCAGTGTTATTTTTGAAGTAGTTACATCTCATGATCTATGGATCTGGTATATCTTTTTGGATGGTTGGACACATTGATCGATATAAGCATTCTCGATCTTTTACTAGTGTTTGATGATGTTGATAAGAGAAATACTCCAAGATTGAGCTTCTTTTTGAACCAGCGTCCGTATAATATGGCATACTCTTTAGCTGACGGTATCTATCCTTCTTATACGAATTTCGTCAAATCAATTAGACTTCCTCAAAGTGAATTAGTACAAGTTATTTGCAAAAATCATGAGGGATGTCGGAAGGACATCAAACAAGCATTTGGAGTGTTGCATGCTCAATTTAAAATCATTCAAGTACAAGTTCGCATATGGGACATAGCCGATTTGGTTCTCATCATGAGGTCATGTATCATATTGCATAATATGATTATTGAGGATGAATGAGATGCATATGTTCAACATTGAACCAATTATGATCAATATGAGGCAAATGGTTCTAGGTGCTACCTGCATTTGCAAATTATATGCGTTCAAAATCCGAGTTACGTGATTCAAATATACATCACCAATAACAAGCATATATAGTCAAACACATATGGAAACAATTTTGAATGTTACATTGTTTAAGAGATTTTTTAAGTTTATGATTAGAGTCTATTGTACTAATTAAATTATATGTATTTTATTAATTGTGTCATGTGCTTATTAGTATATTATATTGTATTTTAAGTTTCTTTGCAACTTTATTTGTTTTAATAGTGACGATCTCTACTTTTTGTCTTTATTATTTGTTAATCTTTTTCAATTAAAAATTTTATTTAATCTTTAATTATTTTAATTTAAATTCAATCGATATTCTATTCTTTTAATCGCCAAGCAGAAATATCTAACGACCATTAAAAATTAACTTATTTACCAAAATTGCCACATATATTAAGGGATTCTTAATTATAATTAATTAAACATGAAAAGGTATTATTGTCCGAAAATTAAATCAATCGACATCCTAACAGAGTTTTTGTGAGGCTAACCTTATTCAGAAGTTGAATACTATATTCGGATCCGATATTATAAGATGCATATCCTTTATTCAACACATGATTGGTCGATTTTGATACTGTTGCATTCCAAACAGGAAGTTTACTTATTTGTTTAAATTTGAATATTTGGCTAATATAAGATTTAAAGTAGAATATTTGATATGATTTTCTTATCTAAGCTAACAGTCCTAAAATTAACTACTCATCGACTTTTAGATAGCAAATATCATATATTAATATTTTGTAATCAAAATCCTGTACATGGCGCATGTCGTAACACAATTCAATTAAATGCAGGTCCGATTGTAGATTGATCATCCCATTTAAATTAGGATTTGGATTTCCATATATTAGTTTTTGCAACGGATCACACAAAACTTATATTTTACAACCAAATTATTTTTATACCAGACCGTACATAAATATGGTTTTAAACATTATCCCCGTTCTACATTGCTGAACAAAATTTCTTCTAATAATATATCACATTATTATGTTTATAAGCATTGTCCTCGTACGGGACGCACGTGTCCGAACCTTTACAAATGATAATAAAACTGGAATATTAGAATGCTTAGAATTTATATTATTCAGAACAAAATCAGAATTTTACAAGTTATCATTTGATCTAATACGAAAACTCAATTCTGAATCAAACCAAACTCATAGAAATAGTAGATCATTACATATTTGATCCTTTCATTCATATATAAAAAATACAAAAACCAAACAAATATAACTGAATGTTGATATTTTAAATTTTACCAAAATTATAAACTACATATATGATTAATATTTATACAAACTTTAATCCCGTTCGGGACAAATGGTCCTCATCTAGCCATAATCCCGAGCTTATGACACTAAATTTGTGTAAGAACTTTATTTGGAGAATTATATCAACTATTCAGAATATTTCATTTACTATGGAAACTTTGTGGTTAACTTAATATTGATTTTTGTTTGTCAACTTTAGGTCTCCATTCACTGAAATCTTTTACGACACTGGGGAAGAATAATATTAAATTGCATCGTTTGATTGGTATGCATGATTTATGGTTGTAGAAGTTAATTCTTAATTATATTTTCCATGCTGACCTTTGCCACTTAAATATACGTGATACGTGCATGGGAAGCACTCTGAACAAGGAAGCTTTGAAAGATCCAAACGTGTTGACTACAAGAGAAAAGTCCAAACGATTCAAAGATTTATGAAGATTAAGTTTAAATTTTCAACATTTGGAGTTGCGTCAAGACGAATGATCCAGCTTCAAAGAAACAAGTAGCGGCTTGTCTCAACATTAATCAAGCCGAGTCATTAAGTAATCAAAGCAGAGTTCTCTTGAGTAATTCATGGGCTTTTGGACAAAGAAAAAATGCAGAATTCAAATGGGGATATTAACTATCAAGTCCAGCCCATCTTAGCCTAGTTACAAGTCAAGGAATCTCAAAAATATTCTCTTTATTTGGGGCCCAAACGAAGTGACGAAAATTAGGTCAAAGGGAAGAGAAGTGAATCCAAGAGACATCCAAAGAAGAGGAGACGAATCTAGCTAAAGAAGGATTCACCAAAGAGGTGGCAAAATGATATCAAGGGACATTCATTCATCTAAGTCAAGAGATTCATTGAATGGTCAAGAGATTCATCTCGCATTCATCCATTTTAGTTTCTTTAATTTTATTTAATTTTCAAGACAATTAATATTGTTTTAGCTTATTTTGCAAGTTTATTTTTCCTATAAATTCATGTAATCTCTTAGGAGAAAGACAACCAACTTTTTAATCAAACATCTTCAAAGAAACAAGTAGCGGTTTGTCTCAACATTAATCAAGTCGTGTCATTAAGTGATCAAAGCCAAGTTCTCTTAAGTAATTCATAGACTTTTGGACAAGGAGAAAATGCAGAATTCAAATGAGGATATTAACTATCAAGTCCCGCTCATCTTGAGCCTAGTTACAAGTCAAAGAATCCCAAAAATATTCTCTTTATTTGGGGCCCAAAGGAAGTGACGAAAATTATGTCAAAGGGAAGGGAAATGACTCCAAGAGACATCCTAAGAAGAGGAGACGAATCTAGCTAAAGGGGGATTCACCAGAGGTGGAAAAATGATCTCAATGGACATTCATTCATCTAATTCAAGAGATTCATCGAATGGTCAAGAGATTCATCTCGCATTCATCCATTTTAGTTTCATTAATTTTATTTTATTTCCAAGAAAATTAATATTTTCTTAGCTTAATTTGCAAGTTTATTTTTTTCAATAAATTCATGTAATCTCTTAGGAGAAAGACAACCAACTTTTTAATCAAACACTTTTTTTTTGTTGCTTTCACGCAAACTATTTTATTCCTTAGGGAACCTTTGGTTCGTATAGGTGTGTCATATCCTAGGAATCACTGAGGTTTATCAAGTGTAGCTCATAACACTTGTGTGACCATTCTACCGATCGAAGCCGTTCAGGAGACAAGTCGCAAGCATTGGTTCTAGGTTAGTATACCTAGCGGTGATGTTTACTCTGTCTTTTTTGTCAAGATCTCCACAGCCTATTTTCTCAGAATTTTTTAGGAAGGAAGTATTGGGCTTAGATTTAATATACCTAGAGATCTTACTTTGCTTATCCCGTAGAAGTCGAGGATTATACTCCAGTCTCGTTGAGTGCAATCCTTGGGAGGATACGTATCTTGGATCGTATTATTTGGTATTATAGCACATTCATCAATTCCATTCTATCCATCATCACCATCATCACTCAACTTCACCATCGATCCATCTTCATCACCATCAAATCACTTCATCACCACCAAACTGTATCATCACCATCGTTTCATATCATCACCATCGTTCCATCAAACCGCTTCACCACCACCACTTTGTCATCAACCGATCTCCATCATCACCATCCATAGATCACTTGATCTCCATCATCATCAATCAGATCATCCATCACCTTTTCGACTTCATCATAACCAACTGTCACATCCGTGTCCGATCATCATCACCACCATTGATTGTTCATCACAACCACTGATCAATACCACTCAACTGCCACAACCATAACACCGCTTTGTTTGATCACCATGACATCAAGATCGTTCTTCATTTCGCTTAAAGCCTAACACTTGAGCACTACAGTATCTTGGCTGGAAACCAATACGAGTACGGGGAGATCCCTAAGACACTATTCCTATGAGGAGAATGACTTTTTTGTCAGTATCATCCCATTCTTGGACCAATGCCACATACCGTAAACTCTTACCTTTACCCGTAAAACCCTAACCACTATCGAGGAAAACTTGTCATCGCCGATAAATTTTTGTCATTGCCGAGTGATTTCTGTCATCGCCAAGATGCCACAGACGCCAACCGCACAAATCATTGATCATGCCTCTTCATCACCCGGTCATCACTTGGTCAGAACCAATCCAATACTCGGCCAACACTCGATCAACACCAAATCGTCACTCACACCTTTTCGCACTTACTTGGTGGTTACATATTCAACTCGCACCCCTTCATCTTATTTTTATCCTATTATCTTTTCTCTCCAAGATGCAAGCCTTGATGATTGAGATGCTACTAATGATGAGGACGTAAGTTGAAATATTTCACCAAAAGATTTATCAACTTCAAGAGGGAACACAACAACAAAAACTGCATCATTGTAAAGAAGATATCAAAGAAGATTTTCCAGAATTTGAAGGTAGCCTCGATCCAAAAGAATTTCTTATTTGGCTGGGATCCATGAAAAGAAAATTCGATTATAAAGCTTACAATGATGAGAAGAAGTTCAAGGTGGTAACCTCGAGGCTGAAAGGTTATGCTAATGTTTTGTGGACTACTTTTAAGATGCAACATGCTAGAGAAGGAAAGACCCCTATTAGGTCTTGGAAACTGCTGAAAGCACATCTAAAAAGGAGATTCACGCAAGCACTAAAAACAAGGTTCCACCCTAGTCCTTATAATTCTGGTGTCGCTTTGAAACCATTGGGGGCTGTAAAGAATGAAGACGTCATTGAAAAAACTGATCTGAGATGTGTGCTGACAATTCAAGTAGAAACACGGCTGAAAAAGAGAGGTACACGTCAGATCTATGGTTCAAGTTCATCCACCTTGGCACCCAGTTATTCCAGAGAAGAGAAAAAAACTCCAAAGTTGCGCTTTCAAGTGAAGCCAACCACTACCAGACATGAAACTAAAGGAGATGTTTTGGCAGTTCAAGAAGATTTGCATTCAATCCTAGTTGTGGAAAAAGAGGAACAAGAGCTGGTTACTCAACTTGCAGGCATAACTCTTGAGGAGGTGTCAATGGACAGTTTTGAGGCGTTTCCTATCGACAAGAGTGACAATGAATCATTTTCACAATCAAGAAGATATAAATTGTCTCTTACACCAGATCCTTATATTAGAATTTGAGTCAATGAAAGAAGAAGAAGGAGATAAGAAGTTCTGGCTCTTTCCATATGATTGTGAGGTACGAGGAATGATGAATTCTAGGCACATATGGTTGTATAATTGTTGGAAGCTAGGAGATCTCGGTTCCAAAATGGGAGTGCTTTCTTATCCAGAGAAATCAGAACAAATGGACTTTATCTTGGGAGATTCAACATTCGAGGATCAAGAGAAGTGTGCCAAGGTCTTGATTTTGGAGTTTATGAAATCAAGTACAAAGACGAAATTTCCAGAATTCAAGTCATCAAAAGATAAGTGGAAGAAAACATTCAATAGAAGGAGTGAACAGTTTGAATGGGTTATCAAGGCGTTTGGTTTGTGTCATACTCAAGGTGTTATCAAGATAAATCAAGTCCTACACGTTCTTGTTGGAAATATTGTGCTAATCTACATTTTGGTGTATGATAAATACATAAAGGAATCACATCATCTAAACGAGTTCTATAAGGGTTATATCATTCCTAGAGAAGCAAATTTGAGGACAAATCTTTCTAAAGAGGGAGGGGATGATACGTGCATGGGAAGCACTAAGAACAAGGAAGCTTTGAAGGATTCAAACGTGTTGACTACAAGAGAAAAGTCCAAACGGTGCAAGGATTTATGAAGATTCAGCTCAAATTCTCAACACTTGGAGTTGCATCAAGAAGAATGATCCAGCTTCAAAGAAACAAGTAGCGGCTTGTCTCAACATTAATCAAGCCGAGTCATTAAGTGATCAAAGGAGAGTTCTCTTTCTTCTTCCCTAAACCTTTTTTTCTTTCCTTTCACGCAAACTATTTTTTTCCTTAGGGAACCTTTGATGTTTACTCTATCAAACACTTCAAGATCTCCACCGCCTATCTTCTCCAAAGGTTTTCGGAAAGAAATATTGGGACTTAGGTTTAATATACCTAGAGATCTTTCTTTGCCTATCCCGTAGAAGTCAAGGATTATCTTCTAGTCTCGTTGAGTGCAATCTTTGGAAAGATACATATCTCGGATCGTATCAGTCTGGCACAAGAAATTTTATTACTTTCAAATTAAATTGTTTGGTCCAATATCAGAATTTACAACTGATTGAGTAATCTAATACTAAAACATTATTCCTAACCAAAACTAAATTCATCAAACACTATATCGGTACAATATTCTACTGTTTCATAAATCAAAATTAAAAAAAAAAACAAACAACCTGTTGCTACTTAAAAATATATAAAATTTTATTCACATATGCGATTAAAATTCTTTACAAACTTTAACCCTATTTGGGACGAACGAGTCTGTTTCTAGCTCTCATTAATAGATAATCACAAAAATATTAAAAATATAAAATATAAAATATAAAAAATGGTGGTGAATGGTGTTGAGTTTTACTAAACAAACCATTACATAGTGTAAAAATTGATCGACCCTTAAATTATAGTTTTGTATGAAATCCAACAATAGTCGTTACGGCGTAACGGAGCCGTGAAATTTTTCCCATGTGGTATCCACGTATTAGATGACTCTGTTAAAAGCTCCAAGTATGAGAATAGCAAACTGAATTTTACAAGTAAAAAAGAAAATGAAACGACGTTGTTGGGTTTAAGCTAAAAAGAAAATTAATTCCTGATTATTTTTTCTGTTTTTCGTCTCTTTCTTCCGAATGAGAAAATTGTGATTTGGGTGTTCAGCTAGTTGAAGACAAAGTTATATACAAGGATTTTCGGTGTTGAAGATGTTCTACAAGTCGAATCAAGTCGAATCAGAGATATTGACTAAAATGAGATAATTTAGGATCGAAATTTAGGGTTTTTGCGGGATTTAGCACCTCTCTGGAACACTTGGCTTGCTCATTGTCAGCCAATATTTGGAATAGATGGGTATCTTTTGAAGAACAATGTCAAAGGTCAACTATTGTAGCAAATAGAAGAGATGCTAACAACCAATTCTACTAGGTTGATTGGTCTATTGTTTCTGTGGAAAACACAGATAGTTGAGTATGGTTTATTTGCCTTCTTAAAAAAGATTTAAACCTTAAAGATGGAACTGGTATCACTCTCATTTCAGATAGACAGAACGTAAGTTTTCATATGTGTAATCCTTTTGTTTTAATATTTTTAATCCATATGTTATCATCTGTTTAACCATTATGTTTTCATATTTTAATCTGCTTTCAATTTATATAACAGGGCTTGCTATTAGTTGTTGACTAGGATTTTCCTAAAGTGGATCACTGTATATGCGCATGCCACATCTATGACAACCTTAAAAGAGTTTATCCAGGAAAAGAGTTATCTAAAGACCTATTTTGGGAGTTGCAAAGAGTTTCAACTCTGCTGACTATAACAGAGCCACTGAAGCATTGCAAAAGTTCGACAATGGTGTCTATGAGACAGTGATGCAAAAGAATCCACAAAACTGTAGTCGTACTTTCTTCACTTGCACATCATTTTGTGAAGATGTTTCCAACAACTTCTCGGAGTCTTACAACAACACTATCAATAAAGCATGCGAGATATCATTAAAAAGATGTTGGAGACCATAAGACGACAATGTAGGATTCATAATGAGATGAGAAGTAGAGAAAGTGGCCATAACCATTGCAGAAGAAGAGAAATACCATAATTAATGTCAAGTAATTCCTTGTGGTAATGGCCACTATAAGGTAACTCGAAATGGCCATGCTTTTAGGGTTGATATGAATGCAAAACATGTGCTTGTAGGAGGTGGAGTATGACATGGATTCTTTACTACCATGTATTGCGTGTCATCTCATTGAAGAAGCTTAGGCTTGAGGATTTTGTTGTCTCTTATTGGTATTTGACTACAAAACAAAGTGGGTTTCTCAATACAGCCATTGATGGGAGTGAATGGTATGCACTTCTAGACAAAATTTGGGGAACCTATGATTCAACCACCACAAGAGAAACAACTAAAGGTCCCACAAAGAAGCAAAAGAGGATGGAGGGAAAGAATGAGTCTCCACAGCTGAAGAAGAAAAATAAGAAATGTGTGGAATAGCCTACTTAGAAGAAGTTAAAGATTACACGAGAAAGAAAGAGTTACCAATGTGAAAATTGTGGTTTCATGGGACATAACACTAGGAAGTGTCCTAATTATAAGGTCTCGGCTAAAAAGCCACCAAATATTCAATCAGAGGCTGGTCCTAACCAACCAAGTCAAGCTACTCAAGTAAGTCAAACAAGTCAATCATCACAGACTCAACTTCTTATAATGGTGCAAGTCATTTTGGGTTTTTTTCAATCTCTTCTTATCTTATTCATTAGGCTTCTTATATTCAGTTTTTTTATTGTAGGTGTTGCATGAGATCAAGTGGAGAAGATTGGTTGATTAGGAGTAGATTATTGTAGTGTTAGGATGATTTTTTTTGGGACTACGGTGTCTCATTCCTGGAATGAAGGTGTTTACAAACATGACCAAAACACAGACAATCAAATTTTTGGAGCCACGAAGCTCTTGAATCTCTTTCTCAGAGCAACTGAGCATGGATCTGAGATCTCTCCAATCTCCTTCTCAAAACCTTTTGCAAGTTGTTTGATAGCTTGAATCTTGTTTGCAAAGCTATTTGCTACAACTTCACATGTGTGTGTCTCACATGTTAGAGTCTCTATCTCAGCTTCCACATCATGTAAACCTTTCTCTAAACTACCCACATCTACTTGAACTTTCTCAACAACCATTTAAACCTCTTCCATCTCTTCAACCAAAGATATGTTTGGTCCATTCGAATAAATGTGTTTTATCCTGCAACAAATTAATTACAACATAATTCATCAAATTCTCATATTACTATCTAATTTTACATAATTGAATGTTGATACTACCTCTTTTGATCCATACGGACAACACTAGAAGATTTGTATGTATTCGCGGTCTGGATCATTGACCTTGCACCACATCTGCATTTCCTTGGTATTCCTCTACCTCTTTCAGTCCCTTGACGTGTGAAGCTATCACTTACTCTTTCACCAAAATCAAATTTTCCATCACATTTACAGAAATTTTCCGAACACAAAATGAAACCCAACATAGAAATTAACTCACTACAACTCGCTAAAGAAGCCATGTCATTTATTCTGTCAACTTCTGGAACGCTACGAATAAAAAAGGAGAGATCGAGAAGAAGACATATACGACGTCGTTTTTTCTTTGTTTGTTCAATTTGGTGTTCCTACGTGGGCAACAGTTCACGACACATCAACACTGTTACGGCGATGGTTGGCTTTCGCACAAAACTATAATTTAAGGATCGAGATTTAAATTATTAGTATGTGGGGATATTTTAAAGTTTTTTTTTAAATGTGGGTATAATTTCAACTAATTTATATTTTATGGGTATGTAAAAGCTGTCTTTAACTTATATATTAGATATTATTAGATAATCATTTACCTACTCTTCTGATATGAGACTTGGTTTGATATCCCAACATCTTTTATTTATCTTTCTCTTTCCCATTTCCCCTTTATGTATCTATCTTTATATTTCTTGAATTGTATTAGTAATTGTGACATGTCGAAGGAGATAAGTTCAGCTTCCCTTATGTTTGTGTGATTACAATTGGACTTCAATTAAAATCACCTAATGTCTCCGATAAAAAATCTTGAAGTTTAAACTAAAATTCACCTAATGTCTGGGATAAAATATCCTTATCCTTTCCCTCATTCCTATTTCAATTTGCGAAATAAAAATTCAAATTTGAAAGCACACTATGGTATATAAAAAACGTACTAAATATAAAACAATATCAAACGAAATATATTGAGAATTGTTTCTAGAATATTCTACAACCTGTATATTCGATTATTTTAAAAATGATTACCATATATTTTTCAAAACGTTACTAAAAAGTTTTTTTTTGTTTTTAATTTCTACAAACATTTTAGATACGAGTTTTTAAGTTATTGGATAATCAAAATATCAAGTTTTTTGGGAAAATAATTAAGTACATATTAACTATCATAATTGTGTTTATGCATATGGGTATAATTAAGTGAATTTAATGAAAAAATCCCTCAAATTTGGCTCCATCCCTTTTTAAACCCTCAACTATTTTTTTAGTAAAAAATTCCTTCAACTATAACACATTAATAGATTTGACCCTCCGTAAACTGTTTTCATCTACGGTGATGGAAGATTGTTTTGAATGACATAAAATATCGAGGCATTTGTATTTATCATAGAAAAAATAAATTTTAATGAAAAATAACATAAACAGATGCAGAATGCTACAAGAATGCTACAAGAATACTCATAGAAGGGCAAAAACTATGATTGAAAAGTGAGAAGAATCTTAAATGGTGTTATCCACTTAGGGCTGGAAGACGATGGTATGAGGTGGACCATGGGAGAAATAACTATCGGGTGTATGTATGAGATGATGTTTCTTGTTCTTGCAGAACATATGATGTGAGCGGTATACCATGCTGCCACATTGTGTCAGCTATGTTGGAGGAATATAAAGAAAAACATCTACCAAAAATTGTGGTCTCATATTGGTATTTAGTTGAGAAGTGAAAGCTCTGTTAAACCTCATTTCTTCTTCCTGTTAATGAGATGGAATTGTGTAAAACCAATAGTGATGTTGTTATTATGCCACCTCCAGACAAGATCATGCCATGAAGACCCAAGAACAATGACAGGATCCCAGATCTAACTGAAGATCTTCCATCTAAGTTCCTTCAACACATGAAAAAGTTCAAATGGTAGACCGAAAAACAATGAACACCATTTTTTTAGAAAATATTCCATTTCAAGTTCTTCACTTTTCTGTTTTTTTTTTGCATTTACATTTGTAGACTAGCAGAAACTTGCAACAAATTGGCCATAATAGACGCTCATGCAAACGGTAAGAGGTACCAAAACAGCCCAAAGAAATTCAAGGAAGACCAAAGAAAAAAACAGAAGATTGTGGCTGAAGAAAACTTGACTACTCAGCCAACAAAATCTCTCTTCGCAATTAATGATTTGGTAGTGTCTTCTTAGGATATCTGCAGTTTATGTTGCAACTAGTAGTACTTCTTAGGACTGATCACATTATTGTGTCTTTTATTTTTTCTATAGCTTCTAAACACCAAACTAAACCATTAAATTTCCTATAATTAAATATGTAATACCAAAATGATTAGGATACGAATATAATAATTAAGCTTTTATTCATTAGCATTAATAAGTACCAGTATTATAATGGTATGCAAAATTATGGTTAACCAAATAGAGGGATATAATTGTAGTGTGATTAAATGTATAATCCATTTAAAATTTCTTCCCAAATTTGTTTCAATATATAAAACACTTTATATTTTGAATTATATAAATGGATACTCAATCTCTATATTCTGAATTGAGAAATATATTTAAATAAGAGGTGGGCAAACGAGAATTATGGACAAAGTTTTGTAGGAACAAAAATCTAGAAACAAAAAATATCTCATTTATGTTATATTTAAAATTTAGAATAGAAACGGGATGAGACACATTGTAACATGACGGGAACAAGAATGATAACAAAAAATAAAATATATTTTCAGCGTCAGAAACTCTTTCTTCCAGGAAAAATGGGTAACTTATGAAAATGGCCAAATTATGACAAAATATTAATTATGTCAAAATATCTAAATTATAAAAATGTCTAAATTAATTCTAATAGTAAGTAAAAGAAAAATATAGAAAAATGGAAAAAAATTCATCAAATTATAATTTTCAGAAATTCATTTTGACTTAATATATCCCTTGCGCAATGCACGGGTACTAATCTAGGAGAATATAGAATAAATATTTTGAAATTTGGGGAAAAAATATCTCATTTTGTCCCATTTAAAATTCAGGATCGAAACGGGAGAAGGGACGAGACAAGACTGAAATGAATTTCCATAACCAAAACATGACAATAAAAAATTTAAATATATTTTTCAGTCATTAGTCATATAAAACTAATCGTTACAATACAATATATAATTAACATTTCACGAATTTAGGAAGTTTATTAAAGTTCAATTTATAATAAATAGTCCAACAAATTAATAGTTATTATATAATGAAATTTCGTTAATCTTAATTATTACACAACCCAATAAATTAAGATTATAAATTTAAGTATAAATGTTTTCCCTACGCAATGTACAAGATGAAATATAACGGGAACGAAAATTCAGGATATGATTTTGTAGGGAAAAAAGTGCGAAAGGAAACTGGAAACAAAAAAAATATGTCTTATTTATGTCACATTGAAAATTTAGAATGAAAACAGGATGAGAACGAGAATTCTCAATAATTTTAATTTTAATTCCTTAATAATTTTAATTTTAAACTAAAAGATTTTGATAGATATAAGAAAATTAAATTGTATGAAATATAAAATTAAATTTACGATTAAAATTATTAAAAATCATTTTTAACATTGTATGTATCAACTATGATGTTACCATTATTCAAGTGTTTGACTTTAAATTAAAATATAGTTCACAAAATAGTTTGACCAAAATTATACAAGTATATACATAATATATATATATATATATTCTGCATTGAGAAGTACATTTAAATAAAGGGTGGCAAATGAAAACTCAGGAGAAGATTTTGTAGGAAAATAAATAAGACGGAAATCTCGAAACAAAAAAACAGATGTCTCATTTATGTCATATTTAAAATTCAGGATGGAAATGATACTATACGAGAATGAGAATTTCCAAAAGTAATAGCATGAGAATAAAATAAAATATATTTCAATCATTAGTCACAGAAAAATTTATCAAACCAAAAATCAAATGATAATTTTTTTGTTTGATTTAATTATTAATTAAAAGTAAAAAGTAAAAAAAACATACCAATATATAGCCCATTAAACATAAACCTCTAAACTACGTGCTCAGAATATATATATATATATATATATATATATATAATTAACAACTTCTTATATATATATAATAAAACTAAATGATATGAAATAGAATAATAAGAATACAATTAAAATTAATTGAAATTTAGTATCAACTAAATTTAATATATGTATCAACTATGATGTTACTATTATTTGAGTGTTTGACTTAAAAATAAAATAGTTTCCAAAATATTTTAACTAGATTTATAAGTGTATACTTAATCTCTATATTCTGAATTGAGAAGAATATTAAATAAGGGGTGGGAAAATGAGAATTTGGAACGAAATTTTGTCGGAAGAAAAATGGGATGAAAATTTAGAAACAACAAAAGATGTCCTACTTATGTTACATTTAAAAATTTAGAATAGAAAGGGGATGAGACACTATGTAACATGATGGGAACGAGAATTTTCAACAAAAAACATGAAAACAAAAAAATATATATATTAAGCTTAAGAAAATATTTCTCCCATTGAAAAATGGGTAAATTATGAAAATGGCCAAATTACGATAAAAATACTAATTATGTCAAAATCTCTAAATTATGAAAACTGGCTAAATTAATTTTAATATTAAGTACAAGAAAATTATATATAACAGAAAAATACATGAAATTAGATTTGTAAAAATTTCAGTTTGACTAAATATTTCTCCCGCATAATGAGTACTAATCTAGTTAGATAATATTAGATAATCATTTATCTACTCTTCCAATATGAGAGTTGGATTGATATCCCAACATCTTTAATCTATCTTTTTCTTTTCCATTTCCCCTTTATGTATCCATCTTTCTATTTCTTGAACTGTAATATTAATTGTGACATTTGAAGGATTTTTTTGCCGAGACATGTTGAAGGAGTTTTTTTGTTGAATAATATGTAAAATATTATTAAAAACAAAACTTTTTGTATCAAGTGCAACTGTTTTTAGAATACTTGAGAATAAAGCTCTAGAAATAAAGATCGAAAGCGGTGGCCTCATTAATACCCAAGATTGGAAAATCCAATTGGGACAAAACCAGCTCTTGGGAAAAAGAGTATTTACCACTTTCGAATGAGTTGAAAAAAACCAAATAATTGATAAGAAAGCTGAAATTTTTTTTATATCCCCCTTACTCTAAACCACATACACAAGCCATCCATAAGATTTCCTTGTTTCTGTAAAGTGGAGAGACGATTGCGCACACTCTTGTCAATGTCTTTGATGAGAGTGAACCGATTCTTTGGCAGCTTGTTGTGCCTTTGACGATTTCATTCATATCATATGGAGTAAAGAGAAGCTTGGAAGACGTACTGCATGATGAATCTGTGAGTACCACTGATCAATGAGCCTGAGAGAATGGAGATAATATCTCCAAACTGTGCCACATAACATTGTTGGAGAATCCCATTAGAGAGCTTATTCCAGATCAATGACGTGAAGTTACAAGCAAAAAAGGTGATCACGTGTTTTCAACAGCTGATTACATATAATGCAGCTTGTGTCCCCTCTTCGATTTCAAAGAAGCATCATATCTCTTGTTGATAATCTATTGTGCATTGCATGCCAAACAAAGAAAAAAATTTGGGGTTGCATGAGAGAACCACACACCTTTGTACCAATCATTAGCGGGTACTACAGCCCTTAGCTGTGTCCAAGTATTCTTTGAAGAGAAAATTCGCTTAAACCTCTCAGCATTTTAACGCCTTAAGGAAATATCATAATCAACGTAGCCACCAGACCTTAACTTCTCTATCTTCTCCTCAACTCTGTATAGCAAAGTTACCCGACGTCTCCTTGTCTTATGAGTTGCGAAAACATCTGCCATAGAAGCCGATAGCTAAATCCCCATATCTATACAGCCTCTGTCCTCCAAAATGTCATGTAGACGGCCTAGCGATGACCAATCATCAAACCAGAACAAATTATCCCCACCACACCTCACCTCCATCTTATGAAAATGCTTTGCTTGGTCCCTATATTTAATCAATTTTCTCCAAATCCAAGAACCCGCAATTGAGTTCAAATTCACCGCCCAAAAGGAACTAGCCCAAATTAAGTTTTTTCACCCAATTATCCCATAGCGAGGACCGACCTGAAACTAAACACCAAATAAGGTTATAAAAACCCACCTTATTTGCCTCCTCAATCGACTTAATACCTAATCCTTCCTCTTTTTGGCCTACAAACATCCTTCCAAACCATCTTTTATTTTTTTGGATTTAGATCCCGCCCAACCAAAGGAAAGCATAGCTTATTTTCTCAATCTCTTTTATACAAGCACTAGGTAAAAGAAAAGCAGCAATCAAGAAATTAGTTAGGCTGGCAATTACCGATGTGAGAAGTTGAAGCTTGCCCTCAAAGGATAGAAACTTATGCTTCCAAGATTGAATCTGGGTCCATGTTGAAGAAGTTAATTTTAGCTTCCCTCGCAATTGAAATCAGCTAATGTATGGGATTAAAAATCTTGAATTTTAAACTAAAATAAAATATCTTTATCTTTACCCTCGTTCCTATTTCAACTTGCCAAAAAAGATTCAATTTTGAAAGTACACTTTGGTATTATTTATTCTTCATTCAAGTTTCCAAGCATAAAGAAACAAACAAAAGTCATGTAATGGTCCATAACCACTTGATGCAGAATTATAACGACTCAAAGGACTACTCCCTCCTTCGCTATCTCCTTCCTCCGCATCGCTAAAACACTCATCAACCATCGCTCCAACCGCAACAGGCTTAAATAAAAATAACCCTGAAGTTGCCGTCTCTGAACTTCCAAACAACCAATCATGAACATCGTAGTAGACCATTACTGGTGTTCTATCAACAAATACCATTTGATTTCCCCTAAATTTCCATTCTAAATTCTTCACGTGGACAACAACAATCCCGTCGATGCTTATCCACATCTCTGGCTCCGCTGCTCCGTTTGAGCTCTCTACCACCACTTCATGCTCCTTTCTCTGTTCATCGAATCTTGAACGAGTCAAAAACATTTTCTTTCCAAATACGCTTTCCTTTTTAAAATACATGAACTCTTCCACCAATGCCGGTCTTGATTTTGTACGCTTATAAGCCTTCTGCTTTAAATCTCCCAACAATAAAACAACCTCTTCATCAGAAACTACTGCCACGTAATAGTCTGAAACCGGCTCGGGGCTACCATTTGTAGACAGTTTTGCCGATCGAATATCCCAAAAGACCTCAACAAATTTTCCTTCCACGTCGAATGACTTTGATCCTCTTTTGCTCCAAAACTGCCATGGCTTCACGAGATCAATCTTGCAGCAATAGTTCATGTCATTGTCTAAACTTGAGACCATGATGGTAAGGGAATGATTCATAAGATTCTTGGACCACAAAACGGTGATGTTTCGGAAGAAACCTGCCACATGAGCTTGGTAACCGCACGTGACCGTGCTATGAGGCGAAGGTGTTGTAGCCGACTTTAGTTGTGTCACGATCTTTGTGTTGTCTGTTATTTTTGCAGCAAATACTGTGGGATGGCTTCCAATAGATGGGATTCGAAAAGATAACATCTTTCTCAAAATAAAAAATTAATATCCTTAAAAATGACAAACACTTTGCTCAAGGAAAGCAAAATTCTCTAACAAATGTATGTTTCTGCATAAGAATTTTGCCAAAATGGAGATCTTCCTCTATTGAATAGCTCGGCAAGATCGTTAATCCTTTTCTATATTTTTTTGTTAAAATGACAAAAGATTCAGTTTGTTTGATTCATTTGAGAATAGATAGATTGTTTTTGAGTTTTGGCAAGCGAAAGGGAAAAAGAAAGAAGAGTTGAGAGATTATTTAATGGAACCGATTAAAAAGGATTCTATATTTGACATCTTAATTAATATTGGCAAAGTAGATAAAATTGGCTTTGTGCAGTTCAAAAAAAGTGTGTAACAGCATATGTATCCAATAAATTATTTCTTTATTTAGCTTCTCAAAACCTCCACGGTTTCAGCATCACCTTCCCCTCCTTCTCTCACATTCACATACCAATTGAAATTATGATGAAGCAAACCATCAGAGACATTGTTATCTATATAGATCTAGAATAAAATTATAATTAAGAGTCAGCAAAAGATTGAAAAGATGAAGCCTAATATATTATTAACAACAACCTAAATGAAAGATTTAACGAAAAAACAACATAAATCATCATCATCTAACTATCAAATTATCCTAATCTAACATAATCCACAATCATACTAAAAGCCTAATCACTAATCATGATGAAAAAACAAACCAAAAAGCATAAACATAGTTAAAAGACATATGTATAAAATAACAGATAAAAATATGAAAAGAGTTGTAACGACCCTATTTCAACATCGCGTCACAAGGACCAACTTGGTCCCAAATGAAAATAAAATGAGGAGACACATATAGTTAGTAATTATGGTTTTATCCTCTTTATCAGAGAGAGAGATTCTGAGAAGAAGGGGAGAAAAAAAAGAGAAAGAAAATAAGAAAAAAAAGATACAGATTCGACCATTTCTGGGAGAAAGAGAAAATAGGGGATCAAGTGGTTTTCTTTTCATCCAATAACTTTTGGAGTGATGCACGACATCAAGATCTAGCCACATCCGCAAGCATATCCTAAATAGGAGCTACGGTTACAAAGTTATGTTACGTTTTTCTGGGGTGGACCTCTACATATCGGATTACACCGCTTTATAATTTCATGAGCAGTTTTCCAAAGAACCATACAGAATCAGGAAATTATCTACACATCATTAAAGACCTTGACGTCAGCTTTCCAATAACCGTTTAGAGAACATTATTCCGATGTAAACTACGGCCAGAATCAGAGTTTGAAGAAGACAGCAGCAATGACTAATTTCATAAACCCTAATTTGCAAAACAGTTTTGATGCATCAACTTCAAATGAACATGGAAGACTCAAGTAAAGTCTGATCTGGATGAAAACTGGTGGAGAGCTTCAAGTACTATAGGCTCAAGATTCAACGGTGAGATGGTGATTCTGATAGTTAGTTATTACTTTATTTGTGTGTTTAGGAAGCACATTTGTATAGAGTAAATGGATATGTATTCTATTGTTGGTTTGGCAAAAAAGGTTGGATGGAGTTGAAGCTCTACATAATCATTCATGAAGCATGCATATATGTCTCGGTTAATGGAAAACTAAGCTCGAAGTCCATGTTCGAACCGTAATGTTTCGGACAAGTTAAGACTAAGGTTAGGGTTAACCACGCCAATCCCCCTTTGTTTTATGTATTACTTTGGCTTAAACTCTTCCATATATAGTTTAGAACTGGAATATGTATTGTTTCTGTGATTGATTTTCTGTGATCGAGTCTGATTTCTTTTGTGCTTAAATTGGATGTAGGTGATTGAGAGGATTTCACACATTGATTGATTCATATGTTGAGGTGTTAGTAATCTAATATATATAGTACGTGTATTAGGAGAATTAGTTATGGGAACAGTTGAACTATTTTAATACCGGAGTCATGTGTGCAGAGGGTGCGGACAGAAAATCGGTCTGCTGAGCTGTATCACTAAGATCGACATGGCGATGTGGTTGGGTACTATCCCATACATGAAGCCTCTTCAGAGGGTGGGCGCGATCACTTAACTCGCATAAGAACTGTTTTTTGCATTGTTTGGGTGGTTTAAGTGTCATTGCTGCTACATGTTATAGGTCTAAACTCTCATGGTTGAGGTGTTAAACAGGGTCTGCGGAGTTACGTGTTGTGCCTAGCATCAACACCTTGCTGAGTAAGTCCCATGTTACTTACCTCTCTTTTTTTCTTGCAGTTTACTTAAGAAAGAAGCTTATTTCCATACTAATTGGCAGATTTTCCAATTAAAGAAAATTTTGGCGAAACTGAAAAGTCAACACGTTGACCAATTATATGTTAAGAATCGGGTATTACAAGAGTATTTTGGCGGATTTTTATGCGGGTTTTATGCGGATTTGAGTTTTATACGGGTTTTAAGCGGATTTGGGTTTTATGCGGTTTAGGCCGGGGCGAGTAACGCGGTTTTTTTGCGGATAAACCGCAGTGTCCGCGGATAATTGCGGGTTGGATGCTGGGTTGGTTTTAAAAATCGGCTGCGGGGCGGGGGGAGGGGGTTCGGGTTTTAAAAATTTAGGATAATATCCGCAGGTTTTTGGTGGGGTGGGGCGGGTTGGCCTGCCAACCCAGCTCTAATGACAGGAGGCTCAAAAGTAAAAAAATTAATAAATTTGGGCATTTTTAGTATTAAAAATATTCTTTTTGTTAAAGCAATTTTAAAATACTATAAGCTTTAATTACAAGTAAAAAAAAACATTAAATTATTTTGGAGGCTAAAGTACACCATTTATTTTGTTGGTTTATTAAAAGATGTGTGCAAAAACATACCTAGCATATGTTTAGATACACTTCCTATCCACTCAGAGGGGATCAAATGTTCAAATGACCTTCAACACATCCATTCTTTTTCATATCTTTTTTAAATCTTTCTATCATTCGTTAAATAAAGAGACAAAAATTAATATTCTTTTCTTTTTCATTAGAAAAAAAAACAAATGAAAAAAAGGAAATAATCTACATGGTGGAAGTGTGGAAGGTGAGGTAGAAGAGAGAAAGAAAAACATGAGTGAGTGTGACTGGTGAGTAATTAATGAAGTGGGTGAATGTCGTTGGTGAGAATTTAATGAGAAGAATAAATTAGGACTAATCAAAAATAAGAGAAAAAAATTATGCATCATTTCTTTTTCCTCCTACCGCGAAAATTTTTCATCCTAATTAACTCGAAATTTGAAACTTTATTTAAGATAAATTTTTTTAAATTTTTTTTCTAATAATGATAATAAACGATGTGTAGTTGTTTTGGATGACTTTCAATAAAACTTGGAAGTTTAAATACAATGGAAAAAGGTAATGTGTTGTAGATTTCAAAAATTCATTTTTTGTTTGTAAGTTTTGTTGATTTTTGTGTGAACAATGAGTTAATACACGTATTATGCATCGATTAAAGTCGGATAATGTTAAAACTTGTTATGTTTGAGATTCTGGAGGTGAAATCATAGTGAGTCGTAATTAGAGAGAAATCAAAATCGTTGTGGATGGTGAAATTACCTTGAAAATAGTACAATTAAGTATATTTAATACAACTGGTACAACTGAGTATATATTGGACAACTGGTATAATTGTGTATATTTCGTACAATTAGTAATATTAAGAGTACCTGAATACTAACTATCAAATATTTCTTTTTCGATTTTACGGGAAAGTGAATAAAAAGTGATGCATAATCATACATTTGATTACAGAATATATTATTTAAATAAAAGAGGCAGCTATATGGAATGAATTCAAAGCTAAGATCAAAATTACACTTTCGCGATGAAGAAATCTATAGAGGAGGTAACTTATTCTGAGTTGGTACATATCATATGCAAGAAGACAAGAGAGATGGAGCTGCTACAAAGCTAAAACTTAGTTACATTCCCAATGTGGATCCTAAGCAAAGAAAATCATTTATCTCGGATGATGAAGAATCATAAACGGAGTATTATGCATGTGAAGGTTGAGGAAGATTTTGGGCAAAATGTGAAACGTGAGGAAGTATAGGATCAATTCAGTGCAGCTAAATAACTTTCATAGTGAATACACTGTTCTTGGGCTCGATGCGATGACTTATGTGGTTGATTTGTATAAGAAAAATTGTTTAGCTGGTTCGTGTGTGGTAATAGGCACATTTGTACTAGTTGTACAAAATGGACACATTTGTATCAAAGAGTACTAATACTTGAATTCCACAACCAACAAAAACTAAACAAAGTAAAGGGAGAATAGACACAATGGTCTCAGCAACATCATCACACCATAACAAAAAATAAGTGATCTCAAACATTAATCTTCTGCAATTACAAAGAGAAGGTTTCGAGCAACAAGCTAGTAAGTCACTATGCCATTCTTAAAGGTGTTGTGCATTGTTGAAGTTTTCTTTGACAACTCCTTCTCAGAGTCAGGATCAATAACAACAGTAGCTTGTGTAACACCAATCAAATGTTGGATGACTTCACACTGAGCCACAACATAATGCTCCTGTGAACGCTGAAGTTTGAGCTGTAGTTTCTTGTTATCAGTTTTGAGAGCTTCACAGAAACGCAAGTTAGGGTACGATCAAGAGAGAGTCAAAATATTCAAACCTCTCCTGCATAATTATCCAAATATCAAAAATAGATCATAATTCAAGTAAATTTACCTGAATCCGAGTGTTATCAACCAAAGTGATGAATGGTATGATCTTGATCATTCTCATCTGATTTCTGAACTGGTAAACAATGTTTCAACCAATACCTAACATGTAAAGATAGATTTGGCCACACCAGTTATTAACCAGAAGGTAAGGCCTCCTCAAAGAATCATCAAGCCTTCAAGAGGCTCACGAGTCTCTGGATACTTTTTCATCTCGGAGATCTTCAGATGTTCAAGAAAATTCCTAATAAATTTGAGATGTTGAGCGAATTGACGACAATTTTTCTTATGAACACAAGCAATATTCGCAGCTTTCACTATAAGCCCTATTAGCATGACAACATCTCATGAATGTGAAATTTTCTTTGATCAAGTTTTTGATGATATAGATTCATCACTCGCGTAATGCACAAGAAACAACTCAAAAGTCTTAAACCAATTTTAAGATCCAAAACTTGGAATTATCCAAATTAATTAAAATTGTACCTTCACTGAGCTAATATATCTTGAAATTACCAGAATTAGTGAGCACAATCTAAGTTATACAACGCCAACATTATTGATCGAGATTGAGTAAGAATCAATTTTCGAAACTAAAGCCAAGAGAGAGACTCAACAACACTGGAATAGCAGAGAAGAAGAAGAACACATTGAAAGAGGGAAAAAAAATTAGGGTTTGCGCTGGTTTTCGGTGATTACAAAGGGAGACGGTGAACGGTTCCCAAAAATATGAAGAACACGAAAAAGGGATGGGAAGAAAGATGAAATAAGGAGGAACATATTTTTTTTATTTTTATTGTTTTATTATTTTACTATTATTGGGCTAAGGTGCAATTATATTTTTGATATGTTTTAAGAAAGGTAGGTTTTTGTAATTAGTGTAAGTTTTTTTGGTTTTTCAGCCGTTCAACCACTTTAAATTTATGATTTAAAATTAATTATAAACTAAATTAAAAATATAAGAGGGGTATATTAGCCGAGTTTTACGAGAAAAAGAGTATATGGAAAATGGTCTACTCGGAGGCGCGCTTGTGTTTAATATAGGCATGTACATAATATGTATAATTGATTTCTCAATCCGACTTGGTAAGAGGAGAAATCATGTCTTCATTTCTGATTTTGCTGTTGTGAGATTCAATTTAATGTAAACTCTTTGAGTACCCGCCATGTGATGACACTATCTCTTAATGTAATATAATGAATTGATTAAATGAGATTTTATGCAAATATATAGCTATACATGTAGGGTTTATACACAAGAAGTAACGAGAATATATTGTGCTTCCTTACAACGCCACCTTAAGATGGAGGGCTTTGACAACTCCAATCTTACTTCATAGTTCTTAAAACCTTGGACGAGCTAGAATTTTAGTGAGTACATATGTGATCTGGTTCTTCGTCGAGACATGTGCAACACGAAGAATACCAAACTGAACCTTGGCCACATACAAAATAAAAGTCGTGGGTCATGTGCTTAATACGAGCGTGAAAGACATGGTTCACACATAAATATGTGGCCCAACATTGTCACAATTGATCACTGGGGTTGTTGGGAGAACCACTCTAACTTCTGTCAAAGAGCGACCATACCCAACGCAATTTAGAAGCTGTGTTAACAACATATATGTACTCTGCTTTGGTTGACAAGCATGAGATACCATTCTGCTTTTTCGATGACCAGAAGATTGGGTTGTTACCAAGATATATCACATAAGATTTCGTTGATGCATAGTCATCTAAGTCACATACCCATTCAGCATTAGAGAACACATGGAGAGTGAGAGGCAACTTAGCCAAAAGAAAAATTATATTACCTTGTGTGATGGCAAGATAATGAAGAACCATTTTAACCACAAACAACTGATATGTGGTGGGTAAAAGCTAGAGAATATTCGTACCTGTAAAAGCTAAGTATTGCAAGCTGCCAACAACGATTCGAAACTCGGTCGGATTATCAAAAAGCAAACATGATGTAATGTTAGCTTAGGTAATGTCGGTAGCGGCATTAGAATATAGTGTGTTTCCTTAACACAATCATCTTCCACTGCGGTGTCGATAAGAAGTTGAACTAAGAAAGATGTGAAGAGGTATATAAATGATCATTTCGTACAATATCTCTGTTACATATTGCTCATTATAATATACTAAATGTCAGCCAATGAAAAGACCATTTCCATTTTTGGTGAGAGAAGTCACAATATATTGCTTTAAACCTACAAAACAGCTATTAAAGAAGGTTTTATGTCACATAACTCAAATACCTAATTTATTTTAAATTTCTTCATTTTCTCAAATTAGACACTGCCGCTATTGATCACAACACAACAACCGCCAATCCTACCTCATTACCATCAACAATCAAACGCTCGTCAACATTAACATAACAGTAACATGACAAACATGTCAAAACTTATGCTGACAAACTATCTAATATGGAGTCTACAAGTCCATGCATTTTTGATGGTCACGACCTTGCCGGCTACCTTAATGGATCAACTAATGTTCCATCACTAGTTATCACCATCAACAACGAATTTGGAATTCACCCACTGAAAATAACAATATCGATTGATCTACAGTGCACTACTCGGTGCCATCTCTCTCAACATTCAACCTTTGGTGTGTCGTGCCACCACCTCTCCTAACGTGTGGTGCACGCTTGCATCAATTTATGAGAAAACGATCCATGGTCATATCAAACAATTGAAGACCCAACTCAATAAATGAACCAAAGGAAATCGAAGCATTGATAACTATGTACAAGGCCTCACAACCAGAATGGATCACCTCGATATTCTTGGGAAAGGAATGGAGCATGAAGACCAAATCAATCTCATTCTTGAAGGCTTATCGGAGGAGTATAAACCAGTCATTGATCAGATTGAAGGAAGAGAGTTTCCTCTTACAATTATTGATCTTCATGAGTATCTTTTGAATAAAAAGGCAAAGCTCCTCTCCATGATGGATTCTCCTCAAACTGTCGTGACAGCTAACGTGGCGCAACAATGCAACTAACCTCACTATAGCATCAAAAACAACCAACAAGTGAGTTAAAATTAACATCCATCCAATCAACAATAATACCTAGGACAATGTTACTATGCGGTATACAAGGACATAATGCGAAGAGGTTAACTTAGTTGCAGACCAACTGTTAGTCAACTCTTTTCAATGTTACCAGCCAAATCACGTCGTGGCAGCTGAAAGCCAATCTCGAAATTGGTGCTCCATAAAATGCTAATAATTGGTTTCTTGATTGTGGTGTGACGCACCACATCACTTCAGATCTCAACAACTTAGCATTGCACCAGCCTTACACCAAAGGAGATGATGTTGTAATCGGGAAGATTATAACCATGTTATTTCACACACGGGTTCAACTTTACTCACTTGCAATTCTCGTGATCTTGGTTTACATAAAATTTTTAAGCATTCCCGATATACATAAGAATCTTATTTATGTATATCGACTACGTAACACTAATCAAGTATCTCTGGAATTTTTTTCTACGTCTTTTTAGGTGAAAGATCTCAGCTCGGGGGTCCCATTACTCCAAAACAAAAGTAAAGACAAACTTTATGAGTGACCAGTGACAGGAACATAAGCATCAACTTTTTGCCAACCCTACATCAAAGACATATATCTTCTTGGCATTCTCCTCTTTGCCACCCATCTTCTGCCATTTTCAACATTGTTGTTTCAGATTTTTCTTTACCAATTTCTTTAACTTCTTAGAAACATTTATCTTGTTTTGAATGCTTGATTAATAAGAGCCACAATTTTTTTGTTTTGCTCAAACCTCGATTGTCTCCACTTCCCACTTCAGTTCTTATTCTCTGTTGTATGGACATCTCCAATTACATCAATAAAAATATTAACTTATCCTTTTTGATTATCATACATGATGTGGTTTTATCCACTCAAAAAAAATCACAAGTCAAAGATACATTCATCAAATTTAAGGCATTGGTCAAAAACCATTTTCAAGAGAAGATATGCTATATTCCGAAAACGGTGGTGAGTATATTGCCTTACAAGATTACCTCTCAACACATGGTATCACGCATTTGACAAAGCCACCACACTCACCAGGACACAACAGACTTTTGGAATGAAAGCATTAACACAATGTCGAGACAGGACTCACGCTACTCTCAACGGTGTCAATTCCCAAATCATACTGGGTTTACGCATTTGTCATTGGTGTTTTCTTGATTAATAGGCTACCAATGCCTGTGCTTTCACTTAAGTCATTCTTTCAACAATTCTCTGTCACAACTATAAATTATGTGAAGCTCCATATTTTTGGATGTGTGTGTTTCCCGTGGCTCAGGCCCTATGCGACTCATAAGCATAATAATCGTTCAACATGATGTGTGTTTCTTGGGCATTCACTAACTCAAAGTGCTTATCATTACCTTGATGTTACCTCTGGTCGAATTTACACTTCACAACATGTGGTTTTGTTGAATATGTCTTCCTTTTCTCCACCGTTACAACACCAAACCAAAATAGCTAAATCTTAGAAACATGCTCTACTCTTCCGTGTACTACTCGTATTTTTTCACTGTGTGTCGTCAATGGGACACCACGCTCTAATCTTCACCAAAATTCCCTCCTACCACCACTATCTTCCACTACAGTCTAGCCTCTTGCGAATACCGCTGCACCATCGTCATCAACAAGTCCGGCATAACTTCCTCCACCGCCAGTAACCTCAACTTCGTCTCAGCCATTGCCACCAAAACTCTCATTTTCATCGATATATTATGTGTTTCCTTCTTTCTCTTAAACTTATTATCTTACTACTACTAGGTCGAATCCCATGCTTCCATCCACATCTTCTTATGAGCCCAATATCACCTCTCAAACACAAGCCAACAAACCAAATAATCCAACAACAAAATCCACAAGAAAGAGCCACCACACAACCAAACCCATCAGCAACAACCTCAAACACACAACTTTCACTCGGAAACACCGCCACAATCACTACGTCCGTCGTTCTAATGATAAACCCAACCGAGAATCTTCACAAAATGAAAACTAGATCAAAAAACAACATCATCAAAACAAAAAAATAATTTCATTCTCACTGTTACCCTAAACACAAACATCGAACCTGAACCAACTTCTGTTACGCAAGCTCTCAAAGATTAAAGGTGGAATCACAACATGTCTTATGAGTTTGACTCTATTGTTCAGAATCAAACGTTTGATCTTGTCCCACCATAACCAACACAAAACGTTTGTAGAGTAAATGGGTGTTCAAAACTAAAATTTTGCCAAGTGGTGACTTAGATAAGTACAATGGGCAATTGGTCGCAAAAGACTTTAATCAACAATACGATATTGACTACTCAGAAACATTCAGCCCGGTTATCAAAAACACAACTATACACTTGGTTCTTGGAGTTGCAATACACAAATCATGGCTTATTCTCCAGCTTGAAGTCAATAACGTGTTTCTTCAAAGCACACTTAAAAAAGAAGTGTATATGACTCAACCAACAGGGTTTGTTGATCTTGATCGTCCAGATTATGTTTGCAAATTGAAGAAAACTATATTGTCTCAAATAGGCTACAAGGGAATGGTGTCTAGAAATAAAAAATTATTGATCTCCATTAGTTTCTTAGAGTCAAAGCTACCCGCACAAACCAAGCATTGCATCTGATGCAACAAAAGTACATTTTGTATATCCTCACTAAGACCAATATGCTAGGAGCCGAACCCGTCACTACGCTGCTACCAGCCTTATCAAAACTCATGTTTCATAGTGGTACCACACTTGAAGACGTTTTAGGATATTTAATGATAGTCGGAAGCCTTCAATACCTCTCGTTCACAAGGCCAAACATCGCATACGCAGTCAACAAACTCTCTCAGTTCATGCACCAACCAAACACCGACAATTGGCAGGCGGCAAAACAAGTCCTTCACTATCTACCCGACACACTAGCACATGGTATCATCTTGAAAACGGACTCCTTGATTGATCGTCATGCATATTCTGATGCAGATTGGGTGGTGACATAGATGTTTACGTCTCCACCAATGCTTATGTCACGTATCTCGGCAGCCAACTTGTATCATGGTCATCGAAGAAGCAATAGAGTGTTGCATGCTCTTTTCTGGAAGCTGAGTACCGGTTAGTTGCTAACACATCCTCCGAGGTTCGTTGGCTCTTTTCTTTACTCACTAAGCTCGGTATTTAACTGCCTTCTGTTCTGGTTATTTACAGCGATAATGTTGGTGTGACATATCTTTGTGCTAACCTGGTGTTCCACTCTTGCATGAAGCACGTCGCACTTTATTACCATTTTATTAGAGGTTAAATTAAAGTGGCTTCACTTCGTGTTTCACATGTATCTACTAATGTTCACTTTGGATATGCTTTAACCAAACTATTACCAAGTTTAGAGTGACACCAACCCCTCTATCTTGAGGGGCCTTATTAGTGATATGTCTATATATGTTAAATAAATATATTATAATAACTCTATCCTAGTAGTCGCATCTTCTGTGTCACTGAACTCAGTATTCAACTATTTTATGTTCTGATTATTTACAACGATAATGTTGGCACGACATATCTTTGCGTTAACCCGATGTTTCACTCACGCATTAAACACATTCCACTTGATTACCATTTTATTAGAGGTTAAATTCAAGTGGCTTCACTTTGTATTTCAAATGTATCTACTAATGATCAGTTTGCATATGTCTTAACCAAACTATTACTATTATCTCAGTCATGATTTCAAACAGCATGTTCCAAGCTTGGAGTGACATCAGTCCCTCTATCTTGAGGAGACTTATTAGTGATATGTTTATATATATTAAATAAATATATGATAATAACTCTATAACAAGTAGTCGGATCCTCTCTGTCTCTGTATATTCTTGTAACTATCATTCTAATAAGCTGTCACCTTCAGCATCTATAGAACTTTCCTTTTATTGTTGCTAGGAAACTGGCCAGCATGTTGCCGCACGGGAAATTGAAGTTTTGACAATGTTAATATTGCTATTTCGTTCTATATTCTAATCTCTTATTGCGTAAAAATGAATATGTAAAATAAGTAATGAAATTTTAGTATCTCTTTCTTTCCCCCGCTAATTCGATCATTTTTTTACTCGTTATAACTTGTATAAGATATATAGATCAATAAAAAGGAAAAAACAAAATTTCATTTCAATTCTGTTACATACATAATACTTAAGTTTTCACTGAATATTATTTGAATTTTAAAAAATTTCACACAAAAAAATGAGCAAGTTTTTTGGTTTAACATGACTTGATCTATTTTATATCATTTCGTTTCATTACATAAAATATTTCACTTATGCTTGTAAAATATATATATATATATAAATATATATTTTATATATATTTTATATATATTTTCTTGCGAATACAAAGTTAATCCAACAAAATTTTGTTTTGGCTTATTTAAAGAAAAAGAAAATCTTTAACATAAGATTTATGCCCAGGTTGATATGCATTTAGCAATGTATGTTTGTTTCGCTGTGCTCGATACTAAAATCAATAACCAACGTTGAGAAAAGTTTTAAAAAATCAAAAGTAATAAATAATGATTTAGCTATACAAAGTTTTACAACCTTTTTTAGCATTGAGTAATACACATATAAAAAAGTTCTGTTACAATCAACCCAATGTTCTCACATTCATAAGCGTGTTGGTCTCACGATTTGCCTCCAAAGTCCCACCTTCACTTTCTTCGTTTTAACAGAAAATTAAACTTTGGTTATCCAAGCTTCTACTATCACTTTCAATGCACGAATTTGAAATTATGGATCTTGGCTTCACCATCACATGTCTGCCTTTTTTGTTTTGAATAATATGTAAAATTATATTCAAAATTTTTTTTTTTTAAAACAAGTGTTATCGGGTTTTATGACATGAATAGCAGAAAAAAACTCAAAATAAAGTAAAAAATGATGGCCTCGTTAAAACTTAATCCCGGAAAACCCAGGTGAGACAAAACCGGCACTTGGGAAAAAAAGTACACACCATTGATGATAGAGCAGAAAAAAAGAAAAAGATACAACACAAAATCGACATGCCATATAATAGGAGATTAAGCGTCTCTAGCTCCAAACCAATCCCGTAGAATGCCACTGAAATGTCCCTTCCTTTCAACAGTAAAGAGAAGATTATGGACAATTCGATCGATGTCTTTGATAATGACTGCTTAGTCCCGAGGCAGTTCTCCATGTATGCGCCGATTACGCTCTTGCCACACATGTCTGCCTTTTAAAGCTAAAAGAAAACTTATAACACCGCAACCATGATGGGAGAGAAGAGATATACAAAAAAACAGAAAGCACACAAAAACATTGTACACATATTGGCTATTCATTCAGAACAAATGCAATTCAATGACACATATCAAACAAACCTCTTAATCTAATGGATCTTCACATAAGCATGTCTTTTGGGAGCATAAGAAGATCACTATAAGTTCATTTAGCAAAACCAAGGCTTTACGATCACTGCCTTCATTTTCTACAAGATCATGTTTTCTGTTTTAGTTTTCTTTTGCTAAAGAATCGTTAAAGTTCATGCCAAACATTTAACTGAGGCATCTACAGTAATTGCCAATCTGCAAATGAAATATTGCATAACTGGATTAATCAACATTATTAACTTTCTAATGGCTTCCCTCATTTAAGTCGTGCCCCTGATCCGAAGCTTAAGTCTCCAGCAAGAATAGGGAGAACTCTGGAATCAAGGATAGGATCAGAGACGAGATCAGTTGAAATCTGATGTTGTGACTCGCGCAGAATAGCATTGAACATGGCTACATCAAATCTACCGATACACTTGTCCATAACCTGTTTAAAAAATAAGAATATGATGCTTATGTCTTGGTTTGAATTGAAACAAATGAAAAATATGATTACCATTCTAGCCAATACAGGTAAGCAACCGCATTTTTCCTGCACCTCACTTACGAAAAAATCTGTTGCAGAGCATCTCGGAAAGCATTTTTCTCGGAAAGCATTTTTCATAAGCATTTTTCATAGGCTTCTGATCACCCAAAGCAGGTTCGATCAGTTTCTCATTTGATTCACCGGATGATGAGTTGTTTGCAGGAGATTTCATATGAGCAGTAAACACCTCAAACATAGGAGAAGAAGAAAACATAAGTGAGATGCTTCACAAACCTTAGAAATTTGTCGTTAGTGAGGACATTTTGTTTATACATGCCACCAAAGGGACTCGACTATTCTAGAAAATAACCATAATTCGATTTTCTCGAATGCAGTAGTAGATGTTTCACGTTTAGCGAATGATCAATGTAGTAGTATCATCGAATAATCACATCTAGCTTTACATGGTGTCAGAGCCCTTCTCTGATGAAATACTTTGTAAGTTGTGCTAAAAGACTTTTTGTTATTCAATTATGAACATGTACAACTCTATCTATACAACTCTATGTTAGACTTATCTACTAGGAGTATGACTTATCTCAATCTCCTAATCCTTACTACAAGAAAATACCGATAAACAGATGGTCAACTCCATCAAAAATCCATCAGAAATGGTTGTTTTCGACATATTTCTGATAGATTCGAACAGTCTGATCTAGATGGTCGGAAATAAAACATGCGTTAGAAATTCATTGGAAATTCTGACAGATTCTTATGGTATTTCGACATTTGTAATCCGTTGAAAATCCGTCGGTTCTTACCGTCTCGGTAATCAGTCGGATTTTCTGTTGGAAACTGTTTCGTCGAATATTCGACAAAAATCCATCACTGCCTTTTCTAACGAGTGAACCAATGGATTTTTGACACACGTGTTACCGAATAATTTTGGACTGATATGTAATTTATTTATTTTAAAAAAATTTAAAACTATAAATAGAAATTAAATTAAAATTAAATTGAAAATAATATGAAACATAAAAATTTTATTCAACATAAAAAATAAAATTATCCAAATTAAAATAAATATTATTTAAAAGAACATAAAACTATTTAAAACACACAAAATCCTAATTTTGCCGTTTTGCAGGCGGAAATGATCGGAAGAATTCTTCCATCCGCGATTTCATTGCATTTAGCTCTTCCTTATCAGCTCTTCACTCCTCTTTGCTCCTCGAGTTGCACACCAAGCTCGGAATCTCTGTAAAACCTTGAAAAAGTTGAAGATGCGGAAAAATGATACTCCTGTGGAAGTCCAAAGATGCGAGCTTTGGACTTTGGGATTATCTACGAAACAAATTAAAGAAATAATTATATAAATTAGAAATCGAATTAAATAATAAGTAACAAAAACTATAAATATTACTTACTTCATAAACCATTTCGTTGATCTTCTTGAACGGAACTTTGGTGCACTGAGGAGTACCTTCAACAACCGGTTGGGATTGGAGAAACTTGTCACCAAGTCTCGTCACGGTCTCGATGATCTCCCGAGCAAGTGGATCTTGTATTTGACTCATCTTCCGGTTGGTGTGTACATCTCACAACAACGTAAGATGTGTAGGATGCGTTCTTTCAGAAACTATAAAAAATGGAAAATATATAAAAATGTTAATGAATTGAAATAAAATTAAGAAAAAGTAAAATTCAAGTTGTTGCTCCCGCGAAGTCTTACTTGTTGCTCCCAAGTTATGCGTAGCAACTCTACCCTTCCGGTCGCTTTTTCGATCGGTAGATTAAGTTACCAAGGCTGCATGGTTTTGTTCCATCCTCCAATACTCAATGAATTTGTTCCATAGGTCCGGGTTTACAAGCAATTCCCTTGGCACCGCATTCCGCTTCCACTTGTCCTTCCATTCGTTCTACTTCCTCGAGTACATCTTCGATGCCTCAGCATTAAACTCACGTCTAACCATAGACGTGAGGTCTCTGTCCCAAGTGAAATTTTGCTGCAAAAAAATATATATATGAAAATAAATTATTTAAATTAAAGTAAAATAATTAAATAAAAAAAAACTTACAGTGAACTGCCGAAACCACATATCGCAGTCTGACATCAGCATGATCGAGTGCGTCGGATACGGATGTTGTACAATTCTATTGAGCATTCGTTTGATGGACTTCGTGATCCCATTATTAGATAAATGAAACCTTCATAAAAATTTGTTATTGAATTTTAAACCTACAAAAACTAAATCTAAAATTCATAAAAATAATAAAATAAACTTACCACGTGTGTCGACCCTCACAAGCCGGATGAAGTGGAGGCAAGCACTCACGTTCTGGTTGAAAAACAAAGTTATCGATGCTAATCTGCATAGGAGTTGAAGTCGCTGGAGGCGGTAAAAGCCGGTGATTGGGTCTCCGGGACATTCAAGAGGTTTTGACTCGCTCCTTGTCCCCTTTGCAACCCAGCCGTTCTGGAAGTAGACCGACGATGAAAGTGATCATAGAGTAAATTTTATAACAACAAAATCCAAAATATATACTTATTGTTTTAAAAACCATAAATTCCAAAAACCATCTAAATAATTTTTAAAATAACAAAACATTCTCCTGGGTTCCTAGCCCAAAGAAAAAACCTGTTCTCTTATCGCTTTGAACATTCTCTTGGGTTCCTAGCCCAAAAAAAAACTTCAAAATAATATTATGAAAACAATTTAAACATTTCAAAATCTAAAATCAAAAATCTAAAACAATCTAATAACATTATCAAAAAACAATCTACTAATTTTTTTTTTTTAAATCAATCAGTTTAAACATTACAAAATCAAAATTTTAATTAAAAATCTATAAACATTTATCCTAAAAATCCAAATCCTAAATCTAACAAGCATAACCTTAAATCTATATTCAAAATCCCCAAAACTACAATCCAAATCCCTAAAACTAAATTCCAAATCCCTAAAACTTTATTCCAAATCTCTTAAACTACATTCCATATCTAAAACTCAAACTTATGAATCCATAAAAACCAAGCTAAACTTAAGATACTTACATGTTTGATTGGTTTGGATCCATTATAATTAGTGGAGGTTGAGATTTGAAGAGACTTTTGACGATTTGAGAGGTTTTAGTTTTTTTTAGAGTTTTGTAACATTTTACAAATGATTTTGTGAAAAAGATGATCTGTTTATAATTAAAACCCCGCACCTTTGGTGGTTCTCAAGAAGATTCGTGCCTTAATTTTTTTGCGATCCGTGGAAATTTTTGACTGATTCGCAAAAATTGAAGACACGTGGGTTGTGAAAAATGTGAAAATTCAATTCAAGAGTAAATTTTTGCCAATCCAAAAGATTTCCAACATATCGCAAAAAAATGCATGTTCTATGATTGTCTATCATACTTCAAAGATCTGTCGGAAATACTAACGAACACATGAGGGTTTTAACGATCTGTTTCACTTAGAATATGTTGTACTATAGTATATTTAGTATTTTAATTATGGAACACTAACAAATACATTTTTTGTATAACAAATATAGAAAAAAAAATCTTTAAGTTGTTATATGTATACATGTGCCATTAAGTATAAATATCCTTATCTAATATGTAATCTTAATCATGCAAAAAAATTTATACTTCTAATATTACTTGTTTAAATGATTATTTTCTCAAATATGTTTTGGAATAAGTATTAAAATGTGTATGTAACACATTTCTAATATACTTATTTGAAAAGTCCCAAAACCCCAAACCCGTCGAAAATCCGTTGGAATTTCTGACAAATTTCTGATGAGTTAAGGTATATCCAATGGGTTTGGGGTTTTGGAAAATTTTCAAATAAGTATACTAGAAATGTACCCATTTTTAACACTTATTCCAAAACAAAATTAGTACTCAAGAAATTAAAATAAAAAATTCATCGGATGATCTTTCAGAAGGAATTGAGTCTGAATCGTCATCGAATTCTATATGTGATTCCTCTGAGTTTGAATGAACTCTATCATCACCGGTTCATGTGAAATAAACAACAAGTTCAATGTCAAACGAATGCTCAACAGAATCCATTTGAACACTTCTTGTTGGCTTAGAGCATCGTGTTATGGAACTCCCTATATTCTTCCTCTTGGGTTAATTGCAGTCATTGTAATCCAAGGGTAACGAATGTAGAAAACTTATATAAAATAATGATAATTTGTTAACATATATAAATATTAGTAAGTACAAATACATTAATATTTGATACTGAACCAGACATGATCTGCTTATGAAGCAAGGATGAAATTGTCATATTTAAGTAGTCTCCGTCTTGAATGTACTGATGTCACGCCTAATTGGTCAATGAATGGATCATACCAATCCACTTAAACACAATGCAAACACAATGTACCTCAAGTCCAACATTCATTGGTAGTGGACTTCTAATATTTCATTCAGGATGCTATAGTAAACTATTTCACCTTAATGAACTAAAATACCATAGTTTGAAGATGGTCTCGATCTTCCCTCCTGATAAATCCTAAACGCATATCGCCTAGTGTACCTAGGGTATGAAGTTGTATTGTTCTTTGAACCATTAACATACTACACTAACAATGTCGGAAATGTATGACTACTTTGTATACTTTGAATAACCTAGAAAAATAAGTAACAAATAATTAAAATACAATAAATATTATTATTCGAAATTAGTAATGGTATTGAAACACTTACGTAAAATTGCAACGACATCACAAATTCATTTTCTTTTAGGAGGTCATGTTTGGGTTCTGCCTTATTTGGGTAATACATGCGTATTAGCGCCATGTAACTCCTGTACGATAACAAAAAAATAATAATAAAATTTTTCAAATAATTGGTAATTGACATAAAAAAAACTTCATTACCTCTCATACTCAATCTAAAACCATCCAATAACATATCCAAATATGCACACTTCTGCTTTAATAGTTTGCATTTCTTTCCTTTTCTATTTACTCGACTAACTTGAATTAGATTAGTGATTTCAAAATGTATAATTCTCTTAAATCTACTGTTATTGGATGGTTTTAGATGAGAGTGTAGAAAATTTTGATAACAAATTCTCTAATTTAACAAAATTTGTCAAAATCATCTAAAAACTCATATAAACTCAAATTACTTTAAATTATAGCTCAATACACCCTTTTTGGTCTAGAAAAAATATAACAAATGACAGAACTGTCTTTTTAATTACTTTAAGTGCGGTTTCACTAGCATTTTTGGTCCAATGGTTGACTAAGGGTTTATTATTGCTTCTACATCATGTTATGGGTTCGTTTCTTAAAGAATGTGAAATTATGCAGACTAGAAGTGTCAAAATAGATTGTCCACGTCCATTTTGATTGTGGACAAAATTATGACCATGTCCATTAATGCCAACGTCCATTAACGACCAAACCCATTAACATCCGCTCCAAATGGGTTGTTCATTGGCCTCAGTTATGTGTTGGTTTTTTCTAAGATTAAACCATCACCGGAAATCACCAAAAATCACCGGAAATCGCCAGAAATCGTCGAAAATTACCATCAATTGCTAGAAATCAGCGGAAACCATCGGAAATCGCCAGGAACCGCCATAAATCACTGAAAATCGCCGGAAACCGTTAGAAATCGGTGAAAATCACGATTTTAATTTGAGAAAATTCAATTTTGACCTAGATTTTTAGGGTGGGCCGCCTATTGTCCAACAATGTCCAACCCATTTTGTCCGTGGATGAAGTTGGGTGTATACCATCTTAACCCATTTCATAAATAGACTTGTACATATATATATATATATATCGTTTATTATGTATTGTACATGTAGTGTACAGACCATGGCAACCCACCCATTTTGACACTTATAAAGCAGACTATTGGATGGTTTTCACCGTTGAGTCTAATGATTTGTAATAGTGTAATCACTCCATCACCCTCTGATCAAATTCTGCATGATAAATATTGTTAACAAAAAGAAATTGAGGAATAAGCGTTTTCTTCCAGATCAAAAATTTATCAACCGAAATGTTACATTTCTACATATACCAAGAAAAGGCCAATGGATGGTAAATTCATCATAGGAAGCGAATTTCACTTGTGGCTGATTAGGATTTTCAAATAAATCTCCTTTGATTTTCTATCAGCAGGTTTTATCAAATCATATCAGAAAAATGTATTGTTTTCATATCGTCTATATATTACTCTTTATGTTTCAAAACTTTTGATTTTCTGAGTATTTCACAAAGATCAAGAACAATAAATATTCAATAATGAATACATTATCTTTTTACATTAAACCCCTCTCTCATATCTATAAACCAATAATAACTCAACAATTCAAACACTATCAATTAATATATATATATATATATATATATATATATATTGAATATCAAGAGGTTCTAGGTCAAATCCCGTGATTCCTCCAGACCTGAAATTATAGTATGTAATATTAGTTTTGTCCCAATAGTCACTCGATCATGTTACCTTTTCGATCATGTTACCTCCTCGATCATGTGACCTCTAAAATTCATCTAGAATTTTTTTCAATTGAGATAACAACACTTAATAATATTAAATAATAAAAATGTGCCAGATCTTGTAGTTCGTTTGGTTTGAGGGATAAGCCCCAACTCATGGGTTCAAGTCAAAGCCAAGAAGAAGAAGATGACGACAGGAAATAATAAAAATGCATTTTTAAAAATCTGGAAAATCAATCTTTCAGAAAACAAAAAAATCTAAAAAAGTCAAACTACAAAATAAACATTGGTGCTGACATGTTTTTCTCAGTCTTTTTGATTTAATTAATTCAACATTTCTGACAGAAACTATTCTATCTGTCAAACACTCTAACCATTACCAACTTCCTTATTATGTTAGTTTATTCTTTATGGCAAACACTACCAGTTACATCAATTTATGTTTAGACATTTAAAGAACTAAAAATGAAAACATATATTCCATATATATAACAATCAAATATATATTATTAATTTTCTAAAAATCTGAATTTAAGAAACTAAAAATATTCATAATAAACTTAATATTTATGAAACTATAAATATGTATAATAAACTAAACACAATAACTTTCTTACCTTCAAACGTATTAAAAATTCATAATACATTAGTAAAATATATACTATACTATAAAAATATTATAATAAAATTAAATAGCATAAAATTTGTCCATGCGTAACACAGACTCTTACCTAGTTTAAAGGTAAATAAGTATTTTTTTCTTGTAAATCACTATTGGATATCTTATATTTACAAGAACTGTATAAGCCGTGTACAATGAACATTAAAGTGGTGTTTATTTTTCTTTAATGATGAATTGACTAAATGATTTTGGAAAAGGAAAATGTATATAATTATGAAAAACTAGTCGTTGGATTTAAATCAAGAAGAAATATAATCATATACCAAAATCATAAATTTGCGATTTTTATGGAGATTTTAGTTTACTAATTTCTTTATAGAAAAGAAATGCATGTCAAAAAGTAACAATCTGATGTTTATATGCAAGTATATTCATATTCTAAAATCTGAATGATTTTTTTTGTTAATTTAGGGAGTGTATTGAACCTTGAGTTGAAGTGATTTGAGTTTTAATAAAAATTTCAGATAATTTTGATGATTTGCAAGAATTTAAGAAAATTTGTTATGATTTAATATTAAAATTATCTAAAATCTCAAATAAACCATGAGATTTGAATTTTTGTATTTTTAACAAAGATTTTTTTTTTAAATCCCTCGACTTATTAAAATTCTAATACTTAAAATATTTCCAGTAACAGTAGATTTGAAACAATTTTTAAAAATCACATATTCAATAACACCTGACTTTAAGAGACATTTACAAATCAAATATCCAATAACAGTAGATTTTTTTAAAATTTATGTTTCAATAATATAGGATTTGTCATTTTAACTCAAATCACCCCAAGTGATAAGTTCAATACACCCCTTAGTGTACTTTGTAATAAAAACACTTTGTAATAAAAACATTTGTCTAGATTAAAGGATTTATGGTGTCAGAAGAACTACGTCTAAGATTTCTCTAAGGGTGGTAAAGTTTCTCAAGGAAAGGAAGGGTCTTGGCTGAACTATAGGAGCTATTAATCTCAATTGACATTTTCTCTCTTCCCATTTTCTAATCACATAGATCAGTTTCTGTGAGGATTGTGTGATAGGAAAAACACACAAAGTTAGCATGTGACTGAGGAAAAATTGGATTATGTTCACTAAGATTTATCGAGTTCTCCTAATATACCGTTAAGTCTCAGTAAGTGTCAATATTTTATCTCCTTCATAGATGATTGGTCAAGAAAGGTCTGGATTTAATTTTTTGAAGAAAATGATGAAACATTTGATGTTTTGTTGCTTGGAAAAGAATGGTAGAGACTCAAAGTGAAAATAAAGTGAAGAAACTACATACATCTAATGGCCTAGAATTTTATGACAACATGGTTGGTGATTTCTGTAAGAATGAAGGGATGGTAGGGCATAGAACATGTACCTATACTCCTTAGCAAAATAGAATTGCTGAGAGACTCAATAGAACAATTGTAAATAAGGTGAGGAGCATATTTAGTGAGAGTGGCCTTGGACAAAATTTTGGGCTAAAGCGGCTTTCATTTCTGTGTACTTAATTATAAGATCTCCCTCTTCTGCCATTGACGTCAAGATACCAGAAGCGTTGTGGACATCTGCAGTACTGAGTTTGTTGGGTCTTAGAGTTTTTGGATGTTTGGTGCATGTACATTTAGATGAAGAAAAACTTAAGCCTGCAGGCAAAAGAGAAGTATTTATAGGTTATCCCAAAGGAGTAAAAGGTTTCAGAATGTGGCTGATGGAATATTGAAAATGTGTGATTAGCCAAACCATAGTCTTTAGGGAGGATGTTATGTACAAAACCATCAAGAATCAGCCCCAGTCAGGTATTAATATTCAATTTTTATTATCGGGACAAATTTGTTTGTTTTGATTCTACAGGTAATGATACAAAAAATGAAGATTCATCTCAAGGTGGAGTCACTTAGAGGATCAAGGGAATCAGCTTCATAAACAACAAGAGGCTACATAAGAGGTTGTAGTTTAAAATTTAACATCTTATCATTTAGTAAGGGACAGACCGAGAAGACAATTATTAATGCTAGGAAAGTTTAATGATGTTCTCAATGATGAGGAAATTGATGAGATTGCATGTTATGCATATTTGATAACTGAAGATGATGGTAGGCCTGAACCGGATAACTACCAAGAAGCTCTTGAGGATCCTGATAGTGACAAGTGGTTATTGGCCACTGATGAGTAAATTGATTCTTTAATAAAGAATAGCACGTGGATCTTAGTTGATTGGGTATAATCCCAAGATCCTATAGGTTGTAAGTGGGTGTTTAAGAGGAAGTCTGGAACAATTAGGCTTGAAGGCCCTAGGTTTAAGGCTAGGTTGATAGCTAATAAGGGTTATTCTCAGAAAGAAAGTGTAGACTATCAAGATAACTTTTACAACATTTCTACATGGGTATTTAGATAAGAAAATCCATATGGAACAACCTGAGGGTTATGTAGATAGGAAGCATCTAGATAAGGTATGTTTATTGAACATGTCATTGTATGGTCTAAAACAATCGCCTTGCCAATGAAATCATAGGTTCGGTATGTTTATGCAGAAGAATGGTTATTAAAGAATTCAGTTTAATGTCTACGTTTATTTCAAGAAACTTCAGAGTCGCAAATTGAATCATAGGTTTGATAAGGATGGATTATGAGATCTATCAGAGGGTATTTAACTAATAAATTCTGTTACAAGAGTGAAGTGCAACAAATTTGGATAAAAAGAGATCAATCACATGCATGGTTTTCACTCTAGGAGGTAACACCATTAGCTGGAGGTCAAGTTTATAGAAGCGTCACTCGATCAACCACTGAGGCTAAATATATGGTGTTAACTGAGATAGCAAAGGAGACAGTATGGCTAAAAAGACTGATGAATGAACTCGTGTTTGAGCAAGAATCATAAAGTATATATTGTGACTCTCAAAGTGAAATTGCCTTTGCCCAAAAATGTTGTGCATCATGAAAGAAGTAAACATATAGCTCTGAAGTTCCATTTCATTAAGGATTTGATAACTGATGGGATGTTACAAGTTGTTAAGATTCCTACATCATATAATCTAGCTGATATATTTACTAAAGTCCTTCCTATAAGCAACCTTCAAGATGCGTTGGAGTTGCTTAGAGTCACAGAGAAGTGAAGGGAGTTTAAGCTCCAAAGGAAAGGTCGAGTGGGTTTACTCAGGGATTAATAAGAAGTTGGGTGGGTTTACTCAGAAATTGAAAATAGGTGAGCAGGTTTGCTCATGTTTCGGAAGTAGAGTCCAAGTGTATGCTACATCAAAGTATCACAGACAAGGTGGAGAATTGAAGAACTTGTCCTTATACTAAGATTTCTCTAAAGTGTGGTAACGTCTCTAAAGGAAAGATATGGTCTTAACTGAGCTATATCACGTGTATAGTGGTGCACGTGTAGAGGCATAAAAGATTTGATTTTGTAATCTTTGTTAATAAAGTGCATTTATCTTTTCCGTCACTTGTTTAGAGAGAAGTTCAAAATTAAATGTGCTTCAGCTAGAGTAGTAATAGAATGGGTGACCTATTGGAAAGTGATTTCTGGTACTGTGTGAAAGTCTTTCGAGCCATCTAAGATAACGCACCAGCCGTTGGAAAAAAGTGGACCCACGGGCTGAGAAAGGGTGTAGGAACACACAGACGGTGGCGGTTGGGGCGTTACAATTTTGTATCAGAGCCTAGCCCAGATGAATGTAGAGCAAGTCGGCTCACACCATCGGGGGTGATGGTCATGGTGCGCAACAAAGACGTTGCCCTCTGTGAGTGGTGATGATTGTAACATCCCAATTTCTGGTATATGCTGGGGCATATGGAGAGGCTTAAAAGATTTTATTTGGCTACCTATATCACAAAAGTGCACTTATATTTTCCGTAATTTGTCCAAAGAAAAATCCAGAGTGAAGCGTGCTTGACCTGAAGTAAATTAGGATGGATGATCTGTCGGAAAGTAATTTCTGGTACTGTGTGAGTGAGGCCAAAACACGGAGAAAAATCATGTGGTGATTTGCAGAAATAGTAAAAAAGTCTTTTGAGTCTCCCGAGATAACGCTCCGGCGGTCAAACGAAGGTGGGACCCATAGGCCGAGAGAGAGCATAGGGGTCACAGAAGGTGGCGGTCGGAGCGTTACTGATCGAGATAGGTTTATATCTTCTTCCTCATTTCAACTTTAGTTTCATACTGTTCATTTAATCTATAACATAATCAAGAGAGAGAGAGAGAGATCACATCTTAAAGAGATAGGGAATTCGAGATTGAGTTCAACATCTAGTGGATTCCGGCGAGACGTATGAGGCAATTCCGAAATAGTAAAACTCACATGTCTGTTTTTTCTTCTTTGTGAACTTACAAACAAGAGATTGAGATAGAAGTGTGGTCGATTCGAAGTTCGTTTAGGTCGATTAGGGATTTAATCATGAGTGTCCAATAATTAAAAGATTCCTCTTTGGATTAAAGGACTAAAATTAAAATTATTCTACTTGGATTTCAGTTATTGTTGATCATCGTAACGTTTCAAATGGCAAAATTACCCAGCAACTCCTCAAATTCTAAAGATTATTATGTGCTTTGGCTCGTATCTTCGGTAATTCCCAGAAATGGTACTTCTTGACTGTTGGCTTACGCAATTCAAATCAATCATCAAATAAATGCCTACTATATATTATTTTTCTAACGTGAGTTATTTATTTATTTATTTATTTTCAATATTATGTAAAAATATATTCAAGAAAAACTTTTTTACAAACTGTTTTAGAAATTGTTTAAACCGAAAAAATTGAAATGAGATTAAGCTCAAAAACAGAGATGTTGAAAGTGGTTGCCTCATTAAAACCCAGAGATAGAAAACACATTTGGTACAATACTAGCTCGTGGGAAAAAGAGTACATCCACTTTCGATTGAGATGAAAAATAGAGATAGAAGAAAAATGATCCAAATAGTCATTTCGAGTGCAAAGGCTTAGAGTCTGGTGGCAAACGAAACTTGTAGACCGGACTTCATCAATCCACAGCTGTCCAACGTTGAAAGACGGTTACGAACTGTCCTCCCAATATCACGAGTCAAAATATCAATGGATGATGGTATGTCTCCGTGCCGCCGCTTGTTGCGTTTTCTCCATATAAAGTAACCGCAACTTGGAATACGTACTTGGAAATGAAATCCCGAGGGTCTCTACTACCTGAGGACTGAACCATCATTAGAATATCTTGAAAAGCGTCAGTATAGCTGTGGTGAAAAAGCCCCGCCGTAAGCCTTCTCCAAACCAGGCAATGAAAGAGAATTTCGGAGTAGAATTCCGAAACCAAACGGCCTTAGACCAAGGCGTTGGAAGAGAGTGAATCTGGAGGTGGTTCCAGGTTTCTTTGGTTGAGAAAAACGGTTTAAAATGATCTCCTTTACCTCTCCATAGAGCCACGTCTACAGAGTTAGACATCCGACTTCGAAGAGCTTGAATCTCATCCTCAATCTGTAAGTGAATCGTTGAGTGGTGGCGACGGCGCCGATGGTTTCTAAGAACCTCTCCTAGCATATTCGTTTCCTTAATGCCCATATCTATGCAGCCCCAGACTCCTAAGACCCCAAACAAATGCCCAAGAGTACTCCAATGATCATACCAGAAAGACGTATGGTCCCCACTCTTAACCATAATTCGATGAAAATCCTTAGCTATATCTCGGTATTTTAGGAGCTTCCTCCAAATCCAAGAGCCAACTTGTGTCCCATTTTTTATCGACCAAAAGGAAGCTTTTCGAATAAGATGCTTTTGAATCCAGCTTGCCCAAAGAGAAGTCTTCGATGAAACTAATCTCCAAATCAGCTTGAAACAACATACCTTATTAGCTAACTCCAGTGATTTGAGACCTAACCCCCCTTCCCTTTTCGGTTTGCACACATCCTCCCAATCCACTTTAGATTTTGTTGAACTCAACTTTAGATTTTCGGTCTTGATCTTTCGTCGTTGAGCATCTCTCGTCTTCTCTCTATTTTTGTTTTTCCTCTACTTCTTTGACCTTAGTATTTCGATCTCTTCTATCGTTATACTCTTCTACTAGATCATCTACTTCATGGCAAGCAAGGTTGACGATGCGTCATCAATCTCGGTAAAATCAAAGGAGAGTCTGAGATATCTCGTCGTAGAATCGATCCCTACGATTTATCCCCCGGAGATAACCCAGGCTCCATCATCTCTCAGCCCCAAATTTGTGCCTCTAACTATGATGAATGGGCTCTGAATCTTCATCTTGCGTTACGAGCAAGAAAGAAGTTTAGTTTCGCTGATGGTTCAATTCTTCGACCCGCTGATGATTTTGAAGATCTAGAGGATTGGTGGGCTAACAATGCTATGGTGGTGTCATAGATTAAACTCACCATTGCCCCAGACCTGAGTAGCTCCTTGTCTCATCACAAGGTAGCACATGATCTTTGGACACATATTCAGAAGCGGTTTTCGGTTCGAAACGGACAGAGAGTGCAATGTCTTAAAGCGGAACTTGCGAATTGTCATCAACGCGGCACAGCTGTTGAAGCTTATTACGGGAAATTGACAAAACTTTGGACAAGTCTTTCCAATTTTCAACATGCTCAAACATTCGAGGAAATTGTGCGGGAACGAGAAGAAGATAAACTTCACCAATTCTTGATGGGTCTTGACGAGACCTTGTTCGGCGTGGTAAAATCTTCTTTACTCTCTTGTGATCCACTCCCTTCTCTTGATGAGTCATATTAGGTGGTCCCTCTAGATGAAGAATCCAAGAAGGTCGGTCGTATGATGGATGAACGGAGTGATGGAGTTAGTTTTTCTGTTCAAACGGTTACACGCCCTCGACAATACCCAAAACTTCGCGATCCTTCCGCTGTTTGCACTAGTTGCGGGCATATTGGTCATCTCGCTGTGAACTATTTTCGGAAAATTGGCTATCCGACTTGGTGGGGTAATCGTCCCCGACCTAAATTTTCGGCTGACCAACACGGAACTGTTGTTAGCTCCTCGGGTGATTCACGCCCTGTTCCATCTCAGTCCATTACTCCACGTCACCAATCCGCTCTGGATCAAGCTCGGGTGAATCAAACGTCCCATTCTTCTCTGGTTGGTGCCGTCAAAACTGCTATCACTGAAGCTGATCGCAACGGTTTTGTTGGTCTTAATAACCAAAAATGGAAGACGTTGGTGTGTATGCTTAGCGAAGGAACACCAGGTTCGAGTGATCATCTTTCTGGTACGTTTTTCCTTGAATCTTGGATTATTGACACCGGTGCATCGAATCATATGACGGGTTGTCTTGAGTTTCTCTTGGACGTATCTGATATGGCACCAATGTTGATTAAGTTACAAGATGGTTGTTTTACGACTACTACAAAACAGGGCAAAGTTCTGTTGGGAACTCATCTTCAGTTGTTAAACGTGTTTCTCGTTGATGGATTGCAATGTCACCTTATCTCTGTGTCTCAACTAACACTGATTGATGCTGTCTTTTTCAGTTATCTGATAGACTTTATGTTATCTAGGACCGCATCACGTAGACCCTGATTGGAGTGGGTGAATAATTAACGGTTTGTATTTCTTTAGAGGTATTGCAACAACATTGATGGCACACCCCTTGGACCACCAGCCTTTGGATGTGTGGCATCGATGTTTGGGTCATCCCGCCTCTAAAGCAATGGAGATGCTGCCTTTATCGGATATTAGCACTAGTACTAGCTTTGATTTTAATTCGTGTGATGTTTGTATTCGTGCAAAGCAGACATGTGATTTGTTTCCATCAAGTATTAATTAAACGTCTTCAGTTTTTGAGTTAGTATATTGTAACTTATGGGGACCGTATCGGACTATTCATTGTGTGGTTCCCACTATTTTTTAACCATCGTTGACAACTTCTCTCGTGCCTTATGGATTTACTTACTACCAAATAAAATCGAAACCGCGTCTACTCTCCGAGACTCTGTGACTTTGGTTGAACGACAATTTGAACGGAAAATCAAAACGGTACGAAGTGATAATGGCTCTGAGTTTATGTGTCTCACGGGTTTCTTTCGGGAACACTGAATCATTCATGAAACTTCGTGTGTTGGGACACCTCAACAGAACGGACGAGTCAAACGCAAACATCGGCAAATTGTCAATGTCGCGCGTGCTCTTCGTTTTCAAGCTCATCTTCTTATCGATTTCTAGAGTTTTTGCGTTCTAACGGCTGGTTATCTCATTAATCGTACTCCCACAATGATTCTTGCCGGCAAAACCCCATTTGAACTCCTTTATAACTGTCCTCCATCTATGACTCACTTACAGGTTTTTGGGAGTTTATGCTATGTTCATAATCATCGTCACGGTGGCGATAAGTTTGCTTCGCGAGGTCATCGTTCTGTGTTTTTAGGAAATTCGTTCGGTAAGAAAGGATGGCGTGTGTATAATCTTGACACTGGCCTTATTTCTGTTTTTTGTGAAATGGACTTCCCATTTGCGGTTTCTCCTCTAGTATCGTCATCTTCTCATTTGACACCGCCTGCTCCTCCTCTGCGGTTTCTGAATGATGACGATGATCTCCCTCCGGTCCATCCGCCATTACAGTCATCTCATTGTGACTTACTTGTTACACCTACTAATGAGCTTGTACTCGTTAATGATTCTACTGGGACTCCTTGCTTGGATTCAGTGAGTTACCCTAAGTCTCCATCGTCCTCGCCTGACGCTACCCGGTCGCCCTGTCTACACCGTCGCCTGTATCTCCGGGTCGGCTCATGAGTCTTCGCCTGTTCCTTTACCTCCTGCTCTGCCAACGGACCATGACGTACCTATGGGCATCGGTTGTCGGAAGAAAATACCATATACTCGGTTGCTTGATTATGTTACGAATACTACTCACATTGGTTCTAATAGTGATTTCCTTGACTCTTCTTGGTTTCTGATTGAAGACTATGTTGATTGCCATCTATTCTCGGCTAGCCATCGAGCGTTTCTTACGGCAATTACAACTGGTGTTATTCTCCAAACATATGCTGAAGCTTGTTTGGACGAAAACAGGCAGGACGCTATTCGTGGAGAGATTGAGGCTCTCGAGGACAATGGGACTTGGACCGTGGAACCTCTACCACCTGGTAAGAAAGCGTTAGGTTTCAAATGGGTGTTTACTTTGAAATATAAGTCTGATGGTACACTCGAACGGTATAAAGTGCGCCTCGTAGTTCTTGGAAATAATCAAACAGAGGGCCTTGATTACAATGAAACTTTTGCGACTGTGTGCAAATTGGTTACCTTTCGTTCCTTCTTGGAAGTCGCAGTCGCCCAGGATTGTGGGGTTCATCAAATGGACGTCCATAATGGTTTTCTTCACGGGGACTTGAACGAGGAAGTGTTTATTCGGTTTCCACTAGGTTTTTGCACTGATGATAAGTCTAACGTATGTCGTTTACATAAGTCGTTATATGGTCTTCGATAGGCCCCCCCGATGTTGGTTTGCTAAGTTACATACGTTAATGATCAAGTATGGTTTTACTGAAAGCTTATCCGAGTACTCGTTGTTTACACTTGTTACTAATGGTGGTGATACTCGCTTGCATGTTCTTGTTTACGTGGATGATATGATTATCTCTGGGAGTTCACCAATTTTGATTCAAGAGTTTAAAGACTACTTGAGTTCATGTTTTCGTATGAAGGATCTTGGTATTTTGAAATATTTCTTGGGCATCGAGGTTGCTCGCAATGATTCTGGTATGTATCTTTGTCAAAGGAAATATATTTTGGATATCATTACGAAATCGGGTTTACTTGGAGCCAAACCGGTTTCTCACCCTCTTGAACAGAATCATCAACTTGCCTTGTCCAAGGGTGCTTTGTTACCAAACCCAACTCAATATCATCGGTTGGTGGGTCGCTTGATTTATCTAAGTGTAACCCGTCTTGAACTTTCCTATGCGATTCACACTCTGTCTCAGTTTATGAATGCTCCTATGGTTGATCATTGGGACGCGACACTTCGTGTGGTTCGTTATTTAAAGGGTAACCCGGGCCAAGGGATTTTCTTGCACGCTGCCTCTGTTTTACAACTCATGGCTTGGTGTGATGCTGATTGGAGTAGTGATCCCTTGTCTCGACGTTCACTTACGGCTTGATTTATTCAGTTAGGAAGTTCTCCGATTTCATGGAAGACGCGTAAACAGGAACATGTCTCGCGTTCTTCTACCGAAGTAGAGTACTGGGCTATGGCTGACACCATAAGTGAGATTTTGTGGTTACGTGAGTTACTTACAGACCTTGGTGTTGATTGTTCGGCCGCTATTCTCCTTCACTGTGATAATCAATCGGCCATCAATTTGAGTAAGAATCCGGTTTTTCATGAGAAGACCAAGCACGTTGGAAATGATTGTCATTTTATACAGGATGAGATTGTCCAAGGGGTTATCCGCCTTCTTTATGTTCCGACAACACACCAGCTCGCTGATATACTTACTAAAGCTCTAGGATGGAAAGAGTTTAATAGTTTTCTATTCAAGCTGGGCATTTGGGACCTACATACTCCAGCTTGAGGGGGGGGGTATTAGGAGATTTAGGATAAGGTTTGTAGATATATGTTAGATTTGCATAGTTGATACATGTATATCTGATATCTAGCTCATGTTTATCCGATATCTAGCAATGTGTATATAAGGAGAGGTTATCTCTACATAATAAAACAAGAAACCTTTAAACCTTACTCTGTTTCTTGTCATATCATCATCATCCTTAATGACTTGTGAATTAAGGAAATAGTAACCTCACTCCACTTCTCTAATGATCCTTCTTTTGCGCAAAGGTTTAGTAACAATTGTTCCTAGAGCACAGTGAGCTTTCCTTTGGGTTTCTTTTCTCCTCTTTGAATCGTTCACGGTTCGGATAATACATATTGCTTTGTATATTGGTTTTGGCAAGTGTCTGGGTCTGTATTTCACAATATTGAAAACATTACCATGTTACTATAGGTATTTTTTGAGTTTTGAAAATCTCCAAAATTAGAAACATGGGTAAAAAACACAGCATTTTTTTTAGTTATGCACCTAACAATGCACTTGACCTCAGGAAGATGCTTGTACCGGTTCTTCACAGCCTCATGGTACTCATGCTTACAGACGTAGTTAAGAAACTCGGAAAAGAATTAAACAAAGCCCATTGTTGAGATGAAGAAATACATGTTTTTGCTAAGAGATCAGCACATGTATTTTGTGATCTTGGGTGATAGGTAAAAATAATCATATAGAAATGATTTTTTCATAGCTTGATCTCACAGAGATAATGTTGAAGTCGTATATTTTTGGAGTTACCATTCACCAGATGAATAAGGCTTATATTATCACCATCAAATTCAACTTGCCGATATCCTAAACTCCAAGCAGATTGTAATGCCCATATAAGTGCCAAAGCTTCTGCTTCTTCAATAGTATGTCGATCTTGAAATTGTCCCATACCACAAGAAAGGAAAATCTCATTACTGTTTCGTATTATCCAGCCTAACCCAGAGGATCAAACTCCATAGTGGTGAGAAACATCATAGTTGCATTTCACCGACCCTGTTAACGGTTTCTTCCTTGTTGAAAAGCCTGGTAAGCAAGAGACATTTCGTGACAAGGAATTCTTTTGACCATTCTCATGATTATTGAGCCATTCTTTCGTATCATCAGTCGCTTTCTCCAAGATCTCCATAAACCCACTTGCTCTTTGTTGAAAAAACTAACTCATTCCTGCTTTTCCAAAGCCTTCATAGTATCCAGAAAGGAAAAATCCGAATCCGTTTGTCTAAATTTGTATTTAAAAGATAACGTATTTTATCCTCAATTGGAACACCAAAATCACATAGATTAGGATATAATACTCCCGAACCACGCCATACAGCCAGTGCATGTATACATGAAAATAAAACATGTTCCACCGTTTCTTTCCCAATGATGCACCGAAAGCACTGCTCATTAGCATTAATGTGCCGTCGTCGGAAATTACCTCCAGTTGTTATTGCTCCAGACAAAACTCACCAAAGAAAATGTCGTAATTTTGGAGCTATATCCAATGCCCATATACCTTTAGCGATATTTGGATTTGCCACCAATGGAGGTTGGTGACATTCCATTATCTAAAGAGTTTGCCACTACTGACCTATAACCAGATTTTACCGTGTAATTCCCATCTTTAGTATGGCTCCATAAGAGTGAATCTCGTATTGAGTGGTCGGTAGGAAAATCTTCAAAATTATATGGTGATCCGATGGATCAATTAACTGGAGTAATTGATTCTCATCCCAGTGCCTATTAGCCGTGTTAATAAGTACTTCAACTTTCGTCTCTTGGTCCACCATTGGACGTAATATAGGAGGCCGTGGGGGACTTGTTGGAAGCCACGGGTCTGTGCCAATAGTAGTATTTTTCCCATTCCTAATAACAATCTGTGTCCCTCTCTTAAGAAGTTCTACACCAAACCGTAAGGAGTTCCATCCGTAAAAAGGATATGATCCTCTATTTGCAGATAACAAGGAACCATCACGGAAATATCGCCCTTTTAAAATTCTAAAAACTAAACTGTCAGGACGTCGTAGGATTTTCCATGCTTGGTTCGCAAGTAACGCCTGGTTGAAATGATGAAGATCTCTAAAACCTAGACTAGACCTCCTATACTCTTAGGAGATTTCATTTTATTCCACGAAACCCATGATACTTTCCTATTTGCCAAAGTACTTCCCCACTAAAATTTAGCAATCATCCTATTTATTTTCGAACAAATCTCAATCGGAAGTTGAAAAACATTCATAAAATATACCGGCATCGCGAAAGCCACTGCTTTGATAAGAACTTCTTTTCATGCTGTTGTAAGAAATCGAGATTGCCATCCATTGAGCTTGGATTTGACTTTATCCTTGATATATTGAAACATTTCTTTCTTCTTCCGACCAAATTGTTCAGGTAGACCTAAATACTTCCCACCTCCACCGATATTTGGTATCTTCAACCGTTGCATAATTGAAAGTCTGGAGTGTTGGTACACATGATTACTGAAGGTTATGGATGACTTCTCTAGATTAATACATTGGCTCGATGATTTTTCATATGTATTGAAGATATGTAAAAGATGTTTCCTATCATTCTGGTCAGCCTTGAGAAAAAAAGGGAGTCTTCCGCAAATAAAAGGTGCGATACTGTTGGACCACCATTACTAATCTTTATCACATGTAATCGTTTCTCGCGTTGAGCCAAATAAATAAGGGAACTAAGAACATCCACACAAAGGATAAATAAGTAAGGGGATAAAGGACTCCTTGATGTAATCCTCTACTGGCATGTTAATTCCCATAAGGACTCCCGTTGATAAGAACATAGAAAGATACCGTTTCTACACACCACATAATCCACCTAATCCATTACCCGGCAAAACCTTTTTTTCTAGAACTCCTTTTAAGAAATTCCACTCTACCCGATCATATGCTTTATTGATATCCATTTTAACAGCCATATACGAGTTGGAAATTCTTTTTCGAACTCGTAAGGAGTGAAGAATCTCATGCGCTATAATCACATTTATTAGTATATATCGTCCTGGAATGAAAGCCGCTTGATTTTCTAAAACCGTAAATGTTAACACCTTCTTTAATCTTTGAACCAAAATTTTCGAAATGATCTTGTAGAGAACGTTGCACAACCCTATTGGTCAAAAATATTTCATAGTCTTAGGATCCTCAATCTTTGGAATTAAACACAATTTGGTATGTTTCCATTTTTGAGGGAATGTGCCATTGTCGAAAAAAACCCTTACTTCAGATATTATAGCCGGACCTACTACATCCCAATATTGTTGGAAAAAGGAAGCATTGAATCCATCCGGCCCCGGAGCCCGTGTTGGGCCGATAGCAAACAGAGCTCCCCGTATCTCTTCATCGGAGATCCTCCTAGTTAACTCACAATTCACTACATCTGTTACCACCTATTCTGTACTTTGTAATCCCTTAGTTAGATCTTGAGTATTCGAACTAGTAAACAGTTCACCAAAGAACCGAGAAGCCTCCTTTGCAATCGCTTGTGTACCAAAAATAGCTTCACCAGTTGGTCCTCTTATCTTCGAGATATGATTTCGTGCTCGCCTGTTCTTAGTAGAAGCATGAAAAAATTTGGTATTAAAATCCCCCTCATTCAGCCAATGGTTTCTACTTTTGTCTTTCAAATACTTTTCCTCTGCTCTATATGCTTGTAATAGTTCAAATCGCATTCCACGTATTTGTCAGTGGTTGTCTTGCCATCCGACTGTGTTGTATCAATATCATGTATTAGCTCTTGAATCCTTCTTCCCGAGTTAGTATTGTGACACTTTCGCCAGAAGGCAATCTCTCTGTGACAATTTGTAATCCGATCAAGCACACTACATTGCGCACCAATCAAATTAGCATTCAGCATCCATTTTGACTAGAAACGAAATGGTATAGAGAAGTGCAGTGAGCGGTAGTAACCATTTACTTCCAACCAAGTTTAACTACATTAACAAACTCCAAAAGTTTCCCAAGCCTCGTATCATACTGAAACATCTTCATTCTTTTCTCCATTGTTTTCCGAATCTTAATAATAGCTAGCCAATGATCAGACTCTATCATTTCTAAGTACTGAACTTGAGAAGACGGAAATTGAGCCTTCCATTCTCTGTTTACCATCGCTCGATCTAACCAAGATTTAATGGAATATGTTATCCGTTTTCCGAGCTAAGTCATATTGTTTCTGGTGTACGGGAAGATCACTAACTTGACAAGTACTAACCATATTTCGAAAATCAACTAAACTCCATGGTTCTCTCGGTTTCCCACCCTTCTTTTCACTTGCATTCAACACTTCGTTAAAATCACCACACATCAACCATGGACCATTATGGGTTAAAGCTATTCGCTCAAGTTTTTCCCATAGGATATACCGTAATTTACGAATTGGGTGACCATAAATGTAGGAGAAGTAATAAGTAGCATCTTTATTGATAACTTTACAATCGATTAAACGATCGCTTTCATCATAAAAGGAAAGAGAAACATGTGTTTCCAAAGCAAATCAAGACCACCACCAATGCCTAACGGCGAAACACACTTAACATTGTCAAATCCCAACTGAGCTGCCACATCTCTAACGACATCGTCCGAGTTCTTCGTTTCAAACAATAAGAATAAGTCTAGGGAGTAATCTCGCATTAATCCCTTTAGACGTCGAACTGCCAGGTTACCCCTTAACCATCGGTAGTTCCAAAACGTTGTATTCATCCTGACTCTGGTGGCTTTTGGCCCACCGTACCTTCATTAGTGTGTTGAAAATTCATTACTCCCATAACACCTTGAGTACTCGAACTAATAGCAAAAGAATTTTGCATATCGAAGCATGCCATAAGGCATAGATTATCCATTGGAGGAGTTGTATCTTCGACTTTCCTTTTCTTGGAATGGGATGGAGTGGTCTCGCCTTGCTCATCACATTTGTCTTGATCTTCAAATGGTTCAGGACCACCATTTAAAGTGTTATTATCATTGTTGTCCGAAGCCTTATCATCGCCATCGTTGTCATCTGATTCTTCGCCATTGGCTTGTACCTTAATCGGACACACCGTTGCATCGTGAGTCATTCGTCCACATGTTAAACAAAACCTCCTTAATTTCTCGTATCGAAACTTCATCACAATGCTTTCATCTCCAAATTCAAAGAGACACTTAAAGAACAGAGGAGTGTCAATGTGCACCAAAGACGAACTCTTACATAATCCATCAACACCACGTCATCGCCGTGAAAGTCAGTCCCCAGATAATTTCCCAAACGTTGTCCGATAGACGAAACCATTCGTTGTGTGAGAAATTTGAGGAGAATTCCGCGAACTTGAACCCAGAACGGAATCCGTTTGATCTAATCCTCTGTTTGTAGCGGTGTCCAACGATGGAGCATGATCATCCTAGCCTATTTCTCGAGAGTTACTCTTTTTACTTTTTTAAAAATTTGAAATCATTCTAGTATAATAGCACTAATAATAGTAAGAAAGTCCACTATTTTGTCATTGATTTTTTGTTCCTTCTTCACCAATTCAACAAGTGTTCTCATCCGTTGACCAAAAAAAAAAAAACAAGAGTTCTCATCTAACAAACTAAAATAATATTTTATTTAATATATTTTGACCAAAGAATTGTGATTAAGCTTGAACGAATTAGCAACTAGCTTTAAAGAAAGAAGAGTTCTGGTTTTATTCTCTTTTATTAATAACGAATTGAAAACGAAATCCAAACTATCGACAATGATTAATAGAAAACATAATTCTTGAAAGTTGTATTGTCCACCAGACCCAGAAATCTAAGTCAAAGGCGATCATAGGAACAAGTTGATATGATCACTCTTACCAAAATAATCAGAAAGAAGATAGCATTTGCAGAGCTTGTAAGCGTAAGTAAAGTTGAACCTCCAAAGGCACCAGATGCGAAGAAGGACGCGGATAAAAAGGATGCAGGGAAAAAAGAGGGTGACAAAAAAGATGGAGAAAAGAAAGGGCCAGATGATAAGAAACCTTCAGAGCAAAAACCTGTGCTGTGTTATCCAGTCCCACAAGAATATGGTGTGCCTTCCTCCTTTCCTTACCCGTGCCATCCGAACAATTACATAGGGGAACCTGTTTACAATCATGAACCTAACTGTATAATCATGTGAAATGAGGTTTGTAGATGAAGATTGATGGAGTTTGGTGACACAATGTTTTGTTTGTAAAGACTAAATAATCATTGTGTTTAGTATTTTAGTCATATATGAATAAAGCTCGAAGGCCACCAAATCAAGTTACTAATATCTCGAGATGTTCATATTTAACTTTGTACATTCGCAAGGGTTATTTTTCTTCTACAAATTAAAACTAATTAACTGACCTTAGAGATTGTAGCCAACAAATTTTATATCATACATTATTGGACCGGCATGCATATAGTCTAATTAAATAAACAAATATGATCATTAAGATAGAATAAGAGACTAATTAAGTGGTCCCCAAAAAATCTCTTATATTGGATGACCCTAAGTGGTGGCTTGGGGGCTTGTCCTCCGGGCCAGTCCTGGCATCTACAGACCTCTGCCACAACCATGTTCACGACCTCGTCCTCGGCCACATCCACTAAGCTTCCTTGGTAAATACCATTAAGATGAATGAATGAAGAAACATGAAGATAATCAAATGAGATGAGTAGAATATTAGGATCTCTAATCCCATCATACAGTCATACCAGTCCGGTAATCTCTTGTCAAATATCCCATCCTAACTGGTGATATAGATATTTTTGTCTATTCTGAGAGGGTTTTGTTTTATCATTTATGTAACGTTAATAAGATTGGTATAATTAGTGGTGTTACAGGAAAAGCAGTTCAAAGCATTGCCTTCTTAGCTTCACTTTTTCAGAACCTAACTCCATGTTTAACAGTTGCTCCCCAACTCTGAAAAACTGGGAGTGAGAATTTTCCACATAATCCCCCACAAATGAATGTGATATGTATATATAATTTGAGGACAATTATATAATATTAGGTTTGACAAATTATATGATTATGTGGTTATAATTTTTTGTTAGAGATCGCTTATAATCTGTAGGTCTAAAACCTATTGCTAATATCATATGATTCTATAGCTAATATTATATGGTCCTATATAAATCACACACCTAAGCAAAATGGATCAACATATAATTGGGTTTAATTTTGATTACAAAAACCAAACATCCCCAAAATCTTTGCCCCAAAAATAGAGAATAATAAAAAAAAAATCTCGACCCTTCATCCAATCTCAAAGAAAAACTCCTATAAAAACATTACTTTCATTATATAAATAATCATTCTTCCATCATCTAACACCATATCTAAAAAAATAATATATATATATATAGGATATTATGAATATATCATATATATATATAGAATATGACAACATATATCTATTCCGTTGTTAGATTTAGGGTTATATTTGTTCTATTTTTAGGATTTAGATTTTTAGATTAAAAATGTTTAAATTGATAGATTTTTTATTTGGAATGTTATTAGATTTTTTTATTTTATATTATTTTTTAATAATTAGAATATGTTATATTGTTCTTAAATTAGTTGATTTTTTGTAATTTGTTATCATTTTAATTGTTATTAAATTGTTAGATTGAATTTTTTTTTTAATTGTTTATAAATTGTCATTAAATTGATTTTAAATTGTTAGATTGAATTTTGTTATTTTAAAAATTGGTTATGATTTTTTAAAAATTTTAGATTCAATTTTGTTATTTTTAAATTTTTTATAATTTTTATTAAATTTATTTTATTTTATTTGGATAATTTTATTTTCTGAAATTTAAATTTAAATTTTCATATTAATTTGAATTTTATTTGTATTTAAAATGTATTTAAAATTTAAATGTATTTTAAATATATTTAAAAAAATTAAATTTATTTTATTTTTTAAAATATGTATCCGTCGGAATTCCGTCAGAAAAAAGTTTGTCGGAAATACGTCCATCAGAAATCCATCTGAAACACGTTAGTCGGAAATCCGTCGGCAACACGTTCGTCGGATTAGCCTCGTCAGAACTCTGTTGGTTATAGTTCGACGGATTTCCAACGAATATCTTGATGTCGGAAATACCAACGAAATTTCGATGATTACTTTATTTCTAATCATTTAGAACAAACGGATTTCTGACAGATATGGCCGTCAGTTTCACGCTATTTTCTTGTAGTATTTTTTTCCAGCTTAGACGCTTCTTCATTTAAAACATAAACCTGGCGTGTTAGAGACAATAAGTTAGATGTCTAAGGCATGCTAGCTTCAAATAGACTAAACCTTTTCCTCCAAGATTTTTCATTTATGTGAACCGCTTTAATTCCCACATGTTCTCACTTCTCACTTTCCTCGCCTTTACTCAATCCATTCTCATTATTGTTAACATTCATCATCATCTCCATGTTGTTGACCTTGTCCACATTGACATCTTAAGAGTTGAGTTCTTAGATGGAGTGGTTATTGATTTGCTTGGTCTTGGAAATTTAACTGAGATTGATTATGCTATATGGAGTTGTAGGTCAACAATTTAAACGGAGTTATTATGATGATGTACAAGTTAAATAAATTGGAAAACTATAAAATCAAAATAGTTCTTAAAACATGCATTACTCCTCCTTCCAGTGAAAAAAGAAACCTCGGGGAAGAGGGATTATAGCAATCTGGAAAAAAACCTAATATTAAGATGTGAGATACAAACAGCCAAAGAAGATGCAAAGCTTGAAAGACAAGCATTAACATTGTTATAGGAAATTTGTGTATACAAAACCAGTACTTTCATTGATGGACCCTATAACAATAATAATAATTAAACTGTTTGAAATGAGTGTTTTACCTTTTCTTTCAAGGCTTAAATTTTTTCAATTTTTTAAGTTCTTCAACCTATGACTCTAGAATGGACTTTTCAGAGCAGAGGCTTTCTCAAGTTTGAACTTCAGTAGATAGAGATTTGAAGAAATAATTGCAAGTGTACTATTAGATAGCATATACATGGACCGGTTGGGCCACACAAGGAAAAAATAGAAAAAACATAGGATGAATAGATAAATAGAAAAAAATAGATATAGACGTATTAAACAAATTAAACCATAGAGAAAAATACAGAACCAGTCAAAGTGAGGATCAGCAAATAATAAAAAAGGAAGAAAGATATACTTCTTTCGTTTGGAAAAACGATGTGCCGTATAAGGAAAGTAAGAGGAGATTGTAAAAGCGACTAGGGTTTTCGCCTTCGAGTTTGCCGTGATGACTGCGGCACCGCCTGCAAAAGCCTCCAGCATGGTGGTTCCTCGGCAGGATGCTGGCGGTGACTTTGTTGAATCGGGCCAGGTTGCCAGGAAAGCTGTTACAGTGGGGCAGGGTGATGTGGTGCGGTGTGGGGATGACGCTATTGTTTCTGTTGCAGGTCGGAACGCTAAACAGATTACGGATGTCGTGGCACAGTCAACAGTTCCGCTGAGAGCTAATTCTGTCTGGGAAGAAGCACCAGGGAAGGATCCGGAAAACGTATTGGTTTATGATTCAACATCAGGCCTGGAGGGGAAGCCGTCCCCAAAAGACGGTTTGGTTTTGCCAGTTCCTGCGAATTATGACCTTCGCTCGGAATGTGAGCAAATATATCATGTCGGTTTTTCAACTCATTTTTTTTGCATATGCATAATTGTAGAAGAGATTTTTTTATGATAATGTGACCTCCCCCTTTTATTTTTTACTCGAGGTTCTGTTTATGTCGACGGATATGTGCTTTGTTCTGTCTCGGGGGCTGTGGTCGGAACAAAACTTCCAGAAATTTTGGGCCTTCCTCGGAAAAAATCATGGGCACAAGTTGCAGGTCGTCTACCCAAAATTTAATGTCAAAGCTCAGGCCATTGATAGGAAACAGGTTGTTACAGTTCCGACGGAGGTTCTTGAGGCTGCTCCACCGCTTTGGGAGGATTTTCTTGTTGGACGATTTGCTACGACCACACCTCACATTGCTAAGGTCCATGTCATAGTAAACAAAATCTGGAACCTCGGAGATAAAACTACCAAATCGACGCATTTGTAGTCAACGAGACAATGATAAAATTCAGAATCCGTAACTCTAACGCAAGAACTCGTGTTTTGCATTGGGGCATGTGGAATATATGTGAGATCCCGATGATCGTCTCCAAATGGACCCCAATACTTGAAGAAGCGCAGCCTAAACTAACCTTAATGCCAGTGTGGGTCAAGATGGTGAATGTTCCGCCGGTTCTCTTTTGTGGAAGGGGCTCAGTTTTATTGCCAGCAATGTGGGGACTCCCATCAGAATACAATCCAACACAGAGCTTGTGGCATCCTTTGATGAAGCAAAAGTGTTTATTGATGTCTCTCTAACCAAGGAATTGCCAACAAGCTTTGTTTCCAGGTTCAAAATGAAGAGGTCAATGTTTCTTTTAAATATCTGTGGTTGCCTCTGTGTTGTGCTCGATGTGGGAAATGGGAGCACACATAGAACTTTGCCTCTTGAAATTTCAAACCTCTCAAGTCTTGAAACCAATCTCCGAGAATTGTTATGTTACTCGCTGTGAAAAAATCACAACAGTTCCAGTCAACGAATCACAGGCTGAAGTTATTTGTTCCCAATCTACAAATCGACTTATGGACTGTGAAGAAGGAGAAATAACTACATCTCAGGCAGAAAATGAGAGGCACACGGTCTCTCCATCAAACGGCCAGAGTTCTAGAAAGAAGCAATTAAGTTACTGAGCAGTTAAGACATCTATGCTGTCCCACTTCAAGGCCCTGCAATTATCAGAGATTACATCAGACCTATCTGTAAAGAGTTTTTCAGACCAATCTTCTTCAAAGAATCAGTGGTCTGCAAATAAAGTTTTAACATTCAGTAGGACTCTTTACAGTCCTCAAGACATCGGACAACGACTGGGCTACTGTCTCTCACTCGGGCAGTAAGAGAACTCCAAAATCACCACAACTTATCTATGGCTAGGTATCTATAGAGTATCCCTCTCGTTTTGTTGTTTTGCAGGTCCAGGATGAAGATGCTCTGGTTACCTCCTGTCTTCCATCACTAACTGTGGAGTGTAAGAAGCATGTTGCAGATTGTGTTAGAAACGTTGTAGGTTCCTAACGTTCTTCAGCTGAAAATACGCTGTCCTTACCATCAGATGAGAGGATTTTTAGTTCCGAAAGCCATATTACTACACACCAAGCTGGTCTGAAAAAGGCTGCTAGCCAAACAATTCGGAAAACACTTCCAAGATCTTAAAAAGTTGCTCATAAGTATTTCGTCAAGCCTTCTCATAAAGCTGGTGATTCAATACATAGTGGTCTCGGCTAAAGGTCATCTCAATGAAAACATTAATGTCCTGTTTTTCCTGGAACGTCTGTGGTTTTAACAAAACAATGAAGCATTCTATTCTAAAGGATTTAATTCACTCTCATTCAATGGAGTTTGGAGGTTTACTGGAAAAAAAGATTTCGGAAACCAAGTTGACTTCTATAGCAAATTCAGTGTTCCAGGACTGGTCCATGATCTCCAACTATGAGCATAATCCTTTAGAGAGGATTTGGGTGGTTTGGAGTAAGAAGATTGAGCTTACGGTGGTGTTTAATTCGGACCAGATGATTACGTGTTTAATTAAGTTTAAGGGCTCCACAAATGAGTTCCTTTGCTCTTTCATCTATGCATCTAACAACCTGGTCCAGCGTCGACCTCTGTTGGGGGATCTCAAATATCTGCATGACTCAACTCAGTTTAGAGGGAAGCAGTGGCTCTGTTTAGGAGATTTTAATGAGGTTTTTTCTCGCGATGATCACTTTCTCTCTGATACTTCTAACATTTATCTCCCTAGAATGGTTGAGTTCCAATACACAGCTTGTTACTACTCGTTAATGGACATGGCTCACCATGGCCCTCGCTACACTTGGTGCAACAAGCGGGAGGAGGGTTTAGTTTGTAAAAAGCTCGATCACGTTCTTATAAATAGTCATTGGCTGCACCATCCTTCAAGGTCTTTCTGTCTGTTTGAGGCGAGTGGTTGTTCTGATCATCTATGTGGAATCATTAAGCTTGACCCCATCACTTATAAGTCGCAAAGTCCTATTAAGATATTCAACGCTATTGTCTCTATGCCTGATTTCAAACCGGTTGTTCAAACTTATTGGAATACCACACAAGCTCTCTTTGCTTCTACGTCTGCTTTGTTTAGATTCTTTAAGAAGCTTAAGCTCCTCAAGCCAATGATTTGTGAGCTCAGTTGCCATAAGCTTCACCACCTTAGTAAGAGGATTGAGGATGCTCTTAAGGCTCTTTGTGACAAGCAGAATATCATTCTAACCAGTCCGACACATCAGGCTATTTTAGATTAATCGGTAGCTTATGAGGCTTTGGAGCGGGTGGCTTCTCTCGAGGAGAGATACCTTAGACAAAAGGCTAAAATTCATTGGATTGACGTGGTGGCCGAAATAATCGATTTTTTTTATTGTGCAGTTAAAGAAAGGGAAACAAGAAACTCTAGTGATATAGTCAAGGCCCCTAATGGCGATGTGCTCACAAGGCCGGAGGACATTAAACTAGACGCTATCCGTTATTTCACTGAGTTGTTTGTTTCTCATCTTCTTGATTTTACAGGTTTGTCGGTGGCTCATATCTCTACTTACCTTCCATACATTTGCTCAGATGAGGACAAGTCTAGTGTCTTGGCTGAGATCATAGATGAAGAAATAAAAAGGTCTTATTCTTGATGCGTTCAAACAAATTCTCAGGCCCGAACGGCTACACGGTGGAATTTTACAAGGAGGTTCGGGCTATAGTTAGCACTGATTTTTGTGTGGCTGTTTGGTCGTTTTTTACTTTTGGGTTCTTACCCAAGGGTATCAACGCCACCATTTTGGCCTTAATTACTAAGAAGAGTGGCACCATTGGTATGAAGGATTACCGCCTTATTTCATGCTGTAACGTGATCCACAAAGTCATCTTAAAGCTCCTGACAAACAGTCTTAAGGTTATTATTCAAATAAACGGTGAGCTTACAGGTTTTTTCAGAAGTGAGCGGGGGTTACAGCAAGGTTGTTCTCTTTCACCCTATTTGTTTGTTATATGTATGATTTTTTTGTCTTTAATGTTGGATAAGGCAGCGATGGAAGGCAAGTATGGTTTTCACCCGGGTTGTAAAACCCTAAACCTTACTCACCTTTGCTTTGCGGATGACATAATGGTGTTTTCGGATGGGCAGCCATGCTCTATCAAAGGTATCATTGATGTTTTTGATGAGTTTGCTCGTTGTTCCGGATTAACTATTAGTCCAGAGAAGATTTCTTTGTTCATCACACGTATTTCTGCAGAAATTAGAGCCTCCCTCTCAGAATTTCCCTTTACTATAGGCACTTTGTCGGTGCGTTATCTGGGTTTACCTTTGCTCACAAAGCAAATGAATAGCTCAGATTATCAATCGCTAATTGACAAAATTCAAATTTGTATTGGTTCTTGGAAGAATCGTTTTTTATATTTTGCAGGTCGTCTTTTACTTCTCTCTTCTGTGATTGCCAGGTTAATAAATTTTTGGATGGGAGCGTTTTGGTTACCTCGGGCTTGTGTTATCGAGATTGAGAAGATCAGCTCAGCGTTTATTTGTTCTCGAGTTGATCTAAATTCAAAAAAAGCTAAAGTTTCTTGGAGTGATGTGTGTAAGTCAAAAGCAGAAGGGGGACTTTGTCTAAAGCTTGTAGCGACAACAAACACCATTTCCTATTATAAGTTGATTTGGTGTCAAGTCTCGTCTCGGACTTCTCTGTGGATAAATTGGATACAAAAAAATCTGATTCGCAAGGGCTCTTTCTAGTCAACAAACACGAGAGAACAGTCTGGTTCATGGATGGAAAACTTCTCAAATATCGCGACCATACCAAGGATTTTCACAAAGTTGAGGTTAGAAATGGTTTCAGTACATCCTTTTGGTTTGATAACTGGTGTTCTCTTGGTAGGCTGTGAGGTCCTCGGAGAGCGAGGTGCATCGACTTGGGAATTCAGCTTGCCAAAACCCTAATGGATGTGTTTGCTACTCATCATCGTAGGCAACATCGTAATCGTACTCTCACTCAGATTGAGGAGGAGATTCAAAAGATAAAGGATTGATGTTATGAAGGAGTTGATATAACGCTATGGAGAGGAAAAGAATTTAGGTTTAAGACATATTTCTCCTCCAAGGAGACGTGGAACCAGCTCCGACAAGTAAATCCGGTTCAGCCATGTTTAAAGGGTGTCTGGTTCTCTTATGCTACCCCGAAATTCTCATTTATAGTTTTGTTGGCCGTCCTCGATCGTCTCTCCATGGGTGAAAAATGGTTCTTTGGGCGTCAAATACTGTTTCTAGTTCCTTTTTTGCAGATTTCCACTAGAGACTAGGAATCACCTTTTCTTTGAGTGCCCTTTTACATCCTAAATATGGTTTCGGCTCACCTCCGCCCTCCGATAACACATGTATACTCATCACTTCTCAAACATTTTACTAACTATTTCAGTTTCAGGTAGTACAAACATTTTATATCACTTCTTTGAGTGTCCATTTTCTGGTTAAATATGCTTTCCAAGAGGTCGTTTATTTTGTCTGGAGGGAGAGAAGTATGCAAAGACATGCCTTCATCTTCTATTGATCGGCTGGTTCGAGATATGGACAAGACTATTCAGAATCGTCTTTCAGTGCTGCAACGTCGGGGTATCATGATGAAGAGCTTAAAAGATTGGTTTGACACAAGATTTTAGCAGCTTTTTTATTTTTTTCCCCTTGGTTTTATTTTTCCCAGCTCAATTTTGGAGCCGGAGGTGGATGTACTCTTTTTCCAATTACTCGTTTTGTCCCAAATGGGTTTTCCAATTCTTGGGTTTTAGCGAAGCATCCATTCTTGCATCTCCAATAGATTATGAGCTTCTTTAACTTGTAGGTTTTTGTCTATGTTTTTTTCAGTCTTTTTTTTCTGCAAACATTTTTTGTACAAAGATTTTTTTCTTGAATATCATTTTACATATTATTCAAAAATAAAATAAGGAAGAGGAAGAGGCTTTCGTAATTTCTCCACTGACGGTAGCTCTTCAAATCTTCCAGCTAATAAACAATTCCGACACTGTTTCTGCAAATCGTAAAAAACAGAAAAATATATGTATCAAATCAGTAATTTCAATAATATAAACTAAAGGAATGCCTAAGAAGGAAACATAAATAATAATACTTAAGAACTATATGTTAAGAATACCTCACAACAGATTCTACCAACAGTTGCTATAGTTTCAACAGGTACAATCCACGAAGTGTCTCAGCACCAAGAAGAATTGCATCACTACCTGCGGTAAGTAAAAGGGAAGAAACCCTCTTCGAGTTATCACCAAAACAAATATAGAATCAGCACCATGTAATCCAAACATCACATGAATCTAAGGGCTTTAAAACATCACAAACCTAAAAATACGAAACACTAACATAAGATAGTACCTCCATCTACTATCTTTTTTCCAGCAAGCATATGTTCTTCGCTTTTCTACAACCATAGAGCAAAACACATATCATAAAGCATATGAAAAGAGCACGAATTAAAGAAAATAAATTAGTTAAAACTAAAGCAAACAATATAAATATAAAAGCTTGATAAATGAAATGACATAATATACCAAATTTCTTTAGCTCGATGAAATGTTGCGTATTTTATGTATTTTAGTATGTTTTTAAGAGTCATTTTAGGTGTTTCTAGAGTCTTATCAGGTCAAATCATGGTAGGAAGAGTTCTAATGCCTTTGGGAGCAAGATTTAGAGCAAAAGATGCAAAATAATGCTAATATGTCTGAAGTTTGTCTTTATTTGAGGAACTTCCAGCAATGGATTAAGCTCAATTTTTTATACAAGATATATATGTGATTTATCTTTCATTTGTAAGTGGTTTGAAGTCGATCCAATGGTGTGAGCAAAAGTTATGACGATTTTCGTGAAGACGGTGCAGTCTGGCGAGCAGATGAAGCATGTGCAGAGCCAAGACGCCGTGAGAAACCAGATCGATCGATCTGGAGTCAGATCAATCGATCCCAAAATACCGACCATGACAAACCAGATCGACTTGTTTATACCAGATCGACCGATCCAAATCCGATCGACCTGTCCAGACCTGATCGACCTGTCCAGACCTGATCGATCGATCCAGTTTTGGATCGATTGATCCAAACCTTAAAACCTGCCCGAAAAAATGGCAAAATTTCTCTTTTTCCTAATTGCTTAAGGATTTCAACCTAAAAGTTTTTGTACCTATAAATATTTGTTTTTAAGCCATTGTTTAGGCTATGATTATTTTATTCTAAGAACTTTTGAAGACCTATTGTGAAGAAACTTCTTTGGTATATTTATTGTATTTATTTTATGAGTTCGTCATCTATCATGTTTTGTTTAATCACAACCATGAGTGAGAAGTTCTCTAGTTAGGTTTTTTGGTTTTTTAAAGGAATCATGAATCATTGAATTAGACACGAATAGGGAATAATCTTAGAAGATCTTCATCTATAGTTGTTCGGAATGCTTAGATTAGATTAGACTACCTAGTTTATGATCTTAGGTTGATCTTATTCTCCAAAAGCTTATAGGTTGCTAGATAGAACATAGATGAGCGTATCGTCCTTAGTCCATGAAAATTGATGCTATTGCGATACATGGACATACTGAACCTAATCGATAATGCTTTTTTAGAATTTGAAGTTCAACGACAGTTAGATACTTAGATTGGTAGATAAATTAATTGGTGCCATGACGGTGGATTAGTTATATATTTATGTTTGACTTCGAGATAGGTGCTTAATCATTAATTGGTGCCATGATGGTGGATTAGTTATATAAATCTCTTTTTTCTGTTTTACCTTAGTTTTAGTTTACAAGATTCGTAGTGCAGTTTGGTTCTTGAGGATTCGATCAGTAATATACTACTGTGTGTCTGTACACTTGCAGTGCTATATTTTAGTTTAAAATTTGTGTATCACTGGACTGAAAAAAACCATAGGTAGAGCTTAGAGGTCACATGATCGAGAGTCGTTTGGAACGAAACTAATATTACATGTTGTGGTTTCGGGACTGGGGGGATTATGGACTTTAGCCCAGAACCTCTAGGTATTCAAAAAAAATTACATGATATATACAACAAAAAAATGTATAATAATTAAATATAATAAAACCTAAACAATAATTTTAAATTTGAAAATATAATATTTAATGCATATATCATATATTAATTAAATTTAGATTGAGTTTGATTTAATGACTAATTTTAATTTAGAAAAATTTGGATTAGAATATTTAGGAAATTTTATTTTATATATATTTTGTATCTTTTAATAATTAAATATATTAAAACGGAAACAATAATTTAAATTGGAAAATTTACTATTTAATGCATGTATCAAGTATTAATTGAATTTTTATTTTTTTTATTTATCACTAATTTGAATTTAGAAAAGTTCGGATTAGAATATTTACAAAAATTTACTGTTTAGATATTTTGTATCTATTAAATTAATACCAATTATTTTAGAATATTTTTATTTCATTTATTAGGAAACAATAAAATCGGTAATTATTAGTTGAAATATTTGAATATTCAGTTTGGTAAGGTAACAATTTTCTAAATATTTTTTAGACTAACATTAATTATTATAAAAATAAAAATGTAATTATTCAAGTTAGATTTGATTTCAAAATATCAGATTTAGGAAAAATATAAACCAGTAATTAATTATTAGAATATTTAAATTTTAGATTATGCTTAATAATTACATATTTGACATATATTTTTGGTAACCATAATTGATTTTTAGATTATGCTTAATAATTTACAAAAAAATAATCCTGATTTTAATATTTACTTTTTCTAAATATATAAGCCCTTAAAAATGAAAACAGTTTTGCCATGCCTTTTAAGTTATCTGTGTTTTTTAAAATATTTAAAGATATAAAGATGAGAAATATAAGAAATATAAAGATGTGAAATCCAATAAAGATATACTATGTATTTTATTTAACAATTTACAAGTAAAAATAAAAATTTAAACGTAAATAAAACTAGTTAAAAATAATTGTAATGCTAAAATATACATATATATATATAATTAAATGACACATTATATATATTTATATAAAATATATTCTCAGAATTCATGATTAATTACAAGCTTTATAATGCAATAGATCTTCATAATATAACTTAACACTTTACATAAACATGTAAATGTATAAAATAATAATATACATATAATAGATATTTATACTATATATTAAACACTAATTAAAAATTAAATGTATAAAAATAAGAAATATCCAAAAATATTATCATAGATGACGATAAATACATTTATATATAGTAAAATAATATGTTATATATTTTGTAACATGATAACAATTTGTGACTGCAGAAAAGTAGTGTAACATTATGTATATAGAAAAAGTAAGGCTTAAAATTGGTTGGAAAAGAATAAGAAAATTCTATGCGTCTGGGATTGATCAATTATGAAGGACATCGATCGATTTCTGCTTCAAAACGCACCACTTCATTAAAACATCAATATGGTCATTTCTTTTCTTGGTTTGGTTGATCATGATGCATCTTCTTTTGATTCTTGAAGTCTTGAAACATCTAAACCATGTCCAATTGATCTTTTAGTTCCAGTTACTTGTAAACCTGTAAAAATCTATAAAGAAAGAAAAAGACACAAAATATAATCCTAAACTCGATAAAGACTCTAAATATATATGGAATCAAAGGTGTAAAAAGTCTTAAAACCATGACACATCAATCCTTCCAGACTTGAGAATCGTTTCTTTTCCTCAAGTAAGAACAAAATAAAATACAGAAGAAAAGTTTGAATGAAAGGATAGGGTGAATGTGTGGTGCCAAGTTAAGGTGCGCTTGGCCATTCAGAGTTCTGAAAAAAGTGATAAAAAGTGTGGATTTGAAGTCCGAATGTTGAAATCCTTTGTGCGATATCAAGCTCCTGAGTGAGAAGTTATGTCAAGTTAAAGTTCCTGTAAAGATAGACTCAACATTAGTTCATTTAGATTGCCAAACGATAGAGAACTTCTGGTAATGATGATCCAATCCGAATCGTACTCTACCACATCAACGTCGTCTTCTAAGCTAGGAGACAATAGATTCGAGCTGAAGCATGATTATAGCCCATGATTTCAGTAAATTGTGCTACTGTTCCACTTAGATTCCCACTTCTCTCTAACTGAAACGAGTAAAGATCAGATCGGAGAATCTTACCGATGGTGAAATTATGTGATTGGATGATTATATCCGTTGGATTATCGAAGGTAGACCAAACCGGAACGCTTTGGCTATTGAGGAGAACAAGGTTACCAGACTCTTCAAGCTGGAAGAACACCGAGACGATCGGTTCTGGAGTATGAGAAAGTAGCTTCGGAGTCGTTGGTTAGACGGAGAGAGCCAGAACTGAGAAGACGAAGAGATCCTCGTGAGTCAACGCTTCATGCTAACCATATGAGAACGGTTCCAACGAAAGAAATGGTGGCGCAGAAGGAAGTAGGGGAAGAAAATGGAACAGAGGAGACGGCGAAAGTGAAATTGGGAGATGGCCAAGTGTAGTTTGAACCAGATGCGTAAAGAACTGAGCCTAGAAGTATAACTGAGGATGAAAATAGAAGTGGAGGAAAAGAAGAAGAAGAGAAAGAAGAAGAAATTTGAGATATGGCATATTTGCCATTTTTGTAACTGTGAAGCTTTTTTTTTAATTAATAATCTATTTAATTTTGTTGAATTTATCTAATTGAATTTATGTTAATGAGCTTGATGTAATTGTTTTGTTTGGGTGTGGTCCGATTTGAAATTAATTTGGATAAATATATGTAACTAACTTAAAACCATATGAGTTTTTAGTAATTTGATAAAAAAATAAATTAAAAATAAAAAAGGATGTATTTCGGTCTATTTTGAAATAAGGAATGCATCTCAAATAAAGAGGGTATTCACGTAAATTCCTTTGAATTTTGGTTCAGAATCTCAGATTTTGGTTCAGAATAATTGTTCTCGCTTCCTTTGAGTTTTGCTTGATTAGAAACTTTGAAAACTACGAATATAATAATACAAGAGAAACACCAACGGATTGCCGAAAACGCCCATTGCCGGTTTGCCCCGCCAAAACAGACGTTACGTAATCGAAGGGGCATTAACGTAAATTCCAGGTAAACAAATTAGACGAAAAGCTAACGGTTCCCGAGAGCCCATCACACAATTAAAGATAAATAAGATCTCTTTTACGCTCCCACAATCACAACACAACAAAACAGAGTCTGAATTTGCCTTCTTTCTCCTATTTAACCTTTGATCCTCCAAGCCACTCTGAGATTTGATCATAACCAAATCGATTCACAGAGACTCTTAATGGCGTCTATGGCTGCAATTGGAGTTCTAAAGATCCATGCTACTTCAAGTTCCGATCCCACCGATAAAACATCCGAGGCGGTTCCCACGAAGTCTCTTTCTTTCTCTTCCTCTGTTGGTTTATCCGACGAGAAGCTTTCACTCAGATCAACCCTGTCTTATCTCCGCGAATCCGTTGTTCGTGTTCGAAGAAGGCCGATGATCGTGTCTCCTAAAGCTGTCTCCGATTCTCAAAACTCACAAACTTGTCTCGATCCTGATGCAAGCAGCGTAAGTATCGTCTTACTTGTAAAACTCCTTTTATACACTAATATTGAGTATTAGTGGTTTAATTGTGATTGTCTAAATAATGTGCACTGAAATAAACTCAATATAACTTTTTTTTTGTGTGCTAATATTATTCTTCTGGAATTGATCCAATGGAGCAGATTGTGTTAGGGATTATCTTAGAAGGTGGTGCTGGATCTTAGTTTTTATACTAATATTGAGTATTAAGTGTTTGATTGTGATTCTCTGGACAATGTGCATAAGAAATAAACTCAAACTACCTGTTTTTTTGTGTGTGTTAATATTATTCTTATGGTATTGTTAAAATGGCGCAGAGTGTATTAGGGATTATATTAGGAGGTGGAGCTGGAACTCGTCTTTATCCTCTTACTAAAAAGAGAGCTAAACCAGCTGTTCCCCTTGGTGCAAACTATAGACTCATTGATATACCTGTGAGCAATTGTTTGAACAGCAACATATCGAAGATTTATGTACTTACACAGTTCAATTCCGCGTCTTTAAATCGTCATCTTTCACGAGCTTATGCGAGTAACATGGGAGGTTATAAGAATGAAGGTTTTGTTGAAGTTCTTGCTGCTCAACAAAGTCCTGAAAATCCCAACTGGTTCCAAGTAAGTGTTAGGATTATCTTGTTGTGTGTTGTGGAGCTTTTGAATGTGGTCTAGTGTACTCCAGGCCCACGAAGACTAGGGCTTAGGCTTGAACTTCGCGGTTAACAAAACAAATAATAATAAAATGTGGTCTTGTGATATTTGTGGTTGTGTAGGGGACAGCTGATGCAGTGAGGCAATACTTGTGGTTGTTTGAAGAACATAATGTTTTGGAGTACTTGATTCTTGCTGGGGATCATTTGTATCGAATGGACTATGAGAAGTTTATTCAAGCACATAGGGAGACTGATGCTGATATTACAGTAGCTGCATTGCCAATGGACGAGCAACGAGCTACTGCTTTCGGGTTGATGAAGATTGATGAGGAAGGACGTATAGTTGAATTTGCCGAAAAACCAAAAGGGGACCAACTAAAGGCCATGAAGGTAAAAGCTTTACGGTAATTCTCTTGTCCGTTAATCGGGCTTGGTAATAAACTTTTGAGTTCTTGGCTTCTAGGTTGATACAACAATTCTAGGTCTTGATGATAAGAGAGCCAAGGAGATGCCTTATATTGCTAGTATGGGTATTTATGTTGTTAGTAAAGATGTTATGCTGGAATTACTACGGAATAAGTTTCCTGAAGCTAATGACTTTGGAAGCGAAGTCATTCCCGGTGCCACTTCTCTTGGACTTAGGGTGAGTGGTTTGCTCTTTTGTTTGCTTTCGCCTTTTGGATTCAACAGCTTCTTGTAGCTGATGATGCTATGTAGAAGTTAAAGTTTCTAACTTTGATGATGTTTTTGTAGGTGCAAGCTTACCTATATGATGGCTACTGGGAAGACATTGGTACTATTGAGGCATTTTATAACGCGAATCTTGGAATCACCAAGAAACCAGTTCCTGATTTTAGGTATAAGAACCACATTTAGCAAGTGGAATGTTTATATACACTTTATTGTATCTGAATGATATCTTAAGTTTTCTGAATTCTTGATGTAGTTTCTATGATCGTTCCGCTCCTATCTACACACAGCCACGTTATTTACCACCGTCTAAGATGCTTGATGCTGATGTAACTGACAGTGTCATTGGAGAGGGCTGTGTTATCAAGGTAAAAGTTCAAATAGCTCCTCTTTTAATATGCCGCTTTACGGGCACACGAATTCACCAAAATCTTGGACGCAGAATTGCAAAATACATCACTCTGTGGTTGGACTTCGTTCTTGCATATCAGAAGGTGCTATTATTGAAGATTCGTTATTAATGGGAGCTGACTATTACGAGGTGAAAATGCAACTCCAATATGTCTTGTAATCAATCCACTTGATAAATAATATCAACCTTTCGATTATGATGTCTTCTTTTATTACCTAGACTGCTTCGGAAAAGAGCCTCCTAACTGTGAAAGGGAGTGTACCCATAGGTATCGGGAAAAGCTCACACATCAAAAGGGCCATCATCGATAAAAATGCACGCATTGGTGACAATGTCAAGGTTAGAACACTTTCCAAGTTCCTACACGCATATCTTTGTTCATACTTGCTCTGGTCTTTAAAAGGGTTTGGTGTGAACTTTGCGCAGATCATAAACAGCGACAGCGTGCAAGAGGCAGCGAGAGAGACTGAAGGATACTTCATAAAGAGCGGAATCGTAACCGTTATCAAAGACGCCTTAATCCCGTCCGGAACTGTCATCTGAACTATACAGATAATGCTCCTTTGTTTATTTCTCTTTCTTCCTATAAAACACAAGCCCTTATCAATAAGGTTTCTTAATGGCTTTTAACCCCCACCAAGTTGCAAATCTATAACTTTTGTATTTGCCACATAGTTTCGAAGTTCAATCTACTAACTCCTTCGAACCATATTACTGAATATCTATTGATGTCAAAAATGATATCTTCGCTTTGCTTCTCATTCGGTTGGACCTGGTTGTTTTCTTTTCTATCCAGCTTCTTCCTCTTCTACCTCTGCGCTTCTCATTCTGTTGGGCTTGGTTGTTTTCTTTTCCTTTAAACGATTCTTGTGTAGCCAAAAATGGTGAATCATCACTCTTCTTCCCTGTATTGACTTTAGTTTGATCTTTAGCTGTTTCGTCGTCATCCTCAGCGTCTTGAAAGTTTTCTCTAGCTACTACCCTCTCTTCATCTTCTGATGCTTCACCTCATCTATCACTTTTATCTTATTCCATGTCTCCTGATTTATCAATTAATGGCGAGTTTCTCACCTCTTGATTTATAAGAACCCTTCCCAATTTGCACTTTTTTCTGTTTTTATGAACACACATCTTTCTCTCTTTGTGAACTTTTGAAGTCTTGATCACTTACAGTGTCTGTACTCTTCACCGATTGCTCTTGGTTTCCATTTTCATCCCTGCTTCTCATCTAGTACTTGAAGACTGTCTTTCCAAAGGTCTTCTCTCTCTTGATTTGGATTTCATTGCTAGCATTTGAACCAGCAATAAGAACAATATGGATTTGCAAGATCCTCACTACTACCAAACTCAGAAAACAAACACTCCCTGTGAAACTAAAGAAGACAGTCTATCACGCAGAACAACGAGACACCCGCTTATCTGAAATATCACATACAACACAAGCATCTAACTTCAGCGGCTCTGAGTCCCTCTACAAGTCTCATTAGCTCTTCTGGTACATCTCTTTCATCAAAAGTAACTGGAACACTCAATGGGGACACTCACACCTGCAGCAAATCTTGGAATGATGGAGTTTAGAGATGTGGTTAGTCACTGTTCTTTCGTGGACATGGCGTTTCACGGACCTCTATTTACTTGGTGCAACAAACGAGAGGAATGTCTGATTTGCAAAAAGTTAGACAGAGTGCCGGTAAATCCAAATTGGCTGCAGAGATCTCACAGTTCCTATTGTACGTTTGAAGCCCGAGGATGCTCTGATCATGTGAGTGGAATCATTTTACCTTATGGATCAGCGTATAAACCGAAGACTCCCTTTAAAGTGGTAAATGCAATCCTAACTGAACCAGCTTTCAAAGTTCTTATGGAGGACTATTGGCACAATACGGATACTCTATATCCATCAACCTCAGCCTTGTATCGTTTCTCAAAGAAAATGAAGCACCTCACGTCGCAAATCAGAGCATTTGGTAAGCGAAGGGTTCATCATCTCTCACAGCGCAAGGAAGAGGCTTATAAGGTGCTTTGCGAAAAACAGCAGTTGAATCTTATAAACCCGTTTGAAAGTAACTTGGTTGCAGAAAATCAAGCCTATGCGAACTGGGAGCAAATAACTGACTTAGAGGAGAGTTATTTAAGCCAAAAAGCTAAGCTCCATTGGATCAAAGTTGGAGACAAAAACAACCGGTATTTTCACAATGCTATAAAAGAAAGGGAGCAGAGAAATGTGATTCACGAGATAAGAGGTTCAGATGGGAGGGTTATAACGTCACTAGAAGACATAAAAACTGAAGGCATCAACTATTTCTCAAACTTGTTCAAAGCTCCGCCGCCAGCCGCTGAAAACATGGTCTCCGTCTTGGATATAAATCAGTATCTGGACTTTCAGTGTACCGAAGCAGAGAACAGAGACCTAATAAGAGAAGTGACTAATCTGGAGATCAAGAAGGTTCTCTTCTCTATGCCATCGAACAAATCACCGGGTCCAGACGGGTTTACAGTTGAGTTTTACAAACAGATGTGGGCGGTGATCGGAAATGATTTTACAGTGGCCGTCAAGTCCTTCATATATGGCTTTCTACCAAAGGGAATAAACTCAACCATCTTAGCCTTGATCCCCAAGAAGACAGGTACCATAGAAATGAAGGACTATCGTCCAATATCATGTTGCAACGTGATCTATAAGGTAATCTCCAAGCTCTTAGCAAACAGGCTGAAAGTGTTGCTCCCGAACTTCATCACAAAAAATCAGACTGCTTTCATAAAGAATCGCTATTTGATGGAAAACCTCCTTCTCGTGTCTGAGTTAGTTAAAGATTACCACAAGCCGGATGTATCTCCAAGAAGTGCAATGAAAATAGATATAAAGAAAGCATTTGATTCCGTAAACTGGAGTTTTCTTGGGAGGCTTTTCAGAGCAATGAATTTTCCGGACAAATTTATATCGTGGATCGAGCTTTGTGTCACCACTCCATCGTTTTCAGTTCAAATCAATGGGGAGCTCGGGGGTTTCTTTTGTAGTGAGAGAGCCTTACGCCAAGGTTGTTCACTGTCCCCATATATCTTTGTAATGTGCATGAACCTATTGTCTAAAATGCTTGATAAAGCTGCGAGAGAGGAAGATACCCGCACTCGACTGAATGATATTCCTATAGAGAAAGGGATCCTTCCGGTTAAGTACCTAGGTCTCCCGCTCTTAACAAAAAGGATGCAAAGAGCGGACTATCAGCCTTTAGTTGATAGAATTCGGACCCGCATCAGCACTTGGACAAACTGCCTCCTCTCTTTCGCGGGTAGATTCCAACTTTTGACGTCGGTAATCACAAGTCTAACTAACTTCTGGATTGTAGCTTTCAGATTACCAAAAGCTTGCGTCAAAGAGATTGAAAGGCTGAGCGCAGCTTTCCTATGGGATGGTCTAAGCTTAAACACGAAAAAATCAAAGGTTTCATGGAGTGATGTTTGCAAACCAAAATCTGAGGGCGGCCTGGGTCTGAAGTCATTAACAGAAGCAAACAAAGTTAACTGCTATAAGCTTATTTGGAGGATCCTATCATCAAGGGATTCTCTTTGGGTATGCTAGATTAAAAGAAACTTGATTCGAAAAGGGTCCTTCTGGTCAACAAAAAATACCAAGTCGGGAGGGTCGTGGATGTGGAGGAAGATCCTAAAATACTGCGACGCTACAAAAGCCTTCCATAAGGTTGAGGTACGTAGTGGCTCTAACACCTCCATTTGGTATGATGATTGGTGTTCATTGGGCAGGCTGATTGAAGCACTAGGGGAGAGAGGATTCATAGACATGGGGATCAAGGCTGAAAGTAATTTGAAAGAAGTTCTCATGACCCATAGATGTAGAAGACGCAGACCGCATTTGTTGGCTCAGATTGAAGCTGAGATTGAATCTGCACGGAACAAGGCAAATGACGATGAGGATGTTCATACCTGGAGGTGCAAGGAGGATAAATATAAGGCACAATTCAGAACTAAGGAGACTTGGAATCTACTAAGGGAGCCAGGCCTCCAAAACACTTGGTATAAGGTAGTTTGGTGCACTCATGCAACTCCGAAATACTCATTTATCTTGTGGTTAGCAGGCCTTAATCGATTAGCCACGGGAGATAGAATGCAAGCATGGTCATCTAATGCAATGGTAAAGTGTGTATTCTGCCCGGAACCCGTAGAGACGCGGGATCACCTCTTTTTCAACTGTCCTTTCAGGGCAACCATATGGCACCATCTCGCATCTAGTTTGATGGATCAAGGGTACTCTCAAAATTTTACACAGATTCTAACAAATCTCCAAGCAAGAGGGAAAGGAACAGAGGGATTAATTGCAAAGTACGTACTCCATGTTTTGGTCTACTCGGTATGGAAGGAAAGAAATATGCGCAGGCACGGAAGCACACCCCTAACCTCCGGAAAACTAATTAGCGAAGTTGGGCAACTGGTGAGAAATAAACTTTCAACCCTTCAGCAGCAAGGTATCATGACAAATGGCCTTCAGACCTGGTTTGGTTCAAGACGAAATCATCATCACTTCGGCGCAGCTAGCTCTTCAATAATTGGTTAGTACTCTTTTTCCCGTAGGTAGTTTTGTCCCATAGGGTTTTCCACCATCGGGTTTTAACGAGGCTACCAATTATGGATCTCAAAAAATGCTATCTCTCCACATTTTAATTCTATTTAAGGCTGCACTTATTGTAAAAACGGTTTATTTCTTTTGAATATAAGTGTACATATTATTCAAAAAAAAAAAAGTAACTGGAACAATCAAACAATTCTTGGGTTCACTACTACTAGGTGAACCCTTTTATTCACCTTCTCTAAATCAAACCAATGAGAGTGTGCCACATAATACTACATTTAAAAAGAAATAACATCATTTAAAATAAAATCATTAAACTTTTTGTTAGACTTATCCGTTGTTAAAAATGGAATCATTTTACCATAGTAAAAAAAAAAGCTTGTATTAGCTTTCATGTTAATCAAGAGCAAATGGCATTCTTCCTTCACAAGAAAAACTAAGAATCCGCTCTTAAACTCCATAAACAGGATTATTGAAATTAAACTTGATTTTGGATTCACTTAATTATAAGTTTATAATCAAATTATCTATCATTGGACTAAACCCAAAATTAAGCCCAAGTTCGAGAATTTCTCTAGAAATATCTTAAAGATCATCATCTTTTTAAGTGTTCTAGAGAATTCTATTAGATAAAATATATAAGGATTAGTGTAGAATAATCTAGATAATTTTAACATAAAAATCTAGATATTATGTTAGAGAGTTCTAGAGATTAGAAGAAAATTTGTAAGATATTTTGTAGTTTTGGAGTCTATAAATAGCTTACTCTTCTCCCATTTGTAACACAAGTTGAGAAAACAAAATAAAAGCTAAGTTAAAAGAAAGAGTATCCTTCTTCATAATTTCTTAATTTTTCTAAGAGTTTTCCAAGTTCTTCAAAATGTCTTTCCATTTTCCCCTTCATACTTAGAGGGTTTTTTGCTTCTTTCGGATTTTTTGGATATTACGATCTTGGGCTAGTACTAAACACTGTCAAATATTATTTTTCTACAAGAATAAATGCATCTGTCAATCCAACCTCAAAATCTCTTTCAGCTAGACATAAAGTTCAGAATTTTTTCAACCATTAACAAAAAAAAAAAAAAATTGGAATTTTTATTGTTAAATTCGAGAAAATTGTTCTCTGATATCGTTTTAGGGAAGATGACTCGAAGATGATCGACGAAATTACTGAGAGAATATCAAAAGAGCTGATGATTGCTAAACCAAAACGCAGTGACAGTAAACTAGTGGGGATTGATGCACACATGGAAGCTCTTAGCCGATGATTGAATTTGAATTCTAAGCCAAAAAAAGTTATCAAGTTTTAGCTTCCTGTAACAAACTATCTCGAGAGAAGAAGACGAGCTAAAGAGAGATAGATTTGTAAAATTGATTTTCTCATTAATTAGAAACTGTACAGTATTGTTTTCTTATATACAAGTCTGATTTAACGCTAACATAAGCTTAGTGAAGTGCTCATGTGAGCCAATGGATAATTAATCATAATAAAAGTGTGAAGTGTTTGGGATTTGGGGAAGATGATGCAATGTCAGATCGGCTCTTGCTAAATTCGTTTAACGAAAAGTTTAATGATTTTATTTTATTTGTTATTTCTATTTAAATGTAATATTACGAGGCAGACTCTCGTTGGTTAGATTTAGAGGAAGTGAATAAAAGGTTCACCCTTAGGAGTAATCTCAACATCAACATCAGCGCTATCAAACTGCGGATCACAGTGTGTGATGCTCACTCCAGAGTTAAAAAGTTGCATTAGCTTCATCCTGTGAGAGGAAATGATGAAAAGTATGCACAATATACCAACTCAATGGTTTCGAAATTCAAAACTCAGCTTCTAAAGCACACAGTACATCCAAAAAAATATGCACTATACATCAACTTAAGAGTTTCTATTTTTGCGAGTTACAAGTTCAAAATTAAGCTCCACAACCACACAATACATGCAAAACTAGAAGTTCACAAACAGCTGCAACTGAACAAATAAAATTCGTTTGAATTACAAATTGAACCATACTATGTGTTCATTAAAAATAGTAATGATTCGCGAATCAAATAAAAGAACCAGAAGAGCTTTGATTATAACAGATGTGTCAAAATGATTCAATTACAGCTATTCGTATATTTCATATTACAGTTTTGTTTTGCTATTTTGTCTCAAATCTTATCTTAGATTATCTCTATATAATTTTACCATTAACACATGAAAACTCTTGTTGAATACTGTATCCTTCTTATATACCAATCATGGATCTTTATTACAGATCTTTCTGAGCCATTTAAGACTTATTGAAAAGTTTATATATATACGATCTATCAAAACAAATGAATAGAGTGGAGTTGAGACTGTATGATGTTCATATTGTACTAGACATAGAAGTAAGAGGAGCGATTAGTATTGTCTCTAGAAAGAATTGAACGTGCCTCAATCACCGAACGAGGAGCTTCCATATCCTTCTCTTGTAACGAGTTCCCTTGTAGCCTCTGCATCTCTGATGCGAACGTATCCTCAACTATCTGCAACATTTGATCACAACTCAATAAGATGCATTCTCTAATTATGATTTAATGCTAAAAGTTTTAAATTCTTTACCCCAAGAGCATAGTAAGAGCCTTTGTAGCCTCCTTCATTCTCTTTTCTTCCTTCAAGAAATTTCAATACCACTTGTCCCATTCTATCCCAGAAAAGACGGCACGAAGCTACAAATATCTGGCTTGTGAAGACATCGTGTAGATTTGAGATTGAGTCAGTGATTTGTGAGCATAACATCTTCATACGTTCACGGACTTCGACTTCTCTCTCGTTTTCTTTTATCTCCTCTAAGATTCTCTTCAGCCTTGTGTTTTTGTTTGATTGCGTCTGAGAAACCAGAGATTGTTAGTTAAAATATGTACAGATATTCTAATGCAGCGGATACGATCTAGGCATTATTGAACTTACGTTGCTAACGAGTTTATCAACTGCGGCTTGCATGTAATTTCTGTATTTTGTCCTTAGCAAGACCGTGATTACATTCATCTGTTCCCCAAAGAGTGACTTCTTGTCTTCAACAATAGGAAGACATGAAGCCCATTGTCTCAAGATATCCTCCACTCTGGGATGTAGAACATCGAGAATTCTCTTTATCGTGTTGACGAAAGTTCCTAGCTGCATTCAACAGAAGATTATGATGTTCAGTATAGATACTTATAAGTCAAAAATGCAAAAAAAACTTCTAGTAAACACTCTTACTTGAGTTGGAACAGAATAGAGAGCTGATGATTGTCTTCTTGTCAGCTTCTGAACATGCATATTAAGTCTCTTTGGAATGCTATCTTTTAAAGGAGTCAATATGGCATTGTATTGTTTCTCTAGCGATTTAACGATGGCTCTCTCTATGGTTGAAGCAGTCTTACATGATAATAAAAAAAAAAAAGTGAACCCAAGTTAGTCTTGATAATCTGATAAGCTGCAAATTAATCACTTATATAACTTCTTAGCTTACATTTTCCAAGATCAATGTGTATTGTGGCCAACGGCTAATCACCACTTCATATTCAATAAGAGAATCTTTTATTCGCTCATAAATATCTTCAGCAAAAGGTGATGTTGAGTGATTTGTTAGTACACCAGACCATGGAATCTGCCAAAACATGCAATCCCGTGCTTATTAGAGTAAAACTATAGGCCTTTTGGTTGTAAGGATCAACCCAAAATGACCAAGATGGTTACCTTTTCCGCTCTGCATCGGTCAAGTAGCCTAAGTTCCATATCATGTATCCAAACCATTATGTAGTTGTGGAATAACCCCCTAGAGTCAACACCACCTTGTACTGGACTGTGTAAAATAAAATTTAAAAGTTCAAGAGAAGGAATAAGGTTTTCCAAAATATTTTGATTCCCAAAAAAAGATAATGTCAAACCTGATGCCCCATGAATAGAGGTTTCTTTCCAAATCGGAAACTGCTATCAAAAGCTCATTGACATGAGGCATTGGGCAAGACGGTGGAACTGCTGACAGAAATGCCCTGAGCCGGTTACAAAGTTGACTACTGTATACAGCAGCAGCTATATTTGATAGGTCGATTGAGCTTGAAGGTATAAGAAGATAAAACCAAATCAATATCAAAGACTCGGAGATAATAAAGGTGGAAATCAGAAGAACACAAATGTAAGTACTGTGTTTGGATTTGGATTATTTTACCTTGGGAGTACATGCTCATTGGTGATCTTTATATCAGCCTCTATTTCATTGCTTATGTTTAGACAAAGATTCTTCATTTTCAGGTAAGCTATAGAGATTGTGACAGAATCCAAAAGAAAACCTTCAGAGTTGCTGGAAACATATTCATCCGTTTCAACCATGTGCTTCCGACACCTCTTCTTTGCTGCCGTCTGCAGTGAGTTTTCCATTAGGCAAGAAAATCGCAAACATCATACTTCTGATATGTCATAAAATCAAGAAAACCAAATTTCAAGTTTTAGGAGAGTAGTGACGATTGTTGAAATAGCTTACCTGAAGGTAATTCGTCAAAATTTCTTGTGCTTCAGGAGACAATATATCATGAAGGAGACTAAAAACCTGAACAGCTGGAGAAAGTGCTGTTGAAACCGACTCTTGCACCGGACAAGATATGTCTGCCAACCCTGAATAGCAGTTTTCATCTAAAGACTTGTAGTTCTCAAAAACATTTGCCATGAGTTTTTCTATCTCTATTTCACAATCCATTAAGATACTTTTCTGCAAGAATAGAACAAGTCGTCAATAGCAAACTAAAATGTGATAACTCAATCCAAGTTTATAATTTTGGTAATATACCTCCTGCCTGGTTAAACTCCTATCACTTCGAGCACTTAAAATAGGCACAAGTAACTCATGAACAAGTTGCAAGCAATTTTTTGTTGGAGTTGCTACATTCATGACATGCGAGAGGTATCTGCAACATTATGTGCAATATATTTAAGGTAAAACTCTATAATAGATGCAAGGCAGTCTAACTAAATATCTTTATGATTACCTCAACTTAGTATATGAATCAGAAACTCCATAATATTCTGCGAACTCACTTAACAACCATTTCCAAGATCCATTCAGTCTTAAGTTTCGAGAATGAAAGTTTTGGGCACGTGTAGCAGCTTCTAGTAGCAAATCATATGCTAGTGTCTCCACAACAGGTGCACTCTATAACAGAAAAAAATGCAAAACATTAGTAGAGGTATAATCTCACAGGATAAAACATAGATTATCTATGGATTGTTCGAGAAAGAACAGACCTTTATGTGATAGTCTTCATCAGACGTGCTCGTGCTACCGATAAAGACTTGGATCTTGCCAACACATTCTTGTTCACCATGGTATATTGGCCACCATCTAACATTATCATTCTGAACATATGTAGAGTTTTCTTCAGTATATCTAATTTCCAAAGATAACATATTCTCAAAAGCAAAATGGAAGAGATTTTAACTCGAGGAGGACAGCTAATTGCGTATTTACCGAATTTTCAGTTAAGGAGGCCATAGGAATCATTGCTTTTCCTTGAACTGATTTCTTCTTATCTTGAACTTCTATCAAAAGAGCGTCGCCTTCAGACTCGGGAAAGCTGAAAAAGGAGTTGAGTGTGAGACTCTTTCTACTCGAAAAGCAGTAAAACAAAAGTCTGGAACTATCAAACACTTCGGCACAGTTACAGATAAATTCAATTTTTCCATAAATGACCACTTGCAGACGAGTTTAGTAAAAATCTATCCCAGCTCTAGAACATACAGATAAAGGAAAGGGCTTACAAGACATGATAACTTCCAGTTCCTGCTTGCAAACAAACAGAAGATCCTTGTTCAGTTTGGCCTCCTTCTGATGTGCTCCTCATTTGAAGGTAGCAGGAAAATTGTTCTGCAGGTATAGTTACAAGAATAGTTTACGTAATCAGTAAACTGTTATCTTCCATTTAGTCAACTGTGCCCAACCAGTGAAAAATGGGCCAATATTCACTTGTGTAGAAAAATTAATACACAACCAAATATCATGCAAAATGGTTGAACACATGTAACAAAAGCAAACCTTCTGAAACTGCTGCAAGGGTAGAAAGTTTAATAGAACTAATCCCAGTCTTCACAAGTGATGAAACTTGTCGACAATACTCTGCCCCCATTCCTATCTGCACAGTCATTAAACTCCGCAGCGAATCTATGCCTCTAAGTTTGCGCTGTGGTATCAACCTAAGTCTCTTTACTAAAAAAAATCAAAATTGAAGAGGTATAAATATCTGATTCATGCCACGCAGCTACAACTAAATCTTCTTTTTGCATTCAAGCTTTAGCTCATCAGAAAATAATAGTTTACCTTCCACCCTTAACTCTCTGACCACATTTTTAGTCTTCAAAGATATCTTTTGCTTCACTTTCATATTTTTGTTTTCTTCAGTCGATCGTACACCCCGAGGTTGCAAGAGAAACTTATGCAAACTATAACAACACATATACAAACTACTGATTCAACAACTCAGCAGAAAACAAATAATTCATATCTCAAAAACCATAAAGAAACAACATCCCCTACCCAAATGCACCTCGTAGAAGCCGACACTCATCACGTAGAAACTCAGCTGCTTCAGTAGAACCCTTTGACCATGCATACAAACATAGTCTTATAGAAGCATCATATGCCAAAAGACTTTGCCAAGCATATTGACCACTGCCATTGAAAACATTTTATATAAGACTAATAAAGTTCAACTATTTCATTGTAAATCATGAAGAAAAATTAAGTACTTAACCTGATACTATGAGAATCTAATTCATCCGAGCTAATCTCCTGAATTTGCACATCTTCCACACTTTTAGTGTCCTTCACACTACACCATACCATGATTAAACACATCAAAACTAATCCACAGAAAAAAATACAAAAGCTCATTAAAATCAGAAGTACCGTTCCCCATATTCTTCAGCTCTATCACCAGCTGCTTCTGCTTCTCTGCAAATCTCATCTTCAATTTGTTCAACTTCTTTTTCTAATTCCAAGCTAATCTTATCTTCTTGTTCAATTTCCATTATAGGTGGAGCACTTGGAGTTCTTATATCTTCTGTATCCCAATACACCGAACCCTACCAACACAAATACATTACTAAATTAAGTTTATAATCCAAAATTACTTCACTGAGGCAAAATTGAGTACCTGAGAACTCAGAGTATGCGGTGGCCGTTCACTAGCTGGAGTTAAATTCTTCAAAGCATATTTCCTAAGCCCTAATTCACCATCTGTGACTCTTCTATTCAGAAACGGAACTTCAATTCTCAGATTCTTATCTTTCAACGTTCCTCTATTCAATTTCGAACTTGATTTACCCCCAAACACTTCTTGTTCATCGTAACGGCTCTTAACTGTCATCATCACTTCTTCGTCTTCATCTTCAAGATCGTAATCGGAGAATAAGTCGTGTCCTCCTCCGTCGTCATCCGAAACCGATGCAATACTCATTTCATCGTCTTCTTCTTCGGAATTGTTATCGTGAAGAGTGGGAGTTAGGAGTATAGGCGTTGATTTGGAGTTTCGCTTCAATGGGGATGAAGTGTGAGGAGAGATGAGTTTTTGGGAGAGAGGAGATCGTCGGAAGGTAGAAGGAGAAAGATTCTCGGAAAGAGGAGATCTGTTGCGAGGTTGAAGTTGCGCCATGATTGTTCAGATTCGTTCTTAGTTCTGAAGTGAATGAGAGAGATGAGAAATGTAGAGCTGAGAGAGTAGAGGAGCGGCTTGTTTGGAAACTAATAATGGTAACGGCTAGTTTTGACATGTGTGCCAATGCTTTCCGTATAGTTGAAGGAGACTTTAGGCCAATTAATTTATTAAATTTAAAGGCTAAATAAAACTGTCGATGTTTTCTTGTTGCTGTCCATTCACCCAAAAAGGGATAGTTTTTAGTTCATTTAACTTTGTAGAATGATATTTATAATTTATCTATTGTAAGTATATCATAGGAACTTTCATACAAATTTGTAATTTTAAAAATATTCATACGCTTAAAAAATATAAAATGTTCTTTTACTTATCTCAATTTTTTTAAGAAAATTCTACAGTTTCAAATATGAAATTATAAATCATTTTGATATATTTAAATATATATCAAACTAGTATTTTGATTTCGAATCAGATTTAAATCAGACTTTTAATTCAAATTCTACAGTTTTAACGTAATTTAAATAGTATTTTGATTTCGAATCAATCCATAAATTAATATTCATGAAAAATAAAACGGTTAGCAAGAATTCTTGTTTATTTGGGTCAAACCTATTCATTAAATTAAAAGTCTCACACTCCATCACAAAATGAGGGGTTACAACATATGAAGGAAAAAAATACCAATGGCTAATCGAAAGAAAAATCTAGAATAACATTCAACAAAACCTTTAAAAAGAATCCAATAGCAAATAATATTCCATGAATTTCATTTGAAATTTCTTTCGAAGTAAAAAAAGAGGAGAACGAGTTCTTAACAATTTAAACTATATTCAAACTTAAAGATGTCATTTTCCTTCGTTGTAGACACAAAGACTAAATATTTTGCAATAACAAGAGCATATAAGACATAAAGCCGGGAGGAGGATTTTTTATTATCGGCGAGTCTTAAATCATAAAAACATTCAACACAAGTGAAAATTATGGTATGAGAATACAGTGCATAAAAGAGAGTTCGTAAAAGTAAAAAAGATAAAGTGAAATGTAGTAATCGGCAATATTTAGGAATCAAATTAGGTAGAAAGCAATGTCTAATATTGTTTAGCCAAACAGCAAAAGGGTATGGTAAAAACCCATATATCTCCACCTTCCGTGTCTCCAACTTCTTCCTCCTGCACGTAGGGAAAACAAACTTCTCTCTCAATCTTCTTCCTTTTCATCTTTCTCTTTCTCTTTTTCTTTTCTTTCTTCCATAACTTCTTCTTCCTTATTTTTCTCTTTCTCTTTTATCTTCATCATCTTCTTCTTCATTTTTACCATCTTCTTTTTCTTCTTCTCTCAATTATATTTTTCTTTCACTTTCATCTTCAGACACACAAACCTAAACCTAAATCCATCCAAAGCTATCACACATCCAAACAAAATCCGATTCATTGAGAAAAAAGCAAATAAACAGATCATATCCCTATTATCCTTAACTAGGGGTGGGCAAGAAACCCAGACCCAAAGACCCAAACCGAATCCGATTCGAAAAAAGAACTGAACCCAAACCGACAAAATACCCGAATGGATCCTAAATTTCTATACCCAAAAAACGAATCTGAATCCGAACCGAACTGAAAACCAAATAAATACCCAAAATACTCAAAATATAATTATATATATATATATATTAGTTATATTTATATTTGATATAATCCAATTACCTAAAAGTACAATTATAAACCCAAAAATATCAATTATTTTAAAATCAAAATAATCAAAATATCTAAAATAACTAAAATATCCTAAAGTTTTTACTTATATTTGTAAAAATATTTTATTCAAATTTAACCCATTTTTATTTTCCCCCAATATTTAGAATACCCAAACCAAGAGATACCCAATCCGAAACTATGAAATACACGAATGGGTCCTGTATCTTTAAACCCAGACACCCAAAAACCTGAAATACCGGAACCGAATCCGAACAGGTACTCGAATGCCCACCCCTATCCTTGACAATCATAACATTTATTCCCAACAACAAATTTTCTTGTCCACTTTGCTATTTATCATTTTAGCACAGTAAATATTATAGTACATTGAAAATATAGTTTTAACATTGTTAAATAAATTTTTAGCATACTATATATTAAAATAAAGAGTTATATTTAGTTCTTTTGCGTTAAACATATATATAGTAATATGGTATTTATCATCTGAATGTTGTACTACATTAAATATATATGTAGATGCATATTTTTTATACTTATCTGATATAAGAAGTATTTCAACATATTACAAAAACATATAACTTGTTATTTATGTATTTATCATTGTCTAAAAAATGCTTGCGATATTTATTATTTTAGATATTTACATTTTTAGGTAAATTATTAAGTTATACTATGTAGATAAATAGCATTATAAAAAAATAATATGTATCATATATTCTGAAGATATATCTCACCAAATACATGTTTATACATATATATGTATGTGAAAAATAAATATATAGTGATTTACAAATGATTTTTTTCAATTTAAAACATGATTGAATTTTTAATAACATTACCTTTGTTTTTTATTCTTTGTTGGAGTCGACCATCGGTGTCGTAAGTTTCGTCGGATCTTTGCCAGATATGCAGCAGATTGTCACCAGAACTAAGGTAAACTATACATGTTTTAAGACCAGAAGTGTTAATTAATGACATGAATAACTAAAATTTTCCATTCAAGGAAAAAAAAATTAGGAGAGAGGCATGACAACACAATAAATAAGAGACAGAATGATTTTAAACTTGTGTTATATGCGTTGTTAGGCATGGGCAAAAAAACTGTATCCGTGTACTCAAACCGAATCTGACCCGAAAAGTCGTATCCGAACTCGTTTTATATCCAATCAAATTATTACATTGGGTACAAAATCTCTAAACCCGAAAATCCATATCCGAACCCGTTCCAAACCCGAAAATCCGAAATCCAAACGAACACCCGAAAATACATAACTACCCATAAGAAAATACCCTAATTCGAGGACTCTATCCTATAAATGTGAAAAAATTTATGTGTAATATACACAAATCGAGCCGAATCCAAAAAATCCAAATAAACCCGAAAACTCGAAAAAAACCCGAAAACCCCAAAAATCCGACCAGATCCAAAAACCCAAAAAAATCCAAAAACCCCGACAAATCCGAATCCGAACCCGAACCGAATCAGAATCCGAACCGAATCAATACCCGAATTTCCCGGATTTCAACTCTTATACCCGAACCCGATTCCAACCCGAAATTTTTTACCCGAATCTGGAAAATTATTCCATTGGATATGAAATTCCTATACACGAAACAGAAATCCGATAAAATTTTACCTCAATCCGATCGGGTTATCCGATTGCCCACCCCTATGCGTTGTTGTGGTAGATGAGAAATTTAACATGGGTTTGGTGAGATAGAAAACGAAGAAAATGAGAGAAAAATGCTAGAGAATGGGAGAGGATGAACAGTTCGAAGAAGTTGGAAGAGAGAGAATGATTAATATTCTTTGGAAACCCACACTCATTTCGAATAGTAGCAACAAATTTAATGATGGGTCCATATGAGCAGTGCTACTGTCATACGAAATAGAAGGATACACGTGAGTAATTTGGTTCACAAAACATGGTAAACTGTTTTCTTTGTTGGAGTCAACATATTGATTTTGTTGAATCGCTAATATTGTATTTTTCCACTACTCTTCATCTAATTCTTCCAAAAATAAATGTTTTACTATATATGAAAACAATTAAGAGACACAAGGATTGAAAGAACAAAATTGTTTGCAGTGATTGTTCAATTTCAAAGAATACAACCTAAAGATATAGAGATGTGGGAGAAATAATTCATATCTCCCAAAAAAAAACGTTTAGAAATGAATAATTATATAAGTGATTATTCATCACTTAGTCTTATCCATATTAACATTTACCATTGTTTATGATTATCCATTATCATTTTATATTATTTACTTAAGTCCTAAGTAGCTTTATCTCCAAGTAATTATAGTTTTATTTTAGGGAAAATTCATTATAAAGGAGGATTAGTAAAAAATTTGTCCATCTACACTTTTTTTGTAAATTGTCATTTTTTCCTAAACTACCCCTACTATTAGATTAATACCATTTTCCAAAAAACCATAAAACATGTAGATACACACATATTAAGAAGATTTGAAGAAGAAAATTCTTCATTTTAGGCAGTTTTAAGTAGGTTTTTAGCTTGATGAAAGTTGTTCTGAAAATTCTAGAATAGGTATTATGGCGAGATAAAATTATTAGATTATGTATTCTAGTATTTGTTCATGGTTTGAAAATATTATATTACGTATTCTAGCAATCGTTCATGTTGTAGGATTTTTAAAATGAAAATATTAGAATACCTATTCTGAATTATTTAGAATACACATTCTGATGTTTTTAGAATACTTATTCTATCAGTTGTACATGATCTAGAAAATTTAGATTACGCTTTCTACCAACTAGAATACGTATTCTGATAATTTTAGAATATGTATTATGAAAAAATTAGAATATCCAAAAGAATATTGACTGAATTTTAAAATTATTTAAAAGAATTTCAAAGATAATGAATGAATCTAAATATTTTTAATCGTAAATAATTTAAAAATAATTTTGGTTATTAAATAAAAATGGTATTTAAAGTTATTAAATAATTTATGTTATTAAATAAAAATTGTATTTATTTTTAAATTATTTATTGTTAGATTAAGTTAAAATTTAGTTTTGACGATACTTGTTGTTGTTCTTCTTCTCTCCTTTGACGCCTTGTGCTTCATGTAGAAGAGTTTTTGTTTTATTTTTCATAATTATGCTGCATATCTACGTTAAGTGTGATGTATGGAGATTGTATGATAACAAAGAGTGGAGATTTATTGTTGATGAAGAAAAACGTGGGAGATTACTTACTTAGCAATCTACTACATCTCTTGAAGAGTTAATATCCATGGTTTCAGAAGACTATGAAGTGGAGCAGAGTGTAGTTGATGTGGAATTGAATTATTTTTCCATATATCTAAGTGTTGACTCTCTTCCCATTATTATGATGAATGATAGACAACTCAAAAGTTTTGTTGGCTATTTAAAAACGAACAATAAGTTACAGTTGTGTGTGACGTTCAAAGATAGAGTTGATGATTGTAGTAGTAGAGACCATTTTGATTTGAATAAGGATTCAAGTGATGATGCTAAGGAGCAACGCGCTGATCGTAGGAGTGAAGATAATGATGGTAATGTGTGTGAAAAAATCAGCAGTATTTGGGGTTGCAGATAAACATGGTAATGATGTTGTTAAGGTCGTTGATGATCTCAGATCTATGTTGGTAGAGTCGATGGTCAATAAAGAGAACTATTTCAGGAGTAAAGAAGTTTTACAACCAACTATGGAAATGTATGCGATGAAGTATAACTGTGACTACATGATTACTAAATCTGATACGAAATTGTGGTGTATACGTTGCATAGATAGTGTTTGCAAATGGAATCTTTGTGCTCAGTTTTTAGAGCAGTCTACATATTTGAAAATCAAAAAGTATGTGGGTGAGCATACATGTGCTCCTTCGAAGAAAAATAAATTATGTAGAACACCTTCAAGAAGAAGAATTGGACATCTCATTATGCATAATTATGAGGGTGTCAAGAAATGATTTAAACCGAATGATATCATTAACATTATCCGTACAGAGTATGAATGCGAACTAACTTATTCCCAAGCTTGGGAGTCTCGTGAGTATGCAATTAATGAAGTTAGAGGAATTCTGGAGAAAAGTTTTGGTAAGATACCAAAATACATTTATATGCTACAAGAAGCAAATCCTAGTACGTATACAAATTATGAAATTGATTTCAATGGTAGATTCAAATATCTATTTATTTCGTTTGGTCAATCAATCAGAGGGTTCTATAAGTCAATTCGGAAAGTGATTGTAGTTAACAGAACGTTTTTGAAGAGCAAATACAAATGAGTTCTACTAGTTGCTACAGTCGTAGATGGTAACTCTAATTTGTATCCAATCACATTTGGAATTGCTGATTCAGAGACTGATAGTTTGTGGGATTGGTTTTTCATGCAACTAAAGAATGTTATAGAGGATGATGAAGGTTTAGCTTTTGTGTCAGATAGACATCTCCCGATTTGTAAATCAATTGGAATATTCTACCCATTGGCTAGGCATGGTATTTGCATCCACCACTTGATTAATAATGTGATAACATATTACAAGGGAAATGGTGTGGCTGGTTTGGTTGCAAAAGCGTCAAAAGCATTATAGAGTTGCTGAATTTGAGAAAATTTTCAACCAAATTTGTAACATCAGTCCTTCGATTGGAGTTTATCTAGAGGAAGCAGATGTGACACAATAGGCTCGATGTCATTTTCTTGGATACAGATATGACATTCACACCAACAATCCTGCTGAATCGATCAATTTTGTTTTGAGAGCACCGAGAGAGTATCCAATAATCCTTTGTTAGAGAGCATCAGAGAAATGTTAACACGATGGTTTTATGAGTGAAGAGAATTAAGTGGAAAGCAAAAAGATCCTTTAACTATTGAGGTGGAGAAAAATATATCTAGAAGAATAGAGAAAGGTAAAATCTTTAAAGCTTATCTGATTACCAGAATCCATTTACAGGTTAAAGGTAACAAAGAAGACTACATTGTTGACTTAGAAAAAAGAACATGTTCTTTTGGAAAGTTCGAGATAGGAAAAATTCCATGCAAACACGCTATAAAATCAGCTTTTGATATAGGCAAGGATCTATATACATACACTAATGATGTGTATACCACTCCCACATGGAGATTGTTATACGAGGAATCTAATCCAATAAGTGTTTCTGAAGAAGAATGGCGCATCTCAGAAGATGTTGCAGCTGTAGAAGTTCAACCACCTCAAACAAGAAGACAACCTAGAAGACCGAAAAAACGAAGACATGAAACAGTTGAAAATAGGATAAGATCGTCACAAGGATCAAAGATATACAGGTGCGCCATTGTGGCAAAGAAGGACATAACATAACGACATGTGATATTGTGATATAGTACGGTTAGTGACACTATTTTTTGTTTTTTTCTTAACTTATAATCATATTTTTATTTACTATTTTTTTGTTTTCAGGATTGCGTTGCTACTATCACCATTGTCTGTTGATGGGTAATATTTAATGGATATGTTTACTTTCTACTTTCACAAGTTAAGACGAACAAGCACATTTTTTGTCTTTCTTTTCTTTAAATGGTTTAAATATGATAATTTTCCGGTTATATAAGATAACTTTAAATTTTGAATATTGGATTAAGCCGAATGCGTGGATGTTTTTCTTGTATTTGATGGTTCTGTACGATCGATCACTTTTTATTAAAGCAGTAAACATTGAAAAAGAGGCGAATATCTTGAAAATTACAGAAAAACTAATAGAGAAGGTAATTGTTAAAGTCATTACTTATCTTCTAATAAAGCCATAAAATTACATAAGACAAAACAATAAGCTAAAAATTACTTATCTTCTAATAAAGCCACATCTCATGTTTTGTCTTCGTAACTAACTGCCTACTCAACATGCTATGTATCAACCAATCCGAAAACCCTAGTTTGTTATCATGTATGGCAATTAAATGTGCAAAGACAGAATCACTCTTCAATTTCGCGTAATAAAGAGGCAATACATCCTTCAGTTTGGTGAGGATTGATATTCTACATGAATTGTTTATATGATGCACTTGTGACTCGTTTCCTTCTCTAAAAAAGACGTTGTGGATAATCTTCTTCCATCCTGCACAAAACAATAAACAACAAGGTAATCATAAGCTAACAACAAAATTAAGAACATATCATGTTTAAAGATGTAAGCTAAGAGACCAATTAGATTTTTTTGTACAAGCACTAGTAAAGTTTATACTTAAAAGAGTCACATGGTATAATCCTATGAAGCAAGTTTAATCATTTCAATCCAAAAAGGGTTTAGGAGGACTGGGAAAGAGAAATTGACAGCTGAAGCTGTCTCTGAGTGAAACAAGAACTAAACAACTTAAGCATCTCAAAAAACAAAAAAAATTACAAGAGACGAGACAGGCTCAACTTAAATTGAAACAAAGCAAAAGAAACGACAAAGCAGTCACGACTCACTTAACATATGCAAGCAACGAAGCTAAATCACAAAACTAGACAGATTCAATGAACACAAGCATATCGATCACTTAAATGCCCGATTGACCATACACGGTTTGGAAGTTTTAAGATTTTTTGAGTAATTGAAGTGATCGATCGATCACCTAAGTGCCCGATCGATCATACACTGTTTGGAAGTTTTAAGATTTTTCGAGTAAATAAAGTGATCGATCGATCATACACGGTCTAGAAATTTTAAGAGTTTTCGAGTAATTGAAGTGATCGATCGATCACTTAAGTGCCCGATCGATCATACACGATCTGGAAGTTATAGACAATCCGAGTAACTGAAGTTCATAATTAAATTATAGATGAAGAAAACTAGAAACAAACTCTGCATTGATAAAAAAGAGACTACTTTTGCAAAAAAATATAAGAGAGCAATCACCAGGATAAGCAACTAACAAAGGTAAAGAAAACTAGAAACAAAAGCCTGGGAGAATCTGTGAAACTTAAAGCACACTGTAGAACAAGAAAACTGCAGGAGCTAGTTGTTGGGAATTGGCCACAAGATACATTTTTAAATGATTCAGGGCTAAGAATAAGCTATACCCCATTCGATATTTCGATATTGGCTCACAAAGTAAGATACTAGACAGACTCAATGACTAATCAACTAACAATTTCGGAAGCAATACTCGAATGATGACTAAAACAAAACAGAATGATGAAACAAAGCATCACAACTCAATTCACACAGCAATGAAAAGATTGAAACGGTAATGAAAATATTGAAAGAAAGGACACAAGAATATGAATCTAGAAGATGGATTTTACTGTACAAATCAGTTGTATTCATTGAGAATCTAAAGCTCAATAAACTAATTGCTAAAACATTTCAATTCCATCAAGGCAAAAAAGAAAAATTTCTGGTCTTTAATAACCAACAATGAATCTCCGTCTTCATAGAGCAGAACAAAAAACTCAAATTCGAAAGAAGGAGAAAATGGAGACACAGAAAACCCAAATGAAAAACCCTAATCTCGATTTTACAATGAAGATAATCTGGATTCTACAATGGAGATAATCTAGATTCTAGGGTAATTTCAGATGGAGTTGACTGTGAAGCTTTTACATGTGATAGTGGTGGAGTTGTGAAGTCACAAGAGAGGAGAAGAACAGTCGCAAGGGAGGAGAAAAACAGTCACAAGGGAGGAGAAAAACAGTCACGTTCGTCGGAGCCGCCGCCAGAAGAAGAGATCGATCGTGTGGTTTGAAAAGAAGAGGAGTTTTTAGTTTTTTAGGGATTTTGTTAGTTTTAGTTTTTTTCTGATTTCATTAAATGATATATATCACCTAAAATTAATGAAAAATATATTTTTTAAAATCAAACATCTTTTTAAATCAGAACTTTTGATCTGTTTTATTTTAATTAAAAATTTAGGAGAGCAAAATAGGATTAAATATATTAAAAGGATTAAAACAACAACTTTTATCAAAAAATATTTAGGTGAACAAATTTTTTGAAATTCCTCCTATATAATGAATTTCCCCTTTATTTTATCCTAAAACTTCTATATATATGTATAATGGATGAAAAATAGAATGTAGTTAATAAGTGTAAAATTGGTGTCTCCTTTCGTACACTCTCCTTCCCCCTCTCTTAGTTATTTCTTCAAAAAGTCATATACATATAATAAAATAATATTAATATATATTTGTGTTATAATTTATAACATATTATCATCACGAGTAAGCTCTAGATCTACCATAGTATAAGAGAGTTTCTACCGGATCAAATCTTTGAGATAATATTTAAATTTTTTTAAATTTATTTATGATATTTATAGAGTAGAAGGTTATACCTCTTCTTTGATCTAATCGTTGGGAGAAATAGAAAAGTGTCATACAAACTGAATTTCTCTCCCTTAAGAAAAGAAATATCTTTGGATCTATCGTCACTGCATCTGATGATGTAAAATTTGTTGGGTGCAAGTGAGTTTTCGTGCAAAAGAGAATGAGAAAAAAATTCACACTATACAACTCCGACTTGTTGCACAAGGTTTTTCTCAAAGATCTGGAATTAATTATGAAGAAACATATTCTCCGGTCTTGGATACAATTACATTCATGTATTTAATGAGCCTAACAGCATATAGAAATCTAGATACGTACCTTATGGATGTAATGACAACATATTTATATGGATAATTGGATAATGATATATACATGAAAATTCCATTAGGATTTAGAATTCCTGAGGCACTACATTCAAAGTCTAGAGTATATGTTAGGTCCAATCATAGTGATCACTTTATCTATTAAAACAATGTGGACACATGTGGTATAATCGCTTAACCGAATACTTATTGAAGAAAGAATATGTAAATAATGAAATATGCCATTGCGTCTTTATTAAGAAATCTTCGTCGGGATTTGTGATCATTACTGCATATATTGATGAGCTAAATATAATTAGAACTCAAAAAGAGATTGATGATGCAAGAACTCGTATGAAAGAAGAATTCGAGATGAAAGATTTTTTGAAAGATATAATTTTGTCTTTGGCTCCAAATAGAGCATTTCCAAGATGAAATATTTGTACATCAATAATATTATATTAAAAGAATCCTAAAACTCTTTTACATAGATAAATCGACTCCTTTGAATACTTTAATGGTCAATAGAACTTTGAATGTTAAAAAATCCATTCAGGCCTTGTGAAGATAACGAGAAAATACTTGGTCCCGAAGTAACTTCTATGAGTGCTATCGGTGGATTTATGTATCTTGCAAATTGTACAAGACTAGATATAGCATTTGCCACTAATCTGCTTGCAAGATATAATTCATCTCCTACACGGAGACATTGGAATGATATCAAACACATTTTTTGTTATCTTCAAGGTACGATTAACTTAGGATTATTTAATCCTAGAAACTCCAATTTTGGTCTTGTTGGTTTTGCAGATGCATGTTACTTATCATATCCGCATAAAACTTGATCTCAAACCGGATATGTTTTCACAATTGGAGGAACTACGATCTCATGGCGTTCAAAAAAATAGAAGTTAGTCCCCACTTCCCTAAACCATGCAGAAATTATTGTGCTTCATAAGTCATGTACATAATGCGTCTGACTCAGAACTGTGATATGTCACATAGAAGAAGCAAGTGGAGTAGCCACCAATAAGGAGCCGACAACAATATATGAAGATAACGTTGCATGTATCACCCAAATTAATTTTTTTTTTTTTATCAAAGTGACAGAATGAAACATATCCTCCCAAGATTTTTCTCTTACACTCAAAAACTCAAGAAGAATCAAAATGTTAATATTCAGTACATCCACTTAAGCAAAAATTCAGCAAATCTCTTTACAAAGCCGCTTCCTACTACAACATTCGGAAAGCGTATTCATAACATTATAATGCGTCATCTACGAGATATATAAAAGAAAAAGATTATATCTATCTTTTCCAAGAGAAGATCACATTACTATACTCTTTTTCTTTTGTCATGATTTTTATCCCAATAGATTTTTTCTGATAAGATTTTTAACGAGGTAATACATAATACAAGTTAAACCTCGATAAATGAATAATTTTTTTCGGTCCCGTCTTGGGTTAAGTGGCTAAATAAATAACCTCACTAAATTCATTAATGAATAATTATTTGAAATCCTTAAAGATCATATGTAAATATATATGAATAATCATTACATTTCATTAGATATATATATATATATATATATGAAAAAGATTTTTTTTCAATCAACAATGTTCGTACAATAAGTCATTATTTTACAAAAAAGGGAGTCTATAGTTTTTTTCTTTTTTTTCCACCAAAATTCATCTCATCCTTGATTTTTCCTAGCGCAAACAAAACTTTAGGAGTATTATGCTCATGTTATAGAAAGTAGTTCCGTAAAGTGATTACTGCTTGATAAACTTACCAAACCAAGACTTTAGAACTATATATATAGTTTTAAATTTCATGTGCTTTTTATATTTTCTTCTATTTTTAATGCAATTCACAAGTAAATGTGAGTTTACTTATTTTAGTTTTAAAAGTAAAAAAATTAGCCTATTAAAACCAGAATTGTTTTAAAGTATATGTACGTTAGAATTCAGAAATTATAAGTTTTACAAACTCCATAATTTAAATAAATTTACAGACCTATATATTAAATACATAAATATAAAATAATATATTATTGAAAAATAACTAACATGTAATCTATAAATTACCATGTTAGGTAACATATAAAACTTAAGATAATTGTTGGAAAAAAGCTCAAGATAATTTTAAGTAAATAAGTATAAGTTATTTTTAAAAAAATTAAGAAAAAATAATTCATAAGAAAACTCGTGCATATGCTTGGATATTAGCCTAGTAATATTAATTTCAATTAGTTTTTGTTTTTGATCAACTTCTCGTATCTGTGTAATGAATGACAATTTTATAAGTTTTTGTTTATTTTGTTTTTTTAAATTAACACATCTTATACCATCTTCTCGTGTCTCTTTTTGATATTTTACATCTCCCATCAACGCAGTTATGATCAACTTAATTTATATTTCGAACAGATGCAAACTTGATTTAATAAGAACATAAAATTTTTAAAAAATTGGATGAAAAATATACTTCAACGTTCATCTAATTTAATAAGAACAAAACAAAAAAATATATTTTCTTTTACTCCTTTTCATTTATTAGAATAATTTCCATGTCGAGAATTAATTTTGATTTATTTTTAAAATGGAAATCCCAAGTTCGCGATATTAGAGGTATAATCTTCCATTCTTTTTTTTAAGAATTTAGTTGAGAAATTGAACCAAAATCCAAAGATATCTTACATTTAATGGATCATAGAGAATTAATATGAAGTAAAAGAAAAAACTGAATTTGAATGAATATATATAGATTTTTCATTTACCTAAATAAATAGAGACGAGAGAAAGAAGAATTGGAAAGATTTACGGTGGAAAAAAATACAAAGAAAGAACAAACAGAGAGAAAAAAAAGTTATAAATCGTAATAAATAGGCAAAAAAAGTTATAAGTTATGGCATATACTTGATCGTGATGTAGTAGAAGATATTTTAGGGTTATGGAAAAAGAAAGAAGAAATGAGTTAATGAAAAAAAAGAAATTTTTATAATTTTAATGTTGCATTAACGATTTTTAACTTCTAGTCATTTTTAATATTATAATTTTTTAATTGGATTTAAATTGAAAATCAAAAATTATGTGGCAAAATTGGTCAGATGATTTGTGCAATTCCTACTGGTTAACCTTTTAATGTTACGTTTTTGGTTAAATTCGGTTAGGATACCAGATTACGGTTTAGATTTAAATCATACTTTGCATCTAACGAACCATCGGAGTCTGACGACAAAAAAATAAAAATAAATAAACGAACCATCGGAGTCAATTTCTTCAGTGACATCCTGCGATTATGGTCGATCGCGAAGGTCCAAATCCGTAAAGTTTCTTCCGATTCCCAGAGAGGTTCTCTTCAATGGAATTTTCAAACGACGATTCACGAGCAAAGGCGGCGAAAGACGAACAGTGATGAGCTTCGGTGACGGAAGCCATGGAGCTCTAGGACTATAATCATCGTCGATTCCAGGTATGGGAATGGACGCTTACGATCCCACCGTTGTTTATAATTTACCTTCGGATATCAATTTCATATCCGCCGGACATTACCATTCTCTTGCCGTTACATCTACCGGTGAGATTTGGGGTTGGGGTCGTAACGATGAAGGCCAACTCGGTCGAATCGAGGTTAATTCTAGGTAAAATTTCAATCTGAGAATCCAATTTTGCTAAATTGATTTCAACATAAGTAGTGATGGAACTTGCATTTAGTGATTTGTGAAGGCTATGTGTTAATTAGTGATACCATTTGGAATTTGGTGGGTCTCTTATGTATATTTTTATATGATTAGTAGATGTTCAAGGAGTGAACCAAAGAGAGTGGAAGGTTTAGATAATGTGAATGTTCGGGCGGCATTTGCGTCTGGAGTTGTTTCAGCAGCCATTGGAGATGATGGTTCTTTGTGGGTTTGGGGAAGATCTAAAAGAGGACAGCTTGGTCTTGGTAAAGGTATCATTGAAGCTTAGTTCCTTCAAGAGTTGAAACTTTAACTGCAGATCACGTCGTTAAGGTTTGGTAAAGGATTATATAATCAACTCTTATGTAATCAGCTTTAAAACGCTCTGAAGTTAAAAGGGCATTTCATTTTGATAGGTCTCGTTAGGTTGGGGGCACGCATTTGCGCTTACTGGAGATGGTAAAGTTTTTGGATGGGGTTATGTAGCTGATGGAAGAGTAGGGAATGTTGGACTTCAACTTGAAGCGTCTCTGTTAGATTCAATTACAAGTGGGTCGATAAAGGATCACCAAGATGCTGATTTGAATCTTGAGGCAGCTGAAAAGATGGTTGTGGAAGCAATGAAGAAGGAGGACGATATGCCAATAGCTTGGGAACCTCATCTGGTTGAAGAAACATGTAATGTGAAGGTAGCAGATATTGCGTGTGGATCTGATCACTCTTTGATATAGGAGTTTTAGGATAAAATAAAGGGGAAATTCATTATATAGGAGGAATTGAAGAAATAACTAAGGGAGGGGGAAGGAGAGTGTATGAAAGGAGACACCGATTTTACACTTATTACTTACATTCTATTTTTCATCCATTATACATATATATAGGAGTTTTAGGATAAAATAATGGGGAAATTCATTATATAGTCTTTTACTCCTTGATCCTTTGTCGTGCGGATCTTATCACTCCTTGATCCTTTGTCGTAAGTAAAGAGAGTCTTTTATAGTATGGAGAGTATTCATCAAATTAAGATGATTAATTTTGTCTGATAGGTTTTTGCTGATTTCAGATGATGGCACACTTTTGAGCTCTTGGAGCAACGTCTATGGTCAGTTTGGTCAGTCCAAACAAGACTTAGGACTGTCACCTGTTGATATAAATGAATCCCACTATCTCTATAGCAGCTGGTCTTGGTCATTCTTTAGCTATCTGTAACAGAAGTGAACCAAGGATTGTCTCATGGTGTTGGAACCGGAGTCGGCAGCTTGGTAGGGATAAACCGGAGAACCTGCCGAGAGAAATGGAGAGTTTTGGGGAGACTCCAGCTTCAGTATCAGCAGGGCGTGTGCATTCGTTGTGTAACAGAGAAAGGAGAAGCTTGGGTTTGGGGTTGTGGGAAAAATGGTAGGCTCGGTTTAGGAAGCTCGAGCGATGAGCCTGAGCAGTTTAGGTTGCTGGAGGATGTAGAGGGTTGTGTTCTTCAAGCAGTCGCCGGCTTTGATCACAGCTTAATCTTAATGGCTGAATAGCTTTACTCAGCGTGTAGATTCATATGATGACTGAAAAAAAGAACGTGGAACATGTTGATGGCTTTGTGACTCCATCTGAATAGTTTTTAGAATAAAAATGAGAACTAGGGAGATATAAATGGATCTACATAGCAGATTTTGGTAATTGGAAAATAAGTTATTTGACCACATGTAAACTTCAGCACATCAAAATAATTAAATGAAATTGATTACATGCAAACAACATTCATACACGTAATAAAAGAAACCTTTTATACCTTGTAAAATCCCACGTCAGAACTAGGGGTGGGCAAAAAACCCGAGCAGCTGACCCGAATCTGATCCGAAAACTTGGTCAATGCGAATCCGAATCCGCCAAATTATTTTATTGGAGTGTAGATTCTTAAACCCAAAAACCTGTACCCGAACCCGAAACCCGAAAAACCGATCTGAAAACCCGAAAATACATAACTACCCATGGGAAATACCCTAATTCGAAGACTATCTTCTAAATATGAGTTTTGTATGTGTAATATACATAAATCCGATCCGAATCCGAACCGGAAAATCTGAAAAACCCCGAAAAACCGGAAAAAACTCCGAATCCGAATCTGAACCTGATAAAAACCCGGGATGAAGCCAAGCTCAGATCATATCTCTGCCACATTTAGAATCAATGGGAATTGTTATGTTAAAATATGGTTACTGGCTAAGCAACCACCTCCCATAGAACCAAGATCGAGCACCACGACTCCCAAGTGGCAGTCCTTGCCTCAAAACGAAGCTCTGGAAATCAGCGATCCCACCAATGCTTAACCATTTCTAGTGGCGTGCCTTACCTTCTTCCCAAAGTATTGGAACAGGGTTACAACGTAGGCTAATCCTGATCAACGCTACCTGCCAACGATGTGGATTGTAGGAGGAATTCATAAAATCATTATTCCAGTGCCCCTATGACTCGACGATATGGAGGCTATCCAATATTGCTGCTATGGGTCTCCAGCACCCATCCGACGCATTAGAAGAAAACATCAACACTTTTCCAATGGTATATGAATCAGGTCCAAATAAAAAGGCAAAGCATAGTCCTTTTCGGATTGGTTGGCCAATCTTGAAACCTCGCAATGATTTGATTTTTAACAAGGTATCTCAGGAACCTTCTTCCGTCATAAATAAGACTCAGGATGATGTGGCTGAATGGTTAGCAGCAAAATTCGAATACACATCATGCTTTATTGAAACAACACACTTCTCCAGCTTCTCGAATAAGTCACTGGACTCTTGCACCAGCCGGACACTACAAAGTTAATTTTGATGGCAGTTTCAAAACTTAAACATGCATCTAACCCTCTCAAGACTGAAGGTATCGCTCTCTTACACGCTTTTCAAACTTGTTGGTGTCAAGGATATCAGAAGGTAATAATAGAAGGAGATTTGTAAAGCATTTCAAGGCCTTCTTTATAACCATACAAAAAATGAATTAATGAAAACTCTCTCGTTAATATTGACAGTTGGACGACTCGATTCATCAAAATTAACTTCACGGTGATACTTGAAAAATGTAACTAAATTCCCGATAAGTTGAGTAAAAGATAATTTGTTATTACAAAAATTCATTACTTTCTTCGTGTTTGTTTAAGACAGTTTATTTTCTGACTTCGTAAATTTTTTTTAATTAATAAAAGATGTTTAAAAAGAAAGAAAAGGAAAACATTATGTATAAAAATGAAAAGAAAGAGAAAGAGAAGTTAATGTGAAAAATACGCAAAGGTGTAAAAATGCGGTTGAGAAGCACGCGCTGAAGGATTGGCGCGTGCAGATTATAGACTTTTCCGCCAGAAGACGACCCTTGCTCGGCGTAGTTGACAACAGATCTCCATTGGGAAGGAGATGCAGAACCCTAACTCCTCCTCTATGGTGGATTCAATCTCCGCACCCAAACGATACACTCCACCTAACCAAAGGTTACAACTCTCTTCTTCTCCTTCTTCTTCGCTTTTGATTGATTTCTCAGATTCCTTCTCTGCCTTTACAGGAACCGTTCTTCTAACCGAAGGAGATCAAGAGGTCCGTAAGCTCTCTCTTCTTTGCTTCTATTGATCAATTAGGGTTGGTTCCGATAATATCTAATAGCTTAGACTAGCAAATTTAGAGGAACAGAGCTTATCCACGTAGTAGTGTGTCTTAAGAACCAATTGAAAGATGATTATATATTTGCTCGACATGTGTGATTTCAGATTTTGTGATGATTTTGCAGTCACTGTATTGAGTTATCTTTTGCTTGAAAAAGAACACGTTGAAGCACTTTATTTAGCAATTAATCGCAGCTTCAACTACTTTTACTTGTAATATGTGTGTGTGTGTGTAAATGGAGATTAATTGGATTGAACAGGAAGCTCTCATAGCAACGACGGCGAGAGAAGTCAACCTGTTGCTGTTGGTTTCCAGAGGGAAAACTCTACTCCAAAGATTATATCTGTAGAAGGTTGCTCTAAGAGTGAAGCTTTTCAGCTTCAGAGTGATCGTATGTGTTCTGAATTTAAGTGTTTAATCATATTATGCCTTCTGTTCAATCTCACTGTCTTGCTTTTACATCGATATCTCTCTCTGGACTAAAAATACAAGCCTATATGAGTTCTGTGTACTATTTATGTGCCTATTTTAGAACCTTTGAATTGAGTTCTACCCCTTGCTGTTATGTACTATGGTGGATAGAGCGTAAACATTATGAGTTAGCAGATTGATAAGAGTAACATCAAATACATGTGAACTGTGAGTGGGATCAACATAAATAGGTCGAGTAATTGGGTCTGGTTTGGGACCTTGGTAGGCTTGGGAGGGTTAGGATGCTCGAGAATTCACCATTGGTTATGGCTTCTTTTATTTAGGTTTCTAGATTGTTCTTTGATTCAGTTTGTGTTTTACGATTCAGTGAGAAATAAAGGAAATTTCATTTTTTTTATCCTAGCAGAGTTCTAGTGTCATACTATGTGCAAGTAGTTGATATGTGTGTGTGAGTAATTTTTCAAGTAATTTACTATTTTGATTGTAGGTTGGGCAGCTGCAATGCATCTATACAATGACCCTACTGTTGATTTGTCTGGTCAGTTTAAGACTCTTTAAGGAAATTTGTTTGTATAAGCGTAGATCTTTCCGATTGTCTGGTATTATATATGTTCAATTGTAAGTTCCTGGAATTATGATATACCTTGATCTTGTATTTGCCTAATTTTACAGAAAGACCGATGATGTATTATGGTGGGGATGTGTGGGGTAAACTGCCTCACCAGGTAAAGCCGGTATCAGTTTCTTATATCTGCTTTTAATGAGAATGTTCGCCTTTGTCGTTTGTTGAGCGGGACTAAACCATTACAGATACTGGCTCCACCAATGTTGCCAACCGATTACAGAACCGAACTCACTCGTGGATTGACTGATTCCAAGGTCTCCAAGTTCTAACCATTGAACCATTTTCTCGTGGGCTGGAGCACAATGTCATGTTCAAATTTCTCGGATAGAATCAAGATGGCAATGACATTTTGTAGTTTAAAGAGAGGACTTGTCTCCAAAATCTCTCTCATCCATGGGTATTTGTTACTGGTCTATAAAAGTATAATTCTATGGCATTTTGGACTTTATAAATATAAATTACTATAGACGTCAAGTTGAGTCATAGCTTACATTATCTTTGGTTACAAATATTAGAAAATTTCTGTTGCACAGAAAATAAATAAAAATAAATAAAAATAAATAAAAATAAATAAATAATAGAAAATTTCTGAATGTTAAACTTTGGTGGACTTTTTCTCATAAAGTTTCAAGTTAGTTTTTTTAACTTTTTTTAAAATTAAGGTTTGATCTGCATTACGCGCAGATAATTATAAATATTTTACAGTTTATATGCATTTTTCTCTAATAAAAATTAATATTTAAATATTGTTGATTTGAATTACAATATTTCTTCTTTTGATTATTTGAACTTTTATAATATATTTTCAAAATAAACAACCATTGTAATGTAATTTTATTATATTATCCAAAAATAGGACTTTTTTTTATCCACCATCATATAATAGTATGCGTGGATATTTGTCATCGGGTAAGGGAACCGGTCGGGTCATGAAACGGATTGTCTAATCAGTTGGGCCATAAGAAGAATTCAGAAGATGAAGCCCACCAACATGTCTTATGATTTCCTATTTTCTTTAGGGATAAGAAAGACAATTTTCCAAAAGAGAAAAAAAATTCAAATCCTCTTTCTATTTGAAATATGTGGTCTCAAGGTACTATATAAAGAAAGACAAGCCATCATAATTCATCATCCATAAACAAAAGCAAACACAAAGAGAAACATAGAAGGAGCCTTAGCCATTAAGGTTCTCGGGTATTGTAGTTTTGAGGGATGTTTTATGGGTGAGTTTTCTTGTTTTTGTTTTTATTTTAAATCTCTGGTTTGGGGTCCTGAATCTCGATTCCGTGGCACATCATCATGTTAGTTTTGTTTCTTCGTAAAGTACTTATCACAAGATCACAAGATTGGTGAGAGAGAGACTTAAAAAAGATTGTAAACAATAAACCTATAAGTTATCTTCAATGGATATTTGTGGGACACCGATCCCACACAAGACGTACTCTCTATTTTGAGAGAAACTCGTTAAATTTTTGTGTGTTAATTAGTTAGGTAATCGCATTAAGAAGACAAACTAATCAAACTAAAACCTTACAAGTGGTATCAGAGCATCCAGGACAAGCAGAAGACGTTTCACAACTGGTTCTGCAAATCCTAAAGACATCCGAAAAAAGAGTTTGTGTGATTATAGTTTCTATCTGAAACAAGATAATCATGGAGGCTAACTCCATAAGATATGATGTGGAGAAGTTTGATGGTAATGGGATTTTGGTATATGGAAATACAAGATGATATGCCAGTTGGAGTTACTCGGCTTAGACTCTTGTCTTAAGGAAGAAAATCCCTCTACTTCAGGTAAAGGCAATCCCTCATATAAAGAAAGAGATAACAACATCATCATTTGAAGTAAAGGTTGAGATGGATCCACCACAACAAGAAAAAGAGAAGAGAGCTAAGAACACGATCTGTATGTTCCTAGATGATGTGGTTCTATGCAAGATCATGAAAGAAAAAATAGCTCTAGCTATCTGGTAGGCTCTGAAAATGGATTATCAATCTAAATCAAGCCAACCACATTTATTTGAAGCAGAAGTTCTCATGTTTCAAATTTGAAGAAAACAAAAGTGTTGAGTACAATTTTGATATTTTCTTGAAGCTGATCAAGGACTTGGCCAACTTAAATATCAACATCTCGGATGAGGATCAAGCAATACAAATTCTATCTACACTACCAGATCCTTATAAGGCTCTAAAGGATACACTCAAGTATGGAGCTTGGAAGACTCAGACTCTAACAATTGATGATGTTACCAGTGCTGCTTATTCAAAAGAGATTGAGCTGAAGGAGAAGGGGCTTTTGAAGACAAAATCCAACTCCAAAGGCCTCTTTGTAAGAAGAGGAAGAACTGACAACAAAAACAATGGACAAGGAGCCACCATGTCCAAGAGCAAGGATAAGAGATCTAAGTCAAAAAAGAGGAATCAAACCAAGAAAAGAGAATGTTGGCTATGCGGGAAAGAAGAACACTTCAAGGCTGAAGGTCCTAAAAAGAAGAACAACAACTGCAAATGTAGCTAAAGATGGCGAGCTACCTATGGTATTAACGGCTAACCTACTAGACACTAAGAATGAATGGGTGATGGATTCATGGTGTACTTTTCATATCACACTTAACAAGGATGTGTTATTTGACCTTAAAGAAGTCGATGGTCAAAAATTTCTGATGGGAAACAACACTCACAGTGAGGTTAAGGGCATAGGCAAGCTGAAGATACTCAATCTTGATGGATCTACTATGACACTAACTGATGTGAGATACATGCCAACCATGGGTAGAAATCTCATCTCGAAATGGTCAGCTAGAAAAGAATGGTTGTAAGTATGTTGGTGGAGACTTTACAGTCACATTCTACAAGGAAGATAGGAAAGTGCTCACAGGAAAATATCAAGATGGTATGTACTATTTGCAGGGTATTGTGTTGAAAGAAGAAACATATGTGGCAAGGGCTGAGTTAAATCAAACTAACATATGGAATTCTAGGCTTGGACACATGAGTTTAAAGAATATGAACATTATGTTCAAAGAAGGTTATCTAGATTCAATGGAAGTACACTGAAACGACTGCACCCGATTTTTTTTTTTTTTGCACCGAATAATTACTATTTCCATAAATAATAATTATCCTAACCGATCAATTAAAATTCAACTAATCCTGAATAATAATTAACATTCCCAAACAATTCTAAATTTTAATCCGGAATTAAACAATAAATTATCCAATTTATTCCACCAGAAAATTAACCAATAACTCCTAAACCCAATAATTCCTGAAAAATAATTAGATCCAACCGGCGAGTCTAGATCATCCCCTCTTCCTCATCTCGATCCCACGGTCACTCTTTTTCTTTCCTGCATCAAATAAACGAGATGCATAAGTATTTTGACAAATACTTAGTGAGGCAATCCTCCCATCTACAGGTTATACACACAAACAAATAAATTTATTAAACGTAATTAGACACGAAAATACCAAAATAAATCAACCATCTCATGAAACACTCGATCTAGATCCACCCAAGATCATACTTGGCCTATAATCATGTAAAACACATCAACAAATTATTTGCTCAGATAAACCTATGGTCATGCACTCACCTTAGCCAAACGGTTGACTCCTCGATATAAACTCGCAACCGCAGAAAACCGGCTCAACAACAAACTCGAACGTTAGAATTACGATCCAACCATTGAATCCTTAGTCTGAAGTACCCTCAATACCTCCACCAATTTTCAGCAAGATCAGACAACATTTGGACTTCCAAACGATACCTTAAAACAACCAAGTCGGACTGAAGTTTCCTGCACCAATCAGGTCCAAAAAGACTCACGTAAATCATAAACGAACCGCTAAAAATTCAATCTGTCCGTTGAATCTGGAACCTGCAGTTCCAGAAAGCTCTCCACCAAATTTAACCTTGATCAGACTCCGTTTCGTCTTCCAAACGCGGCCTTGAATGAACCATCCCGGAGCTGACCCTTTTCTCATACTTAGCATAAAAACATTTGCTTAAGTCCACCAATTACTTGTCATCCAACTCACTATCACGTCACCATCACCGGAGTACACACACCGTGACTCACAACACCAACGATCCTAACACCGATCGACGTCACCGGCGATCTCGACATTGCGTGAGACACACGCCACCGCTCACATGTACAACCCACCATCACCGACCTCCACATCGCTTTAACGCTCACACGAGCAACAAAAAGGAAAAGGAAGAGCTCGTTACCTTAGTGAAGAGAGATGGCGGCTGCAACTTCCTCCTCACGGCACCTCGACGACGGCACACAACAACGATCACCACTCCGCTTCCTTGATCCTCACGCTCCCAAGCCTATGTCTCTCTCACGCCACAAGGTTCCTTTCTCACAATCACACCTCTGTAAGAGCTTCTCTCTCACGATCATGGCGGCTTCGCTTTTAAAGAGGAGGAACGTAGGTTTTTTTTCACATTCCTTCTTATTTGCAGCTTGGTCCTTGAATTTTCCAAAATTCACAAATAAACCTTAAACTTCCAAATTGATCAAAATCAACCTCCGAAACAACTTCCAATTTGATCAATTTAACCCATAATTTTCGAATTCTCAATTGGACCCAAACTTTTAAATTGATCAAAATCAACTTCCCAGATCGGCCCAAAACTCTCTAATTGATCAATTTAGTCCAATCCTCTTGCGATTTATTTTATGGTTAAATTAATCCAATCCCGGATTAAAAATTAACCCAAAATAATTAAATTCTTCTTAATTTAATTATCTAAATTCTCCAACCCAAAAACTGGAGTTAACCGACTCCGCTCCGCAACTCAGTAACCTTCACAGTTCCAATTTCCGGAACACGGGCGTTTGTGAGGAATGTGTACTATGCAAATCACCCAAGCAGAGCTTTTCGGAAGCTAAGCACACATCTACAAGTATTCTAAACTATGTGCATGGTGATTTGTGGGGATCAGTCTCTAATGAGGCAAGTTTATTAGGTTGCAAGTATTTCCTAACATTCATTGATGACTATTCAAAGAAGTTTTGGATTCGGTTCCTAAAAAGCAAAAAATAAGTGTTTGAGAATTTTTCTGAGTGGAAAAATCTGGTTGAGAATCAAACAAAGAAGATTCTTAAGTGCTTAAGATCAGACAATGGTCTGGAGTTCTGCAACTAGTAAATGGATAACGATGCAAGGATACAGGAGTCAAGAGACACATGACATGCACTTACACTCCACAATAGAATGGAGTATTAGAAAGGTTGAACATGACAATAGCTGATAACATAAGGTGCATGTTGGCTGAAATCGGGTTAGAGAAGAAGTTCTGTGCTGAAGCTGCATCCACTGCGGTTTATTTAATAAACAGAACTCTTAATGCTTCATTGAAGTTCAAGATTCCAGAAGAAGTTTGGTCAGGAGCTATGGTGAATTAAAACAATCTCAAGAGGTTTGGTTGTGTTACATACGTGCATATACAATAAGACAAATTAAGCCGTAGAGCTGTTGAGGGTTTCTTCATGAGATATCCTCAAGGTACTAAATGTTACAGGATATGGTTACCAGAAGAAGGAAAATGTACTATCAGCAGGAATGTGGTCTTCGACGAAGAGAAGTCGTACAAAGAAATAAAAATTGAGTATGATTCAGGAAGAAGCTGAAACAAAAGAGTATGATTCACTATATGGTTATCAACTCGCAAGAGATAAAGTAAGACGAGGAAACATACAACCTCCACAGAGATATGGAGACTCCTCACATTTTGTGGCCTATGCACTAGTTTGTGCAAAAGACCTGGAACTTGATGAGCCACAAACTTTGGGGGAAGCTAAAAGGAGTAAGGAACGGAAGAAGTGTGAGCAAGCTATGATAGAGATGAAGTCTCTGGATTAAAATGAAATTGGAAAATTGTTTCTAAGCCCAACAAACAGAAGACAGTTAGGTGTAAATGGATCTTTAAGTTAAAGGAAGACATTCCAGGAGTGGAAGAACCTAGATACAAAGCTATGGTAGTAGCTAAAGGATTTACACAGGTTGAAGGAGTTGACTATAGTGAGATATTTTCACCAGTTGTTAAACATGTTTCCATACAGATCATGTAATCGGTTGTGGTGAATTTTGATCTAGAATTGGAGCAACTAGACCTCAAGACTGCTTTTCTACACGACACACTAGATGAAGTCATCTAGATGAAACAACAAGAAGGTTTCATAGAGAAAGGTAAAGGAACATGGTTTGTATACTAAAAAAGTCTCTATACAGATGAAGTCAAGGGGGTTTCACAGAAGCATCAATGATCCATGTGTTTATCACAAAGGATCAACCATTGATGATCATGTATTCCTATTACTCTATTTTGATGATATGCTAGTAGCGGATAAGGACTTAAAGAAGATAGAGATCTTAAAGAAAATTCTAAAATCGATTTTGAGATGAAAGAATAAGGTCTAACTACAAGGATTCTAGGTATGGATATCATCAGAGATAGAAATAATAGAGTTCTTAAGCTATCACAGGGAAGTTTCTTCCTAAAGCTTAAGGTCATCGCCTGATTTGGCGAGAGCGTACTCTAAGATTGCTCTGTCGATTGAATATCTCAGAGGGAAAGAAAAGAGACTCAAGTTGGTAGTGGTACAAGTCTCAAAAGAATCGACGAAAGAAGATTCAAGATTGAAGACGGTAAAGTTTAAAATTTGAAAGAATCGAGTGTGTTAAGGGACTTACTTTGTACATGCATGCAAAACATTGAACTCCTTGTGTTTTTCTTCACCTTAAAAGTGAAAAGAACATGTTAAAGGTTTGGGAGTTGTGTAAAGCTGCTGGAAGCATCCATTAAAGATGGCGATAAGATTTCAAGGTTTGTCGGAACATGTGATATTGAACAAGACAAAGGTGGAGATTTGTGGATATTTTTCATCGGGTTAGGGAACCGGTTTGGATCATGGACCGAGTTGTCGCATTAGTTGGGCCATAAGAAAAATTCAGAAGAGGAAACCCACAAGATGTTTATGGTTTCCTATTTTTTTAGGAACACGAAAGATAATTTTCCAAAAGGAAAAAGGAAATTCAAATCCTCTTTTTACTCGGAACAAGTGGTCTCAAGGTACTATAGAAAGAGATGCAATACTTCATAATTCATGATCCAGAAAACAAAGCAAACACAAAAAGAAACATAGAGAGTCTTAGACTTTAAGATTCTCGGGTGTTCCACTTTCGAGGGATGTTTTACATGTGGATTTTTTGTTTTTGCTTTACTTCTTAATTTTGGGTTTGGGGTCCAAAATTTTGATTTTGTGGCACATTATCAGGTTAGTTTTGTTTTTTTGTGAGATTAAAATTTTTTGTGGCAAATTTATATAGAACATTTGAACCAAATTGTATAAATCATATAAATAGAATACAAATTTATTTTTTTCATTTTATTAGTTGCATTTATAAATTCTAACTTAATCTATCACAAAACATCTCATCTTTTTGTTTATGTTTTTGGAAATATTTTCTTGTTCTTATTACATATGTGCTAATATATTAGCAAGTTCAATTGTAGTATTGTAACTGGAAAATGGCTATGGACTTACGTTAGAATCTGAAAATTTTCAATATTTAACTAAGTTTATAGTTCTCCAAATGTTTATACTTTAAGAAACCAGTATAATTTATTTATTAAATCGCTCTAAAAATCAATGAAAAATAGGAAAATCCAATTTAATTAATTTGGACTTGTGGAGTTTCATTTCAAACCGATGATATTGGAAAATTTATTTTCCACATAGGCTTGGTTTTCTAGACTTTTAGGGGGTCATTTATACTCTAACAGTCTAAACAAACAAAATTCCCTAGCATATGGTTTGATAGTTATTTTAACACTTTTTTTAATTTTTTTTTTGGAATTCTAAGTGATTTCTCTTTACTGTTTTTTAACAGCAATTTATTGAGTCTCTAATTCAAATACTAAAAGTTTTTAAGCCTAGCTACATTGTTTTTTAGATAAGTTTAAAGTGCAAAATTGTTTCTAAAGAAAAAAAATATATTGATGATTATTTATATTTAAGATTATTATCTTAGAATAAAAAAATTTCCTACTCTAATATTAAGTTAATATTTTTTGTTAAAAGCCAATGACAAAGAAAATTCTTCCAACACTGTTTCGTATTATTAACACTATCTTTAAATCAGTTTCTCTATCGTATGGTATGATGATTTTTTATACCATCTCCTCGCTAGAAATGAGCTCTCATGACTCTTTTTTTCTTTGGAAGTAACATTCAAACCTCATAAATATGATTATCTATAAATGGGACCACTAACTTAGAATTAAAATTTTTTTAATCTAATATTTATTTATTTTAAAAAGAAAACCATGACCAAACTTTTTCATATTAGTAACTAGAGAATTTGCCATGTCTTGCATGGGTTTGAATTCAATATATTGAAATATGTATTTTTTTTATAAATAACTATATTTTGAAATGTGTTCAGTTACTTTTAGTTAAATTTATTGTTTTTATATTTTGCATACCAAAATTTTTATTGTTTATGGTAATTAATTTATATAACTTCAAAGACTAAACATTTATTTCGAGGTGTAATATGGATGATAGTGTTTATTAATAGACAAAATTAAATATAAATCTGAGAAAATATATTTATTCTTCTTTGTAGTATAAATTTCTATTTTATTAGTGGAAAATAGTTCGATAAATACTTTATCCTCTCCAATGTTGGTAAATTAAAAATAAATGTTTTTTGGGTTTTAAAACTCTTTGAATTCATATCTTTGCATATATTGTTGTTTAATATTTATGAATCCATGAAATCTGAGTTATTATCAAAATCATTGTTATATATAATTTTGAATTAGAAAACAACTTGTCCAGAATAAATATAAAGAAATATATGTAATGCATCAGAAGCAAAATAAAAATAAAAATAATATAATATAAAAATAAAATTTAGAATCAAAATCTTACCATCATTATGATTATGATTATGATTATGATTATGATTATGTCTTAGTTGATTTTTCAACTCATGCAAGAAAAAAGTAAATTTAAATATAGAATTGAAGAGGGTTAGAAATGACTATTTATAGGATGATAATTATGGAGAAGTTACATTTTAAAATAAATAGATTAATAGAGTTAATATGTAGTAATTTTTGACATATGTAACATCAATGTAATTAAGTAAAGGAGTTACATTTTGGTCACCAAGTCAAAATAGTAGTATAATTGTAAGGGTAATTGTATTAGAAGACTATAATCTAATCATTTTGTATAAAATCTAATCAAGCTAATTAAATTTGATAGCATAGGCATGGAATTTTATGTTGTTGAAAAATGAAGTTATAAATTTATATATTTTTAGATAATTTTTTCAATAGTGGCATTGTGAACTAATTTTTCTTTCATTTTTTTCTTTAAATTGAAATCCTTCTTTTATATATATGGTTTACTGTAAGACAATTCTCAAATAAGGTTATGTGATGTGAATTATTAAGTTTTACTGAGGGAAAAATTAGAGATAATAAGAAGTATCATAATATTTTATATAGTTCAAATTATTTTGAGATAAAATAATTTCATGTTAATATTTTACTTTGAATGATGAAAAATATAAAAACAATGTGTGTGTAAGTTCTTTCAAATATATATATATATATATTAGTTTTGATATAATATATTTATTTTAAAAAACAAATATGATGTTTTGATATTTAAACGAATTGCCGAAGTGTCATTCCCAGCAGAAGTTTTCAAGGATGGTACACCCTTTTGGATCAGCTGTTTAGTGGGTCATTTCATTGGGCATGCTCCTCATATTGGTACCGTCCATGCCACGGTACATCGGATTTGGACAGCCTCAGACAAAGCCGCAAGGATTGATGCCCATTTCATTAGTTCTAAAATAGTATTATTTCTTATCGAAAATACTCACATTCAAGAACGTGTCCTCAACCGCCGATTTTGGCTTATTGGAGATGTCCCGCTGGTCTTAAATATTTGGAGTCAACAGGAAAATTGTGAAGACATTTTTGCTGCGGTTTTTCCTAACTGGAAAATAGTTACAAACTATGAGTATCATCGGTTGGTTAGGATATGGTTCTGCTATGCGAGTAATGTTGCAGGTACTATACTCTACAAAAGCTCCTAGAGTAACACGTGCTGGATCAAGATATCCACGGGAGACGAATTTATCTGTACAAGTGTCTATGCTTCAAACTTCCAAGTGGATAGACTACATTTATGGGAAGAGCTAAAATATTGTTATGCTGAGAATGTTAAAGATGTGGTGCCGTGGATTATTCTGGGTGATTTTAATGAGACTTTGTCCACTTCGGAGCATTCGGGGCAGTTCCATTCGGGTCGACAAGGGGGTATACGAGATTTTCATAATGCAATACTCCACTGTGTGCTTGAGTATCTGGTGTATATGGGCTCCTACTTTACGTGGTGGAATAATCATGAGGAAATCCTATTGGCAAGAAACTGGACAGAGCTTTAGTGAATAATGGTGGTGCAGTCATTACCCACAATCTTTTGCCACCTTCGAGGAGGTAGGAATCTCAAATCACGTACGATGTAGGGTTCAACTAACGATGTCAGTAACACGGAATCAACAACCTTATAAGTTCTTTAATTTCTTAATAGAGCATCCCTTGTTTCTGGAGAAGGTGAGAGGGTGTTGGGATGCCACGACTGAGTTATATCACTCTAGATCAGCCTTGTTTTTATTTCTGAGGAAGCTAAAGATGCTTAAAGCGACCTTATGCGAACTCAATCACACCCGTTATGGTGACATTACAAATCGTACTCTAGAAGACTTTGATCACCTGTGCAAAAAATAGAGTATGGTGTTGTTGGACCCCTCCGAATCCAATGCAAGGGAGGTACACAAAGCTTATACTGTCTGGAACCAGCTGACAATTATAGAGGAAAGGTTTTTCTATAAAAAATCAAGAATCACATGGTTAAAATATGGGATCAAAATACAACGGTTTTCCATAAAAAAGTGCAAGGAAGGAAATCTTGGAACATGATACGTACGATAACAATGGAAACTGGTGAGGTTATCACCGACACTCAATAGATCAAAAAGGTGGTTTCAGACCACTTTGAGAGTTTTATGAAATACACAACAATTGATTATCAGCCTATTGATGTTGAATTTCTTGAGGAACTACTTGAACATTGAGTTCCTCATCACACAGCTCATACTCTGGTAGCTTCAGTCTCAACAGCTAAGATAAAAAGTACTATGTTTATCACTGCCTGCTGATAAATTCGCAGGACCGGACATATTCATGGTTGAGTTCTATAAGGCAGCATGGACAATTATTGGCAATGATTTTGTGACTGCGGTACAGTCTTTCTTTGTATTTGTTTTTTTGCCATGTAGTGTCAACACTACTACTCTGTCCGTGACTCCAAAACATACCACAACAAAAACTATGAAAGACTATATACCGATTGCATGCTGCAACATCATCTACCAAGTCATTTCAAAGCTACTGGAAAATCACTTAAAGAGCATCCTGCCAGAATTTATTGAACCGAACAAGTGTGCTTTCATCAAGGATCAACTTCTTCTTGAAAAAGTGCTGATGGAAACCGAACTCGTTAAAGATTATCACAAAATAGACATCTCGCCGAGATGTGCTTTCAAGCTGGATATTGCCAAGGCTTTCGACATAGTGCAATGGAAATTCATTGTAAAGATTCTACAAGCAATTGATATTCATGAGAAATTTATTCACTAGATTTATTTATGTATTTCCACGGCAGCCTTCTCCGTATCCATCAATGGTGAACTTGGAGTTTTTTTGGTAGCTCCAGAGGCATTAGACATGGTTGTTCTATCTCTCTATATTTGTTTGTCATAGTGAATAATGTGTTGTCTAGACTACTGAATAAGGTGCGGAGGCTTGTCTATTTGGGTTTCATCCAAAATGCAAAGAATTCAACATCACACATCTTAGCTTCGCGGATGATGTAATGATATTCACTGATGGCAAGAGGGCATCAATTCAAGGGATAATGAGCATATTTTCAGATTTTGGTACCATGTCGTGCTTGATCATAAATCCAAGCAAATAATTGGTATATTGAGCGGGTAGAGCAGAAAATGAAGCTTTGGCTGAAATTCACAGACAACAAATTCCAATCGATTCTCTGCCGATTCACTATCTTGGCCTCCCACTCACAATAAAGGTAATTCAAAATTAGACTATGAACCATTGATAGACAAAGTCAGGTCCCATTTTTTATAGCATGGAGCAGTCAGAATTTATTCTCCGCCCGTCGACTTCAACTCATTCCAGCAATAATAATGAGCATGGTAAATTTCTGGTGTTCTGTTTTCCAATTACCAAAAAGTTGTTTTGATACTATTGACAGCTTGTGTAGTGTATTCCTCTGGTCGGGATCACTGAATGATCACACAAACCTTATAGTATCCTTGGAGGATGTTTGTTGTCCGAAGAAAGAAGGTGGCTTGGGTATTAGAAGATTGCAAGACTCGTCACAGGTTTATGAACTTAGTCTGATTTGGAGGCCTTTCTCGTCATCGGGTTCTCTGTGGGTGGCTTGGGTTAGAAGTTATCTCATACGCTCTCACTCTTTTTGGGATATGCACGACACATCAGGATCTTGGGTTTGGAGGAGAATTCTAAAAATGTGGAAGCTGGTAGCTACTTATATAAAACATGAACTTAGAGATGGTAACTCAACCCTGTTTTGGTTCGAAAATTGGAACTCATCAGGCTGCCTGTTGGAAAGAGTGGGTGAATCTGGACCTCAAATCTTTGGTACTAGTAAGTATGAAACAGTTTCCGAGGTTGTCTCACTCTTATTGGGGCAGAGATGTCAACCTAGAAGCCACCAACTGGGGACACTCGGTATTATACTTTGGGACATGCCTCTGCTCTCTCCGGCAGCGGGCTCGGATCGCATCATGTGGCGTGGTAAAGATGGAAATTATGGAGCTATTTTCTCAGCATGACAAACCTAGGAACAAATTCAATGCAAAAGAACTCAGGTCAGCTGGCACTGCACCGTATGGTTCACGCAAGGGGTGCCTCGCTTCACATTCATCACTTGGATGGCGATAAAGGACAGGTTAGCCACATATTTGCAGAGTCAAAGATGGGGGGGGGGGTAGAATCAAGACTGTATTTTTTTTGGGAGCCAGACGAGTCCCGTGTTCACTTGTTCTACACTTGTCCTTACTCTTTCATGATTTGGATGGACATTGGAGCACCCATTCTTTGTTCTACTATCTCCCCTGACTGGATAACAACCATCTCTCGATTCACAAGTACAATAAGCTAGATTACGTACTGCTTAGGCTCTGTTTCCAAGCCACCATTTATCACATTTGGCGTAAACAGAATGGTAGACGACATCAGCAGCCTCATCACAGCGTTCCAGAATTGGTTGCGATTATCTACCATGCCATATGTACCCGCATAAACTCTTTGAATTACTAGCCGGATTCAAGGTATGCTCATTTGAGACGACGCTGGAACTCTCTACGAGCTCATCGATCAAGTTCAAGGAGTACCTAACAAGGATTTGAGTGAGATTTTTGGCTTTTAAGATTTTATATATTTTTGGTTTCAATTTTACAATTCAACAAACTCTTATTACCATTGTAAATATTTTCTTTTGATGATAAATAAATTTAACATTTCATCAAAAAAAAAATCAAATTCCTAACATCAATTCTTCCTTTGTGGAACATTATATACCTAATTTAACTGATATCAGCAGAGTTTTATAAGATATAACTAACTTAGATGGTTTGCCAAGAGGAGGGACGCAGTCTTATGGAGCATCTACATTCCAATAACCTACTATTAGAAGGAAAGTATTTAGTGGTATAGTCAGATTTTTTATATCCAAACATTGAAAAATACATATTTTGGTTCGTTCCTGTTCATAAAAAGTCATTTACATTAAAACTAAGTTAATTACTTGGCTACTCTCTTCCATTTAGGTAAAAGACTAAGTTTTATAACTCATGATGATTGTATTCCTTTATCTTCAAAAAGCCAAGGTAAAACCCCTTAAGTGGTACACAATTTTAATTAAAAGTTTCATATTTTACACATTTATTCCTGAGTTATATTTTATTTGTCTACAGACTATAAACCTTGCTCTACTCTGAATTTCAATGAAACTATACATGGAGGATAAAAAAATAGAACCACTAAACAAAGATTATTTGGAGACCCACCAAATGCACCTTTTTATAAGGAAGTGTCTCCAATGTCAGATGTTAAATCTAATGTGATTGACAATCCTCCATTTTTCCCAAACTCCCTGCATGAACAAACAATCTCTTATAACTCTGATTGTAGTGATTCTTCTGAAGGTTTATTTACATAAACAAGAATACTGTTTTTTATATTTTATATTCCAAGATAGAGCTTTAACCATATTTTTATGTCATACAGTTTCAATCAAAAACATTGAGGACCAAGTTTTAGATAGTAGTTCTGAAGCATATGATTCTGAAGATGGATATGTTACACAGAATATAACCAATATATCAAAAAGGTGAAAGAAAGGTTTGATTGGCTTTCAAACGTTGAAAATTTTTACAGAAAGCTTTTGGCTTTACAAGTTCAGTTAACGATCAAACAGAACAAGTACACTTAGGTATTATCTATTATTTTATTAATTCTTTAGTAAATCAATAATGTCAAATTTAATATGTTAAATATTTACTTAAATGCAGAAAACAAACTGAAGGAATTGGAACATTAGTTGAAGCAGAATTCTAGAAAGAGTAAAACATTTAAATTCATTAACGAAAATAGTATACTCGATTTTTTCATATTAAAAATGTTTTATTAATATTATATATTATTCCATTTTCAGTATACATTGATCATAGTAATCCTATTTATTCCTATGAGAATTGTGGTGCTATTATGTGGTTCAATGAGCATGTTGACAATAATAGTAAGAATAAGAAACCAATGATTTCATCATGTTGTTTGTAAGGACAAGTCAAATTGTCATTTATAAAGAATTCCCCAAAAACAATTGTATGAAGTGTTAACGAATGATGATGAGGTCAATAGAAATTTGAGAAAATATAAGAACCTACAATATGATATTTTCTTTTACTTCTCTTGGGGAAAATAATGAAAATAGTGTTAGAGAATGTGGTGATCCTCAAATGTTCCATATACAAGGAGAAAATTACCATTTGATTGAAAGATTAAAACTAAACGAAGATGAGCACCTAAGTTTATGTAGGTATACATTGTAACACAGAAAATGAAGTAGATAATAGATCTCATGCTCTGAGGTATGTTATATATATATATATATATATTATCTGAGTTTATTTAGTAATTAAATGTTTACATTATGTACTAATTAAATTATTCAGTGATCTTTGTAGAAAAGGGAAAAAGGTTGAGAAGTTTTTAAAAAACAGAATTTGAGGAAAGAAGTCATTGATACTATCATTAAGTTATTGAACTCTGTCAGTCCTTATGTTAAAAACTTTAGGTCTGCTAGAGATAGATTTGATGCAAAACTAGAAGAAACTTTTCATATGAGGATCGTTGGTAAACGAGAAAAGGATGGAAAGGTCTATAATCTTCCTATAACATCAGAAATGGCTGCATTAATTCAAGGTGATTTTACTGTAACAATGCCAAGCAGAGATATCATTTTGCAAGAAAAATCTTGAACTTACAGAGGATAAGTGAAATTCATCCAAGTTATCTTTCTTTATAGTATCCACTATTGTTTCCTTATTGTGAAGATGATTTCATACAAGGTATAGAAAACCATTACCCAGGTATTGAGCAGAAGAAGAAAAACAAGTTCATCTCTATTAGATAATGGTTTGCGTTCAAGATTCACGAGAAAGACATGAGAAGCATATCTTACTTCGTTCTAAAAGGTTATTCCAACAATTTTTGGTTGATTCTTATACTGCAATAGAGTATAACATGATGGGTTATATTAATCTGAATCAGGCATCTTTGAGGGCAGATAATTATAATTTTGTTCAAAATGCATCAGATAAGGGAAATAATGATCAAATGATCAAGGTATCACATGTTATTTACAAGCTTCTTTCACAGGTGGACCAAGATATATGATACAAATGTACTTAGATGCAATGGCCTTGTGTAAACATTTTGGATTTCCAGATTTTCATAGCATTTAAATGCAATCCAAAGTGGCCTGAACTAAATAGATTTTATGATGAACGTAATTTGAGGTATAAAGATAGGCCAAATGTTATATGAAATATCTTCAAGATTAAACTTGAATCTCTCATGGTTGATTTAACAAAGAAGAGGATTCTAGGAAAGATTACTTCATGTACATTTTTGATTTATTTACAATATGATATTTTAAATTGCATATTCTGTTTATTCTAAGTATGAAAATACTAATATCTTATATTTTTCAGAAAATGCAGCTATGTATACAGTAGAGTTGCAGAAAAAGGACTTCCACAAGCTCATATTTTGATATGGTTGGATCAAAAGAGTAAATTAACAAAAGCAAGTGATATTGATGAAATTATTTCAGTTGAATCAGTCATGTTTGAGGGCAGATAATTGTAATTATGTTCAAAAGACATCAGATGAGGAAAAAAATGATTTAAATGGTCAAGGTATCGCATGTTATTTACAAGCTTCTTTCACAGGTGGACCAAGATATATGATACAAATGTACTTAGATGCAATAGCCTTGTGTAAACATTTTGGATTTCCAGATTTTTATAACATTTAAATGCAATCCAAAGTGGCCTGAACTAAATAGATTGATGAACGTAATTTTAGGTCTAAAGATAGTCCAAATGTTATATGAAATATCTTCAAGATTAAACTTGAATCTCTCATGGTTGATTTAACAAAGAAGAGGATTCTAGGAAAGATTGCTTCATGTACGTTTTTATTTATTTACAATTTGATATTTTAAATTGCATATATTTTTTATTCTATGTATGAAAATACTAATATCTTATATTTTTCAGAAAATGCAGCTATGTATACAGTAGAGTTGCAGAAAAAAGGACTTCCACATGCTCATATTTTGATATGGTTGGATCAAATGAGTAAATTAACAAAAACAAGTGATATTGAAGAAATTATTTCAGTTGAGATTCCTTACATTAACAAAGATCCAGCCCTTTACGAAGTTGTAAAATATATGATGATTCATGGACTATGTGGTGCTATTAACCTCAAGTCACCGTGTATGGTTGAGGTAAGTGTTTTAAATTTTATCCTACACAATACGTGAAAGAAAACCATAATTGATAAGGAAGGATATGCAATCTACAGGCGGCAGGAGTCAAATATATTTGTTGAGAAGAGTTGTATTAAATGCGATAATAAATATGTTATCCCATATAATATAAACCTTTCTCTGCGATGCATAGCTCATATAAATGTGGAGTGGTGTAACCAAACAGGTTCTGTAAAATACATTTTGAAGTACACTACTAAGGGACATGATCGTGTCTTAGTTGTTGTTGAGCCGTCTACAACAACTGTAGTGAATGGAAAAGGAACAGGAAATGAAAAGTCAAATAGTGGTGGTAATGTTTTAGAGAAGAAGAAGAATGAAGTACAAGACTATTTTGATTGCATGTTCTTTTTTTAATTTTTCTAACATTTGAGATTAGTTATTTCTAATTTTACAAATATCTTATGATTATTCTCACATTTGTTGTTAATAACTTTGTTTTTCAGGTACGTATATGTCTGTGAAGCCTCATGGAGAATTTTAAAATAGTCTATGCATTATCGGTTAACATATGTTATGAAGCTATCTTTCCATTTTCTAGGCGAGCATCTTATATATTTTAAGGAGATGATCAAGTAGAGAAATTTTTGAATAGGGAAGAACTTCAAAATTCTATGTTCTTGGCTTGGTTTGAATTGAATAAAGTCAATGATGTTGCCAGGAAACTGACTTATGTAGACATTCCCACAAGGTTTACATATGATAGCAAGGAGAAAAAATTTAATAAAAGGAAAAAGGTTTGCTATAGGAAGAATTAACTATGTTCCCTGGAATATAGAAGATGGATATTATATGAGAGTACTTCTCAATGTACAACCAGATCCAAGAAGTTTTGAAAAGTTAAGAACCGTTGATGATGTGGTTTATGAAACCTGGAAAAATGCATGTTATCCCTTAGGTTTATTATTTAATGATAAAGAGTACATTGTTGATATTAATAGAAGAAGTTTGTGGGGTACTGGATTTTGCTTAAGACAACTTTTCATTATCATGTTAGATAGTTTATCTTCACCAGAGATTGTTTGGGATGCAACATAGCATTTGCTATCAGAAGATATTCAATCAAAAAGTAGGTTATATTTCAACAGACAAGATAAAAATCTACTATATTATTGAATTTTTAATTTTGATTAAGGCTATAACTACTTATTATCAACTTATTCTTAACACAGATCTAACTTTATCCGATGAGGATAAAAAGAGTGTACACTAGATCAGATAGATAAAATGTTGAAAAAGAATGGTGGTTCTCTTGTAGGATATAAGACTATGGCACAACCACATAGAGATATTATCGACCATAATAATGTCTTAATATTAGATGAAAAGACGTATAACCGTGATGATTGAGCCAAAAACATGATACATGGATTAAGATGCTTACACTTGAGCAGAAGAATATCTATGATAAGATTATGGATGCAGCTAACAACAATTTAGGTTGGCGTTTTCTTTGTTTATGGATTTGGTGGAACTAGTAAGACTTTTTTTGTGGAAAACTCTCTCTGTTGTCATTAGGTATAAGAGATCCATTGTACTTAACATGTCATAAGTGGCATCGTTTCTCTTTTGTTAGAAGGTGGTAGGACAGCTCATTCAAGGTTTGGAATTCCTTTGAATACTCATGAACTTAGTCTGTATAATATGAAAGATGATTCAGACAAGGCTGAATTAGTTAAAGAAGGTGCTCTTATTATTTAGGATGAAGCTCCAATGATGAGTAAACATTGCTTTGAATCTTTAGATAGGACTTTGAATGATATTATTGGAAATGTAGAAAAAAGTCATTTGGCGGAAATGTTGTTTTATTTGGAGGTGGTTTTAGGCAGGTACTACCATTAATAAGTGGTGCTGACATACCAGAAATAATTATGGTTGCTCTTAATTCATCTTATCTTTGGGATAACTGTGAGATATTAAGACTGACAAAGAATATGTGTCTTTTTGGTAATAATTTGAATGTAAATGAGACAAAGGAAATCAAAAAATTTTCTGACTGGATATAAGTTGTTGGAGATGGGAGAATTTCAGAACCTAATGATGGAGAAGCTCTAATAGAAATTCAAGAAGAGTTTCTCATTACAAAGGCAGAAGACCCTAATGATGCAATATGCCGAGAGATTTTTGGTGATCTATCAAAGTTGCAAGATAACAAAGATCCTGAATTTTTCCAAAAAGAGCTATTTTGTGTCCAACCAATAAAGATGTCAACCAAATTAATGAAAGTATGCTTAAACAACTAAAATGTTAGTATTGATTTTAACCTTAGTACATATTTTAGATTTTCTCTGCTTTCATTCTATTAATTTATACTGCTAACTAACTATAATTTTTTCAAGAGAAAGAAAGAATATACCTAAGTTGTGATAGTATAGACCCTGGTGACACAACCCGTAATTGAAACAATTTAGTTTTGACTCCAGATTTTTTAAATAATATCAAGATTTCTTGATTACCAAATCACACTCTTGGACTAAATATTGGTTTTCCAGTAATGTTGCTAAGGAATATTGATCCTATAGGTGGTTTAATGAATAGCAAGGTTGAAGATTATACAAATGGCTGAATTTGTTTGTAAAAGCAACAATTCTTACAGGAAATATGGTTGGTCATAAATTTTTGATCCCAAGGTTATTAATTACACAAACAGATGGAAAATTACCATTCTGGATGCGTCGAAGTCAGTTACCTCTTGCTTTATGTTTTTCCAATAACAATAAACAAAAGTCAGGGGCAATCTTTGGAAAGGGTTGAATTATTTCTACCTAGGCCTTGTTTTTCTCATGGTCATCTATATGTTGTTATTTCTAGAGTTACATCTTGAGAAGGATTAATGGTGCTGATTGTGGATGAAGAAGGAAAGCCACAAAAGAAAACAATGAATGTTGTTTTCAAAGAGGTTTTCAAAAAACGTTTAGTTAGTTTCATGTTTATTCATTTTAAACAAAAAAAAATTAAAGTGTAAGTTAGATAATAACTTTAAGTGAATCTTTACACCCATTGTTTATTTTTTGTGTGCTAAAGTTAATTTTCGGATCAGTAACTGAATCCTTTCATTATTAATTTCAAATCACATTTATATTCATGTTACATTTTTATTAATTATGACTTAGTTTGTATTCATTTTACTTTTTATTCATTGTTTATTGTTTATCTCCAACAATATTTTGTCCTAATCATCTTTTATTAATGTTTGTTTCAAATAATGTTAAGTTTTATTATAAACAGCCATATCTTGATATTTGTAATCGCATTAAACTTATATGAGATATTGAAAACATACTTAATTTAAATACGACTTTAATTTATTTTAAACTGATGGAGTTCGGTTTTCTTTCCGGTTTAATTTAATTTTGATAGATATTTGTTCCCCATCGGATTACATAGTAACTCGAAACAGGAAAAAATGTTAGAATCTAACCAGCTTTTGTGTAGAGTCTCAAGAAAATAATATCGGTGGCAATATTACTTTTACTATTTACCATATTTACTTACCAGATTTTACCAGATTTCTCAGAATCTTATATAATATTGGTAGTGTAAAAAGTTAAAAGTTGACAGTTTTGAAAAGACTTGATAGATAAGAATATATGGAAAATATTACCAAATTTTACAGAAAAGTAGATAATATATTTACACAATATATTATTCCTAAACGACTATATATTTTCGGATAAACAAATTTTCTCTTAACCTAAATCACTTTTCTTTCACCTCAGTTCTGATTTCTTCTTACTAATGGATACTTTTTTACCTTTTCTTTCTTTGGCAAGAGGTCTTTGTAATGAAAAAATCGGTGTCAAAGTGCTAAGTTTGTAGTTTGAAAAAACAAACTTCTTGATGGATATTATAACATGATTATCTCTGATTTAAGTGTATGATCTACTTCTCTAATATTTTTTGTTAAACTTAACAATTACTTGTCATTCATATTTAATTTTTTTTCCTTTTGTATGTTTAGTGTACAAAAATTGAAGTTTTTATGCCCAAAAATTCTTATCTCATGTTACATTCAGAGAAAATTAAAGAAAGAGAACGGATCATTATCTTAGGCTTTGATTTTAAAGATCCAGTCAAACATATCAGAAGCTCCAACCATGCTTACCAAATCAATTTCACCAACACAACTACATGCTTATCTTCTCCTAACCTCTCTGACAGTTTGTTTTATGAATTTAAAGATACTTATGTTGATTTTGTTGAAAGTTCTATTGGTCTCGAATTTTCAATAGATACGTTAATATCTATATTATTATATCTACTATTTTACTAAATTAGATGCTTAATATGAATTTCTAATACTTTATTTCATTTAGATTTGTATGGAGTTGTGAAAAATTTTAGGAATCCTAAAAGAATTCCTTATATTCCAAAAGAGAATGAGGTAGACTATAAATGTATGGCCTTGAGCTTTGAAATTGTGGATCATGAGTAAGTTTATATAGTTTATTGTATTTTCTATTGTATAACATCTTTTTAAATCTACTAAAATAATGAATATTTTTAAATGCATTTCAGTGGTTATTTCATGAAGTGTTGTGCCATTGGAGATTTATGTTTGAAATTTTTGGTTCAGTGGCATGAAGGAGAATATGATCTAAATTTTGTTGAATGATGCCCTAATTTTTTTTGTGTATTGTAGTTTTGGAGGTTGATAAAACATGGATGTTATTAATTTATTTTAACATGTCTATGGTATAATAGATATAACTTTTTCAAGAATCAACTAATATAGAAAATGTTTTGTATTTAGGAGAAATTTCTGCTATTAATGGAGTTGGATGTTCAATGATCCTTTTAAACCCTGAATTGGAAGAGTTTAGTGAAACTAAATATGTGTAAGTTTTATATTTTACCGCAATGAACATTATTTTTTTCTTGTATCATATTTCGAAAACAGATAGTAATTATATAAATTTTTCTTTAATATTATAGGTCATTTTTCACAAAACAATTTTACGATGTGGAGAAAGAGGAGGAAGAACCTGTTTGGTTTGACTACTACGCATTTTGAAAATGCTTCTAATGTTGAGTACTATTTGTGTTGTTATGTTTATCTAAGACATTTTCTTTATTAATGTTTTGGTTTTATTAGCGACAATATTTTAAGTGTTTATGTATGCATTTATATATTGAATATGTCATGATGACTTAAGTATTTATTATGTTTTAAATTAATTAATGATTTTTGATTAGAAACAAACTAATTTAGGCACAAAATCTATCAAAATGTAGAAATGATGTTATTACTTGTGCATAATGATTTTCCATTTTTGTGTCATGTACAATGATTCTTAATGTACTGAAAATTCCTTTCCATTGTTTTTGTCATTACCAAAAAATTTTAGATCACAATAGTATATGAATCATTTTAAATCTTCCATAAAAAAAATCATCATAATCGGTAACCTTTGCCTATTCATTTTGTTTTTTTAGAACAATATAATCAATCGTGGATCTTTAAGTGAGAGACTTATCTGTATTCCCTAGCTCCACTGTTGAAGAAATTTGTAAATTAAATGGACATGCTAACCCAAATCTTTCTGGGAATCATTGATCTATGAAAATCAAAACAAAAAACATAACTCACGGGTTATAAATCGAAAGACCAACTGAATTCAAAGCTAATAAATTTTAAAGCCAATTTTGAAATTATAGAATCAATAATTTCCTATACTATCAATTGACTTATATCTTGATTGAAACAATTATATAGTTCAAAACAAGATCGAGTACCTCATGAGAATATTGTAAGCAAGATCTATTATTATGCAGCATAAGGATTTGATCTTCCAAACTTTGAAACGAAGGAAATTGTAGACAATTAGGAGACATCACATCTGATTTTACAAAAATTTTTTTGAATTGAATCATAAATCCTAACTTCCTATCTTCTTAAATTGAGTTTTAACAGAGCAATTCTCCAACAACTTCGTAAGAATCCAAAAAACCAAATCGGAATTGACCGATTTTAAAGAAATTTTCTAAAACTCAGAATGAAAAAAGAAATCTTGAATATTCGTATGATTTTTAGAAACATAAATTTTTTTGTTGTGCTTTAATTTTCTTGATAAGTGTGAATAACTATACTATTGTAAACAAAACATTTTCTTCGTCTAATAGTGTAGCTATATTTGTTTTTATTTTTTTCCTCAAAAACAAAATGGAAAATAAAACAAATAATCGTTGAATCATTATTATAAATGTCTTTTTAATAATTTTCTATTTAAAATTTTGATAAATATTAGTATGTTATATATAATTTGGCAAACATAATTTCAATATAATTATCCAAAGTTTATGTAACCATAAGTATATAATTATAATTTTACTATTATAATTTTTAATTAATTTTATAATATATTTATTTTATATATTATGCTATTTTCAAACATAAATTTGACTAAAATAACTTTCTATATCTTATCATTAGCTTTATTTATTCTGATATATATATATATATATATTAAAATGAAAATAATATGCTTTCAAATATATTTATATTCAAAATTTATTATTATGCTATAAACAATCTTAGTTCATTTACCTATTTTAAACATTTAACAACATATACTATTATTAGCTTTCCTAAATTACATACTCAACACTTCAAACACATCCATAATATTAATTCTACATAATTAACATACATTACTTACCTAAATCACTTAATACACAACTAACATGCAGTATATAATCTAAAACATATAATCCTTATAATTTATGCTTACTTATAGATACCAAAACAAATTTAAAAATATAGCACTCGGGCGCAACACGGGTTACTAATCTAGTGAATATTATTAGAAATTAAAATCTTAATTAGAATGAGATATTTAATTAAATAGAAACTAAAAAGAATTGGTTAATATATATATATATATATATGAAACTAAATTTGTTTCTAAACAAATATCATTTTATATTTTATGTTTAAATTTTAAGTAGCCAACACATTAAATATTTATTATTTTTTTAAATACAATTCTAATTTTACGGAAAATTAACATAACTTTGTTATGAATTTTAGAGGAAATACAACTCTTAGCACCTTTTAATGTAACCAGTCGAACCCAATAACTACAGAAAATAAAGTTTTCTTATATTGGCTATCTTTCTCTTGTTATAAGAAAATAGTGGACGTCAAAATTAATCTTAATTCATTGAGGTTACATATAAAACATTTTTATTTTTTACTATCAACTAATATCATTTGATATATGAAAAACTATAGACCAAAAATTCATTGGTACAGAATGTTATATCAAATTAAAAGGAGACTAATTATATTGAAAAAAATGAAATAGATATACATTTAAACCAAATAAATTAGTTTTGCTTTAATAAAAAGATAAAATTTATTTTTTATAAAAAAAAAATCATGATTACTAAGATTCAATTTTAATAACTCACATTTAAAATATTGAATAAATAAATTAACCACATACTTGTATTAAAGAATAATCTATGACCTATTTTTGTAGGCTGAGTATTAATAGTAAACAAAATTCGTGGATTGAAATACTAATAAAAAAGTTTGCTTTTAATATTAATGTGCGGTCAATAACAAAATAAAGTCAAATTTGTTTTTCTTTAACACATTTATGTGATTATTTTTATTTACTAGAGATTTTGAATGTAGAGTATTAACAGGTAAATTAATACAAAACCAGGTTATATCCCATGCTAAGTGCGAGTTCATGATTTAGAAAAAATCTTTATGATTGATTTTTAAATTAAATAAATTTTTGGATGTAATATTTTTATATCATAATAATTAATATTGTTATATGTATGAAATGATTCATGCATGTTAAATTGTATGTTGTTGGACAATAAAAATGATATAAAATATATACCATATTTGATTGTCATGATTGCAGAAAGTAAACAAAATCAGTAAATAAACGGTGTAAATCTAATGGAGAGAAACGATGGCCGTAGGAAATGTCATATGTATCAATGATCGATAAAATATATAACTAGACAGGGATTTGTTAACGAACCGTTCTAGAGCTCGGATCACTAATGTAAATATAATATACTCTCACATCGCTAACTATCTAAACGATGAATTCTAGCTCGAATGAGTTCTAGAAGATATGTCAGCATTCAATCCAATTCCGATTTGTTTACTTAGACGACTTAACTTCAACTCTCGTTGGGTAAAGATACAAAGATTATCAATTGTTGATTCTGGTAACCTAAATATCACTTTTGACGCATAAGTTCAACTTATAGATCATATGATGGGTGATCAAGTTAACATAAGCATTGACAACACAAAAGATGATGAACCATAAGATAAATCTCTAATCTATAACTTAACCTAATCAATCATTGAATCTTTTTAAACAAACTCTAAACCCAACTGGTGGATTACTTAAACATAGATGTAGTCATCAAAAATGAATTCAAAGATTTCATAAATATAAGAATAACGTTAATGTGGTTCAGAAAACACTTCTCAAAGAGTAAGAGATTTCGTCTTCTAAATCTATGAAAAACTAGAAGAAAAAAAGCTATAAAAAGTAATAAGAACAAGTTGGAATTGCTCTTGAACGAGCAACCTTATTTATACATAAGTCTCAGGTCCTAAGTTGGCTGGAATTTGGAAATCTCTCTCGCGGATCGATCGATTGTTCTCTAATTCAAAATAACAAGCTTCATTAACTCGATGGATCGATCGATCCCTAGTTGGATCGGTTGATACCAGCTCCTCTTTGTTTGATTCTTGACGTTTTTAATCTTCCAAAGCTGGTCCAAATCATCCTTTAACTCCATTGATTTGTAAAACCTATAAAAACTCTAAACAAAACCAAAAAGACAGAAAACGTAATAATAGATTTATTAAAAACTTAATAAACTTATGGAATCAAAAGTTAAAAACCATTACAACCATGACACAACAACCCCCCCCCCCCCCCCCCAATACTTGAACATTTGCTTGTCTTCAAGGAAGAACAAAAAATGAAATCATATATAGAAGAAAGGTTTGAAACAAGAACTTACACACTACTTTAGATTCCATCGCATTGCACTTCCAATCCTTTTGAACTTAGAACATATCAAAGAAAAATTTAGTACTACATGTACTTTACCATAAGAATAGCAAACATTACCATGCTCTAGCGCCCAAGATCTTAACGAATCTCTGAAATCTCCATTGTCGACCCATTAACATTAATTGATTTCTGTAAAGTGCATTCTCACAAATGGAATTTCAATCAAAACATGGGCTTGGAATGGAAGGATATTTTTATTGTGACTTAATTATTTAGAGTCTCCTGATGAAGAAGGATGCAAATCATTGTGCAAAATCACAGTGAGACGAAAACCAAATGTTGATACACTGAACCTTGGAATATCTGTAAAGCTCTTTAGTTGGCCTAAGATAATACATTAGACTCACAAAGACTTTATTCAGGTTCATTCTTTTTCTTCTTCCCCTTCTCGGCCTTTTTGTCTTTTTATATTATTTTATTTTATTTTTTTTGTTCAGCAGATCGATCAACCTAGCCTTGAATCGATAGATCCCTGCTTGTTATTTTTTTGTTTTTTGATTTTTTTCTTAGTCGAGTAAGGGAAGCTGGAACCGGTTATAGTCATACATTTTTCATCACAAAAGACACCTCAAACACGTTTTATCTAAGTAAAAGAGAGCATTACTCTTACTAGATATCCTTAGAGCATAAAGTTGTATTGATCCACACACTCCGTAGTTTTTGTATATGATTGCACTTGATGATGATGTAACAGAAGACATGTGGTATGAAAGAATGATTAGAGTAAAAGCCTCGTACGAAGCTAAAGATGAGGTTGGCCATTCGGAATTCTGAAAAGAGTGGTAGAAAATGTGGAATTAAACTCGGAATGTTGTAATCATTTGTGCGATATCAATTCTCTAAGTGAGAATTTTAGTCACTATTAAAAGGTCTCGTAAGATAGAGTCAACGTTAGATCATTCAGATTTCCAAAAGACAGGGAACTTCTGGTAATGTTGATCATCAACTAATGGTGTATCCAAATTTCCTATTCTTAGAACAATCACTGTTAAAAGTCTTTAGAAAGTTAGTCAACACCGGATGAAATCAAAGAATAACATAAACATTCTCAAGTTTTGACTCAATTTAATGACTCAATAAAAAGAAAGCCAAAGCAAAACACAATGTAATTAACAAATCAGACACCCTTCCCCCATACCTACTTCACTGTGTCCCGCTGAGAAATAAAATCAAAAGAGAAGGTGTTGCGAGTAAAAAACGGAATAAAAATAAATAGTAGAAGAAAGTAAACCAATAACACTCAGGAATGTCGATCGATCGATCATTATGGGGAATTAGTTGATCATGTTTGCTCTCTACAACTTTTCCGTTTCAGGGATCGATCAATCTCTGTGCTTTGGAACTTTTGAAAATTTTGCATCTTCTGCATTTGGAATGAGATCATAAAGTTGTTGACAATCCCTTTCGACTATTACCCTATTGTAACCGCGTCACCAACTAGCTTGGAGGACATGTAGTAATGCAAGACCTTCAGCTTCAAGAGGGGTAGATCCTTCTTTCATTTTCGAGCTACCCGGTACACAATAAACCCCTTGTCATATCTAATTATCCAGCCAGCTCCAACATTGCCTTGTGGAAGTCTGAAACTACTGTCATAGTTTATTTTGTAAACGCTAGTGGGTGACGGAGACCAATGAGTTTGTTGGAAGGGTGGTATCATTTAAAAAGTGGTGATATTATCTTCTAGCAAGTCAGTCATTTGTTGTAACCCAAAAGCAACTATATCTAACAAGCGCCACATTGAAGTAGCATAGGGGCAAGGAAACAGTATGTGGTTAGCAGTTTCTTCATGTTGCCCGCATTGTTGAGATACTGCGTCAATGAGTATACCTTGTTTTTGTAACTCTGTACGAGTACCCATGGCATACGATAGTGGTCTGCAATAGAAATGCTTAAGTTTTGGAGGCACAGATGATTTCCATATCCTTTTTAAAAAACTGGGCTACCCGTTGTGGTTGAGAAATCTAGTTTATATACTCTGGAAGATGAGTACTTAGCCAATACCCTGTCCAGTGAATAATTTCCATCTTTGGTATAATGCCAAATATCTCCATCTGTGGGTAGTGACAAGGCAATCGATTTGAGAAAAACTTCTTTACCAGCTTTAGATAGGACCTTTTCTTTCCAGCTCTTTGTCTTTTCCTAACTCGTTTTACCTGATAATCAAACATATCGCGTTTCTTTTGAAAAAACTATTAAGTTAACCCCAAATATTTACCATAACCACCCGATCCTGTAACATTAAGATGCTTTCAAACCATTGCCTTATAGGACTCCATGAATTTGGCTCCAAAAGTAATGGATGATTTTCGTAGATTTATTTGTTGTCCAGACACCTCTTCATATCACTTGAGAAATTTGGCTAATATATGACTATTTGTTGCATTAGCTCGACAGAAAAAAAGCGAGTCATCTGCAAATAGGAGATGGCTAATACATGGTACATCATTGCTTATAGCCAGGTCCTTTAGTTTTTTTTGTGCTCTTCTTCTTGACGGATCATATGTGTTAACATTTCAGCACAAACATGTCACCTTGTCGGATGCCTCGTCTAGGAGATATACCTCTGTAAGGGCTGCCATTTATAAGAACCGAGTAAGATACATACCACATGCAAGACATCATACAATGTGTCCATATATCATTGAAACCAAGTTTTTTCTTCGTCCCCATTCCACTCTATCATAAACTTTTGTAATGTTGGTTTTAACCGCCATATATATCTTATCTTGTCTTTTTATTGACTTGAGCTAATGTAGAAGTTCATGTGACACAAGGACACTATTGGATATATGTCTTCCACAAATAAAAGCAGTTTGTTCCTTTGAAATGATATGAGGAAGAATCGCCTTTAGCCTTTGTGTGCGTATCTTTGCAATAATTTTATAAGATACATTGCAAAGGTTGATTGGACAAAAGTCACTCATTTTAGGTGGGTGAGTGATCGTTGGGATAAGTGAGTCTCATTTATCCATGAAGGGTGCGACCACATAGTAAAAAAACTCTGATACTTCCATTATCACGCCATTCTTTATTATTGACCAAAACTGATGGTAAAAAGCTCCAGTCATACCATCCGGACCTGGTGCACGATCACCATCAATGGCTTGAACATCATTATCTATTCCAACTCAGTGATTTCCTTAATGAGATCAGTATTCATAGATGGCGTTACTGGTTGGGATATTATCGAAGATATCACCCCAACATGAATTATTGTCGCTTTGGAACAGACCGTTGAAATAATCCACTGCAATTGTTGCAACCTTTCTTCACCAACATGCTCATTCCCTGATGAATCATATATCAAAATTACTCTTTGGGCTTTCCTACTCTTATCACAACCATGAAAAAATTGGTATTACGATCACCTTCTTTCATCCATTTATTCCTCCTCTTTTGCTTCCAAAAAACCTCTTCGTTGTAATAAGCTTTACTAAGTCTGCGTTTAATCTTTCGTATTTTTGCAAAATCAGGATGAGGATGTCAAAATTCATTCTCTATATGCTGGTTCAGCTATGTGATTTCTTTCAAAGAGGTCGTGACTTTCTTCCTTTTCCAGTTTGATATCTTTGTGCGAATAGCTGTTAGTTTCGATGGTAAACTGCTGTTACGATTATACCTTCTCCACTCGTAGCACATATATTAACTAAGCTAGAGTCTTTTAACCATTTTTCGTATCAAAACAGTATTTTCTGTATCAATTATTATAGGACAGTTATCAGATTAAATTGGCTTCAAAAATTTGCAATTTGATGCTGGATAGTATGAGAACCATTCCTATTGGCTAAAGCCCAATCTAGACAGTATTGAATAAGATCTTTTGATCTGATGTCATCGCGAATAACACTTCTTTGTCCACTCAAGCTATATTTGTTCCCGATCAGTGTTACTTCAGACATGTCACACACTTCAATCATAGTGTTCAAATTGCTAAGAGAATTTTCATCGCGTTAATGACCACCAATATTCTTGCTATTATTATGAATTTGATTGAAGTCTCCCATCGTAAACCATGGTTCAATCCAACAAGTGGCTTTTCTTTGAATTCTTTCCCAAAGTTCTGAATGATACTAGAATCCGAATTAGCATAGATGCATGACAAGTAGAAAAGCAAAATTTTATCATAATAATACAATCTACTAGTCTTGCATCATGATATAATAAAATGACATCGATATAATCTTTCCAAATTAAAGCCAATCTGCCACTATGGCCTTGAGGCGGTAAAATGCAGAAATTGAGAAAACCTAAAGAAATAGCAACATCGGAAACATAATCAGAAATTTGCTTTGTCTCTATGAAAAAGATTGTGTCGAGGATTTATTGATGACTTATCTCCTTGAGGCGTCGAACCGTAGGGATCTTTCCTAATCCCTGACAGTTTCAAATGGTTGTCCTCATAGGTCATGTGGCGGTACCGATCCAGCTGCACCTCTGTTGAATGTGAGTTTTAAAGTGCTTCCACTTGTGTTTGAGTCAAGTTTCCTATGTTTTCATGATGGTCCTTGGTGTATCATGAGAGGGAGAGTTATTGCCTTGAGAACAGCTGGTCATGCATGTTCTAACTCCAATATCTGTCTGTGATTGTTGATTGAAGTGTAAGTCTAATATAAGTTGCAAAGATTGTTGATAGGAGTCATTTGGTCATTGCCATAGACCAGATCATAATCATTGTAGTCACCAATGGATTGCTTAATCCTTATCAAACGATTGGAAGGTTGTGGGTATACGATCAAAATAGGAACTTTAACTTGACAATTATCATTACGTACTATAAGTGCCCTTTGGTTAGCCTGAGCATCTGGAGGAGGAGGTTGATTAGGCATAGCTTTCGGTTGATCTGGTTCCTCACATACTGACAGATCATGTTGCAATGAGTTGCATCTGAAACAAAAGTTACGAAGGCGTTCGAATTGGAAAGAAAGGCTTGCTTCCGTGTCACCAAACAAGAGACTTCTCTAAAAACATGTGTTGATGATTCGGCCTATATGCGAGCGAAATCCCCAATATTTCCAAAAGCATTGTTGATATCAAAATGACTTGCAAGACCGTAGAGTCTGAGATATAGCCAACCTTTGCGTTTTTGAAAAACTGGAGAGGGATACCCTAAATTTGAATAAAATAAATTTATCAGTGTGGGTTGTTCATTGTCGATGTTAGAGTGTCATGGAATCATAGCCACCATCCACTCATTGAAACTCCATGGCCCACATCGATACACTAATTGCATCGCCTTAGGCGATGGGAAGATGAATTTGGTGCGTCCATGCTCAATTACTCTGCATGTGAAAGAGTCCTCCATAGTCCAGAGCCTAGGGAAAAATTAAAGCTGTGAGATGGGCATGCCCGCATCTGCCAGGTCAAGCCCGCCCTGACCCGCCTACTTTTTAGACCGTTGCGGGTCCGCTTACTAGGACACAGACAAGAAAAGCAGTGTCCATACCTGCCCCGCAAAGACTAGTGGGTATGCATGTAGCCCCATGGGAATTTGGTTAGTTCTTCTTCTTCTTGATTGATCTTTAATAGTTGGAGTTTTGAAAGTTGAAATCGATTGAATTCTCTTGATTAATCTCCAATTTCAAGATTTACAGTTGACCAATTGTTTTGATTTGTTGTTTAATGATGAGAATGTGAATTGTCCTACTAGCGTTGTTGATATACCTTGATTTAGCTTCTCACATCGATTTTGGAGTGGCTTCTCCTTCGTCTGGTCTCCGCATGTCCAATTAGGCCTCTTTCTCTCTGGATCTTTGTCTTTATCATTCTAGAGGCTTACATGAGGAAATTTATAAACTTCAGTTGATTTTGATTTTTAATGTGTTTCTTTTATTTGTATTTTTATTTGCCCATAAGAATTGTGCTTTAGACTAGTCAATGTAATTAACTAATACAGTGTCAACAATGATGAACTGCAGGTCTGCTAATGGTGAAATCTTAGAAGCTTCTCCTTCTACTTTGAATTAGAGGCTCTGACCTCTCCAATGTGATAAGGTCAGTGGCTTCTCCTTCTATTGTTCATGGTTTCTTGAGTTTGGTCAATATTGATTATAGAGACTTGTTTTTAGTCTTTTTCTGGTCAGTGAAATGCTGACGATTGGGTTTTGTTTCAATTTACTATCAAAGTTGGCATTTTGATGATTTATCTTCTTGTTATTTTTCTCTCACCTTATAACTTGTCAACGACACAAAACTTATATGTGAGTTTAGCTTTGTTTTAGGTCCTTTTGTGTTTCTAATATAGTTTTGCGCAGATTTGGTTTGGAATATAATCTTCTTTATATGTGTATGGTTTTGATTTTCTGGGTTTGTGAGTAACTTAAGCATTGAAAAAAAACTAGAGATGTCAAGTAAAATATGTTTCATACTGAAACTGAAACCGAAACTTCATAACTCAAACAAAAACCTGAAACTCGACACTTAAAAAAAACATGAAAAATGTAACCAGAAACTGAACATTGAAGCCATGAAACCAAATAGAAAACACTTAAACACTGATTTTTGTAACTCAACCATCCAAAGTAAAGCAAAGCTGAAACTCAAAAACACTTAAAGTCTGAAAGACTAAAACCAAAACTAAAACTCAAAGTCATACTTAAACTCAAACTGAATTCAACAAAAACCTGAAAATAAAATACTAAACTGAAACCTGAAAATCAAATCAAACTGAAACTCAAACTGTTTTTTCATCAATATTAACCTTCATCATCAACAATTGACTCGAAAGAGGTAGTGTCGCATCTTCACTATCAATGTCTTTGTCCTCCTCTACAAAAATTAAATAACTACCCAAATTAAGATTTTGAAATTGAAAAACTTATGAAACATATATTTTTACCGTTTCATATGCTTCAAAACCTTTTAACCATTTGCGAGTGCATATTAATGCTTGAACATTTTTTGGGAGGAGGCAACTTCTATACTTGTTCAAAACTCGAGCTCCAATGCTAAAAGAGGATTCAGAGGCTATTGGTGTGATTAGAAGACTTAGGAATATCTAAACTAGCAAAAATTTTAATGTCTAATGTGGGTTCTTCAAGATACATTTTCAAATAAGACTTTCCACTAGCAACAATAGTCTCTTTGCGAAAGGCAAAGAAATTATGCATCAGAAACAATAAGAACTAAGAAAACACCTAAGAAATTTTAAGAACTCTTTGCTTTTGCATATTTTCAAAAAAAATAAAAACTTCCAATTTGTAAAGAACTAAGAGACAGAATAATTTATTATTTAAAAATAAAAAAAAATTCAATTTAAAAAACTAAAATCTGAAACTCCCTTAAGAACATAAGAGACCGAAAATTTTATAATTTAAAAAACAAAACCTGGAACTTCTTAAGAACATAAGAGATGAGAATTTCATAATTGAAAAAGTAAAACCTGCAAATTTCAACACAAAACCTGCAATTTTCAAAACCATAACCTGAAACTTCTAAAGATCATAATAGACAGAGAATTTACGAGTACTTACATCATAATTGCCAAAACTTCCTCTTTGTATATCATTATCATCTCTCTCGTGATCTGTTTCACATGTCTATGTAGAAGGTGATGTAAAATGGACATGTTCTCATATGATTCAGACAGAGTATTTAGTTTTAGACGAAGTGTTCAATCCTTCCTTGACAAGAACTTCTATTAAGTTTACCAAAAAAAATTATATAAGTGTTAGCTTCAACCTTGGATCAAACACTATACTCATTGATCAACTTCTTCCTAATACTTATCAAATTTCTCCTTTGTGGAAACCAAAATTTCTTTGATAACTTCATCTTCACTAAACTCATTCACTATCAACCAGTTATTGATCTTCCAAACTTGCATGAAATACAAGTTTAAAGTTGGATATGTGGAACCTGAAATAAGATTAGTAACCTCATTAAATGGCTCCTACAAATCAAACAGATTATTGCGTCATTTCCATTCAGCTTCTATAGGATAAAACTTGTAGATTTTGCCATCAATAACTTTGAGATTACCAAATGTAGCTTGATACTTGAAAGCCCTATCAAGCATCTTGTTCGTTGATTTCCATCTAGTTTTCACATCCAACATATTCCACACATTTTGCAAATAAGATCTCACGATGTTTTGATCGTTGATCATACTTAATACTCTCCTTAATCTTATGTAATGTATTACCAATCACTTCCAGACCATATTGAACAATGAGATTAAGAACATGTGTTGCACATCTCACATGAAAATGTTGTCCTTGACATAGCAAATCATTCTGGAGCATAAGCTGATTTTTACACAATCTCTTGCATTGTAGCATTATTACTAGAATTGCATAAGGTGACGAAGAACACTTTTTTTTAATCCCCCATTCCTCCAATTTCTCAAGAATCATCATTGCTATGTGTGTACTTGTATGCGGAGGGGGTAAAGCACAAAATACAAGAATTTTGTTGTTCACTTTCCAGTTTCTGTCAATGTAGTGTACTATTAAAAACATGTAACCCTCATGAGTGATTGCAGTCCACAAATCAGAAGTTAAGTTGATCATTCCAGGAAGATTACCTAATTCTCTCTTTAAGTTTGTTATCTCATTCTCATAGAACTTAAACATTAGCTGCCTATGTGTTCCGGCTAGTAACTTCACATGTTCATTCAAATACTTCCAAATTGCTCTTACTCTCTCATACTCAATGTAAGAAAATGGGAGATCATGCTGAATGATACATTTAGCTACCATTTCAAAAAAACATGATCGATCTTCCTAGCTTGCAACCTTGCTTATGAATTGATAATCATTGTACCAATATCACCATTTCTAATTCTAAGCTTACACGCACCCAACTGACGTTAAAATGAATTTGTACCGTTCTTGTGTGGATTATATGCATAATCGTCAATTTCATCACTTTTCCCCTTATTATCAATCACTGTAAAGTGTTTCCACACATCTGAATATTGCCTTCTCTTTTTAAGTGATGAATTTCCTTTGTCACCATCATCATTATCACAGTCAATATCAATGGATGGCCTTTTACGAGTTTTAGATGCTTCAACTCCATCATACTGCTTTTTTTTTCTTCTTCGTTATCGCCATCGTCAATCTCAATGGATGGCCTTTTACCATGTTCAGAAGCTTCATCTCGATCAAATGTCACTTGCTCGTTTTCAATATTTGTAGCATCAACAACTCTCTAAGATTCCTATTCCAGAAATCTAAAATTCCAAGAATCACATGAATCCTAAATCAAAACAAAAACAATTAATCTTAAGTTTTAACATGACTAAAAATGAAATCATCTAGACACTAACTTAGTAACTTATCATTACAATTTCTAGTTATTCTTGAATGTGTCTTTGTGGATCTCTAATGGATGAATGAATGTTGATGATGATTCAATGAATCTGAAATCTCTGCTCCACTGAGTTTGAGTCATCTCCAAATTTTTTTGACTCTAAGTCGTCTCCCTGTCTCTTCATTTTCCTTGTAACACAATAACAAAGCTCAATTCTGTAGAGTTTTAAACATTTAGGTTTAAAATTATAAAACCTCTACAATAGACAAAAGCTTCAAAAGAATCAAAACTTCTATGACCTACCAAAGGTTTCATTTGTGCGGACCACCCCCAAGCCGCAAAACTCCAAAATGTCAGCCTATTTAACCTGCATTCCGCATGGACCTTGCCCGTTATGCCTACGATTTTGAGGAAAAATTTTCAAAGTCCAGGCCCGCCTCGCAATGGTACTAAATGGGCTATGCCCGCAGGCATGAGACTCGCTTAAAAGCTCCTAGAAAAATCGAGCCATTGCACGAAGATTATGACACATCATTTTTTTGGGTCTGACATAAGGCTGAATTGTGTGCCCTTGTTGCTTGGTGACAAAGACCGGCAGGCATTTCAATGTCTCCAACGTTTAGATGGTTTGGGTTCTCCATTGATATTGTGTTTTTTGAAGGGTAGGAGATGTACATGAGATATGATATCAGAGGGTAAAAAATGAGATGTGGAGAATCTTATCGAAACTCGATGATTTATAGACATTTGCTTGTAGCTAACATAATAATGGATGACATGGAGGCAAAAAATCAGGGACAGAAGTTTAAAGAGAAAATTGCAAGTGATGTGAAAAGTGATGTAACTTCCATTGAGGTTCATTTCCGATTTGGGTGAGGAAAAATAAGACAAAAACCGGTACAAATCCATGAAGGAGACGCCAGACTATTACTCTACCGATAAGAGACGACGGCTTTTGGTTGAATAAGTGTAAGGAACAAATCGTCCTAGAGGAGAAAGAACGATAATGTTATGCAACCAGAGGAGTTAGATCCAAAAAGTGATAGTTTCTTCTTTAGTTATGTATAAGTGGGCTGGGTATGGTTTATTTTTCTGAATTTTGCTTAATTGATATGTTGCCTTTTTAGAATACTTTTGACTGCTTTTCTCATTTAGTTTCTTGTATTTTATTGTATATTTAGGTCTTTACATGCATGTTTGCATATGCATTCTCATTTCATAGTTTTTTAATTGAATTGGAGCAAATCAAGTAGAAAGGACCAAGAGAGGAGCATTTGATGAATATCAGAGAGCCTAGTGAGATGTCCCAGCAGTTTCTAGACATTGATAACATCCAGCGGTGTGGCGACGCTGGTACAAGTCAGCCGGAAGGCGCAGCAGCTTACTGCACCTGCGGAGGACTTGTCGGAACTCACCTAAAAGTTGGGTGTGGAAAGCCTACCGGTGTAGTGCACATGTAGTAGTTGAGCGGTCTAAGCTAGCGGTTTAGTGTAACCATGGTGGTGGCAGCGGTTTTTTCTGTTGCGTTGATGAACTGCTGTCTTCTAACAGCCAAATAAAGCGGTTTTGTGACAATGTTATGCGGACTAACTTATCTTGATTGGTTGCTAAACCGGAATTGACCTATTTAGTTACGTGTTGACCAAACCCTTTCTATCTCTAAACCTAATTAGAAGGATTATGCTTTGTTTTTAGAGATTTCCTCTTAGCCGCTTTGAATGTTTTCATTAAGACTTTGTATGAATCTCTTGGTTTCAAAGTATCAAAATCTTTCTCTTCTTAAATATTTCAACTATTCCTCTCTTAATCATGATTAAGCAAAGATCAAGTTTATTATTTTCTGTTTTCATGGCAATGAGTGAGTAGTCTCTTTAGAGTTCTTAAGAATGGTAGATCTAGGGTGATTAGGAGTAGATTAGTGGAGTTTAGGCTTGTAACAACTTAGATTCTTACTTTATAGGTGGTATTAATGCTAGATTAGCATGGAAATGCTAGTTTAGGACTTACACATTTTTATGCCCACAAGGTGTTTGATAAAATGTTTAAACCAAAATATCAATGTGGTTTACATTCTTAGCCTATGCAAATAGTTGATTAAGGTGTTTAGTAGTTATTTAAGCTTGTAAATAATGCTCTCTGATTTCTTGATCGCTAACGGAAGTTATTGATGATTAGATGATTAAGGAAGATATTAGTGATGCGAAAGTGGATTAGTCGTTATTAGTGTTCTAAGACCAAAAGACTAGTTATGTTAAATAGTTTAAGCTCCATTAGTTTACAAGTGATCACCCTAGTGAATTACTTTATTCCGAGAGTTCATTTTCTATATTTGATCTTGAAACCATCTTTACTCTTTTCTCACTTTGTTTACTTTTAATTTAGTTTGGAAAATCACAAGCACTTTTATTTGCTTAGTTTGAATCGAAATTTGTATTCTTAGTGAGTTATTCGTGTTTACTCGTTGATTCAATACCCTTTATGCTCAATAGCATACAAGGTTAATTGATAGCCTTTGCCAAAAAAATTGTATTATCAATTTGGCGCCGTTCCCGGAGAAACAAGCAATTAGCCATTAGGATTTTATTTCATTTCGAGACTAAGTTTTCCTTTCTTTATTATTATTATACTAACCGTTTCTCTTAGTATTCTCTTTTATGCTTTCAAGGTGTATGCAACGGAGAAGTCAACAAGGTGAAGTTCTTGACTTTGTTGGGGATTTGAGTCAACTTGATAGAGAAAATAGAAGGGAAGCACGAGATCGAAGAGATAGAGAAAGGAGAAAACACGAGTGGTTGGTTCATTTAGATAGATTAGGAGTGAACATAGATCCTCATCATGGGATGTTGGTCATGGTCTAAGACAACCTCATCATGCATTGAGACCGACTATAGTGACTAGAGCATATGATGAGCTGCATATTCATGGTAATAGGACCGAGATAAGGCCTCCTCCATTTGAGAACAAAAATTTCAAGATCATGGCTAGCCTAATCAACATGGTTCAAGGTTCTAAGTTTCATGGGTTGGCAATGGAGAATCCTCTAGAACATTTGGATCGATTTAATCACTTCTGTGGCACTGTGAAGATCAATGTTATATCTGAGGATGCTTTTAATCTAAGACTCTTCCCATTCTCTCTAGGTGATAGAGAACACCAATAGGAAAAAAACTTTCCTCATTACTATATCACATCTTGGAATGAGTGAAAACGAGTCTTCTTGAGAAAACTATGCGCTACTTTGCAAACGGCTCGTCTTCAAAATGAGATCTTTGGTTTAACACAAAAGGGGAATGAGAGCTTTAGCGAAGCTTGGGAATGGTTCAAGGGGTATACATTGCAATGTCCACATCATTATTTCTCGAAGGAGTCGTTACATTCGACTTTGTATCTCCGTGTGTTGTCTAAGATTAGAATTCTTCTTGATACCACGAGTAATAGTAATTTCTTAGGCCAACAAATAGATCAATGAATGATAGTGGTTGAGAATCTCGCCATGAGTGATTGAAACTATGGTGAACACTATGATAGATTGATAAGGGAAAGTGGTAGTCACAACGATCAAACCCGAAGAGAAAAAAAGCATTGAATGAGAAAATGGACAAGTGGATCCAAGCTAATCAAAAGACGGTCAACTATGTCGGTGAGAATGATGGTTTTCAATGTTATCAAGGTGTGGGAATGGAATGTTGTGTTGAGGTACTAGAAGAGATGAATTACATTGGTGGCCAAAGGTAAGGTTACAACAAGGGGTTCAACACAAACTATAGGAATCATCCTAACTTCTCCTATTGAAACCCAAATGTAGAGAATTTCCAAGATCAAACCTACCCACCTATTAAACCCCAATGCAACTTCCAACCACTCAACCAACAAGGAAGCTTTCAAGCCAACAACCAAACCTTACATTCAAAACCAAGGCCAAGGAAGTGAATCAAAGCCGCCATCAAATGAGGATAACATTAACGCTCTCCTAAAGCAACTACTAGAAGGACAAGGAAATGGAGCAATAGAACTAAATTCTTAAATGGCAGCAATGCACAACAAGATAAATGGGATGTACAACGATCTTGATGATAAGATTACTTGCTTGGCCTCTCACATGAAAACTATTGATCTTAAGGTCGCTCAAGCCTCTTCTAGTTCAAACAATCCAAGTGGAACATTACAGGGTAAACCCAAAGTTAACCCCAAGGAATTTTTCAATGTTATCTCCACAAGTGATTCAAATATGGTTGAGAACAAGAAAGCTATAAAAGAAATCTCTAGGCTCCTCTACGGTTCGAATGTTGATGATTTAGTTAGAGAGAGTGAAGTAAAACGGGAGTTGAACACTAAAGAAGATGATAGGGTGACCAAGAGTGTTGAAACAAAATCTACTTCAAGGGTTTCGCCTCCTCCTTATGAGCCTCCACTTCCATTTCTAGGCCGAGTTCTTACCAAGGCCAAAAACAAAGTCCTCTCGAGCTTCAAAGCTAATATGAGTAGAGCTAAAGTACCTTTCCCCTATGTGAATGATTTGGCAAAAGTTCCTCCTTACTTAAAGTTCATTGAAACCATTCTAGCGAACCGAGAGAAAGTTGAAGAGGTTACGGGAGTGTTTGAGTCACCAAGCACAACACCACTTGAATCCAAGTCGCTTTCAAAGCTTGAAGATCCGGGTACATTCATCATCACTTTTTCTCTTGGTGATTTGGAGATAGATAATGCTTTGTGTGACTCCGGAGCAACTGTGACTATGATATCGCTTGAAATGACGAAGAGATTAGGGATTAAAGGGATGAAGCAACACTCATCTTCTATCACTTTTGGAGATGGTTCTTCGAAACCTCCACTTGGCTTGATTGAGGATTATCCACTAATAGGTGGAGACTTCTTAATCCCCACAGATTTCATGGTTGTTGAGAGGCCACAACCCGATAAGCTTCCTCTTATTCTCGAAACTTTTTTCCTCAACACCGCGGGAGCAAGCATCAACTTCCCAAACAAGAGAGTGACTCTTCGCCACGTTAATGCCAAAGTGTCTTATCCAATTAAGCTTTTTCTACAATTTTTTGTGGGACGATCACTAATAAAGTTGTGAAAAACAAAGAGCCTATGAATGTGAAGAATAGAGAGGCTATAAATATTGATGAAGAAATATTGGATGTTGAATGTCTACACTCTTTATTCAATGAAGGAAGTGGTAAAGAAAAGAGGATGAGGAAATAAGAAGGTTCTTGAAAAGAGCAAGAGAGAGATGAAAGAAATCCACCTTACTACCCTTGTCAACTCACCAATGACAACCGCTTCAATGATCTTGCACCCTTTGAGATGTGTTGATGGAGAGGAGAGGTTGAGTATAAAGTAAAGTGCAAGAGAATGTCAAATCCATTTGCAATGGTTAAGGTGACCCTCTCACCGGAAAAGATTCGAAGGGTATTCAAGGTGTAATGAAGGAGGTACTCACCATCAACCTCAAAGGTGGGACGCACTTCTTCAATGTTCATTCCACCAATTAAACCGATTAACGTAGTTCAAAACTCCTCCTCTCAACCCTCTCCCAAAGGTTCACGACTAGGGCCAAGGTATGATCCTCTCCTTTACATTGTAAATACCATTTATTTTTTGGTTCTCGTTTCCCCTCTATTTGACTTTTGTTACACCGAGTCGGTGTAATTCAAGTTTGGGGGAGGAACATGTGTCTTTTGATCTCTTGTTTTATGTTATTAGTTTCCTTTCATGCAAAGATTTATTTGCATAGAAAAGCCAAAAAAAATTGAAAATTTTTGAAAAACACAAAAAGAAACATGTACCTTTGCATTTGCATATTCCTATTAGGATTGAGTCTAGAAGCATATTGGTCTGCATTTACATATGCATTGGGATATTTTCCTTGTAGAATTTCAAACTTGGATTGAGATTGACGCCCTTTTTCTAGTTACTTGATGCATGATTCCAACCTTGAAAAACAGGAAACTCCATCATTGGACCCTTTCCTATTTCGAAAATCTTGACCATTGTGAGCTTTACGTGATTTTCCATTTCAACTCTCTTTATAATTGACTTAAATTGAATCTAAATTTCAAGCTTAAGGAGTTAAAATGCTCATGGATTTTTAAAGAAACATTCGAGTTATATTATACCTATCTACCACTCTTGTTAACTCGAATGGCCATCTTCATCGTTAAGATGGTTCCCCCAACCTCACCCTAACCATTTATTTGAAACCATGCATTGATTTTGATTGAGTGAGGTCTCTTGGTTGCTTTCATTTGCAAAATCCTTAGAGAAGGTGATCGAAAAGTCTTCTCTTCTATTAGCTTACGAATGTAATGGTAGCTTAGAGATGGATAGTAATCTATGATGGGGAAATGGTGTTTAGAATGAAGGTAATAGGTGGAAAACCCAAAAAAGAGTCTTGTAGATATGAAAGCTTCTAGAGAACACTTAAGAAACAAAAAGAAATAGTTTCTCAAGTTTGAATAAAGAAAACACTAGATAGTGTTACTTCTCTAAAGTTGAAAAAGATCATAAAAAGGAAAGAGAGAGAACCAAAAAAACAGAAGATAAAAGAATGAATAAAGAAAAATGAGCATGTGCTTGTATGTGAAAAAGGTTCTCTATTTAGCCAAAAAGGAAAATAAGAGACTCGGGTTAAAGGTCTTAAATGGATTGAGGTTCATTGTTTGAATGTCTGAGGGTTTTGGGGAATAAGATGTTCAAGTTGTTAGATATACATAGATTATTATATGAAAGCACAAGAATGGGTAGAATAGTGGAAGATAATCTTATATCAACATTTGGTCCCATTCTCCATTGCTTTTGCGTAATGATTGCATATTGTTTCTAGAGAAAGCCACAAACACCATTGAACCCTCTCTTTTCCATCATTAAAAGTTTTTCTACCTAGCCAAATGAACTTGATGGTCATTCTCTTAGCAAGACCACACTTAAAGCTAATTGAATGTGAGGGGTTGTTTTGGAATTGATTGCTTGTTTGCTTTGGTTTCGAGTATGATTAAAGAGTTGGATTGTTATGATTATGGAAAAGTACAAAAGAGGAGTGTTGGATTTTTCATAGTTTAACTATCTTTCAGGACTTCTCGTTGAATTCATTTTTGAACTTTGTGGCTTTGAATCCCACTTTCACATATTTTCCTCTACTTGTCTCTTCTTGCTTATCTGCACTTTTACATTTTTGAACTTCTTGCTTTTCACTTTCACTCTTCTTGCTTTCTTGCAGACAAGCAAGAGATGAGTTTGGGGGAGTTGATATGTTGCCTTTTTAGCATACTTTTAATTGCTTTTCTCATATAGTTTCTTGCATTTGCATTGCATATTTAGGTTTTTAGAGGCATGTTTGCATAGCGGGATGTCCCAGCAGTTTCAAGACGTTGGCACCATCCAACGGCAAGCTCCAGCGGTGTGGCAACGCTGATACAAGCCAGTGAGAAGACGCAGCGGCTTAGTGCACCCGTGCAGGATTTGTCAAAACTCAACTTAAAGTTGGGCAGGGAAATCCTAGCGGCTTAGTGCACCCGTAGAGGGTGAGCGGCCCGAGCTAGTGGTTTAGTGTAACTGCAGTGGTGGCAGCGGTTTCATGCAGTGACTTGATGACACTGCTGTCTTCTAGCGGCCAAATAAAGTGGTTTTGTGACACCGTTACAAGGACTGATTTATGTTGATTAGTTAGTAAACCGGGTTTGAACCATCTGGTTATGTGTTGACCAAACCTTTTTATCTTTCACTATAAATAGTCTATAAACCTAATTAGAAGGATTATGCTTTGTTTTTAGAGATTTCCTCGTAGCCTTTTTGAAGGTCTTCATTAAGAATTTGTATGAATCTCTTGGTTTCAAAGTATCAAAACTCTTTCTCTTCTAAAATCTTTCAACTATTCCTCTCGTAATCATGATTATGCAAATATCAAGTTTATTGCTTTGTGTTTTCATGGAAATGAGTGAGTAGTGTCTTTAGAGCTCTTGGGAATGGTAGATCTAGGGTGATTAGGTGTAGATTAGTGGATTTTAGGCTTGTAACAAATTAGATTCTTTCTTGATAGGGGGTATTAATGCTAGATTATCATGGAAACTGATAGTTTAGGACTTAGGCATTTTCATGCCTACAAGGTGTTTGATAAAATACTGGAACCAAAATATCAATGTGGTTTACTTGCTTAGCCTATGGAAATAGGTGTTTAAGGTGTTTAGTGGTTATTTAAGCTTATAATTAATGCTTTTTGATTGCTTTATCGCTAACAAAAGTTATTGATGATTAGATGATTAAGAAAGAAATTAGTGCCACGAAAGTGAATTAGTTGTTATTAGTGATCTAAGACCGGAGGACTAGTTATGTTATATAGTTTAAACTCCATTAGTTTACAAGTGATCACTTTAGTGAATTAACTTATGCCGAGAGTTCGTTTTCTCTATTTTATTTTGAAACCGTCTTTACTCTTTTCCCATTTTGTTTATTTTGAATTTTGTTTGGAAAATCACAAACCCTTTTATTTGCTTAGTTTGAATCGAAATTTGCTTAGTTGGTTATTCGTGTTTCCTCGTGGATTTGATACCCTTTATGCTCAATATCATACTACGTTAATTGATAGTCTTTACCAAAAACATGTATTATCATTAAAACACAAGGCTAAGGCCCAATTTAATTGTAGAGTTAGGAAAGAGTTCATGGTTTTTTGTAATTTTGTTAAGTTCTCATGGTTTCTTTGTAATTTAACCCCATTTTGATTATAAATGATAAAACTAATTCAAAAATAGAAGGGGAGATGTTACCTGAATTTTTTAACGATAGGGGCATTTGAGAAATTTTTCATGAAAATCGGTTCAAAATTATTCTCCCAGAGCTGGTTGAGATGAATCAAAGAACTTTTTTCAAGAGACAGTTTCTTTTCGAAAACATTCTTCTAACAATTAAACTAGTGAAGAATTATCATAAGGCTTCCATTTTTTCTCAATCTATGATCATATTTTATAAAAGATGTTTGATATGATGCAGTGTTTTTTCTTACTATTCTCTGAGTAATAGTAAGGAATAGCTTGATGGTTGTGAAATGGAATATGGTTGTGAGTAATAGTAAGGATTCAATTAAATGAGCCTAAGATCTCGAAATGGAATCTATCAAACATCTAATTACATAAAGAGATCTGAACAATGAAAAGTGATTTAAAGATATGATGTAAATCAAATCAAGGGCTTCCAAAACATGAATAAATTAGTTGAAAAATCCAAAACCCTAAACACATTTGATCTAAACACAAATTTACCTTTTGCTATTCAAAAAATGCTTTATCATTGATCAAAGCATGTTTGATCTCTTTTCTTTTTTCTCAAATTTACTATACACTATCTAATAAAACATCAAGAACCCAATTGAACTGACATAAGGAAACAAAAGTTTCCTAAATTGATATCCCACCAAAATATAGAAGAAAAGACTCAAATAAATCACTCCAACCCATTTATCAAAACGAAGGAGAAGAGTATAGAATATGCTAATTAAGTTGTGCTTTGAGAGACATTGGTTCAAAGTCTTCAAAATGAGAACTGCTACTATGGGATACTTTCAATACGACATTTTTATGGTGTTGATGTTGACCGAATAATAGAGGCGGAGCGGTGAGGAATACAAACATGGGATGAAGAATTTTACAGATATAATTTTAAAAATTTTAATATAATAAAATACATAAATTTTAACAATTATTTTGCCATGAAATATATTATTATACTAAAAAAATAAAAATAAACTCATACTTTTATTATCATAACCTGTAAATTCTTAAATTATTTTCCATGAAAATGCAGCTCAATAGTTAATCAAACATTATCTATACAAAAATTTGAAGTCAAAAATACTCTTAAACAACCATAAATAAACTATTTTACCCCACAAAAAGATATGATAATAAAGCTTGCTAGTTAGAGAAATCTTATTAAAAACCCTATTAGATATTAGTGCAAGGCTTAATTAGCTTTTTCTCAGTCCTAAAGTTAGTTATATATAAAGTTGCAAGTGACTTTGATGGGATTTTTTATATAGACTAAAATTCATCATTTAGCAGTTGATCTCTTCATTACTATTTAGTTGAAGTTCAATGATAATTCAAATCAACAGATCATTCAAATTCGCTACACTAAATTGGGAATCATTAAAATACATGAGCTAAAGCTAATAGAGTGATGAGACAATCTATGCACATGTAGGTTATTCCCCTTTAAATTCATGTGTAATGGATTATATCTACAAACAAAAATATATTGATTAAAATAATGTCGTGGAGAGCTCATACTAAAATGAACACAACAACAAATTGAAATAGACATGCACAAACATGTTGCACCACTCAATATTCATACATATACAAAGAGAGTAAATACAAAACATTAAAAGCCAATGTAGAGACTGTCTCTGAAATAAAAGAGATCTCAAAAAGTGAAACACTTTATTTTTAGCTGTTTAGGCTTGGATTTCTTTTTTTTTTTTAGATTTGGAAGATCAAAAAGCTAGTTTTGGTTTTAAATACATTTAAAATTTATACAAAAAATTATTGTAAGAAAAATTGTCTATTGATATATTATCTCATTAAATATTGATAATATGAATATTCGAGCTTTATGAAAAAATTGTAATCATTACCATGATTTTACTGCAAATTCTTCAGTTTTACTAAATAACAAAAAAATCTTTGAACTTAAATATATGGGCTTGAAATATAAAAATAGATATTGTATTTACATTTTCTAAAAGTTCTTCTTTAACTCTGACCTTGTGAAGAAACAAGATATAAACTCCTCTACTAAGTTGATGATGAACAATACAGACTTCATTGATAATTGTTTTCATACATCAGAGAATGTGCCAGAAGATGCAACAAAGCCAATAAAAAGGAAAAGAAAGAAATACATACTCCACGAATTTGTGGCAGCAGCAAAATGTTGTCTGTTAGACATATATTTTTTTGTCTCTAGCCATGTTCTTGAAACATAGAAACACTCTAAATCTGTTGATTTTTGTGCCATTTAAACTTATTAGAGATATAAATATAGTTCATGACAAGAAAACATTTTGGCGCTTTATAATCTTCACAAATTTTGGTTTTTGCAAATTAATAGGATAAAAAGAGTCATTAAACAACAGCATTTGAGAGTGAGATAGCTTAGATAATGGAAAAATAAGTGGTGGTAGAAATAATTTTAAATTTGATCTCAACATTTAAAGAGTCCTTGTCCAAATAAGTCTCGTAAAGCTTAGCCATTGGCACATTTTTTCTTGTCCGCAACCCGAGTTTGACTCATCGTGCTACGATATATCTCCAACAGGAAAAATATCCATACACATGTATATTATTTGAATTAAATGAGAAACTGAATATCTCAGTTCCTAACGATAGTTTCATCTCACAGTGAGATTCTAAGTGTTGGTGTTATCTTTAAAATTTTTATAAAATAATAAGCCAAGAGATTCACATAGATTTCTATGTGGCGTTACTAGATCTAGTGGGTCTAGAACTCGGATATGACTACGTGTGTAAATCCTCTCATCTATAATTAGACTTTCGTTTTCTTCAAGATACAGAAAAATGGAGATCCATTTGCCGTTTGTTGAAGCAATTGGGATACAACTTTGGTATCCTAGAAAACAAAATATCCACTTGTTTTAAGAGTTATACATGCATAATTAATTCGCCTAGGCTCCAGCTAGACGTCTACATATAATGTTAAGTGTTAGGCATTCTGTCATCGTCTACTTAAAATAAAATCAAAAATAAAATGTTTGTTTTAAATTCCAAAAACTGGTTTATTAATTGGCCACAAATAATCAACCTCCCATTAAATTATTTCCCCAAATGAAAGAATTCATTAGTCATATATTTTGAATCATCATTTAATCATTTCACCTTTAATCTTTCCTTACAATGTGTTTGACTTCTTTATACGGTAAAATATATTTTTATATATAAGTTTTATTTTTTTTATAGGAAAATATTTACTAAATTCATCATCATGATCATCATGATCATCATGATCACTAAATTAATAAAACATTTACACACTTGGAAATTTTTGTTTTCATAAATTATGTTCGCAACATATTCTCTCTCTTCATAAATTGTGAACCTAATTATATATATACATATGTGTCTTGGCTACTACATCTCTACTATTATTTCTCCCACTAGATCTCAATCTCTTGCATTTTTATTAATAAATACATAAAGTATACATCATGGGATTTTCAAAACCGCAAGAATGAGTCATTTGTAAGTAAATCTTCTTAACATAACAATACTTGATCTCACATTTCGAAGGTTTTCACTCCAATCGCCACAATTGACGGTAATAATTCACGTCCAAATTATTTCTTGCTGCGGTAGCAGGATCATGTATCTGCGCATCCGGCCAACCACCACCTTCCGCCATTATCTGAACCTAAACGGAACCCTAGGATCTTACATGATCCTACTATCCCTATGAAGAATAATTTTGACGTGAATTGTTACCATCAATGGTGGTGATTAGAGTGAAAAACTTCGAAATGTGAGATCAAATCTTTTGGTGTTAAGAAGATTTGCTTAAAAATGTCACAATCTTGGGGTTTTGAAAATCCCACGATTTTGATTTTATGTATTTATTAGTGAACATGCAAGAGATTGAGATCTGGAGGGAGAGACAGCGCTAGAGATGGAGTAGGCAAGACACATCTATTAAAGTACTTATGTACAAATTTATGTGTGGAAGAGAGAATATGTTTCCAAAACTAAATTTGAAAAATATAAAATTCAAACACATTGTTTCATATAAAATTTAAATGTAATTTTTAACCAAACCTAATTTTTTTAATCTTTTGATCTAAAATACATTATTAATCCAAGCTCAACCAATTACAATGGGAAAAATAACATACAAATAATGAAACATATATAACCAGAAAAGTGACAATAATAGCACAAAATTTATTCAAACATTTTAGTAATTGACATGAAATTGAATGCACATATCAGTTGTGAGTTTTTAATCAAGTTCTAGATCTCTAGCTAATTCTAATTGGATATAATCAGCATGAAATTTTATTTAGATATTAAAAGCAGACATAAAATCAAATGAATTCAATTAAGCATCCATGAAAGATATGTTAACTGATTTCATATAATATTTTTAATATTTAATAAAATTTTGTAATGATATATTTTATAAGTTTCGTGTAAGATTTGGATAAATAAAGAAAAAGATATCAAATTCAGTTAAATTTTATTTCATGAAATATATTCATAAAAGCTATTTTCATTTGATTTCATGTTAAATTTTCTAATATTTTCAAATATTTCATGAAATAGAAGAATATATTTCAAAATCGAGAAAAATACAATAAAAACTTAAAATTTAGTTTTATATACGGTTTAAGCTTCAAAATTAGTTAAAACACAAGTACAAAAAGACAATTTTCAAGTGAAATTTGTTGGAATACAAAAACAAAAAAATCAATAAAGTTTTGAAAATATATATACTTCTCACATCAAATATAACATCTTACATCATTACCTATCATCATAGATCATATCTAACAACTTATCATAATCATATATCACATCAAACAGCACATCTTACAACCTAACATCATAACATAGTCTAAAGCAATCAATCACGCATTCAAAACACAATATTTCAACTAATTACTTTATCTTTACACAATATTATATTATATCAAGAAAATTCTATGGATCTACAAGTTACGACCTTTAGCAATATCTACTTCGGATCTTGGGGGTTCTACTACTAGGCTCTCTCCTAGGGATATATCTTCTTATTCTCTCTCTCTTTCTCTTCTTGGCAACATTGGACGGTGGTGATGGACGACGATTAAGATTAGCTCGTGGCTCTTATATGATATCAGCCTCTCTCTCTCTCTCTCTCTCTCCCTTTGCTAGGGTTTAGGGTATTGAAAACTAACAGGGGGTCTAGATCTCTATTTTTGCAAGATGTTAGGGTTTTGGCTAAGTGAGATTAATAAGCTTAATGGGTTTCTAGTGGTTTAGGGTTTCTGTATGGCTTTTAAATAAAATAAAATGGGCCTCCTAATTGGTCCACAAAACGGAGTTAAAGTTTATAAGAATATTAATCGTAAATATTGTTTATAATGTGTAATTTTGATTTGTGAAAGAGTAGAGCGTAATATGTAACGATATGACATTTGTAAGAGTTTAGTTTTGGATAGGAACAATACCAGACCGGACGGTCCTACCGGTTAACCCGAGACTCGGACAATAATTAGGTTTGGGTTTAGTACTAAAAATCCGCCAATAATAGAACCAAAAAATCTAGAAAAAACCACCATTAATCCGCAATCTGGTAGATCGGTTGAACCGGCCGGTGATGGGTCAAAAGAAGTTTTCAAAAAATATATATATTTTTAGAACCCTTTTGATACAAATAAAATGTTTGATTTTGGGAATAAAATAATGTTTTACCGTTATTTATAACTTTTCAACTCTATTAAAAAACGTTCATACGACTATCCATCTTATTTTTTCGACTCAATCACAACAAACTAATTATTTGTGTTTTTATCTTCTTTTTTATCTTCTTGTTGTATTTATTTATAATCGTTATGATCACTTTATATTGTATAATAATAAAATGTTCTACTCTGATCTATAATTGCGAATAATTGTATAATCACAATGACTTCATATTTTTTATGTAATGCATCTACTCGTCATATCCAAAAACAACAATATTAGTTAACTCAAATAATGATTTGTTAAAACACATGACTAAATTACCACAGAAGAATTTATCTACCCAATTATTGTTCTCTTACAAATGTTCCCGATTTTGATGGAAAGTCACTACTCATTGATGCCATACATCACCTCTTTGCCTCTGATCAGAATATATATACTATTAATAAACTGCATAACCAATTAAAAAAAAACATATTTACCATTTTGATTAATACCAACAAAATATATCTCGGTTAATGAAACATGATACATATCTATAATCCCAAAACAATCACATAACAACAATTATGTTGAGGACTTCGTATTATGTCCGATGACTCGTATTATTTCCGAAGACTCGAGGACTCCTTAACAAAACACTTTAGAGAAACTCCAATTATTGGGCGGTGGGATAACTTCATCAGAATCTTTGAATCTTCCAGATACGAAGTTGTTCCAATCTCTGTTTTTGTTGAATATCTTTTTAAAAGAAAGAACTAAATAATTAGAAGGCAACAAAAAAAAAACTAAAGAACTAAAGATAAAGGGTCAAGCTGTAGCTTTTTCTTATTAAAATAACACGACTAATTTATAAAACTTTCATCAAAATTAAAATTACCAAACATTTTGTGAAGTTAATCAAATTGATAATATTTAAACATCACAGCGTTTAAAACCAATTCAAGCGTTTCCCGATCTAGCCTATTTGCTTTCAGGCATATTTGTTATACTCAGTTGCTTCTGATGAAATTTCAAATCTGACATAGACTGTTTGGACATGAAATAAATTAAATAAAATAACTAAGAAAAAATATACTTTTGATGAAAAATAAATAATTTGACTTTTACGTACTCAACTTCAAAAGTCGTGTGTTTGGTCGCAGTGGCAGCGGCAGTGGCAGCCGCAGCATAATCCGACAGGCAAACGAACACTAATTGGCCGCAACCGTAGTCGTAACAATACCAAATGCAACAGTACCAGATGCACTGCTAGATTTTTTCAGCGACTGAAAATTTCTGACGCAGTGATCTGCATCTGCTGCTGCGTTTGGCCACAGGAGGATGTGGCTGACAAACAAACATCGTTTGGCCGCATGTCGCAAGAAGCTGAAACTGACAAACGAACATGCCTATAGTTTAAATTATTTATGTTTAGCCACAAATCTATGGAAAAGTTATTATAGTTTGTTTGAAAAATATTTAACAAAATCTTAAATTTGTAATGTATTACAAATTAATTGTTGATATCATGATTTGCATATTGTTAGGATTTTCTTTTGGAAACAAAATAAGTTAAAACAGAAAATCGTATGTTAAATTTGAATATAATAATTAAAACTTAATTTATGAGAAATATAAATGGTAAATTGTTATTCAAAATTTAAATTTGCTTGTAAAAAAAGCTATAAATCCCTTGATTTTAAGAACGTTAGCTTGGATAAGGAAATTATTCAAATATTCAAATTTAAATCTTATATTAACTAAATATTTGAATTTAAAAAAATAAGTAAACTATCTGGTTGCAATGTGTTCTCTATTCATCAGATAAGCTACGAGAATAAAAGTCAAAATTTTCAGACATGAAGTTTTGAAATCTCAGATGAAGGCAAGTTTTGATTCATCACAACAAAGAGATGAAGTGAGAATCAAGAGTACTTGAGATTACAGAGAAATTTCAAGAAGTTGCAAAGACTTACATCAAAGATTGCATCGTTGAAGCTCGCATCGAGGAAGAGACACAACTCACATTTTTGGCAAAATCTTTGAGCGGTGGCAGAAGAGGCGGTCGAGCTCACCGGAAACATCACCAACGTTTGTACATTTGATGTTGTTTTTTAGTCATGAGAGAAGAAGAGCATCATTTCTTCTTCATTGTTGAATGGAAAGAGACAAAGAGAAAGAGCTGGAAAGTTTGGACTGGATTCACTAAGGCCCAAGGTGGAGATTGTCAAGTTATGGGCCTCAGTAAATTTTATTTGACCCAAATCTAAGTCTTAAGAAGGTTGCCTAAGGCGTGATCAACATAAGAAGACTTAAATCCAATTCAGAAGTATGTCCAACATATCGTCAAGTTGACTAAGCTCGTGTAAGGCCGAGTTTATGGCAACAACACTTGTAGCTTGTCAAGCCGACGACTAGCGAGAAGGTTGTCATGAGAATTGATAACGAGTCTATAATCGCTAGAACAAAGAATCCCATGTTATATTGTCAAAGCAAACATATCCATAAGTGATATCATTTCATCCGAGAGAGGGTTGAAGATGATCAAATCAAGGTGGAACATGTATTCGGTGAAGAACAATGTGTGGACATATTGACTAAAGCCCTAGCAAGGATCAAGTTCAAGGAGATGACAAGCTTGATAGGAGTTCAAGATCTCACCAAGACTAACTTGAAGCTTAATGGGGTGAATGTTGGATAAAATTCAAGTTAAGGAGTTAGCTTGCAATATAAGAAATCCATTGTATTAGGATAAGATGATTGTTTAGCTAAAAGGATACAAATATAATTTCTATTAGGAGTTATCTAATAAGGGTTTCTAGTTCTATTAGAAATAGGTGGTGCCTAAACTACTATAAATACAAGTGTTGGGTAGTGACAATTTATTAAGAGAGTTAAGAAGAATTCTAAGAGTTATAAGCGAGAACAAGAGTTTTAAGAGAGAGAGCTTTGAATGTTTAATTTTTAAGAGAGTTTTCTAAACATATATAATAAGAGAGTGATTCTTATTACAAAACAAGTTTGTGTTTGATTAAATATTAACTCTTGATCTATGAATTTTTGTTTATGATCATCAAATCAAATATATAACCCTAATTGCAGAGATTGTTTAGCTTACCTTTCCCCGGGACAAAGATGATTCCATTCCTGGAGCTGAAATCAGTGACGGGTTATATCTCTGAAGAATTTCCGCCAATAAATTGGACGATCTGGCGACCAAACTGAGAAAGTCTTCAAGATGAAGCGAATAAGTGACAAACAATCCATAATCCTTGGAAACTCTCTCGTTTCCGCAAGAGCAATTCACCAACACACATCAAGCATTATCGTAACTTAAGATGATGAATTTGGAACCGCCTAAGCTTGCCAATTTTAATGTCTACGTGAAAATATAAGAAAAAAAGTTGAGATTTGTGTTTAATTTTGTAATAAAATTCATTTTATTATTTTTTAGAGCTCATGTGTTAAAAGGATGTTTGCTGATGTGTCATCTCTTTAGGAGACACACTCACTCTTTATATAGTAGATTAAATGAGAAAATGAATATCTCAGTTGCTGCCCATAGTTTCATCTTACAATGAGATTCTAAATGTTGGTGTTATCTTTTTAAAAAATATAAAATAATTAGTCAGTAGATTCAAATACATTTATTTGTAGTGTGGTTGGATCCAAATGGGTCAAGACCTCCAATATGACTATGTGTGTAGATCCTCTCTTTCATAATTAGTCTTTCATTTTCTGCTAGATACAGAAAAATGGAGATCAATTTGTCGTCTAATGAAGCAATAAATCTACTTGTTGTAAGAGTTATACATGTATAATTTATTCGGATAGGTTCCATCCAGACATCTAAAGTGTTAGGCATTAAGTCATCATCTAGCACTTTAAGATATTACTTAAAATAAAATAAAAAAGAAAAAAAGTTTGTTTTACATTCCAAAAATTGGTTTATTAATTGGCCACAAATAATCAATCTCCCACTAACATCCTTCCCCAAATGAAAGAATTCATTAGTCATAAATTCTTATTATCATTAAATCATTTAACTTTTAAGATTTCTTTACAATGTGTTTGACTTCTTTATACAGTAAAAAATATTTATATATATGGGCTTTTCTTTAATAGGAAAAATATTTAACAAAACCAATCATGAAGTAGATTCATGTACATACTAAATTTATCCTCATCATCATCACTAAATTAAAAAAAAAATTACTCACATGAAAAAATCTGTTTCCATAAATAATGTTTGCAACATCTTCTCTCTCTTCCACACTTAAAAACTATATATATAACTTGAATATATGTGTTTTGCCTACTCTACCTCTACTATTATCTCTCCCTCTAGTTCTCAATGTCTTGCATCTTCACTAATAAATCATGGGATTTTCAAACCCCAAGAATGTGCCATTTGTAAGCAAATATTCTTAACACAACAAGACATGATCTCACATTTTGAAGATTTTCACTCCAATCGCCACCATTGAGTGTAATAATTCACTTCAAAATTATTCCTCGCCGGGATAGCAGGATCATGTAGGATTCTAGGGTTCCGGTTTAGGTTCGGATAATGGAGGAAGATGGTGGGTGGGCGGATGCTGAGGTAGAGAAGCTTTTCACTCCAATCGCCTCAATTTTCCCACCTTCTCTACCTCTGCATCGCGATGATCTGAACCTAAACCGGAACCCTAGGATATCCTCCCAACCACCACCTTCCGCCATTATCTGAACCTAAACCGGAACCGTAGCATCCTACATGATCATGCTATCCCGACGAGGAATAATTTTGACATTGATTGTTACCGTCAATGGTGGTGACTGGAGTGAAAAAAATATAAATGTGAGATCAAATCTTTTGGTGTTAAGAAGATTTGCTTACAAATGGCACATTCTTGGGGTTTTGAAAATCCCATGATTTCGATTTTATGTATTTATTAGTGAACATTCAAAAGATTGAGATATAGAGGAAGAGATACCAGTAGATATGGAGTAGCCAAGACACATCTATTAAAGTATTTATGTACAAATTTATGTTTGGAAGAGAGAATATGTTTCCAAACTAATTTTTAAAATATATATAATTCAAACACATTGTTTCATATAAATTATAAATGTATTTTTTAACCAAACCTATTTTTTTATCTTTTGATCTAAAATACATATTAATTAATCCAAACTCAACCAATTACAATAGTAAAAAAATTAAAAACTTATAAATAATGAAACATATATAACAAGAAAAGTGACAATAATAGCACAAAATTTATTCAAAGATTTTAGTAATTGACATGAAATCGAATGAATATATAAGTTGTGAGTATTTATTCAAATTCTAGATCTCTTGCTAATTTTTATAAAATATAATCAGCATGAAATTTTATGTATATAATATTAATTATATACATAAATTCAAATGAATTAAATTAATCATTCATGAAAGATATGTTAATTGATTTCATAAAAATTTTAATATTTAATAAAATTTTGTGCTGATATATTATATAAATTTCCAGTTAGATTTGGATACATAAAGAATGAGTATCAAATTCGGTTAACCATTCATAAAAGGTATGTTCATTTGATTTCATGTTAAATTTTCAAATATTTGAATAATATTTTATGAAATAGAATAATATATTTCAAATTCAAGAAAAGTGCAATAAAAACTTGAAATGTAGTTTGACAGACGGTTTAAGTGACAAAATTAGCTAAAACATTAAGTATATAGAGAAAAATTCCAAGTGAAATTATGTTGGAATACAAAAAAGCATTAAAATTCTTGAAAATAGATCTACTTCTCACATCAAATCTAGCATCTTACATCATTACCTATCATCGCACATCACATATAACAACCTAGCGTAATCATATATCACATCGAATATGATATCTAACAACCTAACATCATAACATAGTCTAAAGAAATCAATCACGCAATCAAAACACAATATATTAACTAATTACTCTATCTCCACACAATACTATATTATATTAAGATAATTCGATGGATTCACAAGTTACGACCTTACATTAGCATTATCGACTTGGGATCTTGGGTTTTCTACCTAGGCTCTCTTCTATTAACCTATCTTCTTATTCTCTTTCGCTCTCTCTCTCTCTCTCTATTTCTCTCTTTTCGGTAGGGTTTTGAAGTTGTAAAGTATAACAGGGGATCTAGATCTTTATTTATATTGCAAGATGCTAGGGTTTTGGCTAAGTGGGATTGATAAGCTTAATTTGCTTCTAGTGGTTTAGGGCTTCTCTATACCTTTTACATAAAAAAATAGGCCTCTTAATTGGTCTATGAATCAGGGTGTTACGACTATAAGGGGAATATATTATGTAGTTAGGAGCTCAGATGAAAGGATAACGAAGGAGTTCAGGTAAATTGCATGTTGGAAAATTCTCTACAGTATCATCTAATTTCTTATGAAAATTGGTTCAAAATTATTCTACAAAAGTTGGTTGAGGTGAATGAAAGAACTTTTGTCAAAGGTCGAAAGCATTCTTCTAGCAATTAAACTAGTGAAGAATTATCATAAGGATTCCACTTTTTCTCATTCTATGATCAGAATTTATATAAGATGTTCGTTACAATGTAGTGTTTTTTCCGTACTATTCCTTGTGTAATAGTATGGTTGTGAAATTGAATATGGTTGTGAGTAATAGTAAGGATTTAATTAAAAGAGCTGATGATCTCTGGATCTTGATACCTCTGAAATGAAATCTATTAAACATATGCTAAAATAAAGAAATTCAAAAAACAAAAAGTGATTTAAAGATACAATGTAAAATCAAGTCATGGGCTTCCAAAACGGGAAAAAATCAATTGAAATTCAAAATTAATTAATAGTTTCCTATACACTAGTGATCAAATAAAACATCAAGAACCCATTTGAATTTACCTAAGGAAACTCCACTAAATCACTCCAACCCATTTATCAAAATAAAGGAGAAGGGTATAGAATATGCTAATTAAGTTGTGCCTGAGATACACTGGTTCAATGACATAAGAATGAGAATTTCTATTGTGGGAGAGTTTCAATACGGTGTTATATATGGTGTTGATGTTGACAGAATAATAGAGGCGGAGCGGCGAGGAATTCGAACATGGGGTGAAGAATTTGACATATAGATTTTAAATTTTAATATAAATAAAGTATATAAACATAAAAAATTATTTTGCCGTAAAACTATATTATTATACTATTAAAAATAAAAATAAACTCATATTTTTATTATCATAACCCGCAAATTCTTAAGTTATTTTTCATGGAAATGCAACTCAATAGTTAATCAAAAATTATCTAAAGAAAAGTTTGAAGTCAAAAATACTCTTAAAAACCATAAATAAACCATTTTATCCCACAAAAAGATCCGATAATAAAGCTTGTTAGTAAGAAAAATCTTATTAAAATGCCTATTAGATATTGGTGATAGGCTTAATTAGAGCCATGAATTTTTGCATGTTTTAAAGTGGTTTTTGGATTATAGTTTGTGGTTTTTGGTTTTTGGATTTTAGATTTTGGATTATGGTTTTTAGATATGTATTTAAAAAATTTAGATATTGGTGATAGGCTTAATTAGCTTTTTCTCACTGTAAAGTTAGTTATATATAAAGTGGCAAGTGACTTTGATGAGATATTTTATATAGACTAAGATTCAACATCGATAAATCATTTTGCAATTCATCGCTTTGTTAATATTTAGCTAAAATTCAATGATAATTCAAATCAACAGTTCATTCAACCAAATTGGGAATCATTAAAAGATAAATAAATAAATAAATGAAGAAACATAAGTTGAAGATGAACAATACAAAATTCATTGATAATTGTCTTCAAACATCACAGATCGCGCCACAACATGCAAGAAATCAAAATAAATAAATAAATACGCCACGAATTTGTGGTAGAAGCTAAATTTTCTTTTGACATATGTTTTCTTGTCTCTGGCCATGTTCCTGAAACAGAGAAACATTCTCACTTTGTTGAATGTTGTCTCACTCTCAAAATTTTGTTGTTGCAAATAAATAGGATAAAAAGAGATATTAAACATCTGCATTTGAGAATAGGATCGCTTAGATAATGGAAGAATAAATACTTGAAGAAACAATTTTAAATTCGATCTCAACATTCAATGAGTCCTTGTCCAAATAAATCTTACGAAGCTTAGCCATTAATACAATTTTTTCATGTCCGCATCCTGAGTTTGACTCATCGTGACAACATATATCTCCAACACGAAAAATATCCATAAACATATATATTATTTGAACTAAATGAGAAACAGAATATCTCAGTTTCTGAAGATAGTTTCATCTCACAATGAGATTCTAAGTGTTGGTATTATCTTAAAAAAATTATAAAATAATAAGGCAGTAGATTCACATATATTTCTCTCTGACATGATTGGATCCAAATGGGTATAGAACTCGGATATGACTACGTGTGTAAATTCTCTCATCCATAAATACTCTTTAATTTTTTACTAGAAATAAAAAATGGAAATCTATTTGCCGTTTGATGAAGCAATTGGGATACAACTTTCGTATCCTAGAAAACTACATATCCAGTTGTTGTAAGAGTTATACATGCATAACCTAGGCTCCATTCTGACTTCTAGGTATAATGTTAAGTGTTAGGCATTCAGTCATCGTCTAGCACTTTTTAAGATACTACTCAAAATAAAATAAAAGAAAACAAAGTTTATTTTAAATTCCATAAATTGGTTATTAATTGGCCACAAATAATCAACGTCCCATTAACATCTTTCCCCAAATGAAAGAATTCATTAGTCATAAATTTTTAATCATCATTAAATCATTTCACTTTTAATATTTACTTACAATGTGTTTGACTTTTTATATGATAAAATATATTTATATATCTATTTTTTTCTTTTATAGGAAAAATATTTACCAACAAAAATCATGAAGTAGATTCATACACATACTAAATTCATCATCATCATCATCACTAAAATAAGAAAATATTTACACAAAATATTTTGTCATAAATCGTATTGGCAACATCTTATCCCTCTTCAACACATAAAAAAGTATATATCTATATATATATATATATGTATATTACTTTAATATGTGTGTCTTAGCTACTCCATCTCTAATGTTATCTCTCCCTCTAGATCTCAATCTCTTGCATCTTCACTAATTAATACATAAAAATTATGAGATTTTCAAAACCCCAAGAATGTGCCATTTGTAAGCAAATCTTCTGAACACAACAAGACGATCTTACATTTCGAAGCTTTTCAGTCTAATACCAACCATTAACGGTAACAATTCACGTCCAAATTATTCCTAGTGGGGATAGCAAGATCATGTAGGATCCTAGGGTTTTGGTATAGGTTTAGATAATGGCGGAAGGTGGTGGTTAGGAGTATGAAATTTTATTTATGTATTAAAAATAGACATAAAATCAAATGAATTCTACTTATCATCCATGAAATATATGTTCATTGATTTCATATAATTTTTTAAATATTTAATAAAATTTTGACGCTATATTTTATAAATTTGTGTTAGATTTGGATACATAAAGAAAGAGATATCGAATACGGTTAACTGTTCACAAAAGATATGTTCATTTGATTTCATGTCAATTTTTCAAATATTTGAATAATTGTTTTGCAATAGAAGAATATATTTCAAATTCTAGAAAAATGCAATAAAAACTTGAAATGTAGTTTAATAGACTATTGACGAACCAAAATTAGCTAAAACACTAAGTACAAAAAGAAAACTTCTAAGTGAAAATATGTTGGAATAAAAAAACAAGCAATATAAGTTTTCAAAACAGATATACTTTTCACATCAAATCTAGCATCTTGCATCATTACCTATAATCACACATTATATCTAAATACCTAGCATAGTCATATATCACATCAAACATCACATCTAACAACCTAACATCATAACATAGTCTAAAGCAATCAGTCATGCAATCAAAACACAATATATCAAATAATTGCTCTATCTCTACACAAGATAATTATATGGGTCCACAAGTTACGACCTTACCTTAGCAATATCGACTTGGGATCTTGGGGTTTCTAATACTAGACTCTCTTCTAGGGATATATCTTCTTATTCTCTCTCTCTCTCTCTCTCCTTAGCTACAGCGGACGACGGTGATGGGCGACGATTAAGGTTAAGTCGTGTCTCTTATATGATATCAGCCCCTCTCCCTCTCTCTTTTTTGTTTGGGTTTTTAGGTTGTGAAGACTAACAGAGGGTCTAGATCTCTATTTATATTGCAAGATGCTGATAACATCGTTATTTTACCTATTTTAGTTATGATTTTGAGATGATTAACAAGTGATTTGATATGATTTATGCTCTTTTAAGTTCAAGGAGTCTTTACAGGTTTCTAGGCAAAAAGAATCAAAGAATGAGCAAATTACATTTATCTGCAGATCTTGAACCTTATATTGAAGGCTATGTTTTAAGACTTTCCAGTGGAGCATTTTCAAAGTATAATATGTCAATGATACCATGAGAACTCCCTGAAACACAACACTTCGTTTATTGATATTTACATCACTTTATTTCTCGCTTACTTTATTATTACTGCATTCAAAACCCCAAACTATATTTCATCGTAGTCTTGTTCTACTATTAATAATCTCGTCTTAGTAACATAACTCTTTGTGGGATCGATCCTAAGTACTACACATGATGGGGTTGTGCACTTGAAGCCTTACCATTGTGTCATACTAGAGGTAGAACCTGACAGAAATCAGATGCTAGGGTTTAGGCTAAGTGAGATTAATAGGCTTAATGGACTTCTAGTGGTTTAGGGCTTCTCTATGGCTTTTACATAAAACAAAATGGGCCACCTAATTGGTCAATGAATCGGAGTTTTAAAAATATTAAGGAATATAAAGGATAACGGAGGAACCCAGGTAAATTGAATTTTGGAACATTCTCAACAATAACATCTAATTTCTTTATGAATATATGTTCAAAATTATTCTACCAGCGCTGGTTGTGGTGAATCAAATAACTTTTTTCAAGAGGTCAAAAACATTCTTCTACCAATTAAAGTACTAAAAATATGTCATAAATATTCCATTTTTCCAATCTATGATCAGGTTTTATATAAGATATTCGATAAGATGTAGTGGTTTTTTCTTTACTATTTTCTGAGTAATAGTAAGGAATTGTTTGATGGCTGTGAAATGGAATTTAGTTGTGAGTAGTAGTCAGGATTCAATTAAAAGAGCCTAATATCTTTGGATCTTGATACCTCTGAAATGGAATCTATTAAACATATGCTAACATAAAGAGATCTAAACAACGAAAAGTGATTTAAAGATACGATGTAAAATCGAATCAAGGGCTTCCAAAACAGGAAAACATCTATTGAAAAATCCAAAAACCTAAACACTTGTGAACTAAACACAAACTTAGTTTTTGCTATTGAAAAAATGTTTAATTATCAATCAAAACATGTTTGATTTCTTTTTGTTTTCCCAAGTTTACAATGCACTAGTGATCAAATAAGACATCAAGAGCCCAATTGAATTGAAGTAAGGAAACAAAAGTTTCCTACATCTGATATCCCACACACATCTAGACAAAAAAAACTCCACTAAATCACTCAAACCCATTTCCCAAAACAAAGGAGAAGAGTATATAATATGCTCATTAAGTTATGCTATGAGAAACACTGGTTCAAAGTCATCAAGTTGAGAAAAACTATTGTGAGACAGTTTTAATAGGGAGTTTTTTATGATTTTAATGATGAGCGACTAAAAGAGGCGGAGCAGCAAGGAATTTGAACATGGGGTGAAAAACGTTACATATATGTTTTTAAAATTTAATATATATAAATATAAAAACTTTACCAATTATTATTCCTTGAAAATATATTTTTATACTAATAAAAATAAACTCATACTTTTTTATCATAACCTGAAAACTCTTAAATTATTTTCCATGCAAATTCAATTCAATAGTTAATTAGACATTATCTAAACAAAAGTCTGAAGTCAAAAATAATTTTAAACAACCATAAGTAAACCATTTTATCCCACAAAAAAGATCTGATAATAAAGCTTGCTAGTAAGAGAAATCTTATGAAAAAGCCTATTAGATATTGGTGATATGCTTAATTAGCTTTTTCGCAGTCCTAAAGTTAATTATATATAAAGTTGCAAGTGACTTTGATAGGATCTTTTATATAGACTAAGATTCAACATCGATAGATCTATTAGCTATTCATCTCTTCATTACTACTTAACTAAAGTTAAATGATAATTCAAATCAACAGGTCATTCAAACTGGCAACACCAAATTGGGAATCATTAAAAGACATGAGCTAGAGCTAATAGAAGAAATCTATGCAAAGGTTGGTTATTTCCCTTTAAATTCATGTGTAATAGATTATATCGGAAAACAAAAAGATATTGATTAAAAATCACATAGTGGAGAGCCCATACTAAAATGAACACAACAACAGATTGAAATAGACATAAATTCATCCATATACAAAGAGAGTAGACACAACATTAAAAGCTAGTGCAGAGACTGTGTCTGAAATCAAAGAGAACTCGAAAAGTGAAATCCTTTATTTTTATTGTAGTTTTTAGGCTTGGATTAATGTTTTTTTTGATTTGAAAGATAAAACAATAGGTTTGGTTATATTTTCTATGGCCATGTTCGTGAAACAAAGAAACACTCACTTTGTTGAATGATGTGTCATCTAAAGTTATTAGAGATATAAATATGGTTCATGGCAGAAATCATTTTGGTGCTTTATAGTCTTCACAACATTTTATTTTTGCAAATTAATAGGATAAAAAGAGACATTAAGCAACTGCATTTGAGAAATTGGAAGACTAAATTGTTGAAAAATGCAATGTTAAATTCGACTCAACATTCAAAGAGTCCTCGTTGTTTGGATTTTTTCTTTATGTTATTGGCTAATGCTTTAAAACTTCTATAGGTTCTTAAAACTAATGAAATAAGACTATATTGGGTAATGGTTTGGTTTGTTTCTACTCTAAAGTTTTTGTAATTTGTATTAAAAGCTGATTTGGATGAATTTATATATGAATTGTATTAGCTTACCAAAATTGTTTGTTTTTATTGGTACAAGTTTTTGATATCTTCATGAAAATATTGGATTTTTCTTATACTCCTGAATAAAAATTGTGATTTAAAATGGTTTGATCAGGTCATCAAATCAGAATTTCTTAGATCCATTACCTTGAGGGTTAGTACTTATCTGATTAATGAAAAACATGTTATTATGAATGAATTTGGTGAGTGTGGGAAAGCAATTGTAAAAATTTTACTACTTGTCAACTGTTTAAATATATAACGGTAGTCCATGTGAATAAAACACGGCTTGCATAAATGGTCGAAGAAACAATTTTAAACTCGATCTCAACATTCACGCAAACCGTGTTTTATTCACATGGACTACCTGTATATATTTAAACAGTTCACAAGTAGTAAATATTTTTACAATTGCTTTCCTACACTCACCAAATTCAGTCATAATAACATGTTTTTAGTTAATCAGATAAGTAATAACCTACAAGGTTATGGATCAAAGAACTTCTCATTTGATGACCAGATCAAACCAAAATAAATTATTTTACTTGGGAGTATAAGAAAACTCCAATATTTTCATGAAGATATCAGCAGCTTGTACCAACGAAAACAAAATTTTTTGTTAAGCTAATACCATTCAAATATAAATTTATCCAAATCAGCTTTTAATTAAAATACAAATTGTTAGAGTAGAAATAAACCAAACCCATTATCCAATATTGTCTTATTTCATTATTTCTTAAGAACCTAGAGAAGTTTTTAAACATTAGTTCAATAACATAACAAAAAAAAGCCAAACAACTGCATTTGAAGAATAAATGGTCAAAGAAATAATTTTAAATTCAATCTCAACATTCAAAGAGTTCTTGTCAGAATAAGTCTCGCGAAGCTTAGCCATTGACACAATTTTTTCATGTCCGTAACCCGAGTTTGACTCATCGTGCCAGCATATACCTCCAACAGAAAAATATCAATAAACATATATATATATTTTGAATTAAATGAGAAAAGGAATATCTCAGTTTCTAACGATTAGTTTCATCTCACGACGAGATTCAAATGGTTGTGTTATCTTTAAAAAAATTTATAAAATAATAAGGTAGTAGATTCACATATATTTCACTATGGCGTGATTGGATCCAAATGGTTCTAGAACTAGGATATAACTATGTATGTAAATCCTCTCACCATCTAGCGCTTTTTATGATACTACTTAAAATAAAATAAAATAAAAATTATTTAAAATTCCAAAATTTGGTTTATTAATTAGCAAAAAATAATGATCATCTCATTAACATCCTTCCCCAAATGAAAGAATTCAATAGTCGTAAAGTTTTAATTATCATTAAATATTTTCACTTTTAAGATTTCCTTACAATCTGTTTGACTTATTTATACGTAAAAATATATTTATATCTATAAGTTTTTTTCTTTTATAGGAAAAACATTTACCAAAAAAAATCTTGAAGTAAATTCATGCACATACTAAATTCATCGTCATCGTCATCTTCATCACTAAATTAAGAAATCATTTAAACACATGGAGAATATGTTGCCAACACTAATTTGAAAATATATTGAATCAAATACATTCTTTCATATATATTTTAAATATAATTTTTAACCATACCAAATTATTTTTATCTTTCAATCTACAAGACATATTATTTAATCCAAGCTCAACTAACTACATTAAAAAAGAAACTAATGAACATACAAATACTTTAAAAAAAATAACCAGAAAATTGACAATAATAACACAAAATTTATTCAAATATTATAAGAATTGACATCAAATCAAATTAACAAATCAGTTGTGACTGTTTAACCAAATTCTATATCTCCTGAAAATTTTTATAAAATATAATCAGAATGAAAATTTATTTATATATTAATTATAGACATAAATTCAAGGAATTTGATAAATCATTCATGAAAGATATGTTAATTGACAACATATAAACATTTAATATTTAATAAAATTGTGTGCTTATATATTTTACAAATTTCGTGTTAGATTTGGAACATAAAGAAAGAGATATCAAATTCAGTTAACCATTCACAAAAGGTATGTTTATTCGATTTCATTTTAAATTTTCAAATATTTGAATAATATTTTGTGCAACAGAATAATATATTTCAAATTTTGAGAAAGTGCAATAAAAACTTGAAATGTATTTTATAGACGGTTACCACACCAAAATTAGCTAAAACACTAAGTACAAAAAGACAATTTCCAAGTGAAAATATGTTGGAATACATAAAAGAAGCAATAAAAGTTTTGAAAATCGATCTACTCTCACTCAAATATTCCATCTTACATCATTACCTATCATCACACATTATATCTAACAACCTAGCATAGTGATATATCACAACAAACATTACATCTAACAATATAACATCATAACATAGTCTAAAGCAATCAAAATACAATATATCAACCTATTACTCTATCTCTACACAATACTATATTACATCAAGATAACTTTATAGATCCATAAGTTACGACTTTACCTTAGCAATATCGACTTGGGATCTTGGGGTTTATAGTATTAGGGTCTCTCCTAGGGATCGATCTTCTTATTCTCTCTCTCTTCTTTTTTTGGCAACAACGAACAGCATTAATGGACGATGGCTAAGGTTACGTCATGCCTCTTATATGATATCAGCCTCTCTCTCTCTCTTTCTTCGGTGGGTTTTTTAGGTTATGAAGACTAACATGAGATCTAGATCTCTATTTATATTGCAAGATGCTAGGGTTTTTTGGCTAAGTGAAATTAATAGGCTTAATGGGCTTTTTGTGGTTTAAGGCTTCTCTATGGTTTTACATAAAACATAATGGGCCTCCTAATTGGTCCATGAATCAGGGTGTTACAAATATAAGAGAATATATCATGTAGTTAGGAGCTCAGATGCAAGGATAATGAAGGAGCTCAGGTAAATTACATGTTGGAACATTCTCTACAATATCATCTAATTTCTTTGTAAAAATCGGTTCAAAATTATTCTGACAAATCTGGTTGAGGTGAATCAAAGAACTTTTGTCAAACATTATTCTAGCAAACTAGTGAAAAATTATCATCGGGTTTCCATGTTTTCTCAATCTATGATCAGATTTTATATAAAATGTTCCATAAGATGTAGTGGTTTTTTCCATACTATTCTCTGAGTAGTAGTAAGGAATATTTGGATGATTGTATATAATGGAATATGGTTGTGAGTAGTGGTAAAGATTCAATTAAAAGAGCCTAAGATTTTTACATCTTGATTTCCCTGAAATGGAATCTATTTAACATTTGCTAACATAAAAAGATATCAACAACGAAAAGTGATTTAAAGATATGATGTAAAATCAAATCATTGGCTTCCAAAAAGGGAACAAATCAATTGAAAAATTCAATAAAAATAACTTAAACTTATTTTTGCTATTCAAAAAATGATTAATTATCAACCAAAGCATGTTTGATCTCTTTTCTTTTTCCTAAGTTTACTATCACTAGTGATTAAATATGACATCAAGAACTCATTTGAATTCATGTAAGGAAACAAAATTTTCCTAAATCTGATATCCCACAAAAAGCTAGACAAAAAAACTCCACTAAATCACTCCAACCCATTTATCAAAACAAAGGAGAAGAGTATAGAATATGCTAATAAAGTTGTTCTATGAGACACAATGATTCAAATTCATCAAAATTAGAAGTACTATTGTGCGAAAGTTTTAATACGGCGTTTTTTATGGTGTTGATGTTGACCGAATAATAGAGGAGAAGCAGCGAGGAATATTGAACAAGGGGTGAAAAACTTTACATATATGTTTTTAAAATTTAATGTATATATATATATTATATATAAACTTTACCAATTATTTTGCTGTGAAAATATATTGTTATACTAATAAAATAATAATAAGCTCATACTTTTATTATCATAATGTGAAAATTCTTAAATTATTTTCCATGAAAATGCAACTCAATAATTAATCAAACATTATCTAAACAAAAGTCTGAAGTCAAAAATACTTTTAAACAACCATAAGTAAACTATTTTATCCGACAAAAAAGATCTGATAATAAAGCTTGCTAGTAAGAGAAATCTTATCAAAAAGCCTATTAGATATTGGTGAGATGGTTAATTAGCCTTTTCTCAGTCCTAAAGTTAATTATATATAAAGTTACAAGTGACGTTGATGGGATCTTTTATATAGACTAAATTAAAAGTGATTTTGCAATTCATCGCTTCATTACTATTTAACTGAAGTTTAATGATAATTCAAATCAACAGGGTCATTCAAATTGGCAAAACCAAATTAGGAATCATTAAAAGACATGAGCTAGGGCTAATAGAGTAATGAGAAATCTATGCACATGTATGTTATCCTGTTTAAATTCATGTATAATAGATTATATCTACAAACAAAAAGATATTGATTAAAATCACATGGTGGAGAGCGCATACTAAAATAAACACAACAACAGATTGAAATAGACATGCACACAAAAAAGATCTCAAAAAAGTAAAATACTTTATTTTTATTTTAGTTTTGAGGCTTGGAATAATGTGCCTTTCTGATTTGAAAGAAAAATTAGATTTAATTACTTTTCTCTGGCCATGTTCTTGAAACAGAGAAACAGTACTTTTTTGAATGATGTGTCATTTAAAGTTATTAGAGATATAAATATGGTTCATGGCAGAAATCATTTTGGTGCTCAATAGTCTTCACAAAGTTTTATTTTTGCAAATTAATAGGATAAAAAGAGACATTAAGCAACTGTATTTGAGAAATTGGAAGACTAACTGGTTGAAGAAACAATTTTAAATTTGATCTCAACATTCAAAGAGTCCTTGTTGCTTGACCTTTTTTTTTATGTTATTGGCTAATGCTTTAAAACTTCTATAGGTTCTTAATAATAATGAAATAAGACTATATTGGGTAATGGGTTTGGTTTGTTTCTACTCTAACTTTGTATTTGAATTAAAAGCTGATTTGGATGAATTTAAATATGAATGGTATTAGCTTACCAAAAGTTTTTGTTCTCATTGGTAAAATTTTTTGATTTATTCATGAAAATATTGGATTTTCTTATACTCCTGAGTAAAAATTGTGATTCAAAATGGTTTGATCCGGTCATCAAATTAGAATTTCATTGATCAATTACCTTGTAGGTTAGTACCTATATGATTAACTAAAATAATGTTATTATGAATGAATTTGGTGAATGTAGGAGAGCAATTGTAAAACATATACCACTTGTGAACTGTTTAAATATATAAGGTACTCTGTGTGAATAAAATATGACATGCAGAAATGGTCGAAGAAAAAATTTTGAATTCGACCTCAATATTCACGCTAGCCGTGTTTTATTCACATGTGACTACCTATATATTTTTAAACAGTTCACAAGTAATAATTTTTTTTACAATTGTTTTCCTACATACACCAAATTCAGTCATAATAACATGTTTTTAGTTAATTAGATAAGTACTAACCTACAAGATTATGGATGGATAAAAGAACTTCTGATTTGATGACTGGATCAAACCAAAATAAATTTTTTTACTCAGGAGTATAAGAAAAATCCAATATTTTTCATGAAGATATTAGCAGCTTGTACCAACGAAAACCAAAATTTTGGTAAGCTTATACCATTCAAATATAAATTTATCCAAATCAGCTTTTAATTAAAATACAAAAACGTTAGAGTAGAAATAAACCAAATTCATTATCCAATATTTTCTTACTTCATTATTTCTTAAGAACTTAGAGAAGTTTTAAAGCATTAGTCAATAACATAAAAAAAGCCAAACAACTGCATTGCAAGAATAAATGGTCGAAGAAACAATTTTAAATTCAAATCTTAACATTCAAAGAGTTGTTGTCAGAATAAGTCTCCTGAAGCTTAGCCAGTGGCACAATTTTTTCATGTTCGCAACCCGAGTTTGATTCATTGTGTCATCATATATCTCCAACAAAAAAATATCCATAAACATGTATATTATTTGAATTAAAAGAAAAAAGCATATCTCAGTTTCTAACGATAGTATAATCTCACAATGAGATTCCAAATGTTGGTATTATTTTAAAAAAATTTATAAAATAATAGGGTAGTAGATTCACATACATCTCACTGTGGCATGATTGGATCCAAATGGGTCTAGACATCAGATATAACTATGTGTGTAAATCCCCTCATGGTCTAGCGCTTTTTTATGATACTACTCAGCTAAAACCCTAAGTACAAAAAGACAAATGTCAAGTGATAATCTGTTGGAATACTTAAAAGAAGCAATAAAAATTTTGAAAATAGATATACATCTCACAAAAAATCTACCATCTTACATCTTACCTATCATCACACATCATTTCTAATAACCTAGCATAGTCACATATAACATCATATATCACAACAAACATCACATCTAACAATATAACATCATAACATAGTCTAAAGCAATCAAAATACAATATATCAACCTAATTACTCTATCTCTACACAATACTATATTATATAAAGATAAATATATGGATCCACCAGTTACAACCTTACCTTAGCAATATCGAATTGGGATCTTGGGGTTTCTACTACTAGGCTCTTTCCTAGGGATGAATCTTCTTATTCTCTTTCTCTCTCTCTCTTTCTCTCCTCGGCAACAGCAAATGGTAGAGATGGACGACGGCTAAGGTTAGGTCGTGCCTCTTATATGATATCAGCCTCTCTCTCTCTCTCTTTGGTGGGGTTTTTAGGTTATGAAAACTAACATGAGATCTAGATCTCTATTTATATTGCAAGATGCTAGGGTTTTGGCTAAGTGAAATTAATAGGTTTAATGGGCTTTTAGTGGTTTAGGGCTTCTCTATGGTTTACATAAAACATAATGGGCCTTCTAATTGGTCCATGAATCGGGGTGTTACAAATATAAGATAATATAGCATGTAGTTAGGAGCTCAAATGCAAGGATAATAATGAAGGAGCTCAGGTAAATTGCAAGTTGGAACATTCTCTACAATAGCATCTAATTTCTTTATAAAAATTGGTTCAAAATTATTCTGATAAATCTTGTTGAGGTGAATCAAAGAACTTTTGTCAAGAGGTCAAAAACATTCTTCTAGCAATTAAACTAGTGAAGATTTATCATAAGGCTTCCGTTTTTTCTCAATCTATTATAAGATTTTATATAAAATGTTCCATAAGATGTAGTGGTTTTGTTCCTTACTATTCTCTGAGTAATAGTAAGGACCAGTTTGATGATTGTATAATGGAATATGGTTGTGAGTAGTAGTAAATATTCAATTAAAAGAGCCTAAGATCTTTGGATCTTGATGCCTCTGAAATGGAATCTATTAAACATTTGCTAACTTAAAAAGATCTCAACAACGAAAAGTGATTTAAAGATACGATGTAAAATCGAATCATTGGCTTCCAAAAAGGGAAAAAATCAATTGAAAAATCCAATAAACTAAACACTTGTGAGCTAAACAGAAACTTATCTTTTGCAATTGAAACAATGATTAATTATCAACCAAAGCATGCTTTATCTCTTTTCTTTTTCCCAAGTTTACTATCACTAGTAATCAAATATGACATCAAGAACCCAAATATATTCATGTAAGGAAACAAAGTTTCTTAAATCTGATATCTCACAAAAAGCTAGACAACAAAACTCCACTAAATCACTCCAACCCATTTATCTAAACGAATGAGAAGAGTATATAATATGTTAATTAAGTTGTTCTATGAGACACACTTATTGAAAGTCATCAAAATGAGAACTGCTACTGTGCGAGATTTTTAATATGGCGTGTTTATGGTGTTGATGTTGACCGAATAATAGAGGAGAAGCGGCGAGGAATATTAATTATGGGGTGAAAAACTTTACATGTATGTTTTTTAAATTTAATATATATATATATAATATGAAAGATATGTTTTTTAAATTTAAACTTTACATGTATGTTTTTTAAATTTAATATACTAAATTCATCCTCATCGTCGCTAAATTAAGAAATCATTTACACACATAGAGAATATGTTGCCAACACTAATTTTAAAACATATAGAATTTAAACACATTGTTTCATATAAATTTTAAATGTAATTTTGAACAGTACCAAATTGTTTTTATCTTTCAGTCTACAAGACATATTAATTAATCCAAGCTCAAGCAAGTAAAAAATAAAAATAAAGAACATACAAATAATGAAAAATAAATAACCAGAAAATTGACAATGATAACACAAAAATTATTCAAATATTTTAAGAATTTACATCAAATCGAATTAACATATCGGTTGTGACTGTTTAACCAAATTCTAGACTCTTGCTAATTGTTTTATAAAATATAATCAGAATGAAATTTTATTTATATATTCATTATAAACATAAATTCATATGAATTCGAATAATCATTCATGAAAGATATGTTAATTGATAACATATAAAATATTTAATATTTAAAAAAACTTTGTGCTGATATATTTTATAAATTTTGTTTTAGATTTGGATATATAAAGAAAGATATATCAAATTCGGTTAATAACTCATAAAAGGTATGTTCATTAGATTTAATTTCAAATTTTCAAATATTTTCAAATATTTTTGTAATAGAAGAATATATTTCAAATTTAGAGAAAGTGCAACAAAAACTTGAAATGTAGTGTTATAGACAGTTAACACACAAAAATTAGCTAAAACCCTAAGTACAAAAAGACAACTTCCAAGTGATAATCTGTTGGAATACATAAAAGAAGCAATAAAAGTTTTGAATCGATCTACTTCTCACGAAAAATCCACCATCTTACATCATTACCTATCATCACACATCATATCTAACAACCTAGCATAGTCAGATATCACAACAAACATCACATCTAACAATATAACATCATAACATAGTCTAAAGCAATCAAAATAGAATATATCAACCTAATTACTCTATCTCTACACAATACTATATTGTATAAAGATAATTCTATGGATCCACAAGTCACGACCTTACCTTAGCAATATCGAATTGGGATCTTGGGGTTTCTACTACTAGGCTCTCTCCTAGGGATCTATCTTCTTATTCTCTTTGTCTCTCTCTCTCTTTCTCTCCTCGGCAATAGCGGACGGTAGTGATGGATGATGGCTAAGGTTTGGTCGTGCCCCTTATATGATATCAGCATTTCTCTCTTTCTCTCTCTCTCTCTCTCTCTCTCTCTCTTTTCGGTAGGGTTTTTAGGTTATGAAGACTAACAGGAGATCTAGATCTCTATTTATATTGCAAGATGCTAGGATTTTTGCTAACTGAAATTAATAGGATTAATGGGCTTCTAGAAGTTTAGGGCTTCTCTATGGCTTTTACATAGAACAAAATGGGCCTCCTAATTGGTCCATGAATCGGGGAGTTACAAATAAAATAGAATATATCATGTAGTTAGGAGCTCATATGCAAGGATAATAATGAAGGAGCTCAGGTAAATTGCAAGTTGGAACATTCTCTACAATATCATCTAATTTCTTTATAAAAATTGGTTCAAAATTATTCTGACAAATCTGGTTGAGGTGAATCAAAGAACTTTTGTCAAGAGGTCAAAAACATTCTTCTAGCAATTAAACTAGTTAAGAATTATCATAAGGTTTCCATTTTTTTCAATCTATGATAAGATTTTATATAAAATGTTCCATAAGATTTTATATTAAATGTTCCATAAGATTTTATATAAAATGTTCCATAACATGGGGTGAAAAACTTTTTGTATATGTATTTATAATTTATATATATCAAATACATAAATTTTACCAATTATTTTGCCGTGAAAATATATTTTTGTGCTAATAAAAATAATAATAAAAACATACTTTTATTATCATAACGTGCAAAATCTTAAATTATTTTCCATGAAAATGCAACTCAGTAGTTAATAAAACATTATCTAAACAAAAGACTGAAGTCAAAAATACTCTTAAACAACCTTAAGTAAACCATTTTATCCCACAAACAAGATCTGATAATAAAGCTTGCTAGTAAGAGAAATCTTATTGAAAAGCCTATTAGATATTGGTGATAAGCTTAATTAGCTTTTTCTCAGTCCTAAATTTAATTATATATAAAGTTGCAAGTAGACTAAGATTCAACATCAATAAATCATTTAGCTATTCATTGCTTCATTACTACTTAGCTGAAGTTCAATGATAATTCAACTCAACATGAAATTCAAACTAGTAACACCAAACTGGGAGTCATTAAAAACATGAGCTAGAGCTAAATAGATTGATGAGAAAATCTATGCACAGGTAGGTTATTCTCCTTTAAATTCACATGTCATAGATTATATCTGCAAAGAAAAACATATTGATTAAAATCACATAGTGGAGAGCCTATACTAAATTGAACGCAACAAAAAATTGAAATAGACATGCACACATACGTTTCAGCAGTCAATATTCATTCATATACAAAAAGTGTAAAACCCAAAACAAAATAAAAGCCAGTGCAGAGACTTTCTGTAAAATCAAAGAGATCTCAAAAAGGGAAATCTTTTATTTTTATAGTAGTTTTTACGCTTGGAATAACGCTAATCAAAGAGATCTCAAGAATTATTCTAATACTAATAAAATAATAATAAACTCATACTTTTATTATCATAACCTGCAAATTCTTAAATTATTTTCCATGAAAATGCAACTCAATAGTTAATCAAAAATTATCTAAACAAAAGTATGAAGTCAAAAATACTCATAAACAACTGTAAGTAAACCATTTTATCCCAAACCTCCCTCTGTCTTCAGCTTACACACATCTTTCCAAGCGACTTTAGTCTTTTTTAGTTCAATTCCGGACCAGAAAATAAGAAAGCAACACAGATTTTATCAATTTCTTCTATGAATTGTTTAGGTAGCTGGAAATCTGAAATCCAGAAGTTAGTTAGACTATGAATAACTGATGCAATAAGTTGTAACTGACCCGATAAAGAGAGATACCTTGCATTCCAACAACTTATCCTCGATTGAATCTTTTCTAACAATGGCGTGTAATCATTAAGAGCATATGCTTAGTCAAAATAGGAAGCGATCCACTATCAAAATGGTCAAGAATTATTTCTATTTTTTCTGCTGAAACCCCAACCATAAATAACGTTGATTTTCTAGACATATCCTTAGATCTGAAGCAGCTGTAAACTCTTGAAAAACTTGTAGAATACCTGTTATCGACTGTTTCTTTCCATTCTCAAAAACAAATAGATCATCCGCAAAACATAAATGGCTAAGAGCAAGATTCTGACAATATGGATGATATCCAAATTTTCTCTCCTTTGTCGCTATATCCAGTAGTCTTGATAAAACATTCATACAGATCACAAAAAGATAAGGGAATAAGGAACAACCTTGACAGAGACCTCTCATACTTTGGAAAAAACCCGCCAATTCACCATTCACATGAATTGAGAATGAGGCCGTTGAGATGCATAAGTTCAGCCAATGAATAAAATTTTTTGGCAGCCCCAAAGCTCTTAACGTAGACAAAATAAATGGCCAATGAACAAAATCAAAAGCCTATGAAATGCCTATTTTAACCGTACATCTAGCCGAGATTTTTTCCTTATGATAATTGTTTACTAATTCCAACGCCATTAAGATGTTCTCCATGAGAAGTCGATCCTTAACAAAAGTTTATTGGTTCAGAGAAACGAATTAAGGTAATATCTGCTTCAATCTATTCGCCACTATCTTAGAAATAACCTTGTATAAGACATTGCAACATGATATCGGTCGATAGTCTTTCATCTCATGAGCTTCTTTCTTTTTTGGAAAAAGAGCTAAAATCGTAGAATTCAAACCTTTAGGGAGAAATCCTTTTAAGAATGATTGTATAACTGCTACAACATCCTCTCCCACAATTCTCCAAGTCTCTTTAAAAAAATCCAAAGTAAAGCCATGCGTTGTCATTTCAGAGAATGAACAAAATCTGATTACATCTTCGAAATCTCGTGTACCCAATGTAACCGACGGAGATGTCACTAAATTTAAGTGATCTTTGATATCCACAATCTCGTTAAAATCTCCAACTATCATCCAAGGTTTATTTCTAAACATTGGAGATTGCTGATGATTTCATAAACCCTCCAAAAGTTGTTTCCTTTCTTCTACAAAGTTTGAATCATAGACAAATGAACAGAAAATCTCCTCCTCATCATCTTCCATCAGAACTGAGCATGTTATGAGTTGACCGCTAGTAAAGCAATGGGTTAGTCTCACTCGAGGACTCCAAACTATCCAAATCCTCCCCAAACAATTTGAATCATAGTTCGACAAGAATGACCAATTTTTGAAGACTTCTTACGAAGCGCTTGATTTTCTTCCTCGCTTACTGGTCCATATTTAGACACTATCATAGGCGTATTTATTATGTTCCACATAAGCATTAATTTTTAGAGATTTGTTCCCATAAGTCAAAGTTTTGTTGACGGTGACATGGACCTTTGCAATATGAGGATCTGATTCTAGGAATTTCCTGGCGATAAAATCTTTTCAAAGCCGAACCGAATCATGTATAATATCATCCGACACTTGAATAAATGGATCCCCCTTCCAATGAAACCACCATATTATGCTTTGTTAGTGAAGGCTTGTGCTGAACGACTGATAAATACGAACGATTCTTCACGGGAACAGCAATTGAGTTGACCTTCTCCGCCAAATCTCTGATTTGATTAGTCACCAAACCACTAGCAGATGTTATTGAAGAATCCCCAGCCTACCATTGAAGAAATTCCTTACCCGATGAAACCCCTGGACCACTCGCTATTCCATCTGAAACCCCTGAACCAACCTTTAATCCATTTGAAACAACCATAGCCATATTAACCAGATCACCACACTCTGTTCCATCTGAAGAAATCACCTCCGTCTCTGAGACCACATCACAACTTTTCGAAAAGCTAATTTCTGTAACACCTGGAAATCTACCTCTAACCCCAACTCCACAGCAGAAATCGATGCTTCAACCTCCTTTGCAACCGACACTACAACCTAAACACCACATACTACTATATTTTCCAGCAAAGCCACACCTACCAAAATCTCTCCCTCCTCAACTGCACCCTCAACACCCGACAAAACAGACGGCGTAGGCATCATGCCGTCGACGTGACTGTGAACCCTAGTACCTTGCAGTTTCTCCAAATCGCCTGCTCCGAGAAAACATAAACTAAGCTTTTCCATATTATTGGTTTGTTTCTACTCTAACGTTTTTGTACTGAATTAAAAGTTGATTTGGATGAATTTAAATATGAATGGTATTAGCTTACCAAAAGTTTTTGTTTTTGTTGGTACAAGTTTTTGATATCTTTACTCTTGAGTAAATATTGTGATTTAAAATGGTTTGATCCGGCATCAAATCAGAATTCCTTATCGGTTAGTATTTATCTAATTAACTAAAAACCTGTTATTATGAATAAATTTGGTGAGTGTAGGAAAGAAATTGTAAAACATTTACTACTTGTGAAATGTTTAAATATATATGTAGTCCATCGGAATAAAACATGGCTTGCGTAAATGGTAGAAGAAACTATTTTAAACAAAATTTTCAACCAAATTTTTGGTAAGCTAATATCATTCAAATATAAATTTATCCAAATCAACTTTTAATTAAAATAAAAAAACGTTAGAGTAGAAACAAAGCACACACACTATCCAATATTTTCTTATTTCATTATTTCTTAAAAACCTAGAGAAATTTTAAAGCATTAGTCAATAACATAAAGAAAAAAGCATAACAACTGCATTTGAAGAATAAATGGTCAAAGAAAATTTTTTAAATTCAATCTCAACATTCAAAGAGTCCTTGGTACAATTTTTTCATATCCGCAACCCGAGTTTCACTCATCGTGCCAGCATATATCTCCAACAATAAAATATCCACAAATATGTATATTATTTGAATTAAATGAGAAAATGAATATATCAGTTCCTAACGATAGTTTCATCTCACAATGAGATTCTAAATGTTGGTGTTATCTTTAAAAAATTATAAAATAATAAGGTAGTAGATTCACATACATTTCATTGTGGCGTGATTGGATCCAAATGGGTCTAGAACTCGGATATAACTACGTGTGTAAATCCTCTCATCCATAATTATTCTTTCATTTTCTTCTAGATACAGAAAATTTGAAATCCATTAGCCGTCTGATGAAGCAATTGGATACATGTTTAGTATCCTTGAAAACAATATATCCACTTGTTGTAAGAGTTATACATGCATAATTCATTCGCCTAGGCTTCATCGAGATGTCTACGTATACTTTTAAGTGTTATGCATTCATTCATCATCTAGTGTTTTTAAGATACTACTTAAAATAAAATATAAAATAAAAAAACTTTTGCTTTAAATTCCAAAATTTGGTTTATTAATTGGCCACAATAATCAACCTCCCATTAATATCCTTCCCCAAATGAAAGAATTCATTAGTCATAAATTTTTAATTATCATGATATCATTTCACTTTCTTTACAATGTGTTTGAATTCTTTATACGGTAAATATATTATATATATAAAAAAAATCTTTTATATGAAAAACATTTACCAAAACAAATCTTGAAGTAGATTCATGCACATACTAAATCCATCCTCAGCATCATCAATAAATTAAGAAAACATTTACACACATGGAAAATTAATTTTTCATAAATAGTGTTAGCAACATCTTCTCTCTCTCTTCCATACATAAAAATTATATATAATACTTGAATATATGTTTCTTAGTTACTCCATCTCTACTGTTATATCTCCCTCTAAATCTCAATCTCTTGCATCTTCACTAATAAATATATAAAGTTTAAATCATGGGATTTCCAAAACCACAAGAATGTGCCATTCGTAAGCAAATCTTTTTAACACAACAAGATTTGATCTCACATTTTGAAGCTTTTCACTCCAATCGCCACCATTGACGGTAACAATTCATGTCTTAACTGTTCCTCTACAGGATAGCAGGATCATGTAGGATCCTATGGTTCTGGTTTAGGTTCAGATAATGGTGGAAGGTGGTGGTTGGGCGGACGCGGAGGTAGAGAAGCTTTTCACTCCAAACGCCTCAATTAAGTTGTGCTCTAAGACACAGTGGCTCAAATACCTCAAAGTTAGAAAATGCTATTGTAGGATAGTTTCAATAAGGCATTTTTTATGGTGTTGATGTTGACTGAATAATAGAGGCATAGCGACAACGAATACGAACATGGGGTGAAGAACATGACATATAAATTTAAAATTTAATATAAATAAATATAGAAATTTAACAATTATTTTTTTGTAAAAATATATTATTATAATAATAATAATCAAATTAAATTCATTCTTTTATTATCATAACCTGAAAATTCTTAAATTATTTTCCATGAAAATGAAACTCATAGTTAATCAAAAATTATCTAAACTAAAGTTTGAACTGAAAAATACTCTTAAAAACTATAAATAAACCATTTTATCCCACAAAAAAGATCTAATAATAAAGTTTGCTAGTAAGAGAAATCTTATCAAAAAACTTATTAGATATTAGTGATAGACTTAGTTAGCTTTTCTCAATCCTAAAGTTAGTTATATATAAAGTTGCAAGTGACTTTGATGGTCTAAGATTTTACATCGATAAATCATTTAGCAATTCATCGCTTCATTACTATTTAGTTGAAGTTCAGTGATAGTTCAAATCAACAGATCATTCAAATTGGCTACACCAAATTGGGTATCATTAAAAGTGAGACGACTGCACCCAATTTTTTTTTGCACCGAATAATTACTATTTCCATAAATAATAATTATCCTAACTGATCAATTAACATTCAACTAATCCTGAATAATAATTAACCATCCCAAACAATTCTAAATTTTAAATCCGGAATTAAACAATAAATTATCCAATTTATTCCACCAGAAAATTAACCAATAAATCCTAAACCCAAATAATTCCAGAAAAATAATTAGATCCAACCAGCGAGTCTAGATCATCCCCTCTTCCTCGCCTCGATCCCACGGTCACTCTTTTTCTTTTCCTGCATCAAATAAACAAGATGCATAAGTATTTCGACAAATACTTAGTGAGGCAATCCTCCCATCTACAGGTTATACACACAAACAAATAAATTTATTAAACGTAATTAAACACGAAAATACCGAAATAAATCAACCATCTCATGAAACACTCGATCTAGATCCACCCGAGATCATACTCGGCCTATAATCATGTAAAACACATCAAAAAATTATTTGCTCAGATAAACCTATGGTCCTGCACTCACCTTAGCCAAACGGTTGACTCCTCGATATAAACTCGCAACCGCAGAAAACCGGTTCAACAACAACTTGAACGTTAGAATTACGATCCAACCGTTGAATCCTTAGCCTGAAGTACCCTCAATAACTCCACCAATTTTCAGCAAGATCAGACAACGTTTGAACTTCCAAAAGATACCTTAAAACAACCAAGTCGGATTGAAGTTTCCTGCACCAATCAGGTCCAAAAAGACTCACGTAAATCATAAACGAACCGTTAAAAATTCAATCCGTCCGTTGAATCTGGAACCTGCAGTTCCAGAAAGCTCCCCACCAAATTTCACCCTGATCAGACTCCGTTTCGTTCTCCAAACGCGGCTTTGAATGAACCATCCCGGAGCTGACCCTTTTCTCATACTTAGCATAAAAACATTTGCTTAAATCCACCAATTACTTGTCATCCAACTCACCATCACGTCACCATCACCGGAGTACACACACCGTGACTCACAACACCAATGATCCCAACACCGATCGACGTCACCGGCGATCTCGACATTGCGTGAGACACACGCCACCGCTCACATGTACAACCCGCCATCACCGACCTCCACATCGCTCTAACGCTCACACGAGCAACAAAAAGCAAAAGGAAGAGCTCGTTACCTTAGTGAAGAGAGATGGCGGCTGCAACTTCTTCCTCACGGCACCTCGACGACGGCACACAACAACGATCACCACTCCACTTCCTTGATCCTCACGCTCCCAAGCCTATGTCTCTCTCACGCCACAAGGTTCCTTTCTCACAATCACACTTATGTAAGAGTTTCTCTCTCACGATCATGGCGGCTGCGCTTTTAAAGAGGAGGAACGTAGGTTTTTTTTTCACATTCCTCCGTATTTGCAGCTTGGTCCTTGAATTTTCCAAAATTCACAAATAAACCTTAAACTTCCAAATTGATCAAAATCAACCTCCGAAACAACTTCCAATTTGATCAATTTAACCCATAATTTTCGAATTCTCAATTGGACCCAAACTTTTAAATTGATCAAAATCAACTTCCCAGATCAGCCCAAAACTCTCTAATTGATCAATTTAGTCCAATCCTCTTGCGATTTATTTTATGGTTAAATTAATCCAATCTCGAATTAAAAATTAACCCAAAATAATTAAATTCTTCTTAATTTAATTATTTAAATTCTCCAACCCAAAAACCGGAGTTAACCAACTCCGCTCCGCAACTCAGTAACCTTCACAGTTCCAATTTCCGGAACACGGGCGTTACAAAAAGATATGAGTTAAAGCTAATAGAGTGATGAGAAAATCTTAATTATATGGGCCTGAAAATTCTACATATTTATTAAAAACTTTTTTAAAAAAATCTTTGAACTTAAATATATGGGTCTGGAATATAAAAATTGATATAGTATTTTCTACGTTTTCTGAAAGTTCTTCTTTAACTCTGATCTTGTGAAGAAACAAGATATAAACTACTATACTATGTTGAAGATGAACAATACTGAGTCATTGATAATTGTCTTAAAACATCAAAGAATGTGCCACATCATGCGACAAAGCAAAAAAATAGGAAAAGAAAGAAATAAATAAATCACGAATTTGTGGCAGCAGCTAAATGATGTCTGTTGACATATGTTTTCTTGTCTCTGGCCATGTTATTGAAATAGAGAAACACTCTCACTTTGTTTAATGTTGTGCCATTTAAACTTATTAGAGTATAAATATGGTTCATGGAAGAAAACATTTGGTGCTTTATAGTCTTCACAAATTTTTGGTGCTTAAACTCACATTTTAAATCATAACATTTATCAATGAGCATGGTAGTATGAAAACTAGAAGTTACATCTTCAATGCATTGAATCTGAATATTCTCAAACTCATGAGTTTCAAGGTTTGAATCGTATGTACCTTCTAGTTGGGTTGGTGGAACCCAATATATTACCTTTTCAAGCGCATGCGCTTCTCTTATCTCATAGAATATGAGCTCCCTTCCTTCAAGTTCTTCCGCGATGATATGAAGTTCAACCAGATCATAACCGCTAAGTTACTCCTTGTCAATGTCGGATTCTCCTTGTAAAACTCAACCAACTTCGCTTTTTGTTCTTATATAAGAACACTCTCATCAAACGGCGGCTCCACATATGGCTCATCTTGAATGTATTCTTCAAATGTGCATTCTTCTTCTTGTGGCCAATCATTGTAATCCATGGTCAACAATTTTTTTTCTTTTTTCTTTCTTCAAATTTTCTATAAATATAAAATAAAACATTAGTTTCCTAGACTAAAAACTAATCCTAAATCTCTAGGTGACGTAATTTTTCCCTAGTAATCGCGTCAAAAACTTGATAGCTCGAGTTTTAACCCGATAAACTTAAACTGCAAATGAACGGTGAAGTGTGCGGTAGTTTATGCCGGGTCAAATCTACAAGAAAAAAATTGTCACACTAAAAACTTGCAAGACAAATTTAAAGCTAGAATGATCGATTTGGTTTTGGTTTTCAGATTTGCAGTATAAAACTAACAAAGAAAATAGGCGATTGTAGATTATAAGATTAAAAACATTGGGTCATAGGATATTTCAAAGATTGATGATATGATGGATTCAAGTAATCAAGAGTGAATATTTAAGCACTGCTCTCGAACATGAACACAAGATTAGATTAATCCCATGTCAAGGTATCAATCACTAAATTTGACTACTCAATTACTAAAATTTCATTTGTAATCTCCTAGTCAAATCATTATCAAACAAGTTCATTAGGTTCACAAATACTTCCTAACATCAACTATCATTGGTTAGAAGCGCATTTGTTCAGTCATTTTATCGAACAGTTCTGATGCATAGAAAAACCTATAATCTAAAACAGGGTGATCAATCCAATCTTAGCATTAAGAATCTATGAATTAAAGAATCTAAGGATAGCAAATTTCTAGTAACATGAAAATCATCAAACCATTGAATCCCCTACTTAGAACCCGAAAACCCAATTGGAGAACTACTCACATATAGCAAAAGGCACAACACAAATCAATGAAGAAAACATAATTGTATTGCAATGAAAATAAGAAATAGGGTTTAGACATCTTCTCCAAAGTGTCAAAGAGGATGGATCTCTAATCCCTAGGAGTTGCTTACAAGAAAAACTCAAAGAGTTCTGGAGACTATAATCAAAAGAAGCCTCGTGGAAATCTTGGTTTTAGGAGTATTAAAATGGAAAATAGCAGAATTTCAGAAAAGGAAATAATTAGATGGGTCTACACACTTCAACAAACTTCGGCAAGGATCAAAGAGTATCTGCTCCAAGTCTCTTATTTTCTTGATCCTTTTGATCAAAAATGCAGCTCCAAGCTCCAATCTTAACCATTTAGTCCTACAGAGGTAGGTGGTGGTTGGGCAGATGCGGAGGTAGAGAAGCTTTTTACTCCAATCACCTCAATTTTCCCACCTTCTCTACCTCTGCATCCACCCAACCACCACCTTTTATCATTATCGGAACCTAATCTGGAACCCTAGGATCCTATATGATCCTGCTATCCCGGAAAGGAATAATTTTGATGTTAATTATTATTGTCAATGGTGACGATTGGAGTGAAAAACTTCTAAATGTGTGATCAAATCTTTTGGTGTTAAGAATTTTTGCTTACAGATGGAACATTCTTGGGGTTTTGAGAATCCCATGATTTCGATTTTATGTATTTATTAGTGAACCTACAAGAGATTGAGATCTAGAGGGAGAGATAACAGTAGAGATGGAGTAGCCAAGACACATCTATTCAAGTATTTACGTATAATTTTATGTGTGGAAGAGAGAATACGTTGCCAACATTAATTTGAAAATATATAGAATTTAAACACATTGTTTCATACAAATTTTAAATGTAACTTTTAACTGAACCTAATTTTTTTATCTTTCAATCTAAAAGACATATTAATTAATCCAAGCTCAACCAACTACAGTAAAAAAAAACTAAAGAACATGCAAATAATGAAATATACATAACAAGAAAATTGACAATAATAGCAAAAACTTTATTCAAATGTTTTTAATATTTGACATGAAATCGAATGAACATATCAGTTTTGAGTGTTTAACCAAATTTTACATCTCTGAAACACTAAGTACAAAAGATATCTGGAAGTGAAAATCTGTTGGAATACAAAAAAAAATTCTTGAAAATAGATATACTTCTCACAACAAATCTACCATCTTACACCATTATCTACCATCACACATCATATCTAACAACCTAGCATAGTCATATATCCCATCAAACATCACATCTAACAACCTAACATCAAAACATAGTCTAAAGCAATCAATCACGCAATCAAAACAAATATATCAACTAATTACTCTAACTCTACACAATACTATATTATATCAAGATAATTCTATGGATCCACAAGTTACGATTCTACATTAGCAATATCGACTTGGGATCTTGGGGTTTTCACCTAGGCTCTCTCCTAGGGATCTATCTTCTTATTCTCTTTCTCTCTGTCTCGCTTTCTCTTTCTCTCTCTATCTCTTTCTCTCTCTTTTTGGTAGGGTTTTGAGGCTGTGAAGTCTAACAGGGGATATAGATCTTTATTTATTTTGCAAGATGTTAGGGTTTAGACTAAGTGAGTTTGATATGCTTAATGGGCTTCTAGTGGTTTAGGGCTTCTTTATGGCTTTTACAAAAAAAAACAAAATGGACCTCCTAATTGGTCCATGAGTCGGGGTGTTACAAATATTAGGGAATATATTATGTAGTTAGAAGATCAGATGCAAGGATAAAGAAGGAGCTTAGGTAAATTGCATGTTGGAACATTCTATACATTATCATCTAATTTCTTTATGAAATTTGGTTCAAAATTATTCTACCAAAGTTGGTTGAGGAATTATAATAAGGATTCCAAATTTTCTCAATCTATGATCAGATTTTATATAAGATGTTCGTTACAATGTAGTGTATTTTTCCGTACTATTCTCTGTGTAATAGTAAGGAATATTTTGATGGTTGTGAGTAACAGTAAGGATTCAATTAAAATAGCGTAACAGTAAGGATTCAATTAAAATAGCGTAAGATCTCTAGATCTTGATACCTCTAAAATCGAATATATTAAACATCTGCTAACATAAAGATATCTAAACAAGCAAAATATTTTAAAGATACAATGTAAAATCGAATCAAGGGTTCGAAAACGGGAACAAATCTATTGAAAAATCCAAAAACCTGAACACTTGTGAACTAAACACAAACTTAGTTTTTGCTATTGAAAAAATGTTTTAATTATCAATCATAGCATGTTTGATCTCTTTTCTTATTCCCAAGTTTACTATCCTCTAGTGATCAAATGAGACATCAAGAACCCAAAATAATTAACGTAAGGAAACAAAATTTTCCTAAAACTGATATCCCACCAAATCAAGACAAAAAAACTCCACTAAATTACTCCAACCCATTTATCAAAACGAAGGAGAAGAGTAGAGAATATGCTAATTAAGTTGTGTTATGAGTGACATTGGTTCAAAGTCATCAAAATTAGAACTGCTATTGTGGGAAAGTTTTTATACGGTGTTTTTTATGGTGTTGATGTTGACCGAATAATAGAGGCAGAGCAGCAAGAATATATGAACATGGGGTGACAAAATTTACATATACGTTTTTAAAAATTAATATATACAAGATATATAAACTTTACCAATTATTTTGCCTTGAAAATATATTGTTATACTAATAAAAATAAAAATAAAAATAAACTCATACTTTTATTATCATACCTACAAATTCTTAAATTATTTTCCATGAAAATGCAACTCAATAGTTAATCAAATATTATCTAAAAAAAGTCTGAAGTCAAAAATACTCTTAAACAACCATAAATAAACCATTTTATCCCATGAAAAATATCTGATAATAAAGCTTTCTTGTAAGAGAAATCTAATGGAAAAGCCTATTGGCTATGCTTAATTATCTTTGCTCAGTCCTATAGTTAATTATATATAAAGGTGCAAGTGACTTTGATGGGATCTTTTATATAGACTAAGATTCAACATCGATAAATCATTTAGCTATTCATCGCTTCATTACTACTTAGCTTAAGTTCAATGATAATTCAAATAAAAAAGTTATTCAAATTGGCAACACAAAATTGGGGAATCATTAAAACATATGAGCTAGAGCTAATAGAATGATGAGAAAACCTATGCACAAGTAGGTTATTTCCCTTTAAATTCATGTGTAATAGATTATATCTGCAAAAAAGAAGATATTGATTAAAATCACATATTGGAGAGTCCATACTAAAATAAACACACAACAGATTGAAATAGATATGCACACACACGTCTCATCAGTAGATATTCATACATATTCAAAGAGAGTAAACACAAACATTAAAAGCCAGTGCACAGACTGGCTTTGATATCAAAGAGACCTAAAAAGTGAAATCTTTTATTTTTTAATATATTTGTTTATGCTTGGATTAATGTGTCTTTTAGATTTGAAAAATAAAAAAATTAGGTTTGGTTACATTGTCTCTGGTCATGTTCTTGAAACCGAGAAACACTCACTTTGTTGAATGATGTGTCATTTAAAGTTATTAGAGATATAAATATGGTTCATGGCAGAAATCATTTTGGTGCTTTATAATCTTCACAAAAATTTTTTAGCAAATTAATAAGATAAAAAAGACATTAAGCAACTGCATTTGAGAAATTGGAAGAATAAATTGTCGAAAAAAAAATTTTAAATTCGATCTCAACATTCAAAGAGTCTTGTTGTTTGGATTTTTTCTCTTTATGTTATTGGCTAATGCTTTAAACTTCTTTAAGTTCTTAATAAATAATGAAATAAGACAAAATTGGGTAATTTTTTTGTTTGTTTCTACTTTAACGTTTTGGTATTTGAATTAAAAGCTGATTAGGATGAATTTATATATGAATGGTATTAGCTGACCAAAAGTTTTTGTTTTTGTTGGTACAAGTTTGTGATATCTTCATGAAAATATTGGATTTTTCTTATACTCCTGAGTAAAAACAGTGATTTAAAATGGTTTGATCCGGTCATCAAACCAGAATTTCTTTGATCCATAACCTTGTAGGTGAGTACTTATCTGATTAACTACAAATATGTTATTTTGAATGAATTTGGTGGGTGTAGGAAAGGAATTGTAAAATATTTACCATTTGTGAACTGTTTAAATAATTGCGGTTAGTCCATGTGAATAAAACACAGTTTGCATGAATGTTGAGATTGAATTTAAAATTGTTTTTTTAACCATTTACGCAAGCTATGTTTTATTCACATGGACTACTTATGATTTGATGACCGGATTAACCATTTAAATCACAATTTTTACTCGAGAGTATAAGAAAAATGCAATATTTTCATGAAGATATCAACAACTTGTACCAACGAAAACCAATTTGGTAAACTAATACCATTCAAATGTAAATTCATCCAAATCAGCTTTTAATTCAAATTCAAAAACGTTAGATTAGAAACAAACCAAACCCGTTACCCAGTATTGTCTTATTTAATTATTTCTTAAGAACCTAGAGAAGTTTTAAAGCATTAGTCAATAACATAAAGAAAAAAAAAGCCAAACAGCTGCATTGGAAGAATAATTGGCCAAAGAAACAATTTAAATTTGATCTCAACATTCAAAGAGTCTTTATCCTAATAAGTCTCGCGAAGCTTAGCCATTGGCATAATTTTTCATGTCCGCAACTCGAGTTTGACTCATCGTGCCAGCATATATCTCCAACAGAACAAATATTCATAAACATGTGTATTGTTTGAACTAAATTAGAAAATGAATATCTCAGTTTCTAAGGATAGTTTCATCTCACAATGAGATTCTAAATTTTGGTGTTATCTTTATAACAATTTATAAAATAATAAGGTAGTAGATTCATGTACATTTCATTGTGGCGTGATTGGATCCAAATGGATCTAGAACTCCTATATAACTATGTGTGTAAATTCTCTCAGTGTCTAGCTCTTTTTGTGATATTACTTAAAATAATAAAAATAAAAATTGTTTTAAATTCCAAAAATTGGTTTATTAATTGGCCACAAATAATCATCCTCCAATTAACATCCTTCCCATTAAATGAAAGAATTCCTTAGTCATAAAATTTTAGTTTCATTAAATCATTTCACTATTAAGATTTCCTTACAATATTTTTTACTTCTTTATATGGTAATATATAAATATATATATATATATATGTTTTTCTTTTATAGGAAAATATTTATCAAAACAAATCTTGAAGTAAATTCATGCACATATTAAATTCATTCTCATCATCATCAATAAATTAAGAGAACATTTACACACATGGATAATATGTTGCCAACAATAACTTGAAAATATATAGAATTCAAACACATTGTTTCATATAAATTTTAAATGTCATTTTTATCAGAACCTAATTGTTTTTATCTTTCAATCTAAAATACATAGTAATTAATCCAATCTCAACCAACTACAATATAAAAAAATAAAGAACATAAAGATAATAAAATTAGATAACCAGAAAATTGACAATAATAGCTCAACATTTATTCAACTATTTTAATAATTGACATGAAATCGAATGAACATATCAGTTGTGAGAGTTTAACCAAATTCTAGATCTCTTGCGAATTTTTATAAAATATAATCAACATGAAATTTTATTTATATATATCAAATAGTCATAATTCATGAAAGATATGTTAATTGATTTCATATAAAAATTTTAAAATATTTAATAAATTTTGTGTTAGATTTGAATACATAAATAAAAAAGATGTCGAATTTGGTTAACCATTCACAAAAGGTATGTTCATTTGATTTCATGTCAAATTTTCAAATATTTGAGTAATATTTTGTGCAACAGAAGAATATATTTCAGATTCGAGAAAAGTGCAATAAAAACTTGAAATTTAGTTTTATAGACGGTTAACACACCAAAATTAGCTAAAAAACTAGGTACAAAAAACAACTTCCAAGTGAGAATATGTTGGAATAAAAAATAGCAATAAAAGTTTTGAAAATTATCTACTTCTCACATCAAATCCAGCATCTTAAATCATTACCTATCATCACACATCATATCTAACAACCTAGCATAGTCATATATCACATCTAACATCATAACATAGTATAAAGCAATCAGTCACGCAATCAGTCACGCAATCAAAATACAAAATAGCAACTAATTACTCTGTCTCTACACAATACTATATTATATCAAGATAATTTTATGGATCCACAAGTTACAACCTTACCTTAGCAATATCAACTTGGGATCTTGGTGTATCTACTACTAGGCTCTCTCCTAGGGATCTATCTTCTTATTATCTATCTCTTTCTCTCCTCAGCAACAACAGATGGTAGTGATGGACAATGGCTAAGGTTAGGTCGTGGTTCTTCTACGATATCAGCCACTCTCTCTCACCCCCTCTCTCTCTCTCTCTTCGATATGGTTTTTAGGTTATGAAGACTAAAATGGGATCTAAATATCTATTTATATTACAAGATGTTAGGGTTTAGGCTAAGTGAGATTATAGGCTTAGTGGGCTTCTAGTGGTTTAGGGCTTCTCTATGGCTTTTACATAAAACAAAATGGGCCTCCTAATTGCTCCATGAATCAGGGTGTTTCAAATATTAAGGAATGTATTATGTCGTTAGGAACTCAAAGGATAATGAAGGAGCTCAGGTAAATTGCATGTTGGAACATTCTCTACAATATCATCTCATTTCTTTATGAAAATCGGTTTTAAATTATTCTACCAAATCTGCTTGAGGTGAATCAAAGAATTTTTTTCAAGATGTCAAAAACATTCTTCTAGCAATTAAACTAGTGAAGAATTACAATAAGGATTCCATTTTCTCTCAATACCATCAGATTTTATATAAGATGTAGTGGCTTTTTCCTTACTGTTCTCTGAGTAATAATAAGGAATAGTTTGATGGTTGTGAAACAGAATATGGTTGTGAGTAGTAGTAAGGATTCAATTAAAAGAGCTTAAGATATTTGAATCTTGATGTCTCTAAAATGGAATCTATTAAACATCTGCTAACATAAAAAGACCTACACAACAAAAAGTGATATAAAGATACGATGTAAAATTGGATCAAGGGCTTCCAAAAAGGGAACAGATCAATTGAAAAATCCAAACACCTAAACATTTTGAACTAAACACAAACTTAGCTTTTTATATTTAAAAATGTTTGATTATCAATCAAAGCATGTTTGATATCTTTTTCCAAATTTACTATATACTAGTAATCAAATAAGACATCAAGAATCCCAATTGAATTGACGTAAGGAAACTTTTTACAAAAATTTCATAAATCTGATATCTCACCAAAATCTAGACAAAAAAAACTCCACTAAATAACTCCAACCCATTTATCAAAAAAAGGAGAGGAGTATAGAATATGCTAGATAAGTTGTGCTATGAGAGACACTGGTTCAAAGTCATCAAAATGAGAACTGCTATTGTGAGAGAGTTTTAATACAGCATTGTTTGTGGTGTTGATGTTTACCAAATAATAGAGGCGGCGCAACAAGGAACACGAACATGGGATGAAAAACTTTACATATATGTTTTTAAAATTTAATATATATAAAAAATATAGAAATTTTACCAATTATTTTGCCGTGAAAATATATTGTTATACTAATAAAAATAAAAAATAAACTCATACTTTTATTATCATAACCTACAAATTCTTAAATTATTTTCCATGACAATGTAACTCAATAAGTAATCAAACATTATCTAAACAAAACTCTGAAGTCAAAAATACTCTTAAACAACAATAAATAAACCATTTTATCCCATAAAACAAATCCGATAATAAAGCTTGTTAGTAAGAGAAATATTATTAAAAAGCCTATTAGATATTACAGATAGGCTTAATTAGCTTTTTCTCAGTTCTAAAGTTAGTTGTATATAAAGTTGCAAGTGACTTTGATGGTATCTTTTATATAGACTAAGATTCAACATCGATAAATCATTTAGCTATTCATCGCTTCATTACTACTTAGCTAAAGTTCAATGATAATACAAATCAACAGGTCATTCAAATTGGCAACACCAAATTGGGAATCATTATAAGACATGAGCTAGAGGTAACAGAGTGATGAGAAAATCTATGCACAGGTAGGTTATTCCCATTTAAATTCATGTGTAATAGATTATATCTTCAATGAAAAAGATATTAATTAAAGTTACATATTTGAGAGCCAATACTAAAATGACCGGATTAAACCATTTTAAATAACAATTTTTACTGTATATATTTAAACACTTCCAAAGTAGTAAATTTTTTACAATTGATTTCCTACATTCACCTAATTCATTCATAATAACATGTTTTTAGTTCATCCAATAAGTACTAACCTACAAGGTTATGGATAAAATAACTTTTGATTTGATGACCAGATTAAACCATTTTAAATCACAATTTTTACTCGGGAGTATAAGAAAAATCAAATATTTTCATGAAGATTTAACAACTTGTACTGACGAAACCCAAAATTTTGGTAAGCTAATACCATTCAGATAGAAATTCCTCCAAATCAGCTTTTAATTCAAATACAAAAACATTAGAGTAGAAACAAACGAAAACCGTTACCCACAATTGTCTTATTTCATTATTTCTTAAGAACCTAGAGAAGTTTTAAAGCATTAGTCAATAACATTCAAAAAACTACATTGGAAGAATAAATGGTCAAAGAAAAATTTTTAACTTTTATCTCAACATTCAAAGAGTCCTTGTCATAATAAGTCTAGCGAGCTTAGCCATTGGCACAATCTTTTCATGTCCGCAACCTGAGTTTGACTTATCGTGCCAGTATATATCTCCAATAGAAAAAATTGTGCCAATGAGAAAATGAGAAAATGAGAAAATGAAAATTGTGCCAGCATGTATTTTATTTGAATTAAATGAGAAAATGAATATATCAATTTCTAACGATAGTTTCATCTCACAATGAAATTCTAAATGTTAGTGTTATCTTTAAAAAAATATAAAATAATAAGGAAGTAGATTCACACACATTTCACTGTGGCATGGTTGGATCCAAATGGGTCTAGAACTCGGATATAACTACGTGTGTAAATCCTCTCATTCATAATTAGTCTTTCATTTTCTGCTAGATATAAAACAATTCAAATCTATTAGCCGTCTGATGAAGCAATTGGGATACAACGCTAAGTCACTCCTTGTCAATCTCGGATTTTCCTTGTAAAGCTCATCCAACTTCACTTTTTTCTTATTTAAGAACACTCTCATCAAAGGGTGGCTCCACATATGGCTCATCTTGAATGTATTCTTCAAATGTGTATTCTTCTTCTTGTGGCCAATCATTGTAATCCATGGCCAACAATTTTTTTCTTTTCTTTTTTCTAGTTTTCTGTAAACATAAAATAAAACATTATTCTCCTAGAATGATCGAATTTTTTTGGTTTTTCAGATTTGCAGAGTAAAACTAACAAAGAAATAGACGTATGTAGATTATAAGATTAAAAACATCGGATCATAGGATATTTCAGATATTGATGATAGGATGGATTCAAGTAATCAAGAGTGAGTATTTAAGCATCGTTCTCGAACATGAACACAATATTAGATTAATCCTCTGTCAAGGTATCAATCACTAAATTTGGCTACTCAATTTCTAAAATCTCATTTGTAATCTCCTAGTCAAATCAGCATTATCAAAAAATTTCATTAGGTTTACTTCCTAACATCAATTATCTTTGGTTAGAAGTGTATTTCTCAATTCACATTCGTCCAGGCATTTTATCGGACACTTTTGATGCATAAAAAACCTATAATCTAAAACAGGATGATTAACCCAATCTTAGCATTAATAATATGTGAATAAAAAACCTAAGCATAGCAAATTTCTAGTAACAAGAGAAATTATCAAATAATTGAATTCCCTACTTAGAACCCTAAAACCCAATTGGAGAACTAGTACACATAGCAAAAGGAACAACACAAATCAATGAAGAAAACATAATTGTATTGCAATGAAAATAAGAAATAGGGTTTAGAAATCTCCTCCAAAGTGTCAAAGAGGATGGATCTCTAATCCCTAGGAGTTGCTTACAAGAAAAACTTAAAGAGTTCTGAAAACTACAATGAAAAGAAGCCTCGGAAATCAAGTGTTTAGGGGTATTTATACCCTAACAAAATAAAAGAAATAAAATATAAATTGAAAATAGTAGAATTTCAGAAAAGGAAATAAGTAGATGGGTCTACAGACTTCCAACAGATTTCGGCACGGATCAAAAAATATATGCTCCAAGTCTCTTATTTTCTTGCTCCTTTTGATCAAAAATGCAGCTCCAAGCTCCAATCTCAACCATGTAATCCTACATCACAGACACGACTCGAAACACAAAATAGCGGCAACCAAACAGAGTCAAACAAAACAAAAAACATCACTAACATAAGCACTAAGAACACAAAAGATGAAGGACACTAAAGATAAATCCCTAATCTAATAACTTAAATCTAATCGATCATCGAATCCCCTTGAACAATCCCTAAACCCAACTAGTGAATTACTCATACATAGATGAAATCATTATAAAAAAATTCAAAAATTGCATAATTATAAAAGTAACAGGGTTCGTAAAACAATTCTGGAATAATAAGAGAATTTTTTTCCAAAGCTATGAAAACTATAAGCAAAAAGCTGTAAAAAGTAAGAATAACAAGTTGGTTACTCTAGGACGAGCAATCCTATTTATATAAAAGCCTTAGCCTCGGTCCTAGGTCGGCTGGAATTTGGAAAACCCAGTCTCGTGTATCGATCGATCCCAACCCTTAAACGCATCACTTCATTAATTCTTTAATCTCGTCGATCTGAAGTTGAATCGATCGATCCCAAATCTTCTTCTTATGATTCTTTCAGTCTTTGCACGTCAAAAGCTTCTACATATCATCCATTAAGCTCCAACGACTTGTAAAACTTGTGAATGCTATATACAAGACAAAAAAATACACAAAACATATCCTATAATTGATTAAAGACATTTAAAACATATGGAATCAAAGGTTAAAGCCCATTAAAATTGTGACACATCACACCATCATAAGCAGAATCGTCGGCTCTTATATAACCCTTCCATTATTGCTACTTGTCACATGTAGGTTGATTAAATCACAAGGACTGCCATATCTATCAATGTTGCCTCACCTTTCCAAATGCCGAATTTTATCATCTTCACTTTGTAACCCATCATGAATATCTTTATCATTCATTAACAACTTATTTGCCTCCCACTAAGATGTATTCATTACCTTGATAGGTAACGATTCTAGTACAGATATGCATCACCATATGTCAATTTAAGTTTTGATGTGAATGCATCACATTCATTAACTCTCCCCGAGATTCTTACATAAGTTGAAATCTTCTATCAATTTGTGTCTCAAATTTAACTCTTCTCATATGAATATGTCATGTAGATGTACCCCGGAGACGTAAAGATGACCTCCTGCTAGGATATGGAAAATGTCTACTTTTATCTCTAGTAGAACGAACAGGAGACCGAGAAAGACTTGGAAAATCATCATCAGCTGCATTTAAATTAAGATACACTCGAGGAAATGAGGTTTGATCATATCCTTCTGTTTCATCCGCATCAACATCATCATCTTTTGTTTCTTTATTTTCTGTATGATGGATATGAACACCAAACATTTGTGGTAAAGAACTATCATCTTGATCCACGTTGTGTTTGGAATATATTTTATCAAGCAAACCTTTGAATGTAAGAGGATTATTTTGCAAGTTGTTTTAAAATTTTTGATTTTTTGGGTTGATTTTCTTGAAAAATATATATACTATTAGATGCATACAATGTAACTAAAATTTTATCAATATAAAAGTAACTATTTAAACATGTTTATCAATAAAGATAAATAATAAAATAAACTACCTCACATTGATCTTTCCACCTGATGGTAACATCTCGATTTGGTTATGATGTTTGATTAACTGTTACACCAGTATGGCTGCTTATTGTTTGTTGTAGAAGCACAACCTTCTCAAATAATCTATTTTGCTTTTGATCTCTGGCTTCCACTAAACCCGCTTTATGGTTAATTCATAAAACTTATATCCTATTCTTCGTTTACTGGGACCTAAAGGTAGTCTAACCGTATAGTCTTCCGCTCCTAGTTCAGTAATTATAAGTTCAAGCACAATTCGTATAGTTTTAGGCGTCCATTTATGCTAAACAACATTTAAAATTTTCAAAAATGTTCAATTATTATTTAAAAAATTTAAACGAATATAGAATTGGAATTAAAGTTGATAAGTTTTTTCTAAAATAACCATACATTACGTGTTGGATCATCACCACTAGCACCGGCAGCATTGTTGGATGCTCCTGCACCATCACCTCTTGTACCGCCACATGAGTCGATGATCTTGCACAACTAACTCACCGACCACCTATATTATTCATCTGTGTAAGAAAATAAAATTATAAATTAATAAGAGTTAATTTTATAACGATGTATATTTATAACTACTAAAATAAATTTACTAGGTGTATTAATATTTTATAAATATAAACTAAAATATTTAAAAAATTATAAAGCACACAAGAAAATATTATCTTATATATTATTCTTTATATATATAATTATTCAACATGCTAATTATATATAAATAATTACTTAGAATATATTATATATGTATATGTATAAAATTTCTATATATATATAATGATAAAATTATAATCAATTTTATTTTATGACTTGAATAATTACTGAGCATATATTTAAGTTTATGGTAGCACAAGATAATGACACAACATATATTTAAGTAAAATCAGTTAAAATGAAAATATATAGTTTTATGCAAACATAATAACACAAAGATGAATTCCAAAATATGTTTTATTTAGGATCAAAATATACATTTATTTGTTTACTATATTTAATATATATATATATATATATAATTATAACAAGGTAAGAATATACATAGGGTTCCAATGGAGTCACAACCAATCAAATTAACCCACAGATATTTTAGCTAAACAATAGCCACATGAAGAAAATCGTTGTAATTTTCATTTCTACATACCCTTTAAATAACTTTGCTCTTCATGATGGCTTTGTAAATTCTTCTATCAATATATGAAGTTCAGTTGTGCTAAAAAAAAGAATATACCTATGATTATGTATATATGTGTTCAAAACAAGATTTTGTAAAAATACTACTTTTGCTTGTCGATTTTTTCTTTGAAGTGTTTGTATATAGAGTGAATAAGAAGAGTTATCTTCCATGTAACCTATTTACAGAAAAAAATAGAGACGATTACTAGAATGACTCAAAATTGTAGTTTAATTGATAGAATAACTCGCGTGTTTTTTTAGTTAAAAATGCGGTTTAAATCCCAAACGTATCCTTGCCATGCTGTGTAAAAGAAATTACGATAGTGCAATTAAATATTAATTCTAGCGAGGCAAAACTTACAAAAATGTCATTCCGTTAACTTTGTCGCAGACTTATTTTACGTTACCGCAGAGTTATTGAGTTATGTTAGTTACCACAGACTTATTTCAGTTACCGCAGACTTATTTAATTACCGCAGAGTTATTTAGTTACCGCAAACTTATTTTAGTTACCGCACACTTATTTCGTTACCGCAGACTTATTGAACATTGTCGTAGACTTATTTAGTTACCACAGACTTATTGTACTTACCGCAGACTTATTGAAACATTGTTGCAGACTTATTTAGTTACAGCAGACTTATTCTAGTTACTGCAAACTTATTGAGTTCCCGCAGACTTATTGAATGTTATTGCAGACTTATTATAGTTACCGCAGACTTATTGAAACATTGTCATAGACTTATTGTAGTTATCGCAGACTTATTTAGTTACTGCAAACTTATTTAGTTACCGAAGACTTATTGAGTTACTATAGACTTATTGAAACGTTGTCGCAGACTTATTTAGTTCCCGCAGACTTATTTAGTTCCTGCAGACTTATTGAAACGTTATCGCAGACTTATTGTAATTACTGCAGACTTATTTAGTTACTGCAAACTTATTGTAATTACCGTAGAGTTATTGTAGTTACCGCAAACTTATTGTAGGTGTCGCAGATTTATTGTAGTTACCGCAAACTTATTTAGTTATCGCAGACTTATTGTAGTTGGCGCAGACTTATTGTAGTTACCGCAGACTTATTGTAGTTACCGCAGACTTATTAAGTTATCGTGGTAGGTCAGACGATAAGGGCCTCTCTCAATTTGGACACGCCACCTCTTATTTTCATCCTATTTTTTCCTCTGCTTCTTCTTCTTCGCCGAAATTATCTTCATCCTAACAGCTAATAGAAGTTATGTCATCTTCATCCTTATCGTCGTCATGATATTCGTTCTCTGTGTGTCGTAGATATGGAGCAATGGATTATTCTTGTATGTGGAAAATGGAAGTTTGAAAGAAATAGATGGTTGTTTGTTGTTGATGTTAAGTCAGGATCTCGAATTCTAGCAACTAAAGGTGGTACTAGTTATGAGAATTTCATTCGAATGGTGTTCGAGGATTATGGGTTGGATAAGAGAGTTTATGATGTCAAATTGAGCTACATGTTTCCAAAGAAGATTAAGCAATATTTCAATTTTTTTGGGGCAATCGAAAGCAAATATGCTTTGTCCTTTTGTGGAAGTTTATGATAAAGTGAATATGGAGAAGTTGATGTCAGAAGATAATTTTCCAAAAGTTGAAGAGAATATGCACGCCCATGATTTCGATGTTAATGAAGATGATGATGAAGGTAGTGAATCTAGATTCGATTATTGTGACGACTCCGACGGAACAAATTCTGGGGATGAGAATTTTGCAGCGTATGGATTGGTGGGTGAAGTAGAGGAAAAAAAGCCAAAACTACCTCTCAAGAAGAGAGGTTCCTCAGTGTATGTAAGTAAAGGCAATGGAAATGTTGAATTTCCGAAGTTAGAAATGAGTTATGTGGATTTAGCTGTCGGACAATGTTATGACACAAAAGAGCATCTAGAGACAAGAGTGAAAATTCTATCTGTTGTCTAGAAACTTGGTTAGGGGAAGTGAGGAGAGTGGATACAAATTACTACCTGCTTACTTAAACATGATAAAGAGAGTAAATCCCGGATCACACACACGACTTGAAGTTGATGTAAAGCAAAGATTCAAGTATTTGTTTCTAGCATTTGGTGCAAGCATCAATGGACTTCCATACATACGAAAAGTTGTGGTTGTTGATGGTACATTTTTGCAAGGTAAATACAAAGGAACACTTCTTACCGCTACAGCTCAAGATGGTAATTTTCAGATATTTCCGATTGTTTTTGCCATAGTTGATACCAAAAATGATGAATCATGGGAATGGTTCTTCAAGCAACTCAGCGGTGTGATTCCCGATGACGAAGGCCTTGCCATTATTTCTGATAGGCACAAGTCTATTGGGAAAGCTATTACAACGATATACCCGAAGGCTAGTTGTGGAATATGTACATACCATTTGTACAAGAATATATTGGTTCTTTTTAAAGGTCATGGTGCGTTTTGTTTGGTGAAAAAAGCGGCCAGTGCTTTAACAATTGCTGAATTTGAGACCACCTTTGATCAAATTGCAGCATTAAATCCTACACTTTATAGTTATCTCCAAAGAGCTGATGTACGACTGTGGACTCGTACTTATTTTCCTGGAGATAGGTACAATCTTCTTACAAGCAACATTGCTGAATCAATGAATAAAGTTCTATCACGCGCTAGGAATTTGCCTATTTAACAACTACTGGAAGTAGTAAGATCGATGATGACAAGATGATTTTCAGAACGAAGGACTATTGCAATTAATTTGAAAACAAAACTAACCCGTGGAGTAGAACGATTGATAAAGGTAAATAATAAGCTTATATGGTGGCAGACTTATTTTGGTTACAACTTATGTGGTAGTAGATTTATTTTGGTAACAGCTTATGTGGTGGCAGGCTTATTTTGGTAACAGCTTATGTGGTGGCAGACTTATTTTGGTTATAACTTATATGATGACAAACTTAGTTTCGTTACAACTTATATGGTGGCAGACTTATTTTGGTTACAGCTTATTTTGTTTTTTTTTTTTTGCAGAGTTGTGTAGAATATTCTAAACTTCTAAGTGCTGGAGATATTGATGGTAATCAAGTTCAAGTGACAGGCGGAGGACCATCTCTACATGTTGTAAATTTGAGAGAAAAAAATGTACATGTCGTAGGTTTAACTTGGAGAAGTTGCCATGTACATACGCAATAGTTGCGTCTGAGAGCACGAAGATCTCCCGTATTTCACTTTGTCATCCCTATTATACGAGTTTGTACTTGTACAATTCGTATTTGACTGCTATCATGCCAAGGGATTTTGCTTTACCAATACTGGAAAATATAGCAACATGGACTTGTTTACAACCTGTTGTTCGACAACAACCAGGTCAGCCCAAAAGATCAAGGATGAAATCATTCCTCAAAACTGCCAAGGCAATAAAAAGGTCTAGGAAACAACAAACTTTTGGTAATTGTAATCAAGTTGGACATAATCGTTTAACATGTAAAACAAGATAATTTACACAAAAGCATTGTAAACTTTACAGAAAACCTTTGTAACTCAAGCATTGTTAACTCTATTTTAAAGAATTGTAAACTCTATTTTAAAGCATTGTAAACTCTACACTATTTGATGTTAACTCTATAGTAAAGCATTGTAAACTATATTTTAAAGTATTGTAAACTCTACAATAAGGCATTGTAAGTCTGCGGCAAAATCAAAATAACTCTACGGCAACTACAAAATAACTATGCGGCAACTACAAAATAACTATGCGGCAACTACAAAATAATTATGCGGCAATAAAAAAATAACTCTGCGGAAAAATCTAAATAACTCTACGGCAACTATAAAATAACTTTGCGGCAACTATAAAATAACTCAGCGGCAACTACAAAATAACTTTGTAGCAACTACAAAATAACTATGTAGCAACTACAAAATAACTCTATAGCAACTTAAAATAACTCTATAGCAACTACAAAATAACTCTGTGGCAACTACAAAATAACTCTGCGGCAACTACAAAATAACTCTGCGGCAACTACAAAATAACTTTGTCGCAACTACAAAATAACTCTGCCGCAACTATGTATATATAGGCGTTACTTGATCTAACTACGTTTAGATTAAATCCAGTTTGGGCTTACTTATCGAATCGTAATTACACATAATCTTGGTTAGAACAGGTTTATCATAACTAAACTAACAACTATCAAAAGATTGATATCATCTTTATCAAAGACCATCTTGTCCAAACATTACATAACAACCAAAGATTACAAGAATCAAACAAACAATGTTCATATGAGTTTCATGAATCCAACCATGATCATACATCCAATGATTACAAGAATCATCATTTTCTTCATATTCGCTTTGGCTTAAATCAATACATCTTCTACTCTCTCAAATATCTTTTTCTTGACCTTCATTACCACCTTATCAAACACCATCTTCTCATACTCCACACCATCTCTTGTAATCTCTTTTGCCATTTGCTCAAGTCTCTCAGCTTTCAAAGTCAATGTATCTACCTCATTCAACAATGCTTCATCAACCCATTTGAAAATGTGATCGTCATCCATAAGCTACAAAATAATATGATTCGTAAGGATTAACAACAATGAGAATCAAAAAGAAGTTGAGTTACCTTATTTGATGCAGCAAACCCACAACGAAAGTATCAACGGTAAGAATTACGTTCTGATTTTGAAATCTTCTCCACGATTTGAGCCCCACACCAACACACCATAGGGACACCCAAAAATCTACCTCGAACTGTGCTTGAAGACCCGCTAGAAACTCCAGATATATTGCTCATCCTTAATCTTGAAGTTCGACCTACAAAATTATCCAGAAATCGAATTGCCTATGAAACTGAGCTTTTGAAATGTGCAATCGAGTTATACATATAAGTAATATGAGTAATAAATTTTAAACAAGAAGAGGGACTTACAGTCAAGAAGAGGGACTTATTTTATTTTAAACAAAATAAGTTTGCGGCAACCACAAAATAACTCTGCCGCAACTACTAACTAAGTAATACTTGTGGTAATTGAAATCAAGTTGGAAACTCTACATTGTAAACTCATTAACATGTAAATCAACATATTACACATGAATATCTTATTAACCTGTAAACGAAAGCATTGTAAACTAGACAGTCAACCATTGTAAACTCTACATTGTAAACTCTACACTACAGTATTGTTAACTCATATTGAGTTATTATTAAGTTGAGGAATTTTCATATCTACACCACGAGGCAATGAGTTAGTCATTGTTGATCCTGAATACCCTAGAAGTTCATCAAACAACTCAGCCGCTAATCTCACCTGCATGTCCTGAATGGTCCTATCGAATGTTCATCCTAAAGAAAGACACTCGATGTATTTTAAGGAATAGACACCGCAATCCTCAGGATTCTCATTGATCGGAACGCCTACTATGACTCTATGCACATCATACATGGCATAGTTAGGCTTGTGGTCTCTCTCCGGAACAATAATGCTTAGAATTGCTGGGATCATTTTCCGGATAAATTGACACGCTTCAAGGATCTTCTTGTTGGTGGTATGAGTCGTGATAGAGTCGTAGACGTATATCTTCTTCTTCAGGAAGTCAATGTCTAAAGCAACCTAATGATTGTTTTTCACATTAAGCACACCGTACAAGTTATCAATATCAAGGAAACATCTCTTGTTTGATGGCTCGGGAGGAATTAAACCGTAGAAATGGTCAAGATAAGTTTTGTCAAGCAATAATTTACTAGTATTTTCCGGGACACATTTGAAATCATTTCCCAATGATACATGTGAAATATGGGTCAAGGAAACCTATTCTTTCACGGTAAGATGAAAGAGCACGAGTAGACCTATTGCGGAACATTGTCAAGGTGTCAATCACGTGCAGTAAAAAAAATGAATACAAGTAAAGCAAAAGCAAAAAAGTCCGCGGTAACTATTAAATAAGTCTGCGGTAACTAAAAAATAAGTCTGCGACAACTACTAAATAATTCTGCAGCAAATACTAAACAAGTCTGCGATAATTACTAAATAAGTTTGTGGTAACTACTAAATAAGTCTGTGACAATAGGGTAAAGGTTATAGGTAATTATCGTATCTTCCAACCATCCATAATATGGATCCGGCCACTCCTTCCTTGGTGTAATAAGCTTTTTGAAATGTTGCACATCTGGATTACTGCTTCCAAGTGGTTAGTCCCTTTAAGAAAAAATAATAATAATTCCATGTTCAAGTTTCTAAATAATGACGATGATGGTTATGACGATAAAAGTATTAGATACTTACTCATCAGTGTTTATGAAATCCATTAGTTTACACAATTTGGTTTCATCGACAGCTTTCATAGGATCATAGTCGTATTCAGAAGTTATAACATGTGGAAGTCTGCGTTTGACACTTGGAATGATGCGTTTCACAGTAGAGTTACCAACGTATGGTAATTGTTGAGAACGCGCCAAATGTGGAACTCTTTTCAGCATTGGTGTCTTTTCATCCAAAACCTTCAGCTTTTCCGCTATATTAGCAATGGCCTCTAGCGGATTTGACCCTTCCTCTGAAGTTGATGTCATTTCCAAGTTTATGGTTTGGGTTTGAAATTGTTGAGTTATGTCTACAACATCATTTTCGGCATGAGAAATCTTTTGCTTTTTCTTCATCGGAGCCTCACTCTTATCAACATTTATCCCACTCTTAACAAATTTTTTAAGTGGAAGCTTATCTGACGGTTTCTTCGTGTCCATTACCAACCACGACTGCATATAAATGTTAAACCAACCCATTAAAAAAAGATAAGTTTATGGTAACTACTAAATAACTCTGTGATAACTACTAAACAAGTCTACGACAACTACTAAACAAGTCTGCGGTAACTACTAAATAAGTTTGCGGTAACCACTAAATAAGTCTGGAGTAACCACTAAATAACTCTGCGGTATCCACTAAATAACTCTACGGTAACTACTAAACAAATCTACGACAACTACTAAATAAGTCTGCGGTAACTACTAAATAACTCTGCGGCAACTACTAAACAAGTCTGCAGTAATAAATATTACTAACCAGTGTTTTAATACTGGATTCATGATCGGGTTGCTCAGGTTCGGGTTTCTCAGATTCTTTGTAAGACTTGGTAAAACCAACATTTTTTTATTTGACCTTAGCTCCTTGCTTTCGCAAATCAAAATTAGTCTACGACAATACAATAATTAATCTATAACAATAGGTAAGGAAATATGCAGCCAACTAAATAAATTTACTTGAACTAACCAGTGTTTTACTACTCCTTTCATCATCTTTTTTCTCTGGTTCTTTGTGAGAATTAGACTTCCCCTTCCCTCCTCGCTCTCGCATATCATTGATATATGCTTTAAGTGTAGCTAGCCTCGAATCAACGGTTTGTTTCAAAACCTCCCAGTCTTGTGCCCAAGTCGTCAACGGTGCGAACTAATGTTTCTATGACCTTAAACATTCTAGCTAAGGTCTTTTTTTCTTCAGCATCCTACACATTTAAAACAATAGTTAATAACAAGAGTAATCATATACAAAATGTTTTGTTAAAATAAGTAACAACAGTCCTAACATTTGAATATTCTTTTGCTTTGATCATCAACATTTTCTTAGAAATTCCACCTTGAACTGGCTTAGCACTCTTTGGTTCCTTTACAGGCCAACAATTTGGATCCAAACAATCCCCAATAATGTCCTGAATCAGCTTTTCAAGTTTGAGATCCTTGTTTTCTTCATTGTCACTCCAAAAGGGATACATATCTTCTACAAAAACCGGAAACATATGATTAACACGAACCTACATAGCAAACAAGTATCATAAATATCATCATAATAACAAATAAGTATCTCTCATCATAAACAATGTCGCATAATCAATTCATACCTTTCCTTGTTGAGCTTTGTCCTCTCTTATTAAATCTTCAAATCTAAATCGCTTCCGACTTTCTCGCCAGTTAAGTAGTGGAGGAACATCATCCATATTTCTCTTAAACCCATGATCTCCCCTAAAGCATGAACCGACTCAAATAACCATACGGACAAAACATGAACACATCCGTGTAATGTGTAATTGTCCATTTTGTATTCCAGAGCTTTGATTGAATTTACCAAACTTGTAAATCCCACTCTACCCCACAGATAGTTTTCAAAGCTCTTCTCATGAAGCACTATTTTTGCATCACTCAACGGGATCCTTGATGCATGATTGATGCCATGTATTCCAACATGTATTATACATAGTCTTCTAACCATCATCCTCTTCTCGTAACTCTAATTCTGACAACGTCTCAAAACACGCAGCAATTCCCCCCAATTAGGTCCATCCCCTAAAGGAACGTTCATCTCTCTCCAAAAGACTTCATAATCAACAGCTGAATATAGGTCACAATTAGATCGTACATCAGATGGATATAGGTCACAATTAAGACATGTGATATCCTTAAATTTGTGCAGCAAAAATCTTAATGGTTGATCATCAATCAATAACCAAACCTCATGCATATTTTTCACTACCAACTGATGTGTGATGAAGTAATGAACATAACATTCTTCACTGCCAACTGATGTGTGATGAAGTAATGAACATAAGAGGATGACCATATGAACTTCTCCCCCATGATGTCTATATCATATAGCTTAAAAAAAATACCAACAGATGATTCCTTCAACGCATCCCAAACATCATCACCAATACTCTTTTTAATGGTCTCAAATTTAGAATGAGAATAATAGGGGTTTATGCTATCCATTTGAACATGACATTTCCCATCTTTGGAAAGCCTAGCAGGATAAGATATCATATCTCTGCAATCAAATCGATAACTTATCAGTCTAAATAAATAAGTCAGCAGCAATACAAAATAAGTCACTGGCAATACAAAATAAGTCTGTGGTAACTACTTAATAAGTCTGCGGCAACTACTAAATAACTCTGCGGTAACTACTAAACAAGTTTGCGGTAACTACTTAATAAATTTTCGGTAACTACTTAAGTTTACAGCAACTACTAAATAACTACTTAATAAGTCTGCGGTATCTACTAAATAAGTCTGCGGCAACTACTTAATAAGTCTGCGACAACTACTAAATAAATATGTGGAAACTACTTAATAAGTCTGCGGCAACTACTAAATAAGTCTGCGGTAACACTTAATAACTTTGCGGCACCTACTAAATAAGTCTGCGGTAACTACTAAATAAGTTTATGGCAACTACTAAATAAGTCCGCGGCAACTACTAAATAACTCTGCGGCAACTACTAAATAATTCTGCGATAACTACTAAATAACTCTGCGGTAACTACCAAATAACTCTGTGATAACTACTAAATAAGTCTGCGATAACTAGAATAACTCTATGACAACATAAAATCTAAAAGAATCTTACAACGAAAAACTACAGAAAACAAATGTGAAAGAAATCTGGAAAACCTAACAAAATTGGCAACAAAGAACCATGAAATCTGAAAGAAAGTTAGGGTTTTTGATGAAACCAGACCTTTCTTTGGCGTGGTTAAAGGTGAACTCGGTGACGAAGATGAAACTGAAACTAAAACTACACAAAACAAATATGAAAGAAATCAGAGATAACCTACAAAATCGGTGAAAAAAAAGATGAAATCTGAGTTAAGTTGTCGGCGAAAAGAGAGAAACTAACAAAATAGATGAAAGCGGACATTTCTCCAGCGACAACGATGAACCCAAACTCTGCGACGGTGGTGGCTCGCGGAAGTTTTTTTTTTGTTCGATGAAAGTTTGTAAAACATTAAAAAAATTTGTAACTGTTTGCAAAATTGTAACTGTTTACAAAATTTAAACATTAATGGCAATTTTCGTAATTATAAAATAAAGGTTAGGTTCTATTATCTTTTCACCCTCTCAAAATTTATCCAGAAAAAAAGGGTCAAACTTATAATTAGATATAAAATTTGGGTCAATCTATGCCATTACCTCAAAAAATAATAATAAAGTAAAACCAATTGAATTCTCAAAGGGAGAGAGAAATTGTTTCTCTCCACTTTTTCCACTTCAACGTGGCATACAAATTTACACTACAAATCATCAGTGTAATTGAAGAAATAATATTTACTGTATCTAACTTTTTTTTGAATAATATGTAAAATTATATTCAAAGAAAAAAATTTTTACAACAAATGTTATCGAGTTTTATGAACAAAAAGAGTAGAAAAAAACTCAAAAATAATCAAAAATGGCGGCCTCGTTAAAACCCAATTCCGAAAAACACAGATGGCACAAAACCGGGATTTGAAAAAAAGAATACACACCATTGATGAAAAAAGAGACCAAATAATCCAAAACAGACAAACAAAACAACAAGAGATTAGGCGTCTCTAGCTCCAAACCAATCATGTAGAATGCCGCTGAAATGTCATTTCCTTTCAACAGTGGAAAGACGATTACGCACAATTCTGTCAATGTCTTTGATAATACATGTTTGGTCCTGTGTTTGTTCCCCGTCTCTGCGCCTATTACGCTCTTGCCACAGAGTGTAGAACGTTGCTTAGAAGACATACCTCAAAATGAACCTGCGATTACCAGCAAACACAGAAGCAGAGATAATAGTAATGATCTCTCCAAACCGAGCTACATACCTTGTCTGAAGTAGAGCAAAAGTAAGTTTGGTCCATATGAGCGACGAAAACCTGCACTCGAAGAAAATATGGTTTTGTGTTTCCAAAGCCCTGTGGCAGAGACACAGCCCGAGTTTGCCCCATGGGCCCAAACTAGCATCCTATCTCCCGTCGATAACCTATTGTGAACCGCAAGCCAAACCAAGAATGAGTATTTTGGAGTTGCAAAGGAGAACCACACACCTTTGTACCAGTATGTGATCTCATGAACTGTCCTTAACTGATTACAGGTATGTTTCGACGAGAAGACTTGTTTGAAGACCCCCGAGGCATAACACCAAGAGGGTAAATCTGGCTCCGTACTCCCAATGATTCGCCGCTTTTCTATTTCCTCCTTATTTGTGTTCAACAAAGCAGTCTGCCTTCGTCTTACTCTATGAGTTGTAAAGACGTTAGCCAGAGTAGACAAAAGAGGGATCCCCATGTTAATGCATCCCCTGTCTCCTAGAATATCGTGGAGACGACCTAGGTGAATCCACGCATCGAACCAAAAAGAAGTGTCCCTACCAGTCCGAACCTCCATCTTGTGGAAAGCTTTAGCATGATCGTGGTATTTAATCAACTTCCGCCAGATCCAAGAGCCCATAGAAGAGGTCATGTTTACAGACCAGAAGGAGCTGACACGAATCAAATTTTTCTGCATCCAATTTACCCACAGGGAGGTCCTAGCTGAGGCGATCCTCCAAATAAGCTTGAAGTAGCTAACCTTATTTGCGTCCTCTATTGACTTAATGTCTAACCCTCCCTTCTTCTTTGGTCAACAAACATCTTTTCAAGCCATCTTAGCCTTTTTGGGATTAAGATCCAAACCCGACCAAAGGAAAGCAGAGCTGATTCTTTTAATTTTCCTAATACAAGCGCTTGGCAAACGAAAAGCAGAGATCCAGAAATTTGTTAGACTTGAGATAACAGAAGTGAGGAGTTGAAGCCTACCTGCCAAGGAGAGAAATCGATGCTTCGAAGATCTCATTCGAGTCGTGATCTTGTCTATTAGTGGCTAAAAATCCGTCCTGGTCATCCTCTTCGTGAGGAGCGGCAATCCTAGGTACTTAATCGGAAAACTCTCCATATCAAGCGGAAAGCAAGCAGAGATAGATGAGCGGTGTGCTTCAGTGATCCCCGACAAGAAAAGAATGGATTTCTCAAGATTTATCTGAAGTCCCGAAAACCTACCAAACTCCGCAAACACCTCCACGATACCTGCAATAGAGCGAGGCCTACAATCCGAGTATAACTTTTTTTTTCAACTTACTAATCAACTTTTAGTTGAAATCAGAATATCATGTTTTTTACCTCAATGGTTTTACGCGAACTAACTTTTCCATTCAGACCCTAAATTTTTTTCCCTTAATTCCTATCGTCTTATAGTTAATTTCTAAAGTAGTCCACATTTGATTCTTTCATTATCTTTTCGAAGACCTTGACTATTTAGGCTTAGACTCACTATGTTCCTTATCTACCTTTTTAGGATTTTGTTTTGTATTAGTTTTCTTTTACCTTTGCATTTGTTGGTGAGTTTGTCTCCTTTGTGACTAATTCAAAAACTAAGTCGACACCTATCTCATCTTGTGTCACTATCTCGTGCTACCATAAATTAAATCATCTTTTCCATCTAGCTTTTCTACTTCGAACATATCCTAGAAAATTCTCATGCCTACTCGATGCTTTGGTTCTTTCCTTACTCAAGAAATCAATAAGAGCTTCAATTGTACCTTTCTTCGAAGTCCATCAACTATCAAGACTTGATCTTGTGAAGCATTTATCTACTGTCTAATGAAGTAACGAAAACTGTAAAAAAAAAACAAAAAAAAAAAAAGAAAAAGGAAGGAGCCGACCGGTTTTCTTCAATTATTACATTTTTTTCTTCGAACTTATATGGAGCCGACCGGTCGGTTCGAATCAACCCAAAGGAACCGTTTTGGGCTTTGAGGGGAAAATAGCGAACCAGAAGCAGCTCGGTGCCTAATTATTTTCTCCGATTCAGTTCTCGCTACCCCAACGACGAACTAAACTGGTACGCTTCTTTCTTTTTCCTAAACCTTCAAATTTCTGAAACCCTAATTGTAGATAGTTTCGACGTGAATAATCTATGGTTTAAATTTCTGATTTTTATTTGGAGTGATGCTTCTTCTTCCCTCCAATTCAATCTAACTTGTATCTGTGCGTTGCTTGTGATGTGAAGCTTCAGTTTTACAACTTTTCTGATAACCCATATCCTATTGTTGTTAGATCAAACCAAGATGGTGAATTTGTTCTTGTCTGAACCAAAGTGGAACGATGAAGCTCAAAATAGTAGCAAGGACGTCAATGTGATTTTACCTCTGTTGAACAAATTGAGCTCTCACATTCAATCATTGGTGACTCATGGAGCTCGATCAGAAGCAAGACTTTGGCTTTGTAGTGCACTTTCTACTATTTCTATATCTTCTAGACGACAACTTAATATTTTCATGAAATTATTAAGATCAAAACCCAGAAAGATTCAGTTTTTATCTCAGCTTTTGCAATTGATGTTCGAAAAGAGACCGAGGAAACTTGGATCTTTGTTAGCTAAAAGAAGTTATATACTTGAGAAGTTCTTTGAAGGTGAAGTTAATTTTTCCTCTCATTGTTTGTGTCTATCTATATTAAGCTTGTGATTGTGATTGATGTTGAGTTTTTAATACATGTAGGGAATCCGAAACGTATACTAGAATGGTTTTCTGAGTTTGCTTATGATGGTGGGTCTGATCACAAAAGAGGTGCAAAAGCATTAGCCCAGTTTGCTTTTGCGAATCGTGATATTTGCTGGGATGAGCTTGAGTGGCGAGGAAAACATGGACAATCGCCTGCGGTTGTTGCCACTAAGCCTCATTATCTTCTTGATTTGGATGTTCAACGAACCATTGAGAATTTTCTCGATAATGTTCCTGAGTTCTGGTCATCAAACGAGTTTTCTGAGTCGCTTAAAGATGGGCAGATTTTGTCTCTTGACACGAAGTTCTTTCTAGATCTTTTTATCCGTTTTATGTACGAAGAAGATATGGATGATGTGTGGGATGCTGTACAGGAGTTTCTTACAGAAGAGTCTTTCTCTTCTTTAACTCAGCATCTCCTTATCACACTTGAAGAGCGTGACTTGTGTCAATTTCTTGAATTGCTTGGCAACTATTTTGATCCTAGGATTGAATCTTGGGATATTGGTGACTCGTCTTGCTGGCTTGGGGTTGTTCTTTCAAGATATGGTGAGACAGAATACATAGACGAGCTGCTGGTGCTGAATTCTGTTATCAACCAGGGTCGCCAGCTACTACGGCTTGTACGTGATGAGAACGTAAATGATGAGGGAGAAGTATTGAAAGAAACCATGGCAGAGATTTGCGGAGGTTTGGAAAATGGAAGTAGTTTTTCTCTATTTCTGAGAGAGGTTTCAAAGGTGAAACACGTAGAAGTTATAAAATTACTCGGGTTACTTTCTTGGACTATTCACTTCAGGTTATCAGAGGAATGTAAAACTCCAGATTCATGGGAGTTACTATTTAGAGAGAATGGAATTGACTTCCGTAGGTCTAGTGACCACTCATTGCTAAGCCATAACAGATTCTCTGAAGAAAGCGAATCTGAATCAGATAGTAGAAGGCAAGGTTCTAAAAAGAGACACAAGAGGGACAAGAAGAAAAGAAAGAAGAAAAAGAAGAGGGCTCTTGATGATGATGATGATCTTAGTGATGAAAAGCTCTTAGGTATGCATACAGTAAGTCGAAGTTGGTTGCTATCTACTGATGAGTTTAATGCAACATGGACCAGTGTGAGTTTCATGTTCTTGTTTATTTGTTTCTGTATAGTATATGTGTTTCTTAGTTGTGTAGTATTCATCTGAGATGGTATTTTTCAGGTGGATTTACCAGAACACATTGCAAGATATTGTTTGTCGACATGGATGAAGTGGATTCTAGCTAGACAAAAATGATTACACACAAGTCAGATGACAAAGGTACTTGTGTGTTTTCTAGTACAACTTTAACTTGTGTGTTTTCTTGTACTAAACAAAAGAGATTTCAAAGATAAGCAGCTTAATGGTTGCTACTTGCTCTTGTATACAGATCCTACCAATAGGTACAAAAGTCCGAAACTCGAATATTCGTATGTTCATCACTTATCAGAGCTTTGTTGATGAGAACGAAAAGATAGCAAAGAGTGTTAATGACAGATTGACAATAGCAAATGTTCTTTAAGATGTAACAGAAGGTCTTGAAGCAAGGAAATAGCTCAATAGAAAAGGTATGAAACTGAATCATCATCTATCAGTAAAGTGTAATGTGGGTTTGTCTCAGTGTTTCAGCCCCAACTATTCGTCATATCTTAATTCTTGTTAAAGAGAAGCCTGTTCATTTAAATTAATCGGCTGGATAATTAATTCTAATTTGTGAGTTATGATTTGAATAGTAACAAAGTTATAAATGAAAAATAGAATATTAAATAATATTTTCAAATATCTCTAAACTAGATATATTTATAAATGATGTTAAAACGGGCAAAAAAACAACTCCGAAAAGTATTTTTTTTAAATTAAAAAAATTCTGAAGTCGTTAACAAATCGTTGTTAAAATAGGGGCTGCATAGAAAGTGACATACTACTTTTTGAAAATATAGTTAGTTTCAGGTAATTAATTCTTTTCTCGTGAATTTTTTTTACATTATTAAAAAAAACTGAGAAAAAAATTCAGTACTTACAATCGTACATAATTTATTTTTAATAATATTTTAAATTTAAATGCAAATTTTAAATGAATAAATTAATATAAAAGAACTTAAATATTTATCAAAAAGTCATTTTTAAAATTAATAATAATTCTTTGCTGCATTTCATTGCTAATATTATTAAATCATTTGTGTTTTAAATCATTCGAAGTCAATGAAACCAAAATCCTGATGATAAGAGTCGGGGCTCCGAACCCAAAAGATGCATTGTCCCTCTATCTTTGATAATGAAAATGATTTTGAATAAGTTTAATATGCCAAATAGTACTACTGTACAATTCATTGATGTTTTCCACGAAAGAGAAATAAAGTGAGTCTACAGAGGAAGAGTCAGAAAAAGTCAAAGAAAGATTCTTTTGAAAGACGGGTAAAACTTCAGACTTCAAGTAATTATTGCATATCCTATAGTCTTCTTAAAATCCGTATACCCAGGATTTTAGGATATTTAAAATCTCAATTTAGTTATTCGAATTTGTGGATATTTAAATTTTTATTAAAAAAATTTTGTTTTATAAAAAGTAGATGTATAAAAGTCGATATCCAATACTGTTTGTTTTTTTAATCGGATACGATTATGCGTTTCGAAATTCTTTAGTATTCGAATTTATTTTATCTAAATATCTATTTTCCGGATTCAGATACTAAAATTTTGTAACCATTGTAAGAATTTATTTGCCAAAAATCTTCGGAAGTTTTCAACATTTTAAAATTTACCATTCACATTTAAAAAATGCACGACAACTAAAAAACCAATTAAACGGATAGATATCCCAATCAAATGCAACAAGAGCATTAGAACACACTTTACTTTTTGACAAATTCTCTTAATCATTTTATCTTTTTTTTATGTCATTTAGGAATAATTTATTAACATTTAGAATTTTTTATCAATGTCTGCAGAAAAAGAAATTTCTCTAAAAGATTAGAAAATTTTATATATATCGGCAGCAATATGAATCGATGGACCCAATAAAACGTCTTTTATCGACTATAAATAATCTATTTGATATCATCCTTGAACAATAAACCTCTTTACTCACTACATAAAGAACATGATAAATATTTTCTAAAGTTCTTTTATAATAATAAGTTGAGCATGCGGCTCGTCATATGAAGAATCGACAAATAAGGATTTAATACAACTTGCAGCCAAGTAAGTCACATTTTCTAATATCTTCTTTGAAAACATGAATATCTTGTATTTTTGTTTCACATCTCTCTGCCAGCGTATTTGGGGATTAATATACTTAACAACCTCTCGATGACCTATTCTCAAAGGAGTTGATAGATTTTTCTCTGAAATTCCAGATGCTTAAACATCAATTATCATAGTTTTATCCTTTGTACAAGTGTATATCAGATTCATATCAATTGCGCTAAACTTGTCCATAGTTGGAGTGATAATAAATTGCGCACATATCATTTCTATTCGGATGAATCCAATGGACAACAAGCAATATTGTTGGATCTTGTTTCTCATCTAATGATAGAAGATTTGTCGTAATCTCAACCATTTGGCTCAAAAATGAAGGAATCAATTGTCTGATTGCAAGAATACAGAGCCTGCCAATTAACTTCTCCTTTCTTGATGTCACTCCTCTATGTATAAACGGATATGAAATCAAACCTTCACCGTATTGATTTTCATGATAGCGAACATGTATCGTTACTATTATTTTAGGATCTGGAGCGGTGCAAACCATAGAGAAAACTTTGGTCTCGTCCATGCCCATCATAACAGAATCACTGGCAAAGCAAACAATTTTCTGAGTCTCAATTCGTAGAACGCTGGATCCCACTTCGAATTCTTCCGTACAAAAATTCACATTGTTGGTGAAGCAGAGGGTGCAAAAACCCAAATAATCCCATGCCCGACGAAAAATTGGAAGTGAGAGCAAACGACTTATAATCAATAGCATTACTGAAAGAGAACTTGTAATGGCCAATCTTGCATAATCGCGGAATATTGATGCTAAAATTAAAAGTGGTACATGGGACCTTGATCCACACCCCCGTAACACTAACGTGGTCTGTTCTATATGGTTGCTTAAACATAAGTATCATGCAGATGGGAGACTTGCATGCTACAAAGCACAGTTAATGGCAAAGAGAAAATCCCAAGAAGTTGGTGTAGACTGTGACGAGACTTTCATCCCCATTTTCAAGTAGCGATCATTCGGGTCGTATCCATCTCACTGTTACCAAAGATTGGCCCTTACGCCAACTTGATGTCAAAAATATGCTTCTCAACAGTGATCTTGATGAAATTGTTTGGCCTACGCATTGACTTCAAATAGACTATTTTGGACTTTTCACTCTTTCTGTTTTCACGCGGTACTGAGATAACCTACTTTCTTCTCTATGTGGATAATATAGCTCTCAAGTCTTCTTCTACTATCCTTATCGATTTGATCATTCAGTCACATAACAAGGAGTTTGAAATGGCGGATCTTGGTCCTTTTACAATTTTCTCAAAATCACAATCACCTGGGACACCAACGAACTCTTTCTTTATCAACGTCAATATGCAACTGATATCATCGCTTGTGCCAGCATGACTAAGTGCAAGCCTTGTCTCATTCTCGCCAATACAAGGGAAACCTGGCAAAAAAAGATGGTTTACCCGTTGACGTTCCCACTCTTTATCGTAGCTTGGTTGGAGCGCTACAATATCTCACATTTACAGAACATGAAATTTTGTTTGCAGTTTAACATGTGTGTTTGTTCATGCATGATCCAAGGGAGCTTCATTTCAATGACTTGAAGCACATTCTTTGATGTCTTCAAGGCACTCTCTCACACCGTCTCCACTTTTATAAGTTCAACACCACTAGTGTTATCGTCTACTTTAACGTCGATAGGGGGATGTCCTTTCACACAATGCTCCACTTTAGTTTTATGTATATTTCTTGGTGATAATCTCATCTCATGGTCTTCTAAATGGCATCAAACGGTATCTCGTTCTAGCGCTAAAATATAATACAAAAGGTTGTTAATAATGTCACAGAAACAACATGGCTCAGAAATTTGTTCCTAGAACTTCACATTCCTCTTCCCTGAGCCACGTTTGTGTATTGTGACAACAATAGTGTTGTTTATCTATCCTCCAACCCAGTTAAGCATCAACAGACAAAACACATAAAGATTGATATTCACTTTGTCCGCAAACGTGTGACTCTTAGGAAAATTTGTGTGTTATATATTCCGTCTGCACAAAAATAATATGATATATTTCCTAAAGGATTGCCTAAACCCTTCTTCATCAAATTTTGATCCAGTCTGAGCATTTGAGAATCCAACGTTCCGACTGTGGGGAGAGTGATAGAATAAAATACAGAGATATTTTTAATTGTCCTTTGTATTGAATATAATCGATAGATACAACCTTATTTGTATCGAATATAATCGATAAATACAACCTTAATTGTATTATCTATATATACTTAACATATATGAGATCACCTCCTCACAGAGATTATTCAATATCTTACATGGTATCAGAGCCTTGTGGCAACTAAACCATAGTCGTACAATAGATCCAACTCTGATCTCTTATGCTTTCAGAAGTGTTTTATGAATCCCGTTATTATTACTTTGATATTTATGCAATTATTGATTTTTTAATTATTTCATTCATGCATGAGTAATTCACCAGTTGGGTTTAATGTTTGTTCAAAAGGATTTAATGATTGGTTAAGTTAAGTTATAGATTAAGATTATCTTATGGTTTTTCCTCTTTTGTGTTCTCAATGTTTATGTTAATTTGATCACCTAGCATATGATCTATAGATAGAAGTTATACTCCAAAAGCGATAACTAGGTTAACAGAATCAACAATTGATGAGCTTAATATCATTACCAATGAGAGTTGGAGTTAATTCATCTAAGGGAACATATCGCAATTGATTTGAATGCTGACATGTTTTGTAGAACTCATTCAAGATTTTGTGTTATACAATCCATCGTTTAGATAATTAATGTTGCGAGAGTGGGGTAGCTTTACATTAGGTATTTGAGTTCTAAAACGGTTCATTAACAAATCTCTGATTAGCTAGATAGCTTATCGATCATTGATATATCCGATATTCTTTACGTCCAATATTTCTTTCCATTAAATTTATATCATTTATTTAATGCTTTTGTTTATTTTCTGCAATCGTGATAAACAACTACTATATTTTTGTATTCTACCTTGATACATCACAATTTATAGCGTAACTTTGGTATCTATGGATACGATACCTAATATATACTACCACGTGTCATGTGTACTTGTAGTGATAGAGAAGATTTAAAACCTGAGACATCAGGGCGATGGTCTAGATCAGTGGTTTAATGTGGTGTGGGCTCCCTCGGCGATAATCGGCGATAATCGACGATGCGGTTTCAGTGATGGTGTGAAATTTAGAGCTTGGGCTCCTTTGGTGAGACCGACGATGAGGTTTCAGTGATGGTGGGAAATTCAGAGCTCCTCCTTATTTCTTATTTGCTCAACATTTCTTCTCATATCTGGTTTTGCCTCCTGTGTGGCCCTTTCTTCATCCTTTGATGCATGTTAGTATTTTCTGCCTTTTTTCAATGGCTCATGGATCAACTTAAAATTTTGGTAGAGTAATGCTTCATTTAAAGCTTCGGTGGAGACTTGATGTCGATTAAAGACGGTGGTTCTGTTTCGTCGACTACTCTGCTTTCGTGGGAGATGATTCTTGTAGGTTTCACGAACTCATGAATGACGGCCGGAGGCGGCTTTATGGCTGCTGATAGAGACTTCCGTGCCGCATAAGTGGTTTGGTTCATTGAAATAGTTATGTTTTGTGTTAGTTTTCGGAAAAGGTGCAGACTCATTTTTTAGGTTTGAGGGTTGGCCTCCGGTGGAAGTTGCTTATGGTAAAGAAGATGAGAAATTAATTTCCAAAGAGTTACGACAACAACATAATTGTTCGGGTTTTGGTGCTTTGAATAGGTTTTTTTGGTCGAAGATCTTCATGGTTTTTAGGCATCTGCATGGTTTGTCGTTATATGTATATATCTTTGTTTCTTGTTGTACCATTGTTTTTGTTTGTAGATTTTTGGCATATTCGTCATCTTTGTTATCCCTCTAATTAGAGGTGAGAATTAGGCCCGCAGTCCGCGGGTCCTGCGGGTTTTGGTCCGTGCGGGATGGGTTTCGGCATTCGTTTTTGAGCTCACATTTTGGCGGGCTTCGCTAGGCGCGTTCGGTTTTTGACGGATTTAGTGGATGAAACCCGCGGGTCCCGTGGGTATCCGCATAAAAATTTTTTTGCGGGTATAGGGTTTTTTGGGTTTAAGCTGATTTATACCAGTTTTATACCTGTTTATACCGGTTTTATACAAGTTTATACCAGTTTATACGGGTTTATACTTTTTTTTGTTTATACTGGTTTTTTTTGCGGATAAACCCGCGGGATCCACGGGTTATTATGGAGCGGATGCGGATTTGGTTTTGAAAATCCGATACAAAACGGAATGGGTTTGAGTTAGAAAAATTTATCCTAAAACCTACGAATTTTTTCTGGGATGAAACGGTTCGGCCCGTTTTCCAGCTCTACTTCTAATCGCAGTCACAAATTGAAAATGATAAAAGAAAACTTAATATTTAATAATAAAAAGGAAAAGATGTGTTACTATTTTTCATTAATTAGGTGGTTTGACCGCATTTTTGGAACGTAGAGAACAGATTTGCAAAAAAAATGAATATTCTAAAGCTTCATTTGCAAAACAAAACCAAGTAAATAGTTGTTACATTGGTAAAATAAAATAGTTACAGAAAATTATTACTCATAGGCCCATAGCTCAGAAGATACAGACATAATAGTGCCATTAACTTCCCTCCTTTATTATTTACTGTCTGTGACCAGTGAGAGAGTGCTTTGCAGAAACCCAGAAAAAATGCAGAACATTTGGTTCGCCATCTTCTTCCTCCTGCTAACGTGGGCACCCTCCTCCCCTCTATCCTACGCCTCCGCCGTAACTCTCAGCCGTCGTCACCTCGACGACAACGAAGATCCATCTCTCCCTCCACCTCTAACCCCCACAAGCTCTCCTTTCTTCCCTCTCGACTCCTTTACTCCTCCGCCCCCGCCTCCGCCTCCTCCATTCTTCACCGCTTTTCCAACTTTTCCGGCCAACATCTCCGCCTTAGTCCTCCCACGATCTTCCAAACCACATTCCACTTCCCCTACACTTCTTGTCCCAGCTCTTTCCGCCGTTCTCGCCGTTGCTACAGCTATAGGCTTAGCCTTGTTTCTCTACGGAAGGTACCGAAGGCAAAACCGTCATTTTAAAGACACTCATAGTCATAGTAGTAACACTAGAAGCTATGAAGAAGACGATGAACGATACCGAGGGCAAAACCGTCATTTCCTAGACACTCATAGCAGATCCAACACTAGCAGAAGCTATGAAGAAGATGATGATGAACAGAGTCACATCACCACTAATTTCAACATGGCTGCTACTACATCTCCTTCTGAGGTTTTCTACATCCGATCAGAAGAATCTGACCATATCAGGTACGGAGAAACATGTTTCTTGAAGTCTGAGTCACCGGAGATACGTCCTTTACCACCATTACCACCTCGTAGCTTCCAACCAAACTATGAAGTTCAGGAAAACGAAGAAGAAGAGTTTTACTCTCCTTTAGCTTCTTTAGCTGGCTCTTTAAACTCAAGTCCATCTCATTCTTGCTCTTCCTCTTGTTCTGGTTGGGTTTCTCCAGCTAGGTCATTCTCTATCACCATGTCTCCGCCAAACCCTAGATACTCAGACGCCTGTAACCTTCAGTCTCCGTCACCGGAGAGACTAAGAGTAAGGAAGAACAATAATGGAAATGGGTCGTCGTCTTTGAGAATGTTTAGTTTCTGGAATCAAAATATTGGATTTAAGTTTCCTCGTATCTCTTCTGCTTCTACTTCACCAGATAGAGGAACTATAAGAACTCCACTTTCATCTCTACACTCTTCAGTTTCTACTTCACCTGATGGGTTATTCAGGAAGTTTCTGGATAGTTCGCCCCCGATTTGGAATGATTTTAGTCGGAATGTGAAGTCTGTTTTGCTTTCTTCTCATTCTCTTTCATCAAGAAGAGATTTTGTTATCAACATTGGTGAATCTTCTTCTCAACAGAGTCAAGTAAGAGCTGCTCCAGCTCTTCTTCCTCCTCCGACTAGACCACCTCCTCTTGTTCCACCGTCACAGCCTTTTGTGGCTCCGACAAAACTCTCTGTTTCGGAGCTACCTCCGAAACAGCTGCAATGGGAACGTCTTAGGTCGAGCTCTTTAAAGTAAGAGATGTGAAAGTTATGTTCTTTCTCTTTGTTTCTGTTTTCTTGATAAGAGTTTAATGAAGTTTTGTGTGGCAGATTGAACAAGGAGCTGGTAGAAACTTTGTTTATTGCAAACTCGGCTAATCCGAATATGAAACAGAGAGGACTAAGTTATGAACTTCCAATTCAAAATCAAGAAAACAAAGTTTTAGATCCAAGAAAGGCTCAGAATATTGCTACTTTGCTTCAACTACTTAAGTTAACCACAAAAGATGTTTGTCAAGCTCTTCTTGATGGTAATCACTAATCACTATTTAAAAGTCTTAATTGTTTTTCCATGTGCAAGTTTTAATTGAGTTGTATACTTCGGGTTTGTTTTGTTTTATTAGGCGACTGTGATGCACTTGGAGTTGAACTTCTTGAGTGTTTATTGAGATTGGCACCTAGTGAGGAAGAAGAGAGGAAGTTGAAGAGCTTTAGTGATGCTTCAGTGATCATCAAGCTTGGTCCAGCTGAGAGGTTTCTTAAGGAATTGCTTCATGTGCCTTTCGTGTTTAAACGGGTTGATGCATTGCTCTCTGTGGCTAATTTCCACTCCACGATCAAACGCCTCAGAAGATCATTCAGTACTGTACAGGTAGTGCTGAAGATAGCAGATTTACATATATGTGTATGATGTTGTAATCTTATGTTTCATTACAACATCACAGGCTGCTTGTGACGAACTAAGGAATTGTAGAATGTTCTTTGTACTTCTGGAAGCTATACTGAAGACAGGAAACAAGATGAACTTTGGAACAAACAGCTGCGGTGATGCTCATGAGTTCAAACTTGACACACTCCTCAAGCTCGTTGAGGTTAAGGGACTAGATGGAAGAAGCAGTCTCTTGCAATTTGTTGTTCAGGAATTGATAAAATCAGACGGCTCAACCTTTGAAGGCATCAGAAACCTGAATTCGGAGCTGAGCAATGTCAAGAAATCAGCAGACAATGAGTATGATGTTCTAAGAAGCGATGTCTTGAAGCTTTGTCAAAGAATCAAGAAGATCGAGGAGCTTCTGCAACTGAGTGAAGAATGTGGATCTAGCGGAGATCAATGGATGAAGTTCAGAGAGAGGATGGCACGATTCTTGAAAACTGCTGCAGAGGAGATTGTGAAGATTAAAATACGAGAATGTTCAACACTCTCTGCATTGGAAGAGGTCACAGAACAATTCCATGGAGATGCTTCCAATGAAGGTCACACATTGAGGATTTTCATGATTGTGAGAGACTTTCTGTTTGTTCTTGACAAAGTATGTAATGAAATGGGAATGTAGTTCCCGTCCTAGGATTCTAAGTGTTATGAAGTAGATCACCAAACCTGTAGGATTAGGTATTGAGAGTTTAGGGAGTACTTGTCGTAATTGATAGCATCAAATCATCAATATCCAGGAATGGTTCCAGATGTGTGGAGAATATTTGTATGAGTTTTTGGGAGACATTTGTGAGTGTTGATGCTATAACATCATTGTATGATTCCATTTAAATCTTTTGTTATCGACTTGTTTAATTGCTCTCTGTGCTTTCCTAAAATATTGCCCTGGAGTATGTAATTGTGATGTCTAAACGTATAAAAGCTAAAGTGTCATGAAACTCAACCTACCGATATGGCTGTGGTCTTGACGGATCTCTTTCTAAAACATCCAGACATCACCATGTACTGATGATCCCAATGGCAACTATTACAACTTGAACATTCTCTTTCTTTGGTCTAACCGCTTCACGGTTCACATCCCTCAGCTACCTTCCCTTGGACGTCTCTGACATTTTTCATTGCTCCAACAATTTCCTCACTGGTCCACTCTCTAGCTTCTACTTTGGCATGATTCCAGATACGCTTTCGGATAACAGCTCGAGTTTGTGCGGTGTAGCAATCTTTGTGCATGTTGGTTCAATCATCGGCTGGTTCTACTTTGATAAGATAGGGGAAGAGAGAGTAAGAAAACACACAAGTCGAGGGTTAAGCGTCCCTATTCTTGCTAACATCTCGTAAGAGAAATCCTCAGGTGTGAAGTGTGATCTCTTGCAGTTTCTTTTCCAACTTTAACCATTCATATCTCAGTTTCATAGGAAAATCAAAGGATCTTGATAATCTGTAATCTGGTCTCCCGCTCAAAATTGCATAGATGAATAGATTTTAAGACGTTTCTTGTTGTAATTTCCCCCAAGCAAAAAAAATGCCTAGATTTAGAGCTTTTTCTTCTGGTAACTACCTCATTTAGATCAACTTCTTGTCTTCTGCAGCATCGGCCATGGCTTTGAATCTTCATCCCTGATTCTTCCATTCGTTCATCCATTTGTTTTCTGTCAATGGTGGCTAAAATTAAGCACCCAAAAGGATAACATGTTTCCCGTAAGACATCGACAAATCAATTAGTTGCAAGTGTAAGCCAAATCTTTGGTTATATTAATAAACTATATTAGCAAATCGTTTAGATACAATAGAAATGCTTCAACATTTTCAGTTAAATTGTGGTCAAAGAGGATAGGACCTGATAGGTAACAGAAACAACAATAACCATTACCACAGCATTATGTCTACACTTGTTGTTTGCTAGAATTCAAAGTTTCTGCATCCATGCGCTCGAGGATATGACGAGCTTGTTCCATACCATATGACCCAGGCTTTGTCACGAGCTGGATTCGAACCAGCACTTTCGGATGAGTTACATCCGACGAATTCCCATTCGATATTCCAGATGCTACTGCTGTTACAGCACAAAAGACTGGGAAAAGGTAAATAGATATTTAGAGGATGATGGCGGGGGGCGGAAACCTTTCCCTTTCTAGTTGTGAATTCCGTATTTCAAAAAAAAAAAGTAAAGAAGAAAAGGCATAACCAGAAGAATTGTGAAAAATAAGTGAATTTATCCAGTTGAGGCATGATTAGATTAATTGATTTCAACAAAATGATTCCCTCCAGACAGCTTCACTTTTCTTCCTCTGTGGCAAGAACTACATTTCGAAGCTTAAACCCATTGTTCTGGCCTTTGCTTCTGGTCGTACAGTGAACTTACAGTAGAATGTAATTGAAACCTACATCATATGCAACAGAGAAAGAGACTTCAAATTGATATATCGAGCTATATGATATAGTTCGAGATATTGGCAAGAAGATGATCGTTTAAGAAAGCTCCCATCATAAAGTTAGGATTTTACCTCGCTGGAAGGAATCTCTGGGCTTGTAACATGGGCAACAACTTCGATATTAATGAGCGTACAATCCATTTTATCCAGTTGAGTGTAAAGCACGCAGGATTTGAAGCGTAAGAAATCCCCAACGTCGACCTGTCATGCAAGTCCATCAAGCATTAGTTATATATACAGAAGAGAATGTGAACAAGAAGAGATTTGGATACAGACTAGTCTTAGGAAATCGATGTGATCAAGCTGTGGAAGTGGGGCACTAGACCGGCGAATGTATAAGCTGTGGAGAAGGCTAACTCAAATGCTCTATGCATTAAAAACCCTCCAAAGATCCTTCCATGGATGTTCCTCTGCTGAGGTTGGCATATAAGCGAATTATCAAGACTTGTATCTTTAAGAAGAATGCTGTTTCTGTCTGCAAGAGCTGGCATGTCAGAGAAGATTCTTCCTTCAGCCAATAGAGCTTCGAGCTTTTTATACTCCTCATGATCGAACTCTCTTCTCTCACCTCCCCTCTTCTTCTTCCTTTAAGTTATTCCTAATTTCGGCTTCCTCAAATAGATGCTTTTCGAGCTCAGTTTCAGGAGAAAGCCGGTTGATAGGGGAAGCCTTACCAGTTTTCGAATCACGCGCCAGAAAAATGAAGTTGGCAGTTAAAGCAACTGAATCTGAAGAAGCCTTAACATCTTCTGATAACAACAACAACAAAACAGAAGCAATTTTCAAAACTTTTGCGTTTGAGGACATGGTTGAAGTTGACTTTGTTAGACTATATATACATACTGAAATTCGGATTGCATAACTTCGAGTTGAATCTCGATAGATGAACGACCAACCAAAATGACAGAAGCAACAATCTTGAGATCATTGTCCACACTAATCGGCTTCTTTAAAACAATCTTATGAACAGAAGCTGTAACCAACAAGAATGGCCTTGTTGTGCTACCATCATCAGAACAATGCTGAATCACAAATGTAACACAAATACTCTAATTATATTTATACAAAAAGATCACTAAAGAAAATTTAACCAATCATCAAAATTCACCTATACTAGAAAATCACAGAATCCTAAAAAAGTATAAAACTTGGCACTCAATATGCCAAATCAACACAAAATTGGCTTCTTTCAAACAATCTTATGAACAGAAGCTGTAATTAGCAAGAGACGCCTTGTTGTGCTATCATCATCAGAACAATGCTGAATCACAATGTACACAAATATCCAGATTGTATTATATAAAAAAATCACTAAACGAAGTTAACACAATCATCAAATTTCACCTAGACAACAATTAGATTTAGAAGATCACAGAATCCTAAAAAAGCATCAAAGCCCCTAATTTGATTAACACAACTTGGCACTGAAGTTGATCAAAATCAACATGCAATTTTAGAAAAAAATCATACCTTTACGGAGATAGTGCCAGCTAAAGCATCGAGATCTTCAAGCAAGATCCCAAATCAATTTGAGCTTGAACCCCTAAAACAATTTCTCTCGATTTGAGCTTGAATTCTTCATCCTCACATCGAAAACTCTTATCTCCCATCTTTTCCTATAGATATGAGTTGCAATTCTGGATAATCAAGTGGTGAAAACAGAGGGAGCGGGTACCACATGTTTCTTTCGAAGTGTCATTGCGGCTTAGACGTCGTCATCTACACATCGACCACGAAACAGAACCCAGGAAGACCTTTTTTCCGATGTCCAAGTAGAAGAGACGTAAGTAATTTTGTTTTGATTTTCTGTTTTTCGGGTTTCGTTGATAGAATTTTTTCGTTTGTAAATGCAAGACCATTTGTTTAAATGGGTCAAAGATAGCGTGTACGAAGAGGTCATAGACGTTAAAGTTAAGGTTGCAGACGCCAAAGTTGAGGTTGCAGTCGAGATTGAAGAGTTAAAGGATAGGATCGAAGAATTGAAGGAAGATGGAATGTGGAGCAAAAGGGAAATCAAGAAATGGAAGTTTATGAACATATTGTGCTTGTTGTGCCTTTGTTTTACTGTCATTGTCATTGTCATTGCCATTGTGATCCTAATATGTAAAACCAATAAACAGAAATTTGTTCTTGGTTACTAGTGGCTTGGTTCTTTGTAATGTGTCTTTGGTAATGTGTATTTGGTAATGAAAAACTTTGCTTTGTTGTCTTGATAAACTTTGCTACTCTCTCATCCTTTGGCTTACCATCCGTGGAAGGCGGCCAATAAGAGACATGCTTAGAAATTGGGGCATGGAAGTGCCTCTCAAGTGTGTCTTTTGTATTACAAGAACTGAATTTTATTTCTATTTTACTTTGGTTGTATCTTATTTCTATTGTAAAACAAATTACTATATGTTTCAATCTTGTAATCTTCATAAAAGAGATTTAAAATGCCAAACAGAGTTAGAAAGAAAGACAAACCATTCATAAAACATTCAGACATGAACCAAACCAATCAACGTGAACAAAAAAACAGAGACAACATAGATTAGGTTCAGACAGATTCAACATGACCAAAAAACCAAAAATATAACATAAGCCATTGTGATCCTCGTGCTTGTGCTTGTGTGTGTGATCCTTGATGAGGTTGTGATTATGATCCTTGATAAGGTTGTGATCCAAGTCCTTGTGGTTCCTAATTTAATTGTATGTTGAGTCATAAGAAAAACATATATGATTTCAGTGCGGTTTAGAAAACAAAAAACAAATCTGATTTGCATTTTTCCGTGGTTGACCTCTTGATCTCTTTGGTAGACTCACAACAGTTCTATTTTTGCACGATTGCTTGTTGTGCCCTTCTTCATGGCAGTTAGAACATATAATGATCTTTTTTCCCTTGACATCTTATTGTTATTTGAAGAAGACGAAGATTCAATTCTTCTTTTCCTCCTAGCATAGTTAGGTGCCCTTCTGGGATTGCCTCTTCTCCATGGAGGTGGCAAGACAGGTAACCTATTCAATCTAGGCAACAATGGCATCCTGGACAGATCTAATACCATCTCTTTATGTTTCTCGCCACCTTATCCTTGTGTAATAGTCATTGACATAGTCCTCAACCTTTTCTTTTTTTTTCCTATAATCACACTTGCAACATGAACATATGGAATTCCAACCATTTGCCATTTCCTGCAACCACAAGTTCTCTCAACCATATCAACACTGTAGCCGATATCATTCTGATATAACTCATATATGTTGTTTCTGGCCATATATCTCGTGCAGTATTGTGCCCCAGCTATCATTTTCTCAATCTCAGCATGAGCTTTCTTTGTGAACCTTGTTTTTATCTTGTTAGCTATGCTATACCTCTTTGCATTTCTGACCATGCATTGCCTCCTCATGTCCTCTAGCAAATCCAGTAAAGGTTTTCTCCTAGTCTATCTAATAGTCCTATTGAAAGACTCACTAAGATTGTTGAAGTTGTCATTGGAGCAAGTGCCAATCCAAATGAAAGCTCTCGACTAGGTCAGTGGATTAGTAAGTTGCAGAGATGTGTAAGCTTGAGGATTGTAATTCTTTAGTTCTGCCATACGATCAGTGAACTCTCATGTGGTGTAGCTGCGTGCTATCTTCCAAAAAAGATGTTGTAGTTCTTGATCATGGTTGTATCTCTTCCAATTATCCATTATGTGTTTTTCACATTGTCGATGCTTAGCTTGTGGAAGTATGTTATGGATAGCTTCCACTAGACCCTGCAATAAATAAAAACAAAAAGTTTATTACCCTGCAAAAAAAAAACTAGTCCTCATAGTAACAAGACTTACCGATTGTTTATCAGAAATGATAGCTATAGTGCTCATAGTAACAAGACCCAAACTTGCAGAGAGATGTCTCAAAAACCAGTCCCATTTTTCGTCATTTTCTATTTCTACAACTGTCCAAACAATAGGAACAATCCTACTATCTCCATCTCTTCCAACTACAGCTAGAACATGACCTTTTATATCCCATTAAAAAAAAGCTCCATCTAATCCTATGATGGGTCAACATGTTTGTTTCCAAGATTCTTTTGTGATTTAAAACAAATATACAAAGGGCTAAACCTCTGTTTGCTTCCAATTACTAGCCCTGAGACTGTCTCAATCTCAAATTCTGAGTCTTTGTTCTGCTTCAAAACCTCTACTTGATAATCCCATATTCGTGCAAACTGGGATTCATGACTTGTCTTTCTTGCACTCATCACTTTGGTCTTCACCTTCGCACACTGGTCTTGAGTCACTTCCAAGTTGTATTCCCTCTTAGTCTTAGCAACCATGTCATATTTTGTAAGCTTTGGATTCAGTCTCAGCCTTTCCTCAAACAAAAATGCAATAAAAGACCGCTTTAACATCTTCGAATAGCCTGACCTCACACATATATGCTCATTGACATAAAATATTATATGCATCTTATGTTTCCTCCTCTTATATGAACAATAGAATCTCCACGGACATTTAACACCATCATCATCACCATAGCAACACTTTGCACCAACAACCATAGATTGAGACCTATAGAGTTTAATGTTATACCTTGTCTTTAAAGAGTACATCAACACTGCACACTTGAAGTCTTGGGGAGAGTTGTAAGTTTTCTCAATTGCTAGCAAAACCTCTGGATCGTTAACATCTCTACGACCTGCCTCTTCTTTATCTTTGTATTCTTCTGCGAGCTCGTCTTCATCGTCTGATGACAAAGGATATGGAATCTTATCATCGTCCCAGATATCATTACCATTGTCATCGTCCTAGATATCATCACCATTGTCAGAATCATAACAAGCTTCTTCTGCTCTAACAACCTCCGCGAAGTTGTCCTCAATGTTAAAGTTCACATCTTCTTCAACACATAAACAACCGTGCACTTTGTTATCAACGTTATCTCCACCACCTATTGCATCTTCAACATCATCGCAATATTCATCACCATACACCGCATAGTAATCTTCACTATCAGCCTCCACTGCAAGCTCCACTTCAAGCTCCACTTCAGGCTCCACTTTCGTTTTCGACGCCGACGTGGAGCTCGGCCTTTATCTCCGGCAACAGAATATGATACGCCTACAACCAGATGAGCTTGACCTCCATCAGACTCTTGAACGCCTTGCGGTGGAGCTCGAACTCCATCTCTACCATCAGACTCTTAAATGCCTTGTAGTGGAGCTCCAACTCCATCTCCGACAATACTATTTGATTTGCCTCGTGGTGGGGCTTCATCTACAGCGCTTCTGTCAAACACAACTACACTCAGTGAATTCGTCCTACGGTGAAGATTTAACTCCATCTCCGACAACCTTAATCACATCCTTATTTCTCACTTTCGGCATTTGGGGCAGCAAAGAGAATCAATTTTGATTTCAATTTTGAAATTCTTTTAGGGATTTGGGGATTTTTGATTAGACGTTTGAATCAAAACATCGTCGTATTTTTACTAACGGATTGGTTAACGACATATTAACATCTATTAGTTGGTATGTTATCTGATTTAACGTCATGTCTTCTTTGGCTGGACAAAGGAAAGTTCATGTCTAAAAAACTTAGTTAACAAAAGTTCATGATTTAAATGGCTTACAACGAAATTTGTGTTTTAAATGGCATAAATTTGAAAGTTTGTGATTTTATTGATATTTTTCCTTTGTTTGTTCCTTTGACTTTGGAGATTTCGATTCTTTCTCTTTGACATTACTTTCGTGTTTTGTAAGATTAACTTGCAACACATTTTCTTTATTTTTTGATATATAACTAGATTAATAACCCGCACATGGGTGCTATTTGTTTTAATTTGTTTTGTTATGTATAAGTAAGCATAAATTATAAGTATTATAGGTTTTTAGAATATTTGCATGTTAGTTGTGTATTAAGTGATTTAGGTAAGTGAAAACTAATAATATTATAGGTAAATTAACTAAGATTGTTTATAGCATAATAATAACTTTCGAATATAAATATATTTGAAAGCATACTATTTTCAGTTTAAAACTTTATGTATATATATATATATATATATATATATATATATATCAGAATAAATAAAGCTTATGGTAAGATATAGAAAGTTATTTTAGTCAAATTTAAGTTTGAAAAATAGCATAATATATAAAATAAAGGAATAATTCATTATAAAGGAGTTCTAGCAAAAAATTTGTCCATATATACATTTTTTTTTGTAAATTATCACTTTTTCCTAAACTACCCCTACTACTAGATTAATACAATTTTTTTTAAAAAAAACCATATAAACATGTAGATACACACCTATTAAGAAGATTTGAAGAAGATTTTTTTTCATTTTAGGCAGTTTTAAGTAGGTTTTTAGCTTGATGAAAGTTGTTATGAAAATTTTAGAATAGGTATTCTGGCGAGATAAAATTATTAGATTATGTATTCTAGCATTTATTCATGGTTTGAAAAAATTATATTATGTATTCTAGTAATCGTTCATGTTCTAGGATTTTTAGAATACAAATATTAGAATACCTATTCTGAATTATTTAGAATACACATTCTGATATTTTTAGAATACTTATTCTAGCATTTGTTCATGGTTTGAAAATATTATATTACGTATTCTAGCGACTAGAATACGTATTCTGATAATTTTAGAATATGTGTTCTGAAATTTAGAATATCCAAAAGGATAATAACTGAATTTTAAAATTATTTAAAAAATATCAAAGATAATGACTAAAAAATTATTTGATATCTTAAATAATTTAAAAATAATTTCGGTTATCCAATATGAATAACTTATATCATTTAAAAATAACTGTGAATTATCTTGATTTCAAATTTATATAATTATACTTTATATGAATTATCCTGATTTCAAATTTTGATCACATCTAATAACAATTTCCCTTATATCAAAGATATTTAGATTCTACTTTGTATGAATTTTCCTGATTTTAAATTTTGATTGTTAGAATACGTAATATAATTTTGATTTCAAATCAACTAACCAAAGTGTTTTTACTAAAATTATCATCAACGTTTAAACAAATAACGTAGCACCAAGTATTAAAAGAAGAATATGACCATTGACCATTCATAACCTTTTACATCAATCCATTAAAGGGTTAAATTAAACAGTAACGAAAAACTCAGTTTCATTAGCTTATACCATCATCTCATAAGTAAAAGAAGAAACTAGCTCTGGCCTAGGGAATCAGGATTTACTCCAACAAACCGGATATTGTGATGAGTTCTTCAAACTTCTTTTTCATGAACATCACTGAAAGGGGCAACACAAGTTTTATGGGCTTTAGGGCCCTCGCAATCTATGGGCCGGCTCTGTTGTTGCCTTGTAGGTTTCTTTTGTAGTCACAAACTGGCTTGACGTAGAAGAACGTCTTTGGGTGATTTGGCTTGCTTAAGTTTGCAAAATGCAAAACCATGTGGACACACCAAATTTGATGTTTTGCCGTTTGGTTTGGCATGCCCTAAGAAACCATTCTAAGACCACGTGTTAAGATAATCATTCCATTTTCAGATTATATTCCAAGAAACCAGACAAGGGGAACATATTATCAGTCACATAAAAGTACTTTCACAAGCTAAAATGCAAACATAAAAATTCTCAAAATGTAATCAATTATGAGGCTGCATTGTCTTTGACATCGCTTTAACCACATCAACCATAAGTCCAGTCATCATCACTAAACGCTCCATTTGATTATTCTGGATCTTCTTAAATTCTGCATCGAGTGATCTTATTTGGTCCATCTTCAAGTTTATCCCACCTCGCAATCACAGTGGCTTCATCTGAACCAAAAGATAACATATTCTCTGCCTTGATAAAAGATGCAATCTCTACACCGGAGGATAGACGAGTGCTTGCATCATATACCTCGTGAGTTGAGTTGGATCTCCTTAAACTTTCTTTTAAGTTTCTTACTTAGTTTCGAAGCCAAAACACCATTCTTCCTCCAAATCTTCTTCGACAGTTCGACAGCTTCCTGGTCAAAAGATGTAGGAAAAAACATATGATCTTCTTCACTATTTCCCTTTATAAGGCACCTTTGGAGATCCTTCAAAAAAATTCTTCAATCTCCCAACTCTGTTTTTAACTACATGACTTTTGCTAGTGTCGAAATAGACCAAATCTTTCACATAATCACAAAAGCGATCAATATTCTTAGAAGGGTCTCCTCTCCCAGAGGCGAAGTCAAGAATGGCTTGAAGCAAAGCTAGCTGATCCCTTTGAGTAAATAACCATGGAGACAATTGGAGCTTGTTTCTTTCACTTTCAGAAGACTTCTTAACCGCTTCCTGAGTTTCCAACATCTCCACTTCCTCAGTCGTCATCCTCAGCTTAAATATTAAAGTAGATCTGTTAGTCTCAGCAACAGTAAGAAACTTAACAAAATGTAGTGTGAATTTCTATCTCATTCTACAAATATATATACATGTAATTACATGCACATGAAGCTTTACAAACCTGATTTTGTATCTTGACTAGTGCTTGAAGATGTAAGGATGTATCAGATATATATAATGGAGTCGAATAAAATAGGTTAAAGGTGTACAGGGTTGTAGCTGCCGTCCATGTTTTCTCCCAAGGAAATTAGAAGCGTATTAGTAAAATTTGCCGACTAACTGAAGTGATCGATCGATCAAGTATATGCCCTATCGATCATACATGATCTGAATTCTAAGGTAATTCTACAATGAAGCTTTTACCTGAGATAGTGGTGGAGTTTTGAAGTCGCAAAGGAGGAGAAGAACCGTCACAAGGGAGGAGAAGAACCGTCGAGTTCGTTAGAGCCGCCGCCGGAGAAGAGAAGATCGATGGTGTGTTAGGAGAAGAGAAGAGGAGTTTGGCTGAGATAGTGGTGGAGTTGTGAAGTCACAAAGGAGGAGAAGAACCGTCGCAAGGGAGGAGAAGACCCGTCGAGTTCGTCGGAGCCGCCGGTCGGAGCTGCCGCCGGAGATGAGAAGATCGATGGTGTGTTTGGAGTTGTGAAGATCCATGGTGTGTTTGGAGAAGAGAAGTTTGGGGATCGATCGTGTGTTTAGGGATTTGAGGTGTTTTTGTTTTTTATTTTATTTTTTTTTAAATTTCGTTAAATTATATATATCATTTAAAATTAATAAATAATATTTTTTAAAAATCAAACCTCTTTTTAAATCAGAAGTTTTGATATGTTTTATTTTAATTAAAAAAAATTAGGAGGGTAAAATAGGATTAAAGAGTTTAAAAGGATTAGATGAATAACTTTTATTAAAAAAGTTTTAGATAGACAAATTTGTTGAAATTCCTCCTATATAATAAATTTTCCCTAAAATAAATATATTATAAAATGAATTAAACAATAGTAAAATTTTATTATATACTTATGGTTATATAAACTTTGGATAGTTATATTGAAATGATGTGTGCCAAATTTTATATAACATACTAATATTTATCAAAAATTTAAATAGACAATTACCAAAAAGACATTTATAATAATGATTCAATGATTATTTGTTTTAGTTTCCATTTTGTTTTTGAGGAAAAAAATAAAAACAAATATAGCTACACTACTAGTCAAAGAAATTTTGTCTACAGTAGTATAGCTATTCACACTTATCAAGATAATTAAAAAAAAACAAAAAAATCTTATCTTTCTAAAATCATACGAATGTTCAAGATTTCTTCTTCTATTCTGAGTTTTAGAAAATTTCTAGATTCTTACAAAGTTGTTGGAGAATTGCTCTGTTAAAACTCGACTTAAGAAGAAAGGAAGTTAGAGTTTATGATTTAATTCAAAATTTTATGTAAAATCAGATGTGATGTCTCATAATTGTCTTCAATTCCTGAGTTTCAAAGTCTGAAAGATCAATTCCTTATGCTGTATAGTAGTAGATCTTGCTTACAATATCCTCATGATGTACTCAATCTTGTTTTAAACTATATAATTGTTTCAATTAAGATATAAATCGATTGATAGTATAGGAAACTATTGATTATATAATTTCAAAATTGGGTTTAAAATCGATTAGCTTTGAATTTCAGTTGGTCTTTCAATTTATAACCAGTGAGTCATGTTTTTTGTTTTGATATTCATAGATCAATGATTTCCAGAAAGATTTGGCTTTGCATTTCCATTTAATTTACAAATTTCTTCAATAGTAGAGCTAAGAACACATATATAAGTCTATCACTTAAAGATCCAATGATTGATTATATTGTTCCAAAAATTAACCAAAATGAATAGGCAAAGGTTACCAATATGATGCATTGTTTATGGAAGATTTAAAGTGATTAATATACTATTGTGATCTAACATTTTTTGGTAATGACATAAACAATGGAAAGGAATTTGTAGTACATTAAGAATCATTGTAAAGGACTCATTATGCACATGTAATAACATCATTTCTACATTTTGATAGATTTCGTGCCTAAATTAGTTTGTTTCTAATCAAAAAATTATTAATTAACTTAAAACATAATAAATACTTAAGTCATCATGACATACTTAATATATACATGCAGACATAAACACTTAAAATATTAAGTCGCTAATAAAACCAAAAAATTAATAAAGAAATTGTCTTAGATAAACATAACAACACAAGTAGTACTCAAGATTAGAAGCATTTTCAAAATGTATAGTAGTCAAACCAAACAGGTTCTTCCTCCTCTTTCTCCACATTGTAAAATGTTTATGTGAAAAATGACCTATATTAATAAAGAAAAATTGATTTAATTATTATATGTTTTCCAAATATGATACAAAAAAATTAATGTTCATTGTGGTAAAATATAAAAATTATACATATTTAGTTTCACTAAGCTCTTCCAATTCAGGGTTTAAAAGAATCTTTGAACATCCAACTCTATTAATAGCAAAAGTTTCTCCTAAATACAAAATATTTTCTATATCAGTGCATTCTTGAAATAGTTATATCTACTAAAACATGGACATGATAAAGTAAATTAATTACCTCCATGTTTTATCAACCTCCAAAAATGCAATACACAAAAACTTTAGCGCGTTCAACAAAATTTAGATCATAGTCTCCTTAACGCCATTGAACCATAAATTCCAAATATGAATTTCTAATAGCACAACACTTCATGAAATTACTACTGAAATGCATTTAACAATATTCATTATTTTAATAGATTTAAAAAGAAGTTATACAATAGAAAATCCAATAAACTATATAAACTTACTCATGATCCACAGTTTCAAAGCTTAGTGTCATACATTTATAATCTACCTCATTCTCTTTTGGAACATAAGGAATTCTTTCAGGATTCCTAAACTTTTTCGCAGCTCCATACAAATCTAAATGAAATAAAATATTAAAAATCTATATTAAGCATCTAATTTAGTAAAATAGTAGATATAATAGTATAGATATTAACGTACCTATTGAAAATTCGAGAGCAATAGAACTTTAATCAAAATCAGCATAAGTATCTTTAAATTCATAAAACAAACTGTCAGAGAATTTAGGAAAAGATAAACATGTAGTTGTGTTGGTGAAAATTGATTTGGTAAGCATGGTTTGAGTTTCTGATAGGTTTGATTGGATCTTTAACATCAAAGCCTGAGATGATGATCCATTCTCCTTCTTTCATTGTCTATGAATGTAAAATGAGATAAGAATTTTCAGGCACAAAAACTTCAATTTTCGTACCCTAGACATGTAAAAGGAAAAAATTTAAAATAAAAATGGCAAGTAACTGTTAAAAATAAAAAAAATAGATAAGTATATAGATCATACACTTAAATCAGAGATAATCATGTTATCCATCAAGAGAAGTTTGTTTGTCAAACCACAAACTTAGCACTTTGACACTACTTTTTCATTACAAAGACCTCTTGCCAAAGAAGAAAAAGGTTAAAAAGTATCCATTGGAAAGAAGAAATCGGAACTGAGGTGAAAGAAAATGTGATTTAGGGTAGGAGAAAAATTATGTATCCAAAAATATATAGTCGTTTAGGCATAATATATTATGTAGATATATTATTTACTTTTCTATAAAATTTGGTAATATTTTCTATATATTCTTCTCTATCAAATCTTTTCAAAACTGTCAACATTTAACTTTTTACACTAATAATACTGATAAGATTCCGAGAAATCTGATAAAATCTGGTAAGTAAATATGGTAAATAGTAAAAGTACTATTCCTCCTATATTTGTTTCTTGAGACTCTAACAAAAGCTGGTTAGATTCTAAAGATTTTTTCATGATTCAAGTTACTATGTAATCCAATTGGGAACAAATATCAATCAAAATAAAATTAAACCGAAAAAAACCAAACCCCATCAATTAAAGAAATTAAAGTTGTATTTAAATTAAGTATGTTTTCAATATCTCATATAAGTTTAATGTGATTACAAATATCATGATATGGCCGTTTATAATAAAACTTAACATTATTTTAATAACACATTAATATAAAGATGATTAGGGAAAACTATTGTTGGAGATAAACAATAAACAATGAATAAAAAGTAACATGAATACAAACTAAGTCATAATTAATAAAAACGTAACATGAATATAGACATGATTTGAACATAATAAATTGATATTATATTTTACTAAAATGAAAGGAGTCAGTTATTGATCTGAAAATTAACTTTAGCACAAAAAAAATAAACAATGAATGTAAAGCTTCACTTAAAGTTATTATCTAACTTACACTTTAATTTTTTTGTTTAAAATGAATAAACATGAAACTAACTAAAGGTTTTTGAAACCTCTTTGAAAACAACATTCATTGTTTTCTTTTGTGGCTTTCCTTCATCCACAATCAGCACCCTTAATCCTTCTCTAGTTGTAACTATAGAAATAACAACATATAGTTGACCATGAGAAAAGCAAGGCCTAGGTAGAAACAATCCAACCCTTTCCAAAGATTGCCCCTGACTTTTGTTTATTGTCATTGCAAAACATAAAGTAAAAGGTACCTTCGACGCATCCGGAATGGTAATTGGGATCAAAAACTTATGACCAACCCTATTTCCTGTAAGAATTGTCGCTTCTACAACAAATTCAGCCATTTGTATAATCTTCAACCTTGTGCCATTCATTAACCACCTATAGGATCAATATTCCTTAGCAACATTACTGAACAACCAATCTTTAGTCGAAGAGTGTGATTTAGTTATCCAGAAATCTTGATATTATTTAAAAAATCCAGAGTCAAAACTGGATTGTTTCTATTATGAGAGGGTCTATACTATCACAACTTAGGTATACTCTTTCTTCTCCTGAAAAAATTATAGTTAGTTAGCAATAGAAATTAATAGAGTGAAAGCATAGAAAATCTAAAATATGTACTAAGGTTAAAATGAATACTAACATTTTAGTTGTTCAACCATACTTTCATTAATTTGGTTGACATCTTCATTGTTTGGACACAAAATAGCTCTTTTTCAAAAAATTCATGATCTTTTTCATCTTGCAACTTTGATAGATTACCATAAATCTCTATGCATATTGCATTAATAGGGTCTTCTCCCTTCAAAATGAGTAGCTCTTTTGGAATTTCTATTAGAGCTTTTCCATCATTAGGTTCTGAAATTCTCCCATCTCCAACAGCTAATATCCAGTCAGAAAATTCTTTGATTTCCTTTGCTTCAGTAACATTCAAATTATTACCAAAAAGATGCATATTCTTTGTCAGTCTTAATACCTCACAGTTATTGCAAAGATAAGATAAATTAAAAGCAGTCATAACTATTTATGGTCTGTCAGCACCATTGATTACTGGTAGTACATGCCTAAATTCACCTCCAAATAAAACAACCTTTCTGCCAAATGACTTTTTTTCTACATTTCCAATAATATCATTCAAAGTCCTTTCTAAAGATTCAAAGCAATGTTTACTCATCATTGGAGCTTCATCCCAAATAATAAGAGCATCTTTTTTAACTAATTCAGCCTTGTCTGAATAAGCTTTCATATTACACAAACTAAGTTCAAGAGGATTTAAAGGAATTCCAAACCTTGAATGAGCTGTCCTACCACCTTCTAACAAAAGAGAAGCAATGCCACTTGATGACACATTAAGTACAATGGATCCTTTATACCTAATGGCAGCAGAGAGATTTTCCACAAAAAAGGTTTACCAGTTCAACTAAATCCATATGCAAAGAAAACGCCTCCTAAATTGTTGTTAACTGCATCCATAACCTTATCATAGATATTCTTCTTTTTAGGTGTAAGCATTGTAATCCATGTATCATTTTTGGGCTAAATCATCACTATCATACGCTATTCATCTAATATTAAGACATTATTATCGTCAATAATATCTCTATGTGGTTGTGGCATAGTTTTATATCCTACAAGAGAACCACCCTTCCTTTTCAACATTTTTTTTAATCTCTTCTAGTGTATATCTCTTTTAATCCTCATCAGATAAAATTAGATCTGCAGTTAAGAATAAGTTGATGATAAGTAGTTATAAACTTAATCAAAATTTAAAATTTAAGATTATAATACATTTTTACATGGTCTATTGAAATATAACCTCCTTTTTGATTGAATATCTTCTGATAGCAAATACCATGTTGCATCCCAAATAGTCTCTGTTGAAGATAAACTATCTAACATGATAATGAAAGTTGTCTAAGGCAAAAACCAGTATCCCATAAACTTGGTCTATTAATATCATCAATGTACTCTTTATCATTATCTAATAAACCTAAGGCATAACATGCATATCTCCAAGTTTTATAAACCGCACCATCAAGAGTTCTTAACTCTTCAAAACTTCTTGGACCTGGTTGTACATTGAGAAGTACTCTCATATAATATTCATCTTCTATATTCTGGAGAACATAGTTAATTCTTCCTATAGCAAACCTTTTTTTTTCTTTTATTAAACTTTTTCTTCTTGCTAACATATTTAAACCTTGTGGGAATGTCTACATAAGTCAGCTTCCTAACAAAATCATTGACTTTATTCAATTTAGCCAAGAACATAGAGTTTTGAAGTTTTTCCCTATTCAAAACTTTCTCTACTTGATCATCTCCCTTAAAATATATAAGTTGCTCGCCTGGCAAATGGAAATATAATTTCATAACAGATCTTGACCAATTTTTTTATAAGATATTTTAAAATTCTCCATGAGACTTCATAGGCAGGTACATACCTGACAAAAAATTTATTAACAACAAATGTGAGAAAAATCATAAGATATTTGTAAAATTAGAAATAACTAATCTCAAATGTTAGAAAAATTAGAAAACCTACAATCAAAATAGTCTTTTACTTCATTCTTCTTCTTCTCTGAAACATTATCACCACTATTTGACTTTTCATTTCCTGTTCCTTTTCCATTCACTACTTGTTGTTGAGCCATAGACGGCTCAACAACAATTGAGACACGATCATTTCCCTTAATAATGTACTTAAAAATGTATTTTACAGAACTTGTTTGGTTACACCACTCCACATTTATATGAGCTCTGTATCACAGAAAAAAGTTTTTATTATACGGGATAACATATTTGTTATTGCATTTAAGACCACTCTTCTCAACAAATATATTTGACTCCCGCCGCCTGTAGATTGCATTTCCTTTCTTATCAATTATGGTGTTCTTCACGAGTTGTTTAGGGAAAAATTTAGAACAGTTACCCTCAGCCATACACGGTAACTTGAGGTTAATAGCACCACATTGTCCATGAATCATCATATCTTTTACAACTTCGTAAAGGGCTGGATCTTTGTTAATGTCAGGAATCTCAGTTGAAGTAATTTCATCAATATCACTTGCTTTTGTTAATTTACTCTATTGATCCCACCAGATCAAAATATGAGCATGTGGAAGTCCTCTTTTCTGGAACTCTACTGTATACATAGCTGCATTTTCCGAAAAATATAAGATAGTATTTTCATACTTAGAATAAACAAACTATGCACTTTAAAATATCAAATTGTAAATAAATCAAAACATACATGAAGAAGTCTTCCCTAGAATCCACTTCTTTGTTAAATCAACAATGAGAGATTCAAGTTTAATCTTGAAGATCTTGCATATAACATATAGCCTATCTTGAGACCTCAAATTATGTTCATCACAAATTCTATTTAGTTCAAGCCACTTTGAGTTGCAAGTAAATATTATAAAAAACCTGGAAATCCAAAATGTTTACACAAGGCCATTGCATCTAAGTACATATGTCTCATATATCTTAGTCCACTTGTGAAAGTAGATAGCATATAACATGTGATACCTTGATCATTTAAATCATTCTTTCCCTCATCTAATGCCTTCTGAAAAAAATTATAATTATCTACCCTCAAAAATGACTGATTCAGCTTAATATAACCCAACCTGTTAAACTCTATTGTAGTATAGGAATCAAACAAAAAATTTTGGAATAGCCTTTTATAACAAAGTAAGATATGCTTCTCATATCTTCTTTCCTGAATCTTGAACGCAAACCATTGTCTAATAGAGATGAACTTGTTTTTCTTCTTCTGCCTAATACTTGTGTAATGTTTTTCTATACCAGTCTGAAACCATCTTCACCATAAGGAAACAATAGTGGATACTATAAAGCAAGATAATTTGGATGCATTTCACTTATCCTCTGTAAGGTTCCAGATTTTTCTTGCAAAATGATATCTACTTCTGATGATGTAGGAAGTTATAGACCCTTTCATCATTTTCTCGTGTACTAACGATCCTCATATGAAAATTTTCTTTAATTACTTGGTGGAATGCAGATTCATGGAAGTAGCCGTTGCATGACAACATGACAGTCATGACTCTGCATTCCACTAAACTTCCATGATTCCATAACATTTGTAACTCATAGATCAATGGTTGTAGGAATACATCTAGTGATCTCTTAGGATGCTTTAGGCAAGGGACAAGCACGGAGAGAAACAAAAACTCTCTATGCATGCACATAGATAGAGGCAAATTGTAAGGAGTTACGATTACAGGCCATAACGAATATTGCATTCCATGCTTTCCAAATGGGTTAAAACCATCTGTGCATAATCTGATGTATACATTCCTTTGCTCCAACACAAAATCCTAAACTTTGATTGAAAATATTTCCACGTTTTTGCATCTTAAGGATGTGAGATATCCCCTTCTTAAGTATGCTCTGCATGTCATTTCATTGGTTCTTCCATGTGCTATGATTGATATAACTTCTTCAACCTCTCAGTTAACAGTAAATACCATATCCGTTTATACGAAATTGGAACTCTCCCACTTGTTTCTCTGAAACTGCGGTTTACGACAAAATTTACATCTTAAGCGTCTTTCATCTTCTCTCCAATATATCATACAATTATCTATGCATACATATATCATCATTCAACTTACAGATGAAAAAGCCGAATGACCTTCTCTACACCCCTTATATAGTGGCTGTTTCGCTGCGTTTGGCATATAAAAAAACTTGTGCTTCTATATTTGTTTCTTCAACCCTATTTCCAATTACAACGGCCGATGACATATTCACTCTAAACACATCGTTCACCATCTCAACAGTACCTACACCAAAATCTAATTTTGTTCTATGTTCTCTAAGGTTTCTATAACATATGGTTATCTAATACTACCATAATCATAATTTTTCCCCATGTAGATGCCACATCTTGTAACCCGACATAAATCATTCATATACAATTGATTCCAAACAAACTCAATCTTAACATTATGTGAATTCCGACAATTAGAATATGGACATTTCAACTTACGAATTTTTTGCAACTTGTTGATTTTTGCCAATTCCATGAACTCGAATGTACCTTGTGCATATTATTCTTTCATTAAGTTTGACTCCAGATCCATTATCTGTTCATCCATCCATGATCAAAAATAACCCAAAAAGATATCTCTTTTCGATTTCAAAGAAGTTTTAGTAATGTATTGAGTTGTGAATGTATGTGGGAGTGTGGAAACATATTTATAAACTCATAGGCCATTGGAAATCCGTCATAAATCCATCACAAATCTTCAAAATCTCAAACGGCTATACAACGGATATATTAACACATATATTTTCTGATGGATTATGAAAAACCCATCGGAAACTTCAAATTCTCAAATGGCTATATAACAGATATATTAACATATATTTTATGACGGATATCCGACAGGTTTTTCACAATCCATCAGAAATTAGTCAAAAATTTTCTGACGGGTTTATATCCGTTGGAAATTTCTAACAAAATTCCGTCGGTTGATATATAATCAGAATTCTGTCGGTTAGTTGTCAGAAATTTCCAACAGCAACCATATCCGTCGGAAAATTTTTCCGTTTCTGGTAGGTTTTCTTGTAGTGTTTCTGGTATCTCTATAAGGAAAGTTTCAAATGCCATGGCAGCAACCAAGCTGACATGTCTGTCGACCACCATAAATTCTCAGTCATTCTGACCTTCAATGATCTTCCCTTAGAACACAGTAGACTAATGCAAGATTCTAATCCACCATAGTAATGGCATAAACACCAAAAACCACAGCTAATTCTAGAATTCAAAAAGCTCGGCAGGGTTGATTGTTAATCTCTAAAGAAGATTAGCTAGGATTTAAAATCCTATGTTGGTTTGTGGTTTGTAAAACTCCAAAGAAGTTTTGAAAAAAATCAGCTTGAATTCAAAAAGCTATGCATGTTTATGGCTTGTTCCAGATGAAGAACTCCATGAGAGAGCTTGGTATATACTCCCTCCGTTTCTAATTGATCCTAATCTGTATCAAAAAGATACAATTTTAAGGTTTTATGCACTTTTTATTAGTTATTGATGATGAATTGTAAAATTCAAGAAAAATAATTGAATACTATTGGTTTACAGTTATCAAAATTGCTAATCACAAAAACAAATGCATTTATAAACAACATCGTTTTATTTAAAATATACAATTAAAAATCATTGATAAAACAATATTTTTTTGAGATATATATATATATATATATATCTAATTTTATTTATCTCCACCAAACCACCATTTTATTTTTCTTATCTCTCCTTCATTGCCACACCGTCATGGTTTACAGGTTTTTAAACACAGTGACAATACATATGATTGAACATCTATTTTAGAGACGGTGATATTTTGACGAGGATACAATTACGAGAGTTTTTTTATTTCCTGTTGAGGTTTACATCGAAAGTAGAGAAAAAAAGAGTATGTGAGTTTTAGAGAATTAAGCAAAAATATATATAGGTGTAAATTTACAAAAAAAAATTAAAAAATTGAAATTGAGAGAAATTCAAAAAAATTCTTAAACTAATAAAATAAAAATTGTTCACTATGAGATAGATGCCACATCATCAGAATTATGACGTGGCATCCACGTTGTATCACACTTTAATAGCCACATATGCAATATTTCACGTGTATTATTAATTTCACACAAAATTTGAATTGGGGTTTGAAATTCAAATTAATAATTAGTTAGGGGTATGTTTTCGGCTATTTTTAAATGAAAATATAAATTCAACATAATGATATTGTGTGGATATGTACAAGCCGACTTCCCTCGTAGAAGCATATCTAAAATAATAAAGTTTAAACTCAAATAATTTTCACCTATAGTATAGGCAAAATTAAAAACTAAAACTGAATGAGAAAGTAGTGATGCAAGAGAATGAAAAGATACTAAATGATTAACTCTAATGTAAGCACGACTCTTAGTCCTTTTTCTAATTGTTTTTTCTTGGTTAGTCAAATTCAAACGACATATTAAAAATAAAATAACTAAACCACATGTGTTACCGGGGGATATAGCCGATTTGGTCGATTTGAACCAAATAGGAATATCTGAACCGGGTCAATGATTTATCAAAAACCATAGAACCTGAGTATAAATTGCTGCCTGGCTAGATGTCTAACCCGATTTATATTATAGTGGTGTATAAATGGTATACAAAAAATTTAGAATATTATGCATCAAGATTCCTAGTTGATTATGTTAAAAGCTTCTTAAGTTGGACTTGAAGTTAGAATTGAGACGTTATTGAAAAATATATTAGAAATATGATAATGTGAATATCCTTGTCATGCTTCCACCCCTGATCGCTTTGTGAATGTCCTTGTTACGAGCAGCTGGTAAGAGCCGATTCTCTTCAGCAAGCCGTGTGATCTGATCCTCCAAGATCCCCTTCTCATCTTGTGCAGCAAATATCTGATCGATAGTCTTTGGTGAATTTTTCCTTGAAATCATCACGGGCAGTTTGGATACTCATTACCTTCGGTTGAAGGATCTCAGATGCCTCCACCTTCTCAGCATCTCGTACTTTGAAAAATTGCATCGTTTTCACCATGGTTTTTAGTTCCTTCATCACACTCTTCATATCTTCGAGCTATGCTGCTTGGGGCCTTCAGCTAGCTTCCTCTCATACGAAGAGACCAACGGTTCATAGCTGCCATTGCCTGCAAACATAAAATGATTCATGAGTAAGGATACTGAAATACGTAAAGAAATTACTTCAAATGAGTCATTTACCATCATGTATACCACCACCATGTAAGTGTACTCTTCTTGACCTGCCATATTCTTTACGTCTGTAATCTGGCATCCGACAGACTTGAAATGCCTCGCCAATGTTGCCATGCTAGCAGGCTCATTGGTGACTGGGCCTTCCCGACTATGCTTGAAACACCAGAGATAAGTGCTACCGGATGATGCACCGCTGGACAAAGAATTTGCCCTAGCTTCGACCACTTGAGGCTTGTTGTCCAGGATCGAGCTAGCCCCAGTATGATCCCCCTTCACTAGAGGATGAGATTCAATGCGTTCTCCCGATCCATTGGAGCTAACGACAAAATTTCCTTGTTGAGCCAGCATGACTTCGCCCCCTATGGGCACTAGGGCCATTAGTGCAGCCTTACCAGCTCCTTCGGTTCCCTAAGCTGGAGGGTTTTGAGGAATCAGGATCGGACCACTTATGACATACCCGTCCGTAAAGGCAGCATCAATCTCTTAAGAGCAAACCTTTCTCGAGCTCTCAACTCAAGTTTGGTTGGCACAATAGAAGCTCTGTCTCCTTGACATACTCGTTGAGGTGCTTGCGGTTGAACTATGAAACTATTGGGATAACTCCACCAATAACATGTCCCTAAACTCGGTATATGCGAGCACGATTAAAAATAATCCAATTGGTTATGTTTTTCCTCAGATGCTGAGTGTGTACTCGAAAAGCATCGTCTGATTGGATTCTTCCCGGAGTATCTTAGGAATACAAAAAAAAACAAGATCATGATATAGGATCAGAATCACTCCAATCTATGATCACTAGATGATCAAGAGATTCCAAGTCTAATCTAGCAGAAGATGGAAATGAAGATAGAGATGAAGGTGGATAGAGATTGACTCGCTCAATCGATGAACAAAATAATTTGATTTGAATCACTCAAATAACTCATAATCGATTACATCATTGTTTGATTATTAATTCATCTTTTTTATAGTAGAACCCATGGTCCAATACCTTTCTCTTTGTTTTTCTTTTGAATTTCAACTCTTTTCATTTCTTATTTACAAAACCAAATCTATTTTGCTCTATATTACTTAGAATTTTTCATCTCTAATGCGTGATCGTCAGTATCTGTGGATTGATTACAATGTACTCAACGTACTTTGGTTTATTTGATAGAACCTGTTGCAAAACTCATTTATCAAGCAGCCAAAAGGTTTTGAGGATTATAATCACATGAGCTATGTATTTAAGTTAGGAAAACATTATATGGGTTAAAATAGACTCCAAGAGCTTGTACGAGCGGTTAACTACGTTTTTTATTAATCAAGGATATGAAGATGGGAGTGTGGATAAAACACTATTTATGTTAGAGAGAAAAAATGGACTGATAATCGTTCAAATCTATGTTGATGACTTAGTATTTGGTTCAACATGTGAGATGCATGTAGATCAGTTTATAAAAAGTATGAATCAAGAGTTTGAGATGAATATGTGCGTTGAATTGACATACTTTCTGGATTTCAGGTGAAACAGACTGGTGATGAGATATTTGTGACATATAGCAGTTATGCTAAAAAATTTAATGCTAGGTTTGGTATTGGAACTAGCAAAAGGGCCAGAACTCCGATGGGTGTGAATTAAAAATTGCTATAAAAAATGAGTCTAGAGGATGTCGATGAAAGACTGTACAAAAGAATGATTGATAGTTTGCTGTATTTGACAGCAAGCATACAAGACCTCTCTTTGGCTGTAGGGATATGTGCAAGATATCAGACAAAACCAAAACTATCACATCTACTTGCTGTAAAAAAGGATCATCAAGTACATCAAGGCAAAAACAAATTGGGTATCTACTACACCAAGGACACACAAAAACTTAATGGTTTACTATGATGCTGATTGGGCTGGATCGCTGGATGATCATAGAAGCACAAGTTCTGGCTGTTTTTCATGGGAAATAACTTGATTTCTTGGCTTAGCAAAAAGCAGAATAGCATGTCATTATCCATTGTGGATGAAACAAATGACTGCCAGTTATGGTACAATCTCTGATTCTCTCTTGATTCATTGTGATAATAAAAGTGAAATTGACATAGCCAAAAATCATGTTTCAACATTCACGAACTAAACATAGTGATATTAGGTATCATTTTATTCATGAATTAGTTAAGCAGAAACTGATTATAGTTGATCATGTGAGTACTGAATTTCAACTAGATGATTTTTTCACCAATCTCCTGGATTTTAACTGGTTGTTAATATGAGGAAGGCTATTGGTGTTTGTGAAGTATAGCGACTCACTAATCCGAGACCTCTCAGACAAGCCATCCAAATGCCATAGTACCCTACTGCTCAGATCTGACTCACCTTATAGGATCGAGAAAAGTGAACAACCAATCACCTCACATGAGCCACCAGTGATTGAGGAGGTGGAGGATAAATGTGACTCCATGCATATCTCATCAAATCAGTTGCAACCGTCTATTCAAGATCTTTCCTCTGATCATGGCGACACTCAAGTGGGCAGAGGAGATTTCCTCGCTTAGTAATTTGTCACATAACTCCTTCTTCTCCCTTTTCTAGGTTAGATGAAAATATTTTGTAGCTACGCAAATCTTCAATTTTCCTTTGGTGTTATTTGAGATATTAAGATGTTACAATTATGAGCATATGTAAATCTACTAATGATTTCATCTGGATATCTAATATGATGAAGTAGTTAATTGTTGTTCTTTCGTTCGTGTTTGCATGCCATAGTAAGTGTTTTTTTCTATCTACATATGCAACAGGGTAACTTAATACTTTTAAATTCTGATTTTGATTCAAGCCATAGAAAGATTTATGAGAGTATGTAGATCGGTTTGAGTGGTCTATGTTTATCTCATATTTTAATACTATTATCATATAAATATATTTATAAAAATACCTATAAATTTGTTAAAATTTACATGAAATTCTATCGGTATAATGAACAAACAAAAAAATTCATTAAGGATAAATATGTCTAGACAATTAAATCTATTATCTCTATTAACCAAACATACTCTAAAATATTTCACTCTATTATCCATAAATCATTTATAACTTCTAGAATTTTAAAAATAAATATTTCTATAAATATATAACTATTATGACATGCTGAAAAGATAAAATATTTAAACATACGATTTTGGATCTGTTATTTTATCTTTTATAATAAAATAAATTATTACAAACTTCTAATTATTTCAACGAAGAACATCAATACAACATCAAATCCTAGAGAAGCATGGAGATAAAAAAATATATGTATTACGTAATCAAATTTTAAACAAATAATGTGGATTAGTTATAACGTTTAATGGAGATATTTAACCAAAAGCAGACTGAATATCAAGCCATTGAAACTCGGTTTGGCTATCACCCCAATAGTCAAAAAGTTGAACTTACGCACCTTAGTTTTGTAGATGATATAGTAGTGTTCTCGGATTGGTGGTATTCTGGAGGGTTTTCACCGCTTTGCTGCGATATCGGGGCTGAACATAAATGCTTCAAAATCATCTATCTTTGAGGCTGGAAGAGACAGCAAACTCACTCGTGGCTGCATCAAATGATGGTCTCGCTAGTGATGAACTCCCTATGGGATATCTCGGCTTACCTCTCACCACTAAATCTATGACTCGACATGATTATGAACCGCTTATTGATAAGATTCTAACCCACCTACTGACCTGGACTAACAAAAGTCTCTCATTTGCTGGGCGTGTGCAACTAATTAAATCAGTCATTGGGAGTATCGCTAAGTTTTGGTGTTCAGTTTTTTGCCTCCTTCAGAGATGCTTGGATGATATTGATTGTATGTGTGTGTCTTTTCTATGGTCTAGGTCACCAAATGAACATAGTAAGGCAAAGGTTTCATAGGATGAGTTTCATACTCCTCGAGAAGAAGGAGGGTTAAGTATTCGGAAACTCTGGCATTCATCACGTGTCTACGCCCTAAGCCTTATTTAGCGTCTTTTTGCAAACCCAGATTCACTTTGTGTAGCTTGGACACATGAAAACTTATTAAAGCATCACTCGTTTTGGACTGTGAAAGAAGGTTCATTGGGTTCTTGAATTTGGAAAATTTTTTAAAAATTCGGGAACAACCAAATGCTTTTTCAAATGGGAGATTTGTAATGGGGAAAATGTATGTTTCTTGGTATTCCCGTGCACAGCACAATGGCAGAAGCGGCAAATCCTATGTCTTGACGCATGAGACGGTGTTTTCATCTCGGTCCCATGAGCTCAAGTGTTTGCTCCACACGCTTCTTGTTCCAAGAACTGATGCAGGTTCATATGTTGTCTTATGGCGTCACACTACATATGTTTACAAGGTTTCATTCTCGGCTAAGCACACATGGAAGATGATTCGGATAAAGAAACCCAGATGCCTTGGCATAAAACGGTGTGGTTTGTGAATCAGAGATCACCTTTTCCTCGTGTGTCCATATTTTTCACGATCTGGATGAATCTTTCACAGCATCTTCTTGATTGAAAGCTCAACCCGGATTGGAATACCATGCTTCATCATTTGTTTTCCTTGCAGTTCAACCTCCTCGACAGAACATTCCTCAGTATGGTCTTCTAAACAACCATCTACAGTTTTTGGAGAGAGCGCAACAGCCGACGCCACCTTCAATCGTTTCACTCTGCAGCTTCTTTGGTGCACACCATCACAAAATCTATTCGGGATCGTATCATCTCCTTTAACTATGCTCAAGACAGTAAGCTCGGTGAGCTCCTTAATCTCTAGCTATTACTCCGTAGCTACTAATGAAGTAATCTTCCCCCGCTTCTAGCTCTGTTTTTGCCGAAAATATTTGCTATATTTCTGATCATGTTGTAAGCTTCTTTTACTATTGTACCTCAGCTGTAATTGTTTATCTTCATCAATAAATTGCATCTTAAACAAAAAAATATAATCACTAATTAGGGCTGGGCAAACAGAAAATTCGGGACGTGATTTTATGGAAACAGAAACGGGACAAGATTTAATGAGAATGGAAACGGGACGGGATTTTACGAGAATAAAAACGGTACAGGAATTTGGGAATAGCTAAACATGTCCCATTTATGTTCCATATAAAAGTTGGGACGGGAACGTGATAGGATGGGATGGGAACTATAATTCTCGATAATCATAAGATTATAAAAGTTAACAAAATATATCCTTAATAGTGTTAACATTATTTATTTTGCAACAAATTATTTTTTCAAATCAAATATCACATTAATTTTTTTATAAACATTATTCACACGCTTAGTGCGGATACAAATCTTGTACATATATATAACCTGAACCAAAATGAATTATTTCATATTTGGCTATCAAGCCAACAAATCTACCATGCTTTAGGGTACTTGATCTCCGAAAATACTCCCCAACTCGATCCACTTCTTTCATTGCCAATGAGAGGAACATGCATCGATTGTGGTAGATTTCGCCACATGTCCTATAGTCCTACTAAACAAGTCATCTTCTCCGTCCATCATTGTACCTACCTCATCACGTGGCATTAGATAAAGAGAATCCTTGTTTTCATTCTTCTTCTTAGAAATCTCGTGAAGTTGTTGCATAAATTCAAGCGCCAAACTACGTCGTTTATTGATTCCGCTTCGAAACAACGGTTCTCAACACATCTCACGGCTATCTCACAAAACTTCTCCAATAATGTCTAAGTGATATCAGTCGTTAGTGAAGATGTTGTATCTGCTGAGCTATATGTTTAGGTTACCAACAAAATATTTCAATATACGAGGAAACATCATTCACAGCTGAATGGCACATCAGAGTTCTGCAACTCAGTCATCATAGGGGAGATTGTTTGTGTACTGTTGGCTGAGTTGAGAAAAGTATCAGAAGATATATCAAAAGAATGGCAGAAGCTTGATGCATCAGATGCAGTTAAAGATTTATATCTTGGAGACTGATGCATCAGATGCAGTTAAAGATTTATATCTTGGAGACTGAAGCTTGATGCATCAAATGCAGTTAAAGATTTATATCTTGGAGACTGAAGCTGACTGCAACAACTGATGTAGAGCATGAGGATCGAGCTTGATTAAATTATCTGGATGCATTATAGGATGTACCAGACTATGTATCGGAAGTTGAGACCTTGACATGATGCATCAGACGATGTACCAAACTATGTATCAAGAAGCAGAGATCTTGACAGGTTGCTGAAGCAGACTTTTCAGAGGGCTTGTCAAGCTGAACATACCTAAAGAGAAAGTTAAATACTCTCTGTGTTAAAGATGCAGATTCTGGAAATAGTTCTTTGTTTGGATCACCTCATTTTTTTGGATCAGAAGGCTGCATTAGAACACATCAGGAATATGAAAGTTGACATGTACATGGAAGTTGACGTTGCAAAGTTGGAAATGATAGTGTGACAAGTCAAAGAGGCGTGAGCTTGACTTGGGAAAGAGATTGAAGATGCGAGTGGTAACAGAGATTTAGAGCTATCAAGCGAGCATTCTGCCCTTGGGCACGGCCCAATAAGTACCATTGCAGGGCGGACCTGGACACTCAAATTTTTGTCCATAAATACGCGGGCATACAGAGCATTGTCCATACGGAAGGCCGGCTCAACTGGTCAATGCACTGTAGTTTTGCGGGCTTGCGGGTGGTCTGCACTGTAGAAAGCTTTTGTCTCGTGAGGAGGCTTTGATTCTTTTGAAGCTTTAGTCATCTGTCAACCCTACATATCAAAAACCTTACAGAATTGATCTTTTTTATTGTGTTACAAGGAAACAAAGAGTCACTAGACCTGTCAGACTTAAAGGATTTTAAAGATGACTCAGAGTATGCTCATATCATTCATCATCATTCATCAATTAGAGATTCACAAAATTGGTTCAATTGCTCACAGACTCAGAGCCACATTCAAGAATAACCAGAAATTGTAATTGTAAGTTACTAAGTTAGTGTCACGTGATTGTTTCATATCATTCATCATCGTTTTGTTTTGTTTTATATTATTCATCATCGTTTTTAGTTTTTTCATATCATTCATCATCGTTTTTGTTCAGTTTCATATCATTCATCATCATTTTTGTTTTGTTTTAGGATTCACGTGATTCTTGGGAGTTTAAATCACTAGACTCAGAATCTCAGAGAGTTGTTGATGCTGCAAATTATGAAAACGAGCAGATGATGTTTGAGGGAGATGAAGTTTTTGAACCTGGTAAAAAGTCATCCATTGAGATTGACGATGTTGATGATATGTTTAACAAAGAAAAGACACCAACAAAGAAGAATAAAACGCAGTCTGATGGATCTGAAGCATCGAAAATTCGTAAAAAGCCATCCATTGAGTATGAGAGAGTAAGAGCAGTTTGGGAGTATTTAAATGAAGATGCGACACTACCTTCTTTCCAGTTAATTGTTGATGATGAAGCTTAATATTGAAGAAACAAAAAACTTGAGTTTTACTTTGATTTGATTTTCAGTTTTTCAGTTTAGTACTTCAGTTTTAGTTGAATTCAGTTTAAGTATGACTTTGAGTTTTAGTTTTGGTTTCAGTCTTTCAGACTTTAAGTGTTTTTGAGTTTCAGCTTTGGTTTACTTTGAATGTTTGAGTTAAAAAACCAGTGTTTAAGTGTTTCCTGTTTGGTTTCATGGCTTCAATGTTTTCATGTTTGGTTTCATGGCTTCAATGTTTCAGTTTCTGGTTACATTTTTCATGTTTGGTTTCAGTGTCATGTTTCAGGTTTTGTTTGAATTATGACAAATATTTTGAGCTTAAGTTTGAGTTTGAGGTTGAGTTGGAGTTTGAGGTTGAGTTGGAGTTTGAGTTAGAGTTAGAGTTTGAGTTTGAGTTTGAGTTTTAGTTTTAATTTGAAGCATATTTACTTGAAAGCTCTAGTTTGTGTTTCAATGCTTATGTTACCACAAACCCAAAAAATCAAAATCATACATAGATAAAGAAGATTATATTCCAAACCAAAGCTGAGAAAAACTATATCAGAAACACAAAGGTCGTAAAACAGAGCTAAACTCACAGATAAATCATCAAAATGCCAATGTCGACACTAAATTGAAACAAAACCTCAATCTTTAGCATTTAATTGACCAGACAAAGACTAGAAACAAGTCTCTCTGATCAATATCGACCAAAATCAGGAAAGCAGGAACAATAGAAGGAGAAACCATTGACCTGATCACATTGGAGAGGTCAGAGCCTGCAACTCATAGTAGAAAGAGAAGTTTCTTAGATTTCACCATTTGCATACCTGCAATTCATCATTATGGAGAACCGTATTAGCTAATTGTACCATGTTTAACCAATCCATTATTGAGATTTAAGACAACATTTTCTTGAGAATGACAACGTTTCATTTGTTACAAAAATAAGTTGAAATAGGAAAAAAAACTATTTCTACCAATCAAACCATAGAAACAACACCATCTTTGTAATCAATTTGTCAGACACCATCATCAGAGAGCAGTTGATACAATGAAGTTTTGAATTCGATTCAACAGCTCTACTTTCATAGAATCTGGTAGATTGGTAAAGAAGATGCATGCCTACATATACACAAAGAAGTATCGATCCATAAAAACAAAATCAAGCTTACTAACAACGAATCAACATATATAGAAACTGGCTTATATGTTCCGCATTCATCTTAAATAGGCTGCTTGTTATCTTTTTACCTCTGTTTTTTGGGAGTGATCACTTGGATCAGTTCATCAACTGTAACATGTTTCCTCCTTTTCTTCTTTACATGCTCCGTGCATCCAAAAAGAAGAGCTTCAAATGTAGCTTAACCCAAAATCAACTTCTCAAACAAAGATAATTCACTTGTTAAATCAGCTTAGTATACAAAAAAAATTAAAAGTTGAATTATTTGCTTTTGCATCAACAACATCTAACCAATTTCGAAAACTCTTAAACCTCCCAACAAACCTAACCAAACATATCTTATAATAAGATTTTAGGAACTTCTAAGAATCAAATTTAGAAGTTGTAATCAAAACATAATCAGCCACTAGCAACATCTATGATCAACTTTAAAATTTGATCTTAATCAAAACTTGTTTTCGAAACAAATGCGAATTTAGGTTATAAGATAAAGAACTCAAAGACTATCAACAACGATACTAGGCTAATACGCATCTTCATTCTTAAAAAACAAATCAACACAACTAGTCAATCGTAAATCTTGAAATTGGAGATCAATCAAGATAATTCAATCGATTTCAATTAATTTCAGTTTTCAAAACTCCAAGTATCAAAAATAAAGATTCAATCGATCAAGAAGAAGAAGAACTAACCAATACCCGCTAATTTTTTCGGAGCGGGTATAGACACTGCTTTTTTTGTCCACGGTCATAACGGACGGACCCACGACAGCTTAAAAAAACAACAGTTTATGGCGGATTTATCCAGACGAACGCGGACATGCCAGTCTGACAGCTTTATAGAAATTCACTAAATATCCTCAACAACAATTAAATGTTACTTTAACTACGGTCCAGACGTGCGTTTGGAAAGCACAAGGGTGTTAAGTTGATGTTAATATTTTGTATAGTTTATAATTTTAGTTGAGTATTATATACGTAAATAATATTATGGATGTACAAGAAGTTCATAAAAATGAAATATCTCTTCCACCAAATTATAATTAAAAAATAATTAAATTAACCTTACTAAAAGATCCGTTAAACTTTAGAGCACAAGGATTTTTCAATGGGTTTCTCAAAATTGAAAAATATAAAATATTAGAAAGAAGGAGAGATGATGAGAGACATTTCTCGAAGGAGAAACTCTCAAAAGTGAATGAGAAACTCAATTGCCACTTATACAAATATAATTGATTCTGCTTTTTAATAATTAAATTTAATTAAATAATAAAAATATATTAAAAATAATAATGAGAACCTCATAAAGAGTTTTTCTCCTTGCTGGAGATGCTCTTATGAGTAATCCACGTTATTTTTTTAAGACTCCACATTTAATTACTATTGTTTATTGCTTATGTAATACGGGATTTTTCTCAGGACACGTCTTTTTCTAGAATTTAATATCGTATTAATGTTCTATGTTTGTCCTTTTCTAGAATTTAATATCGTATTAATGTTCTATGTTCAACATATGATAGTAAACATATATTCAGATAAATATTTATTTTTTTATTTTTTTTATTTTGAGAAGTTATAAATTAGTAATATGTTTACTTCTTTTAATTTAACTTTTGTTTATACTAATTAATATATTTAAGAATATTTAAATGGAGTTGATAAATATATTTTTAATGATTTATTTTCAAATGTATATATTTTAAATAAATAAAATATTCTAGATTTTTTTGGTTATATGGATGGTATGGTGAGATTTTTTATAATATGTTTGGTAATATGAATAGTATATCTATTTGTCTAGACATTTTTATCCTTATGATTTTTTTTGTTTGTTCATTATACTTATGACATATTAAACATATTTAATGTTACTTTTTAAATGTACTTCCATAATAATAGTATTATTAATAAGATGTCTGATTTCTATTTTCTGATAAGATTAATGAATTTTTACAAAAAAATAAAGTTTCGTAAATATATTAACAAATTGTTTAGTTCTATTTCCCTTAAGATATGAATTTTTACTTTTTTGTGAATATATTTACAAATCCTTTTCAATATAATTAGGTTCTATATTAAAAATAACAAATATTTTATCAAATAAGATTTAGATTAAGATATTTATGTTTTAACTAACACATGTCATGTTAATTACAATTTTAAACTTTATATAATAAGATAGATTCAAATATCTTTAAAATAAAATTCCATACATCAAACGGATCCTAATATATTATATAGTTATCTCTTACTATTCTTTTCATAATATCTAATCAATTTTTATATATCTCAAATTAGAGAAATCAAATAAAATAAATTCTTTGAAATATCGTAGTGACATTTTTGGTGGCATATATAGTAAGTTTTTACAAATTTCTTCAAAATGATTGCCAATGATAATATAAGGGACTGGGCTACGAATTTAAAATCTTTATAACTACACTAAAACCTCTATAAATTAATACTCAATTAATTAATAATTAGTATAAATTAATAAATTTCTCCTCTCGAGTTATGCCACTGCAATAATTAATCAATAAAATACTAAGATAATAATTTTTTGAAAATTTTATGTAAATATATAATCTCATCAATATCATAACTTATAATTATACAAACTTATAAAATATAATTAAGATAAATTTTATTCTAATGTTGTTTGTTTATCGTAAATTTGTATATTTGTTAAAACTTATCTCTAAAATTTTTTTAGTACATCAAAAACTATTGATATTTTTTTTTAGTTGCATCCAAAAATTATAAAGAATTTTAGATGAGATTGTTTCTTAACTTGTAACTGAGTATGGCACTATTATCTAAAACTTCTTAATTTAAATATAATTTATTTTAAAATTAGACAAATTTCTCTATAAATTATAGATGTATTGGTTTATCGATAAATTAATATTTCTATAAGTTAATAAAATATGGCAGTTCCAAGAAAAATTTATAAAGGTTTTACTGTAATTTTGATTAGTGCTGCAAAAAAATTGAAAAGCATCAAAGATGCAGAGGCAAGACCAAACCAGAGACTGTACTAAACAGTAAACACCCAAAGCTCAGTACAGTAATAAGAGAGGGTATGCATCTAACAAATATTTCATATTACAACCACATGATCAACAAGGAGAACCTAAAAATAAAACAAAAACAATACTTACTTATACATATATAATGATATAACTAAAGATGTTCGTTTCAGAAGTCTTACTTTTCCTCTTGATCAGCGAACTATGAGCTCTTCGATGAAATCGGCTTCTCCTGATTCAGACGGGGTTAAGATATCATCGTCGGTAGTGAAGTTGTAGCTCTCTCCAATGGCCCTCAGAAACTGATAAACTTCAAACATGGTTGGCCTCTGCTTTGCTACTTCCGGTAGAACGCAGTTGCATGCTACTTTGAGCACTTTGAAGATCTCATCCTCCACATTGTTTCCGAGTAAGGACTTGTCAATCGCTTCCTGAAGTTTTGATTCACTTGATAGCTTTGTAATCCATTCCACAAGGTTACCTTTAAAGCTTTCTTCCTCGGCTTCTTCAGATGCTATTGTCACACTTGTTGCTTTTTGGCCCGTTACTAGCTCTAGAAGCACAACCCCGAAACTGTAGACATCTCCTTTTGGAGTTGCGACCATGGTTCTTGAATACTCAGGAGCAACATAACCAAAATCTCCAAATTCTCCATTGACGAATGTACTTAAATGGGTATCGATTGGGTTCATCAGCCTAGCTAGACCGAAATCTGAGATTTTGGGCTCGAATTCTGCAGTCAACAATATGCATTTCGAGCTTACGTTGCGATGGATAATTCTCGGGTTGCAGCTATGATGCATCCACGCCAATCCTTTTGCCGCCCCAATCGCAATCTTCAGCCTTGAAGGCCAATCCAAGGGCTTGAAGGATTCTTCATCTGCAGGATGTAACTGATCATAAAGGTAACCGTTTGGCATGTACTCATATATAAGAAGCCTCTCCTTATTCGCAATACAATAGCCCAAGAGAGGGATTAAGTTTCTGTGTTTTACAGAGCCCAAAGTCTTCATCTCTGAGTCAAGCTCTTTCTCAGAGCGTTGAGAATCCTGCAATCTCTTTATCATAAGCGGAGTCCCGTCTTCAAGCACACCTTTGTACATAGTTCCAGTTCTTCCTGTTCCAATGATATTATCTTTCTTGAATTCCTCTGTTGCCTTCATAAGATCACTTAATTTCATCTTTGAAACCGAGTTCTTAAACATGAAAACCTGAAAACACAGAAAACACCAAAACAAAAATCACAAATTCAGAACGTAAAAATACACAGCAACATAGTAAGTGTCTTAATTAAATCAACGATTTTTTTTTTTTACCTTAACGCCTTTCTGTCCTTTCAAGCTCTTTGCCCATCTGTTACCTTCAGGATCATCTTGCTTCTTCCGAACAACACCCATTCTACGGAAATAGAAGAACAAAACAGTCCCAACGACTAATGCTGCCGCAGTCAATCCACCAACTGCCGCTACAATAACAACTTTACCACGAGAGCTAGCAGAACTCTTACAATCATCCAGAGGCTTACCACACAAATCCAGGTTATTATCAAAGCTCTCCCGCCCAATTTTCAAGGTATCATTGAAATTTGGAACAGGACCTTGTAGACGATTGTTAGCCACACTGAACTTAGTAAGCCGCCCGAGTAACACTAGCTGCGGAGGAAGAGTACCCGTAAACTGATTATCCTGAAGCATAAGACTGTTCAAAAACGTAATGTTCGAGATACTAGCAGGGATTTCACCAGAGAAGTTATTGTAGGATAGATCCAGAGTTGTAACCAGTGGAATCACATTTGTAAGATTCGACGGTAAGGGGCCAGAGAAGTTGTTTTTAGAAAGATCTAGACCAGTCAAATCAGAACAGTTTTTAATGGCTAGAGGAAACACTCCTCTAAGACCATAACCAGAGAGTTTAATACTCAAAACCCTATTCTCATCATCATGCCAACAAGTCACACCACTGAACTTGCAGATAAAACCTGACGCAGTCTGATTCGTAAAATCCCAACTTGTTAAATATCCATTTGGATCTTTAACTTGAGTGTATATGGTCCTTAAGCAATACACGTTGGATTCATTTGCATCAATCAAGCTAGATTGTAGCAGTAAACACAGACAGTTCCAGAGGCAAATTGCAAAAACTAACCTAAACACCATTTTTTTTATCTCCCAAATTCCAGAAAAAAAGAGTAAAATTAAGTTACAGAGCAAAATCTAGGGTTTCCTCCTTCCGATGAACATCAAAATCCTGGAAACAAATAATCACAAAAAAAAACATAATTCAGAAATTATAATCAGAAACAACGCAATTGAAAATTCGCAAGAAGATAAAGCGCTCTTAGAAATGAGTTGACTTGAAAAATTTGATGAAAATTCACAAAATCAGAGGAAACTTACGAATCAAAATCAGAGGAACTTTGGTGTTCGTGTTCATTTATGTTGAAGAGGAGAATGAAGAAGAAGAAGGAGAAGAAGCGAATCGTACATGTTGCTATGTGTGTTTATGAGGGAAATAGAAGAAGAAAAAAAAGTGTGAATGATGGAATTAAAAACGAAAGGAGTCGTCGTCTTCGTGTAATGAGTGAGTTGACTCAGACTTTGGGATAGTCGTCGTCGTCTTGTGAGAAGAATCAAAGTTCGTGAAGAATGGGGCAAAGAAAATAAACAACACTGATGAGAACACAACCAAATCGGTCTTTGCGCGTTAAATGTTTCTTTCTTTTTCTTTTGACTTTTCAACTTTATATCATTTTTTGGTTTAGAGAATGGACAAAATTATCTTTCCTTCTGCTGTATTTTTGCTATTCAAATAGTTTTCGATATTTGTTATGGATTGGACCAATTCAAACAAAACAAAAATATGACATCCATGAGAAGAGATAAAGTAATCCGTGTGTTGTTCTTAGAATTCCAAAAAGAGAAAAAGAATTAGACCAAGTTCAAAAGAAATGAATGAGAAGTTGTGAGGTTTTGTTTTTTCCTTGTATTTGACAAATATCAATGCATAGGTCTGTCAAAATATGATTCGATTTGCAGGTTTTGATCCACTGCGGACGGATGCGGATCGATGGATAAGGAGTTTTTGTGGGTCAGTTCCGGATGTGGGTTGAAGATTTGGATTGTGGGACTGCTGCGGATCGTCGGATTAAAATTCATGGGTTGGCGAGTAACCCCCAAATATGGTTTTTTTAATAGATATTTGGCGGGTTGAAAAGCAGATTGACGGATTTTCAACCCGAAAAATCGTAAATTAATTTGAAATCTTTTAACAAAAAAAAAGAACAGGTTATATGCGGGTTTTACGGATTTTGAGCGGGACGGATGCGGGTTAACCGATTTTGATACGCTGGTCAAGCGGGTTGAAGATTTGCGAATAAAGTTTTTAACCTAACCCGCGAGTGACTCATTTGACAGGCTAATTTATAGTAATTTGTATCTAAAAAACTGAAATATCATGTCACTTATTTAATTACGTATTGTATGTTTGTCTCAATGTTACAGAATTACGCACGAGCATTTCGTTTTTTATGATGTTCCAGTCATAACCGGTTCTAAAATTCTATATAAAAAATAAGGTCCTCCCTCTTCTTCCTGTTCACTGCCGGTTCGCCCACTGCTGCTTTCATATATAAATCACAAGAATAATGTTAAAGTATAATATTTTAGTAAATTAGAATATTATATTTTTTTAATAAATTACAACTTCTATAGAATATCTAATAATAGTAAAATAAAATTTCTATTAATAATTTAAAAATAAATATTATTTTATTATATTTTCTCTTTAATGTTTATATGTTTTCTTTAAACTATATATAAATATATATTAATTAGATTCATTTAAATAGAATCTTTTAAAATTAGGGGCACCGTTCACTTGCATCATATCAAGAAAATTATATAATAATCCGCGCTGTACATCGCAGGAAAATATTTGCTTCATATTTATTAGTTTATATAATCATAGATTATTAGTAGTGTTTTAAATTAGATTTAGATAATCTAACCAAATACGCGTATCTCTTTTATCAAGTCAAGTCGAGGTAAACTACTTTTAAAAGAAACACTTAGTGGAAAGCAACACATTGATAAATTTCATTTATGTCTTAAATATTTCTTATTTTGATTTTTCATAAGTTTAAAGTCAAAAGTTCGAAAAACAAATTCCTGAAGGTTCCAATCGATCAGAGCTGTTCGGTTGGACATGTCGTTTGACACACCAACCAATCGATCAATGCATGGATCGATCGATTGAACCCCTAATTTTGATCCACAAAAATTTAAATTATATTTTAAATTTATTTACTTTGATTTACAATAATTACATTTAAGATTTCAACAATTGATCTATAAGAAAAAACAAACAAAAAAGATCAATTGCTGGTTTTATTATACAACAAATAATTACACAAACAAACGAATAAAACCTGAAGTATAAACAAAAAATGTGGATATGATTTGAGTATCCCGCTTAACAAAAAATTTAGTGTCATCTTGACCGGTACAGTTTCTAAAGACCACTAAAGACATCACCAGCCGCCGGTTTTAGGTCGGAGATTAGACAGTGGAGACTGCATGAGACTTGGCGTCTCGTCCTTTTTCTTTTGCGTTCTTATGCCATTTTTTAATGCATTTGACATTTTCTCATCAAACACCACTCGCTTCATCATTTGATCCGATCTAAAAATACACTTCCATATCCAGAGTAATTAACAATAAAAGCTTAAATCAGACTTTGACATGTCTGAGTCGCATGAGCGTACAGAGGAAGTGTGATGTAAGTATAGAGAAATTGCATTAAGAATACTCAATAATGGTAAATTCTATAAACTGGATTTCTTGTAGCTCAAGATAATCTAAAAAGGATATTGTTGAATAGGACTCACGCGAGAATAACCCGTATGAATATAAGGGAAAAATCTTAAACAAAAACAAATTTTGAACAACTAATCCGAGATTTCAAAACTGACTTCATGAACACTTTTTTTGTTTGGCTGGTACTTCGTTGTCCTCTTACTTTTTCCTTTAAGTGGAAGATGGAAGCAAGTTAAAGGAGGAGAACTCATTAACACTTTCATCTCTTTGCAACTACATTAAGAAAAATAAATAAAATAAGGAGTAAGATATTGCATTGTATGTGTACATACTCGCAATGTGTAATGTAATGTTGTCGCGGATGATAATGTATTTTCATTAGGAATTTCTAATCTACACATATGGTTCTCAATGAACCGTATGTATTTTTTTAAGTCTATTATAAATAATAAATCTGAACCGATAGTGATTGAAAAATCTCTCTTATTAGAGAAAATAGAAAAATATTGAAAAAATACAAAACATGCTTTTACAGAATAGTACTTCCACAGCTACTTTCCAGATTTATTATACTCGATAGAAAATCTATAAAATTATTTAAAAAAAAAACATTCAAAACACTGAAATATGCTGAATCACTTGTGAAATATACCATCATAATAACAAATTTTAAATCTGTTCCGATTGAATATGTACGAAGAAAAGACACAAAAATATTAAAATCATAAAATATAATTATGTACTAACCAGGATTCTCATCAACTTTATTGTTCAAGCTTCCAGTGAATGCGTAACATTTCTCGTTGATTTATAAACCACTCTAGTGAATGACTTTCTGGACGATACAACTCCTGCGTTTGAAAAAAAAGTCTATTAGTTTCAAATGTTGAAAAACGCTGAAAAAATAATCAAAACAATGAGAATTAATATTGAATATTATAATACTCGAAAAAGATGAACAAAACCAAAGAAGTGAAACTTCTTATATAGGCTTAGATGTGGTAAAACTTTTTAAAGAAGATTTATTAAGTGTGAATCAATGATTTAATCCGTTAAATCATGAATTATTTGAATTGTTTGTTAATAATATATTATACTTGAACAAATATGACATGGAGCAAATATTTGTTCAATATTGCAATATTCAAGTTATTTCGTGATTAAGATTTGTTTGGATATATGACTCTAAAAGATCCGCGTGTTTTTAAGTTTCTCTTCATATATTCTTCAGACTAATTTACCCTTAATGACATATTAATATTTGCTAGTAAAATATTTATTTTCTAATAGCATTTTTTGCAATATGTCATATGAGTGTTTGTTAATTTGCTATCAACATTGCTCAAATAATAGTATAGAGACTAGATAGTAACTCGCGCTGTACAACGCAAGGAAATATCTACATCTTACTTCGTTAGTTTATATAATCATAGATTATTATTAGTGTTTTACATTAGATTTATTTTATACTTTGATCATCTTATTTGTCTTATTTATTATTATATATGATTTATGTTGTGTTAATAAAAATTATTAATATATACAAAATATGTATAATATGATTTACTATTATAAATAGCATGCATGATATTGTAGTTTGTATTAACAGTATTAGCATACCAATTATAAATACTTTAAAAATTATGCACAATGTTTACTAAGATAATACAAATCATTTATGTTTTTGTCGGACAAATCCTGTATTCATCAAATAATTTTTTGTTATCTTCTTAGTGTAAAATTATCTCTAATTATTTATCGGTTTATGTTTACGTATTTTATGTAACTCAAACAAAAGAAAATATTTTTTCCTTATGAGAAATTAAAATTGTTTTTCTTCTTCTAGGATAATACCCACCTTTTGCGTAGGGGAATATATGTTATATTTTATATGTTATTATATATTAGAAAATAATATTAATATAGAAGAATGTAATATATATATATATATATATATATATTATAGATTGCATTATTTAATTGGAGATGAAGTGTATAGCTAAAATAATTTATTTTTAGATCATAGGTACATTAATTTTTTTAACACGAAGTTGGAGAATATAAAAATGTGAAATTTTAGTCCAGAAGGACTACTCTGAGTAAAAAGTTAATTATTTAATTTCAACTGAATTTAATATAACTAATCCATGATTTTGGAAAAGATTTAAATCATTAAAATACTATAAAACTAAAATTTATTTAAGATCATAATCTCAATATATTGATATTTTATAATAATTTTGAAAATATCAAATTTTTTAACCATCAAGACTTTTTTAGTAATTTTGAAATCTAAAAAATAGTTGTATTATTTTCTTCACAATTTTATATACTTTATCTACAGTATATTTAGTTACATGTTTATCAAGAATTGTTATTTTTCAAATTATCTAAATAAAAAATAATTGTTTATTCAGAATCGAATAAAAGTATTTTAGCCGATTGGGTTACCAGCGTGTTTTTAAAGAATAATTGTTTATATATCACTACTACTTACAAAGTGCCAAGCGTAAGAACCTTGAGAAATTGTGATAATGAAATCTAGGAAGCTTCAAGTATTAATAAGTTGAATATCACTAAGGTTTTAATTACTATAAAATCAAATCACAAGAAGTTTCAGTTTTAAATAAAAAAGCAATATCAGAACAGTAAATAATTCTTAAACAGACAATAGGATACCAGAAAGATGAGACAGCAGTACTATGAAAAGATAATCTAAAATCTGTTGCTGGGTTATGCACTGGATGGATGGAGCATTTCTTCATCATGATCCTCGGAACCTGAAATCACAAAGTCAATAAAAAAAAATCACACCTTAGATAAAGCAAACTAATTAGTAGGGGGAAAAAGGGACACTGATGATCCAGGAATCTTGTTGCTCATCGGGAACTGGCGCTGATTCTTGCACCTCGTCTTTCAAGTCTGCAAGTGAAGAACAAAAACCTGGTTATTATATACATCAACAAGTGATCATAAGATTTAGTATAATAATTAGCATTCAATCTCATCACAGCATAATCCTTTGTCACCCTCCTTTGACAAAAAAATGATTGTTTATGTATTGTAATAGCCACAGTAACATGGTAGTTAGGTATGCAAACGACCCACAAATTGCCAAGTTTAAACAGAATACATATAAATGTAAACAAAACAAAAAGTCATGCAACAATAAACCTTCTGCTGATTTATCCAGTTTCTCAACTTCATCCGAGTTATGATATACTGGAATGACAACACCATTGCTTTCATCTGCAAAAAATTCACACCCAAAATTAGTACCATCGAAATAAGAAAAATATTGTTAAGTTGGTCATCTTTGTTACCTGCTGAATCAAGGTGTAATGCGAGGATCTCAGCCTCAAGATCTGCATAGTTTAGAAAAGGTAAAGGAGACAGGAAAATGTAAGAAAAAGCCAGAATGAATCATAAATCCCATGTATTACCATGGCACATAAAAAGATTTTTTGGACACGGACTAATAGCTAATATGGAGTTCATATTTGCAGGCACGAAACAAAAATCACCAATCATACAAAATTGAGGTGCCACACCCATCAAGTTTTCACATAAAAGGAAGGACACGTGACTTAATGCCAGATCAAATATGTACTAAAACACCCCAAAATTTCCAGGAAAACAGTGCCGATACAACATTCAAGAATTAATGAACGAATCAAACCAGTACTAAATCGCCCAAGAGAAAACATAAAACATATTGAAAAATCACAAGCCAAAACCAAATATAATCCCTATTCTTATGCTAGACAACTCTTACTTTCATTCGACCACGAGAACGTAGATCCATAAATTTATTTTACTACAAATATATATGTCACCTCTAACCAAAACATTCAAAAAAAAATCCACAAAATACCCAATTTCTCACTATCTGTGAGTTAAAAATATTAAACACAAGCCAATTAGAACCAATCAGCTAAACACTAAATCAATTTCCAACTCTCAAGACGATGATTCTTCTTCTGATATAATAGTAACTTCCATAGCAACGAATCCATTACCTTCATAATCGATGTTAACGCAGTAGGACACAAAACATACAATCAAAATGGAAATAAGATCCAATCGACCGATGAAAGCTGCAAGAGCATAATCGAGAAAGGAAAAAGACAGAGGAAATGAAGCGGGTTAAGGGATCCACCAAACAAATCACTGTGGCTCTAACAGGGTCCGCATGTTTTTTAGTTTGGGTCGAATATTTGACCCGTGAGTTTTTTTGTTTCTCTTAAGATTTTTGGACAGACTTACCCTTAATAACTGATTAATATTTGCTAGCAAAATATTTATTTTTAATAGCAATTTTCGTAATATGCCATATAAATTCTGATTAAAATTCTATTGCTCAAATAGGAATATAGAAATATATATTAATTATATTTACTTGCATCATACAAATTCTCAATTTTATTAAATTTGGAATTGGGACCATATTAACCCCTTTAAAGTGAATGTACCCGTTCAATATCCCACCATCAGGTTTTCTAATGGCCTAAAGCTTGGTATTATTTTCAACTGGCAATACGAGAGAGAGAGAGAAAGAATTATGCACTTTAAAGAAATCAATCTTTGTCCAATACCAACAATGCAACTCCTCTTCAAGCAAGAACCATTCGTCCACCACAACGTGGTTGGTTTGAAGTCTACAATTTTATTCATAATATTCACACAAAAGAAGGAGATTACGAGGAAAACATGTATATGAGACCTTTTTGTCGTCTTTTATTAAATATGAAAAGAAGTGAGCAATTGCTTATAGTCTAGGTTGCACTGAAACGGATACGGATTCAGGAAACGGGAACAAGAATGAAGACGAGAAACAGTAACTTTAAATTTTATAAAGACGGGTATCGTATGGGTACATCAATAATAATACAAAAAAATACTCATAATTTAAGATATAAAAAATATCATACATAAGTTTTAATACTTAAAACATTTAGTTTAATATCTTAACAAAAACAACAACAAAATAAACTAATCAACTTTGCGACTTTACGGAAGTTTTTACGGAAGTTGTTTAAACGTTTGTTTAAATACTCATATAATTTAAACAAACGTCACAATCAGTTAACTCTATCAAAATCAATCTTACACAACATGACGTCGTTGAAACGGATCTTGTACCTTCTTTCATCGTCTTCCTCCTTTGTTTTATAAAAAAAACTTTCCTTTATTAAAAAATCAACTTTTTTAATCTCACAAACCCAACATAAAAAAAAAGAGAAATCAGAGTCACTCATTGTCTCTAAAACCCTAACTCTCCATGGGATTCCCAGTAGGTTACGTAGAGGTATTATTACCAAAAAATTTACCGATATGTTGCCACGGTATCCATACCGTTCTATTGGATGCGTCTCAGTTGTCTCGAGATGTCGTGGGGATGTTTCAACGGTATCCCCATGGTGTCCCCGTACCCATCCCGTACCCGGGACGGATTTTTCGTCCATATTGAAGTACCCGTGCAACATAGGCTTACACAAGCTCCATAGATTTCAAATTAAAAAGTAGAAACATAACAAGTACATAGATAATATAGAAATTATATAGAATGACACCAATTTTATGTGAAAATAACTAGGTTATCGATCCATAGCCCCATGAAAAATTTCAATACAATGTCTAACCCTACAAAGTTCAAGCTTTTCTATAAAACTACACAGATAAATTCAAAACCCAAAAATTTGGTTTCCGATACAAAACTATGTGACATTTAAATTGTGACCGTTTGCGTTCAATTAAGCCTTTAAACATGTTTTAAAATCAAAATGGAAGTTAAACCAATATGCTACCCAAAATTTGACCCAGCTCAAAACCCTACTCGACTCAAAATCGGGTCAACTTATGTCGGACTCAAACCTTTCAAAGGCATCTCCATCAGAATCGCTTTCACTGCTTTCCATTGGCATGTTATTATCGTCATCTTCAGGATGAATACATGTATCCCGTCTAAAACCCTTACCCAGTTTCTTTTAATAAACATTGTCGAATATGTAATTTTTTTTTGTTAAAATTGTTGAACGGGTAATTATTTAAAAGAGAACAGTTGTGGGACATAACATTTTTTTATGAATACTGAGCGAGACGGTTTTTCATTCCAAAATATATATACCTAGGTAATATACTGAAATAACTCAACTTAAAACCGAATCCAAATCCGATTTAATACCTCTAATCAAACTGTTAGAAGGATTAGTGTAGAAAATATACATGTAACATCACTTAACATTTATGACTAAATTATATCTTAAATTTAAATATTAAATAAGTTTGTATACAAATATAACTGCACACGTACATGCGGGTTGAATATTGTTAGAGCACATATCTAAATTTTATTGTATCAAACATTTTTGTGTTGTATTTCAAACTAGCGAGTTGTAATATCGTCTACAACTTTTTTTTTATCAAAGTAGCTAAAATTTTTGTAAGTTTTTTAACTTCTAAATATCCATCATTTTTATTTTATATTCTTAAATGTTGTTAAATATGATAGTTGATGACATTAATCGTTGAATTTTTGTATGTTTTTTTCATATGTGAATTCATCGGTAGTTTTTGTTATTTATCGTCAGCAATTTTTTGCTTCTAAATATTAGATATTTAAGTCGTAGCTTTAAATTTATAGCATTCAAACATTATTTTTATTTAGATCATTTCAACTCAAAGTTTTGAAAATTTTATAATAAAATCTTTAATGATAAATCGATTGAAACAAATCTCTCTATAAATTAATATTTATTAATTAATAAAATATTACTCTAAATTAATATTTCTATAAATTAATAAAATGTCAGAATCCCATTAATTTATAGAGGTTTTACTGTATTATGATATTTGGTTTTTAATGCTCTTAAACTCTCATCTTTTGCAGGTCTGGAAAAGATTCATTCAGTTTGAGCAAACATTTGATAAAGGAAGTTTAACTTAGACTACTTACAGTGGGGGTGTTGAAAATAAAATTCAACAGTTAAATTACTTTAACGAGGATGTTAAGAAAGGTGTTGAATTTGATATGGATTCAAATGTGTTGAATAAATTCAACATGTTGAACCTCAAAAGAAGGAGAGAGACAATGTCATGTGACGCCTTATCATTGGACCAAAATAAATTGAGAGATATTATTTTTTTTTGGTATTTTTCCTTTTTCTCCATACTATTACAAATCAATTATTGGATAATATAATAATTATTTTAATTTTATTTTTATATCAAAATTTATATTTTTTATACTCTATAAATAGAGACTCGCTTTATTTGATTTGGACACAGGGAAAGAACATCTTATTTCGTCAAAATGGATCCCAATAATAACCCTTTCAACTCCCAAAATTCTTGTAATTACTCTTTCAACTACTTAAATCACAACAATTATCAATTTCAAAATCAACCTCCTAACCATCCCAACATATACCCAATTATGGGTATCCTCCAAATTTCTTCATACCGTCAGCTATTCTGAATTTTCATCCATATTACAAATCGATGATGTCATATCCATCTCAAGAACCCCTAATTCCTCTACTCCAACCGACAATGAATTTGTCTCAAATATCAATACAACTCAATTTCCCAAATTTTTGACACAAATGACTCTTGGTGGTATGGGCGGTGCTGATGAAGCCACTCCAAATACAGATGATTCAACTCATGTTCATCGCAAAAACCTCAAATGGACCACCGAGCAAAATTTGGTGTTATTGAGTGGTTGGATTAAATATGGAACCGACAGCGTTGTTGGCAGAAACCAAAAAGGTGAGGCATACTGGGGTAAAATTGCTGATTATTATAATGATTATAGTTACCAGTGTTCGATGATGTTGAACAAGGAAATACACCAAGAGTGAACTTCTTCGTGAACCAACATCCATATGATATGGCGTATTATCTAGCTGACGGTATATATCCTTCTTATCCAACTTTCGTCAAATCAATAAGACTTCCTCAGAGTAAACCAGATAAGTTATTTGCACAACGTCAAGAAGAATGTCAGAAGGACATTGAACGTGCATTCAGAGTGTTGCAAGCTCATTTAAAATTATCCATGAACCAGCTCACATGTGGGATATAACTGATTTGGCTATGATCATGCGGTCATGTATTATATTGCATAATATGATAGTTGAAAGATGAGCGAGATACATATGTTCAACATTAGACCGATTATGATTAATCTGAGGTAAGTGGGTCTAGTACACCGCAACTATTCTCGACTGAGGTGTTTCCTGCATTTGCAAATCATGTGCGTGCTAGATCCGAGTTGAGCGATTCAAATATACATCACAAATTGCAAGCGGATTTAGTTAAACATATATGGGCAAAATTCGGAATGTTTAGAAACTAAAATATATATTTTTTAAATATTGTAATGTAAGAGTTTTTATGGTTTGTATGTGTAATATTATAATAATTATGTGTGTTTTAATAAAATTCAAGTGTGTTTTAATAAAATTATATGTTTTAATAAAAATGTGGGGTAGGATGTCGATTTTTTTTAAACAAAACCATTGTAGAGTGTAAAATAAAAATGGGTGTTAAATTATAAGGTGGATCCGAGAGAAGATGATCTGGAGTAAAAAAGAGAATGTTGAATGTTGAAATCATTGTACATAGTCTTATTTGAGTCTTGCCCACATATACTTTCAAAGCCAATATAATTATAATTTTTCTGCCTCCTATAGAGAAAATAATGGACCGAATCACCAATCATGAGTGAGAGTTGTCGTTGGTTAATTAGTTATAAATTACTTGTGAGATTCTGTAGATGGGCTCCTCTATATGATAATTACATGTTTTCAACCAAAGCTGAATGATAACAAATAAGGTATCTCTTTATTCTTATCCACAGATCTGGAACCACCTGGTTTGCATATATATATATTCAGGAGTGAAAGTTATGAAGACTGAGTACTTCTGAAAGGAGCTTAAACCAAGTAGTTATGGAACGAGCAAACTTTAATTTTTGTATTTGTATCATGCAGCTTTTTTGTCTGATCAATATGAATGAATTCAGTTTTTTTTAATAGTGCTAAAGGAACTTGGAAGCAAGATAAATGTAATATCAAAATATAACAAAAGTTTTTGACTGATGATTCTTGTGGTTTAGCTTTTGAAAAAAACACTTTAAAATCATTAACCAATACATGACCTCTAAACGAACATTTTGCGAATATCAAACTTGTACTCTATAGGAAGCTCATAGGGTTTTTACATCTTTGCAGAGGCAAACCAGTATTGTGTTGCTCTATATCAGAAAATGCCCGAAAAATGATTGATCATATGTAATTTTGTCAGTTTCATCATCCTTAATAGCATACAATCCCAGAGGATCAACTTGATTCTAATGAAACCTTACCCTGTCCAACATAAGAAAATTCTACTTATACATCTTTTAAATCATCAAAGACTCAGAGACTTAGGAACTAGCAAAAGTACCTTAGAAGCCAAACTGTCTACCTCCACAAGAATCGTTTCTAATTTACAGTATCATGCTCTTTTTCCTTTGGATTCAGTTGTATTCATACATATCTCACACAAAGACAATACTACTGAAATGAAGTACCAAAATCTCGAATAAATAACCTTTGTAAAACATTACAAAATCATCACAATTTATAGATGAATGATGATTCTAGACGAAAATGATAACATAACAAGATATTAATATATAAAGTAAAAAAAAAAAAGCAAATGTCCCAATTTGAAAAAGAGATGTTTACTCTCATTATCTCCATTTTCTTTTTTATGATAACTAATACATTTTTCAAACATCTTTCAACTATACCAATTTTTATAACATACAAAGACTATTTGTCTTTCTTTTTTTTCACTTTCAACACTTCTCTCTCTCCCTCTCTTCTCTTCTTCTTTTTATGTTACTTTTTTTCTCTTTCACTCTCTCCTTTCTTCTTCTTCTTCCTCTTAATTTTTAATCTCTTTTTCACTCTTTTTTTGTCTATTCATCTATTATAAACAATGTCCTCAGTCTCATTCATTGAATATATGGATAACTCAAGCAAAGAAATTGTTGTTCTTAACCACTACGTCTTCGTTCCCCACATTCTGTGTTAATATTTTGTCAACGGTCATTTTTTTGGTCCACGTTAATTGTTTTCGCCATAAAATTCGAAATCCAAATAAATTTGTCAATACATGTTACAAATGGTTTACGATTAGTAACTCCAAACGAAATTATTTCCTAAAATATTTATCCATACATATTACAAATACTCTACGATTATTAATTTTGTCCATAAATGTCGAACCTTTTTAAGTGTGTATGTTCTTTTTGGTCCACGTTAACTGTTTTCGTCCATAAAATTTGAAATGTCTTGAAAGCGTTCTTTGACTGCCCAGATTGTCATATTGTCCACAATATGTTGTCCACCATATCCCACACATACCCAGATATTCATACATTCTTGATAGCATTTCTTTGACCAAATATCATTAAGGGTAGTTTTGGCTATTCGTGTCGTCGACGCCATAATAAAAGGGAAAATGTTGAAAATCCATCACAAAATAGTATAAAAGAAATGTTATGTTATGTTATCATTTGCTCAAAATAAGTTGAAAATTCATCTGGTTTTATAATGTTAAAAGAAACAAGAACAAAAAATACAAAAGAAACAAATGATAGTTAACGACAAAAGAATTAGAAATAGAGAGATTTACTAGAATAATCTTTAAAAGTGATTTAACTTAAAAAAGATTAAATTTAAGTGAGTTCTTTTGATCACAAAAATGTCTTTAAAATCATGTATTCAGAAGAAGGTAATTATAAGACTGTCATTACCAATTAATACCACATTAGCATTCTTTCGTTTTTTATTTTGTGGAAAAAAATAAAAATTTATGACTTTGTCATCGCTAACAGATAAATCTACGACATAAATCTGCGGTTCTATGTTATTGCATATTTTTTATATGGCAGATTTAAAGTTTTACCTCATATTGTTTTCACAGATTTAATTTATACCGTAAATTTACATATCATAGTGGTGGTAGATTTTCTAATTCATCGCAGATTTTTTACTTCTGTAGATTTATTTTCTGGAGATCGTGATAGAGGTAGCATGTTTTTCATTTCTCTAAACTGTTAGAATTTCTACGACAGATTTAACTTTTTATCACAAATTTGTTTTGCAGACTTATTTTTTCATCGAAATTTTTTTGTTTTAATTGTAGCAAAATTTTGTTTCAACTACTAGTAGCCGTAGATTTGGTTACAAAAAATTAATTGCTATATTAACCTTGTTGTTATCGCAAATTTGTTTTAAGTTATCGCAGAGTTATATTTTTTTGGAAAAGTCAAACATTAGTTATCACAAACCTTTCAATTCTCTTTACGAGAGACATTTCTCTTAGTAGAGTAATATTTTTAGTGTCTGAAACTTATTGTAGAAGATTTGTTGTCGCTATGTTACAACATATTTTATACTGCAAATTTGTTTTAATGACATCGCAGAGTTTCTAAATAATGACAAAAATGACGAAAAAATAGAAATATTTTCACTAATTAATGAAAAAATAATGTAATTTTTAAAAATCTATAAATCCATCGACAAAATATTTAGGGTTTTATCAACCTCCTTCTACTTCCACAATCCTTCATTCAGATTTCCACCATCATCTCCAAGTTATTTATTTTCACGATATTTCATCTTACTCATTCTCTATTTGCTTCTCATATATCCCATCCTCTATTTGCTTCTCATATATCTCATCCTCTTCGTGATTCTCTCCTTGAAGTACGTCGACTGAACGATAATACTATGGAGCAGGTAATCTTTGTATCTAGAAAATGGATCTTTGCAAATAATAGATGGTTGTTTGTTGTTGATAGCAAGGGTGGTTGTCGAATTCTACAAGAACGTACAAAAACCACTTATGATAATTTCATTAGAATGGTATATGAGGATTATGAGTTGGATAAGAGAGTATGCAATGTTGAGTTAAGTTACATGTTCCCAAATAAGCTCATTCAGAAATTACCACCAGATAAACCTCCGGTTTTTATTGGTAATTGTAGACAATTTCAAGTTTTTTAGGTCAATCAAAATCTGAAACAGTTAAACTATGTGTGGAAGTGAAGGAGAAACATTTGGCTGAATTGAAAGAGGTTGATGAAGACGATTTTGTGGCTTCTAATACATATAGAAAACGCCCAAGGGCTTAAGACAACAACGATGATAATGACAACAAGGTTGGCAAAAATTTTGAGAATGAAGAAGAGGACGATGAAAGTAGATTTGATTATTGTGACGACTTGTACAAAACTGATTTAGATGGTGGGAACTTTATCAAGATGAGATGCTACCAGAAGAGAAAGAAGAAAACGCCAATGTACCTATGAAGAAAAGCAATTCAACGTTTTTCTTAAATCAACCAAATGAGTATCCTACTTTCGTTAACTTAGAGTATCCTATGACAACCAAATGAGTATCCTGTGACGATTCAGACAAAACTGATTTAGATGATGAGAACTTTATCAAGATGAGATGCTACCAGAAGAGAAAGAAGATAACGCCAATGTACCTATGAAGAAAAGCAATTCAACATTTTTCTTAAATCAACCAAATGAGTATCTAGCTTTCATTAACTTAGAATTGTCTATTTAGCTATTGGACAATGTTATGCAACCAAAGAGAATTTAGAAACAAGATTGAAGATCTTAACATTGTTACAAAATTTTAATTTCGCGTTGAGTACTCAAACCAGACCTATTGACTGTCAAGTGTTGGATGAAAGGATGTACGTGGATGGTACGAGCAGCACCAGCAGAAGATGATCTCAAATTTCATGTTCGTGTGTATGTTAAGGAACATACATATTCAATTAGTAAGTGGTCTGCATCAACGGGACAAACAACTCTAAAGATACTTGTCTTGTTATACAAGGATTTTGTCGATGGAATCATAATAACTATTAGGTCGATGCATGTTGTCGAGGTAATGACTAAAATTTTTTATATCAAGGTAGTGACTAAGCATGTTATTTAGTTTTAATTGCATATTGAAAATTTCATTTATATCCACAGTTTCACATTTTTTGTTAGATGGATTATTGAAAGGGTTACCGAACACTACCTTACGCACGAAAATTAGTTAAAGGTACTCCAGAGAGTGGGTATGACCAGCTGCTTACTTATTTATACATGATATGTAGAGCAAATTCTGAGACACTTATACGACTTGAAGTTGATGAGAGTCAAAGGTACAAGTACTTGTTTTTAGCATTTGGTGTAAGTATTAATAGATTTCCATTCATGAGGAAAAAGGTGGTCATTGATGGTATTTTCTTAAAAGTAAAATACAAAGGTACACTTTTTACCACAATGGCTCAAGATGGTACTTTCAGATATTTAGTATAGTTTTTGTTGTGGTCAATACTGAAAATGATGAATCATGAGAATGGTTTTTTAAGCAACTAAGCTATGTGATCCCACATAATAAAAAACTTGCAATGTCTCTGGTAGACACCAATCAATTGGGAAAGCTATTTGGACCGTCTATCCAAAATCTAGTCGGGGAATATGCACGAACCATCTTTACAAAAATATTCTTGTTCGATTTAAAAGTCGAGAGCCTTTGGGTTGGTGCAGAAGGAAGCCAATGTTTTTACATTTGTTGATTTCCAAACTACATTTGATCAGATTAAAGTGTTGAATCATGCACCTCATAATTATCTTGAAGGAGCTGATTAAGACTGTGGACACGAGTGCATTTCTTTGGTGATAGGTACAACATTATTACAAACAACATTACCGAGTCGATTAATAATATTCTATCTCATTGTACGAGTTTTCCTATTGTACAACTTTTCGATGCAGTGAGGTCATGATAACAAGACGGTTTTCAGATCGAAAAAATAATGCATTAAAAATGAAAGCATCTCTTACCCGTACTGTGGAGAAAATGCTAGAGGTAAGCAAACACTTATATTATTGTAGTAGTTAACTAAAAAATAATATTAGTTTGTTTATGTAATATTAACAATATTATTATTTTGCAGAGGTGAGTTAAATATGCTAAACTTATTAGTGTAGAAGATATAGATGCACATCACGTGCAAGTGACAAGCATATCATTTGTTCATGTTGTTAATTTGAGAGATAGAAAATGTACATGTTGTCGGTTTAACTTGGAAAAAATATTGTGTGCGTACGCAATTGCAGCTTGTGAGAAGAGGAAAATCTCAACAATTTCAATGTGTCATCGTTATATCATAAGAATTACTTGTACAACTCCTACTCAAACGCCATCTTACCAAGGGATTTCATTATACCCATACCTGAAACTGTTGCAACTCAAGTTTGTTATCTCCCTTTGATTCGACAAAAAGCAGTTAAACCAAAAACTCGAGGATTAAAACTGTTTTGGAGGTTTCTACGGAGAAGCAAAAGTACATGTTGTCGGTTTGACTTGGAAAAATATTGTGTTCGTACGCAATTGCAGCTTGTGAGAAGAGAAAAATCTCAACAATTTCAATGTGTCATCGTTATATCATAAGAATTACTTGTACAACTCCTACTCAAACGCCATCTTACCAAGGGATTTCATTATACCCATACCTGAAACTGTTGCAACTCAAGTTTGTTATCTCCCTTTGATTCGACAAAAAGCAGTTAGACCAAAAACTCGAGGATTAAAACTGTTTTGGAGGTTGCTATGGAGAAGAAAAGACCAAGAAAGTGAAACACATGTGAAAATTGTAACGTAACTGGTCATAACTGTAAAACATGTATTTCGTAAAGAAAAATGATTGGCTAAAGTAGCTGATGATAGGAAAACCACTTTGAAAAGCTTTTAATAACATGATATTTTGTTGCGAACCATTTCTCCATTCTTTGTTAGTATCTCGAGTCTCCCATTGCCCGAATAGTCGATAGGCTATTTCAGACTTATTTATGTGTGAATTTTACAAGTTGAATTTATTGAATTCTTTAGAATGACATTCACTTGAGTCTCATTCATTTTACTCGGCATGTAATCGGACATAAAGAAACCTTCTTCTTTTTTTTGTTAACATAGAAAAACCATCTGATTTCTCTTATAGTGGCAAATCCCAACAACCTCCTAATTAGAATGGAAAAACCTTGCCGAGAATCTATCCAGGCTATCAACATGAATCGATGTCTTGACAATTTTATAACATAAACTTTAGAAACAATAAATGTGTTTATTATACTATTATTTGTATGTATTTATATATCTAGTTAAGTTTAAATATCATGACACACAAGAAAAAAAAACAAGAGGTAAAGATACCAATTCATGAGAAAGATAAAACAAAAGGAGAAGAGTAAATTACAAGGAAGTCAAGTACCCGGCAGCTTCAGACAAACTCACGTGACAAACTTTAAAAGGATTTTGACTAGACTAGAGCCACTCCGGTTCGCCTCGTCGAGCCGGAGCATTGGTGGGGAATATAAACGACCACACCACTCACTCAGTCACGTGCCTAGACTTTTAAGTAAAATTGGGTGTGCTTAGTAAATCAATCTTAAATAATAAAGCGTTCTGTTATAAATCACTTTGCTATTTTGCCTCTCTATCAACTTTCCTCTTTCCTTTTAGGGATTTCATTTTCCTCTTCCTTCTTCTTCGCCTAACTTACGAGTTCTGTCCATCGCTCTCTTCAACAATGGATCTACGATCATCCGGTGCTTCTTGAAGATTTTTGATCTCTTCTTCTACAGATTTCGGATTTTACTTCCGGGTAAAGTTTTTCTCTTCAAGTGTTTTTGCTTTTGTTTCGTCTTCGTTTTCGTATCTACTGCAGCTAGGGTTTGCTGATTTTGTTCAAGAATAGCTCAAAATTTCTGATTAGACTTTGAATTTTGTTCTTGAAGCTTACTTAGGTGATGAATTGAGTTGGGATTTGATAGAATCATTGAATTTAGCTTTCTCATTTTGTCATCTACTATTCTCTTAATTTGTATGCTTGTTGATGATATTCGTATTGGGCTTTTTTAAGTTGGTTGGATTAGTTCTTGAGAATGAGTTGTTTCTGTAGCTAATACTAGGAATATGAAAGTTTTCTTGAATTTTTTGAGGTTTCTTCTTCGTTTGTCTTTACTCGCTTGCTGACGTCACTCTTTGAATCTGCCCATTTTCTTACATAATCTTTCTCTGTGACTTGTACAGTATTGTCTTGACTGATTTTTTTAGCTTGATGATTCATTTTGTAGTTGTTTGTGGTTCGGGAAGCTCTACACGTTGCTTGGAGATTGGACTTGTTTGAATTGGTAACGTTTTGTCTCTCAACTTTTATCATCCTCTATCTCAGTGATTATTTTTTTCTTCTATATGGTATAAGTGAATATTATGTAGTTATGACATATGTGATTCTTATGTAATATTGAGATTGTCTGACCTCTAATCTTGGAATCTTGATTTTGATTCTTTTTGGGGTTATATTCGTGTTTATTTTTTTTGTTTTAGCTATTTCATGATGGAGGATACTCAGTCAGTTGCGTCGCTTATGGACTCAACATCATCCAAGATTCTGCAGCTTCAGAAGGCGTTTGCTGAACTTGAAAGCCAGCGTGCTGTAACACTTAATCTGAAGTGGAAGGAACTTGAGGAGCATTTTCATGGGCTTGAAAGGTCCTTGAAGAGACGGTTTTATGAGCTTGAAGATCAGGAAAAAGAGTATGAAACTAAAACAAGGAAAGCTCAAGAACTATTGGAGAAAAAGAAGGCAGCTGTTGAGGCTAAGGAAAAGGCATCGTTAGAAAGGCTTCAGAAGAAGAGAGACGCAGCTATGTTTGCTATAAACAGTGCTTTGGATAAGTACAACAACGCTCCTGTTGGTGAACGTTGGGCACAAAATGGTGTAGGGGATACACCTAATAACTTTGCTGCTAATGGTATTACCGATGATAATCCGGATGGTACTGTACAAGATGTTCAGATCTCACCTGTGATGGGAAATCTCGAGGTGAAGGCTTATCCACAGTTACTGAAACTGTGTGGGGATATGGACTCGGCAGGGCTCCATCAGTTTGTATCAGATAACCGCAAGAACCTTGCATCACTAAAGGAGGAGATTCCTATGGCGCTCAGGGCTGCAGCAAACCCAGCTAGCTTAGTGTTGGATTCTTTGGATGGGTTTTACCCCATGGAAGCACCAACCGCTGATGGAAAGAAAGATGCTAACCTCTTGGGCATGCGCAGGACCTGTATCATGCTGATGGAATGCCTTAGCATTCTGTTATCTAGTCTGGACCGCAACTCTCTTGCTTCTGTTCTCTATGAAAATGTTAAGCAGAGAGCCAAAATGATTGCACAAGGATGGCATCCACTGCTGGAAACTCTTGACATGGATGCTTGCAATGGTAACTCTTTGGAGGCTCATGCATTTCTACAACTGCTGGCTAGTTTTGGTATTGTTTCTGACTTTAAGGAGGATGAACTCTCGAAGCTGATCCCCATGGTTTCTCGTCGCCGTCAGGCAGCTGAGCTTTGCCGTTCTCTTGGATTATCAGAAAAAATGCCTGGTTTGTTCTCAAATTTTAAGGATATGGCTTAGTGTTGATGTTTTGTATTTAATGAATAGCTGGAAAGGGTCTCTGGTCAAGCACCTAAACTGCTAACGTAACATTGGTTTCTATGTTTTTACACTTTTTTGTGCACATCCAAATTCTGTACCTTCATCGTTGATCCTTAATCTTTGAGTGCATTACTTTATTGCAGGTGTGATTGAAGTTCTCGTGAACAGTGGAAAACAGATTGATGCGGTTAACTTGGCTTTTGCGTTTGAACTCACAGAACAGTTCCCACCTGTGGCTTTATTGAAATCATACTTGACTGAAGCAAGGAGATCTTCCTCCCAAGGCAGACCTGACAATGCATCTCCTGCTGTTCAGGCAAGCGTTCTCTGACTTGATAACTTGGATTATACATTACTTCTTAGAGAAATGAAGAGCTGTCTTAATACACGTTGCCTAGAACGAGTTATTTGATCTTTTAATGAACTCATTACCATTTCTCAAGCATCTGGCTCTTCCAGCCAGTGACATCTCTGAGCTTTGTTCAGTTAGCTGTCATCTTTTACTTTAGACTTCTAAAAACCTTTTGAAACTTAAAACTGATACATTCATTAATCATTATCAATTACATTTAGGCGTATTATGTATCATAGTACTTGCAGATGCGAATTGTTGTACGTAATTATGTGTAACAATGCAGGATGAGTTCAATGAGCGGGAGCTGACAGGGCTTAAAGTGGTGATAAAGTGTATCGAAGAGCATAACCTAGAAGATCAGTACCCAGTTGAGCCACTTAACAAACGGATTCTCCAGCTCGAGAAGGCGAAAGCTGAGAAAAAGAGAGCAACAGAACCAACAAAGCCTCAGCCAAAGCGACCACGTGGTGCTCAACCCCGAATCATTGACAACAACAACAACAACAACAACAACAAGACAGGTTACGGTAGAGTCATCCCTGAAAGGTATCCGCAGTATGTGTATGACAACAGACCCTTCCTTACGGGTCCAATCATGGCAGCACAAGCGCCACCACCACCTCCTCAGACTTACACTTTCAGTCCCGCTTCTGCGCACGGGAACTTTTACGGGAACTGCTATCAGTACCAGGCTCCTCCTTACTTTCACTAGTGGTAAACAAAAAGGTGATGGTTTAATGTGACTGTGGCTGTGACTCCCCTCTGGTGTTAACTTCTGGCAGCTCTTTTAACTCCTCTCTCCTTTAGTCCTTTTCCTTTGATGCTTGTTGTGTACGGATGATTTTAGTATTTTTAAGGATCAACCCTACCCAAAACAAAAAAAAAAACTAAAATACTCGGAATTTCTATTAGTTAAATCTTTAATGCTGTACTAGGTGATGGATCAGCGCTCTGCCCGGGTGATTAAAGCAAAATATTATATAAATTTATAAAAAAAATATATTTAATAACATTTTTAAAAATATAAAGTTTTTATATTACTAAAATCGCAAAATTTTATTAATTTATCTTAGTAATATCCTCTTTTTATTTGAAATTTAAAAAACTACAAAATGCAAAACATTATCTGATAAACTAATAGATAAAAAATTGAAATAACTAGAAATAACCACTTATAAATAACAAAACATATATTTTAAACACACTGAACGCTTAGAAGACAACACCTAAACGCTATATATATATATATATATATATATATATATATATTCTATTTTATAATATAGAATATTACCAAAATGGTAAATAAAAGAAAAACAAAAATTTAGATATATTTGAATAACGAATATGAAAAATCTATATATACAATCCCCAGAATATCACAAATCCTAAAACTATAAAAATCTAATAACATTTAATAATAATAAAACCATATCACAAGACCAATGCATGCAATCTAAATGAAAAACCCGTGTCCTCCGCGGGTGACAAGCGGCACACAATTTATATATTTATAAAAAGAATATATAGAGTATTATTAAAAATACACTTTTTTATAATTACAAAGATCACAAATTATATTAACCTATTCTAATATTAACATCCTTTTTCAATATAAAAATTCTATTATCAAAATATTTTTAACAATCATTAAGACCACCGAAAAAAATTATCTTATCTCAAAATTAAAATAGCCAAAAATAACCAAACATAAATAGTAAAATTAAAACACCTAACAAATATTTTAGATAAGGTATATATTAAACATGCTAAATGTTCATTTTATAAAACAATTCACCCCGATCACTTCAATAGTCAAACCACACACAAAGATCTCAAAGCCATCAAATAACAAAAAATGATTAGAACTTAATAAAAAAATTAAAGATAACAAAAACTGCTTAGAATATTAATATCATGGATTTCATTAACTTCGCACAAATCTGGAATAAACATGAGATCCGATACATTACCACAGCTATGAATAGTTGATAAATCTATTAAAAAATATCTTTATGAAAACAGTCAACAAGATACAATACAAACTAATATCCGAAAAATATTAAAAAAATATTTTTTATATAAAATTAGACCTGTGAAACGTTTATGCACACTCTACCATCTCAGTTCAACAATTAATATATAATTACAAGATTCTTCAAATTTATCAGATGTATTAACGCAATATCATCTCATGCAGTACAATGTATAGTCTCTCCACTACATCACCAATATTTCAATATTATTTTTGAATTCAATGATTTAGTGTGTTTTTAATATCTTTTTACTGTAGGCATGATGTTCTTAAGTGCATTGCTCTTGGAGAATTGGTTGAGAAATTTTATGCTGATTGGACCGGTCACAATGGAAATGATCCGCATGTAGTTGTTTTGAGATGATGGGCTATTGTAAACAGAGGTGGATGTATGTTAGAAAATACAAAAAAATCTTCTCTCGGTTATATAAGAAATATTTAAACAAAATTCGTTCCTATAATAAATTCCTATAGTAAATTCCTATAATAAATTATTTTTAACAAACAACCGACCGATACTATTGATTCAACGTATCAACAATTTTTTTAACTTTTTTGTGAGCGACAACGAAATACCTACCAAAACGTTGTTTTTATATAGCTTACAAAAAAAACATTATCTTTCGTATTTATGCAATTGCAATATATGTGTGTATTTATCTTATGCTGACAACCTTACCAAAACAAAAATATTATATTTATCAAGGCTTCACAAAATTATAAATATGAGTACAGAATAACGACTATATAATATTAACTTAAATAGATAAAAATTTAATAAATTTATTTAAAACATAATTCAGAAGTACTAAACAATTCGTATAAAAACTCAAATCGTATATTTTTGTTAGTCATTGACCTTGACTCTTATTAATTTATAGCAAACGCGACAGACACCAGAAATTGTCTTCGTCTCATTTGAAACAAAAATTTTATCTCTGGCGGAGATATAAACATCCTAGGTATCCATACTCTCACACATTTCTCCTTATCACCTGTTATTATCTCAACCGCAATCACGTGGTCAAACAACTGAGTAACTTGCAGCCTTGTACCATTGCACAAACCTTCCATAGGATGAATATTCCTAAGCATCATTATAGAAACCCCAACTTTCCACTTCAGTTCATCATTAGGCAACTCTGATAGTTTAACGCTATTAAGAAATTCCATGATCAAGATCTCAATTTTGATTTTGAGGTGGAGTAAGATTGGAGAAAAATCCAACTTGAAAATAGAATTTCTCAATTTTGGAATAAAAAATGGAGAATTGGGTTGGAAATGCCCTCAGAATGAAAATATGAGTTTTTATTTTCATCAGTTATATATCCAAAAGCTTAAGAAGTAATAATCAGAATGCAAATATGAAGAATTGAAATCACCAAACCAAAACTCGAAAATGCATAAAATTTGTACTGTATACAACTCTATTTTGAAAATTCTCTTTCAGACGATTCTCTACAGCTATAAAACTTGTAGCACACCAGAAGGATACATGATATTAACTAATCTCAAAACAAATGTGAGGACACTAACCATCGAAGTAATCTTATTAGAATTTTCATCGAGATTATTCATAACATCTCTCATCCAAGCAATATCAACAACTGCGGTGACACAAGTAAAGTCCACAAAACTTCTTCTTCTTATGATTTGTCATTTTAATACAAATCCTCTAAATCCCATGTTCAATACATTTCTTAAACTATTTTAAAATATTTTAGAAAATTTGGACCAATTTTGAATAATTTAAAGAATTTATAGATAATTTCATATAATCTTTAAATTTTAATTTAACCGAACATACAATTATCTGATCAATATTATCCTAACATAAATTATTTTGACCCAAACTAATAATTCACTACTTTTATCTAGAAAAATTAGATAATTCTATTGGTATATCAAATGCAAGCATATTTTTTTTTTCTCCCTTTGTGTTTTATGCCTATAATTAGCAAATACATTAAAACATAAAACCATAAATTTACTTGAAACGTATATACAATAAATGTAGTAACAAACACATACACAACAAAATTCTCTCTATGTGAATAGCAGTATACTTTACTACTATTTCATTTTTCTTCCCTTTTTTGGTCAGCAAAAGCTTTCATTTCAATTCAAAATTGTTTGATACAGGATTTATAGCAGAGCTTAACACTCTTTTTGCTAGACTTTCGGCCAAATCATTAGCAGATCATCTCCTGCAAAAGCGAAAACAGTTCATTTTGAGATTTCTTAGAGTCGAGGAGTTTGACCAATGTTTGGGACTCGGATAAAAATGTTCCAGTTCCAGACTCTTGCTTAGTAGTGTTGTTCTTATGGTCTCTGCTTCTGACGATAGCGCTGAAGGTAAATGGGACCGCTATTTCATTTTGTGCTTGATGGCTCATTAGAAGAACCATGCTGCCTTTCCTCGCCTTCATCTGTATCTACACCTTCAAGCATGTGGTCTAGAACCTAGGAAGGAGTCTTGTAACAGTCTTTGCAAAGGTCATAATTTCCTCTTTGCAGTCTTTGCATCTGTATCGATCTCCTATAATTGGATACAACTGCAAACACTACGATTCACATATTTTGGTTCTACTACTAAAAATCTATTAAGATAATGCACTTACTCCGCAAGAATCACAACCAGCACGTAATTGTGATTGGGTGTATCTATCACAACAATATAATCCTGAAAATAATCTAACTAAAATACCTATATGACAAATCTGACATAGTGAATAATCTGGGACCACGACTAAACTACTGAAACTGAGAAACGATTCAATGCTCCTATGAGATGTTGGCAATGCCATTACACATTAAGTTGCAATGAAAGAACATAGGATATAAAACCCAAAAAATATAGAGGATATACGTTTTAGTCACATGGCAAGAACAAAGATAATGTAGCAAAACAGGCATCGAGTCTTTGAGAAATTGTAACAAAAAAGTAAAAACTTTTCATGCTTTGATTTCTTCGTATTTCCCTGTTCATCAGAGATATTATTATTAGAGGATTTGTAAAATCTGATTTTCTTATTAACTTCAAACTATAAACTTACAGGGACTTTATATACAGCTTAACATTAGAGTAACAACTTCTAACTAACTCTAACTGTACAACCGAGATTCTAACTGGAATTGACCAGGGTAAAGAGGTTTAGTGAGAATATCTGCAAGTTGGCAATCTGATTGAACATGAAGCAGCTTGATTGTGCCTTCAGTAACTCGATCTCTGACTGTGTGAAAATTCCGTTCTATGTGTTTTGTTCTCTCATGAAATACTGGATTTGTACCAATGTGAATGGCTGCCATATTGTCACAGTATAAGGTAGTTGGACTATCAATCTTGATGTGTAAATCAATCAACAAACTCCTTAACCAGACGATTTCTTTAACAGCAAATGCCATAATTCGGTACTCTACCTCTGCTGATGATTGAGAAACAATGCCATGCTTATTTGATTTCCTAGAGATAAGGGAATCTCCAAGGAACATACAATAGCCAGAAACAGATCGTTGAGTGTCAGGACAAGCACTGAAATCTGCATCTGCAAAACCCTTCAACTCCAAGTTTGGCTCAGATGAACGAGTAAATCTTAGCCAACAATAACTTTGATGTAATGTAACAATTTTATCACAGCTTGATAATGTGGAATTCGTGGAGCCTGTGTGTACTGAGCCAATTTTTTTTGAACTGTAAAATATATATCGGGTCTTGTGATAGTTAAGTAAATCAATTTACCAGTAATGCTTATGTATGATTCTGGATTCTCAAGCAAATATCCATCCTCTATTGATAGCTTCTGATTTAGTTCCATTGGAATGGAAGAAGATTTACACGCCAATAAGCTTGTTGAGTCCAATAAATCAGGAGCATATTTTCTTTGAAATATTGAAATAGTGGCAGTAGATCTTGGTATTTCTAAACCAAGAAACTAGCGAAGAACACCCAAATCTCTCAGTTTGAAAAAATATTTCATCTGTCTTTAAGTTGCATCCTCTGCATCGTCATTCTAGTTATAACAATATCATCAACATACACTAACACAACGAGAATTATTAAGCTTGTAACTCTTGTGAATAATGTGTCATCTGAATGATATTTGTTAAAACCAAGACTCTACAAAGTCTTTACAAACTTCATATACCATTACCGTGAAGCCAGCTTGAGCTTACACACATCATTTGCTGGTAATGAGTCCCCCTGTCGACTGACATATCCTGGAGGTAATGTCATATATATCTCCTCATCGAGATCTTTATTCAAGAAAGCATTTGACACATCTAACTGAGCCAAGGACCATCCCATTTTTGCAGCAACTCCGAGAAGCATTTTCAAAGTGGTGAGTTTAGCAACAGGAGAATATGTGTCAACATAATCCAAACCCTCTTTCTATGTATACCCTTTGGCAACTAAACGGGCTTCGTGCCTTTCCAAAGTACCATCAGAGTTATATTTCACTTTAAAAACCTATTTACAACCAATAATGTGTTTGGCTTGAGGCAAAGAGCAAATAGACCATGTATTTGTTCTTTCTAATGCATTCAACTCTTCTCCTATTGCATTAGTCCATATCATGTGTTTCTTTGCCTCAATATAATTGGTTGGTTCAAAATATTTAGTGATGGCGGTAAGGAGAAAATGATATGGCCCTGAGATCTTATAATAACACAAAAAAAAACACAGAGGATAAGGTATATCAATACTCACATGATAATATTGATAATCTTATAGATAAGCCGGTGGTTTTGATTTTCTTGATGTGTCAATCATCACCAACGTTTGATCATTATTTTGTGGTATTGTGATTGTGTCAGAATCTTCAACAAATACTGTAATGTCTACATAATCATTCTCAATGGCCTTTGCAGTATCTTGAACTACTGCAGAATCAGCAATATCTTCTGCATCAGTCTCCTTATCCATGGATGTATGCTCAAGTTTATCTCTGATAAATGCAGAATCTTCATTCTCTGCATGCACATTAGTGTGCTTCAAACCATGAGGAAAAAAATCATGATTCTTTTGAGACATGTTATCAGTTGCCAATGGAAATAAATCTTCATGGAACACTACATGATGAGAGATGAATACGTCATGAGTTTCAATGTCCAGAAGTTTATAACCTTTCTAACCAATGGGACATCCAAAAAAAATACAAGCTCTGGCTCTTGGAGCAAATTTGTGTCACTTTTGAGGTGATGTAGAAGCGTATACTAAACAACCAAAGACCTTTAAATCTCTGTAATCAGGTTTCTTTGTTGTCAAAATCTCAAAAGGAGATTGGTTTCCTAGCTGTTGTGTAGGCAGTTGATTGATGAGGAAGACTGACTTTAACATACAATCACTCCAATATTCAATAGGCATATTAGACTGAAACATCAAAGATCTCGCCACATTTAAGAGATGCTGATGCGTCCTTTCAATGACTGAGTTCTGCTGAGGAGTTTCAGGGAAAAAGTGACAAGCATAGATACCTTTATATATCTTTGTAAGACTTTGTAAAGTTAAACTCAGGTGCATTTTTTGAACGAACTGCTTTGATCGTTGTATCAAACTTATTCTCAATCATTGAAACAAAGGCAGGAATCACAGAAACAACCTATGCTTTGTTTCTAAGAAGATAAATCCATGTGGCTCGTGAATGATCATCTACAATGGTCAAAAAGACTTGTAACCATAATAAGAAGGTAGAGTAAAAGGTCCCCATGTATCAATATGGATCAACACAAAAGCTTTATTTGTCTTATTGTTCTGAGACACAAATGGTAAAAGCTTTTTTTTTGCCAAATGAAAATTTGTACAGTGCATTGTATCTGAAGTTTTATTTGTGATATTTATCAAATCAGACATAGACTGTAGCTTTTGATGGGATGGATGATCCAATATATGATGCCATGCATTGGAATCATTTTTCATGGTGATACAGACTATAGACATGATGTGTTAAGTGGGTTGATATTGCATGTCAAGGAAGTACAGATTATTGACCAGTCTACCTTTCCCAATCATCGATGCTCTTGTAAGATCCTGAATTTCATAACCATATGAGTCAAACAAAAAACCATACTGAATTTGCTTGGTTAATGAACTCACACTCAGTAAATGGAAAAGAGTTATATATACAGAACATTGTGAAGTACAAGTGTGTTACTAAGTTTAACTTTTCCTAAACCTTTAATCTTCACACCTAAACCATTAAGTAATTGTACTATTGTGTCATGAATAGGATTCATATGTTGAAACAAAACCACATCATAAGTAACATGATGTGTAGCTCCAGTATCAATCACCCATGTATTCATGTTCATAACATCATGAGAAAGAGAATAGTAATACAAATGATTATATTTGGATAATGAACAGAATATAGAGGGAAAATTGTACCAGGAATTTGACATATTGTAGCTTTAGTGCTCGGACCAGCTCCATCTGCAGGAAACTCAATGATGATTGCATTAGGAGCTTAGGGTTGAAGCTTTGAGCTAAGATAGGCAACAAGTGTTGAATTTGGTTCTTAGAAAAAGCAACCCTATGTCAGTTTCTGCAACATTCTTTGTTAAGGCCATATTGGTTGATGGAGTTTGAATGAAGCATTGGTTATGATTCTGTCTTTGGCTTCTAGGTTTTCCAGCTAGGTGGATAGCCATGCACTTTATAACACTTGTCAACCGTGTGACCAGAAACACCACAATGAGAACAAATAGGTCGAGATATTTGAAAACCCTTTTGTTGATAAGAATTATTAACCTAAGTCTTGATCTGAAAAGCAGGTGGAATTGGATTGGAAAGAATTCATTTTCTTTGAGACTCATCTTATTCTAACATGTTGTATATATCAAAAAGGATGTTTCTAGGTTTTGTATTGAGAATCTAACCTTTGATATTTGTAAAATTATTATTAAGTCCCATAAGAAACTGAGTAATTCTTGTTGTTTCATGATCATCTAAAAGTTTCATGACTTGAGAACAACTACATCCACCATTTTCCATCAAGTTCTTAGTGCAAGCTAATTGTTCCCATTGAATAACCTTCTTAGTGTAATATTCCAATAGAGACATAGTACCTTGCCGAAGAGTATTTATCTCTTGTTTGAGAGTATAGATCATAGGAAGGTTGCTCTTATGAAAACTCTTGTGAAGATCTTGCCAAATGCCAGCAGCATCTTGTATATATAGGATACTTGCATAGATTTTTTTTGAAACACATTGAAAATCCATGCTTTGACAATACTATTGCAATGAGTCCATATCTTGTACATAGGATCAACTTCGGAAGGTCTAGGAGAAGATCCATAAACAAAACTTATTCTTAGCTTCTAAACTTGTTTGCATAATAATGATCCATGAATTGTAAATTTCACCATTAAGAGTTTCAGAAACAATCACCGTACCAGGATGATCTCCAGAGTGAAGATGAAATGGATTTTGATGACTATCGATTAAATCAGATCCTAGTGGAATGTGATTCATAGTCATCAGAACGAAAGTGGAACGATGTTGATTGATCGAAGATTTCTCAGAGTGATATGTAGAATGATGATGATTGACCGAATATTCTTAATTGGATTCACAAGAAATTGATTTGTTTCTGAGCTTGACTCCTTTCTTTGCCATGATGATGATAAGAAAAATGAACACAACAATCTGAAAAAAAAGAAGATCACAGAGATTTCTCGAAAAATTGGAAGATTTTCTCGAGAAAACTAACGAATGAGAAAGCAAATATTCTCTGATACCATATTAAAGGATTTTTAAAATATGATTTTCTCATTAACTTCAAATTATCAACTTACAAAGAATTATATACAGTTTAACATTAGAGTAACAAGTTCTAAATAACTCTAACTATAGAACCGAGCTTCTAATTGCATAAACGAACTCTGTTATATTAGAATTAAATTTGTTGGCAAAGACTAACAGCGATTTCTTCTCCATCAAGTAACAGCCTCTACATCAAACTCTTCACTCTGCATCAACCTGCTCTGCTTCATTCTCTACATACACTAATAATTATGATTGACCTTAGCATCTAGATCCAAACTTTATATCTATGATCATTGACCATAGCTTCAAATTCAATGACAACCTTTTTCCTAGCTTGGATCTCTTCCATTGAAGATTTTCAGAGATTAGTGACATTATGAATTTTCTTCTTTATCAAACACAAATTATAGAGAAACCAAAAGTGGTTATCTGAGATATGTAAAGGCTAAAAATAAGAAAGATCATTCACCTCTTTAGCAATGGAACTCTTAGCCGACTGGAGCTCCTTTTGAGGCTGAAGCACCTTCTCAATTAGAAAATCTCTAACACTAGAGGTATGCTTGTGTTCATGCAGTTTTTAGGTTAGAACCTTCACTTTTATAGAAGCAGCAACTGCATTTTAAACTTGTAGAAACATCAGCAATCAATCAACCAGTACCTTTATTGATGGATCCTATAATAATAATAAAATAAGTGCATTACCACTTCTTTCAACTGAGCCTTGACTTTTGTCAAAGTTTTTTTCAAGTTATCCAACCTAGGTCTCCAGAATAGAATTTTTAGCATCCAATTGCTGGAGCTTCTCAATCTCGTATACCAGAGATGGTCAGTTATTCTTCAAGATTGGAAATAACTAATTGAAGCTCATCCTTGGTACTCTGAAACAAAATGGTTTCATTTATCTCAAGATTTGAGTATTTTAACCATCATTCAGAACTTCATTTTTTGTTGTTGAAAGCCAAGCTACATTATGCAAATCTATTGTCAGTTTTTCACTGATAGAGATAAATAAAAGCAGACATAGTCATGATCCTAGTATAATGAAAATTATTAAGCAAATGTATGAATGCAAATAAATTCATGACAGAGAAATCACCCTCCATACAAGGACCCTTTCCGGAAATGCTTCTGAATGCCGAATGACACTGTTGTCTGTGTTCTCTTTTTATCTTTTGTTTTTCCTCCAAAAAATTTATCCCTATTGAGTATGAATGAAACCCACAGAAGAAAAAAGGAAAGAAAATGAATGTTATTCATGTTTGAGAAAGAGAATACGTTGCAAATGAGAGTTGTTTGATCCTTCTCAGCTTTGAAGGCAGAGAGCTTTTTCTTCAGCTTTAATAAGAGAATTCTAATAATAAGTGAATTCCTTGAATCCGAAGAAAAGACTAAACAATGACCAATAATTGTAGCCTTAGTATGCGAACCGAATTACAATACCAATAAATTATTATCACGAGTTGCAATTTACTACATATGAAAAAATGGAAATGAAAAGGCAGATTATTACAGAACACACTTTGAGTTCAATATTGACCACCGTAATTTCAAATCAGTTAAATAAATTACAAAATTACCTCATTGAATTCCCATTTGGAGCTCGAATTACCTGAATCATCATCAGCCTGGGATCTCTCACCAGAATTCCTCATTATCTGCTATGTAAAGTGTAAATTCAGGTTCATAATATCGTTTACAAAACCTATCAATCATAGGATTTCATAATCATTTCTTATGTACTATCTCATTCATTAATATCGAGAGTTTAGTTTAGTTAGTTAATACTTGTATAGTCAACAATATAAATACTGTATTGTAACTAACTTTTTCATTAATAAGAAAAAAGGTTTTACACTCGGAGCTCTGAGCTAAGCTCAACTTCTTCTTCATCGATCTTCTCTGATCTTCTTCATCTTCTTCATTCTTGATCTAGATTCTTCATATTCTACTTCGATTAATCATTTCTCACCGATCATTTTTTTCTCAATCGTTTACTTTCGCTTCGTGATTTTCTTCAATCAGATATCGCAATCTTCAATTTTTTGTTCGTTGTCTATATTTGATCGATTCGAGATTATATCTTATCTAATCTTTACAGATTTGAGCTTTATTTATGTATCAATGGGAAAACACAAATGCAATTCCAAGTATCGCATTGAATCTCTGGAATCGACCGATGAGAATTCTCTGAAAGTCGCCAAAGTTTCTGCATCAAAAATTCGTGATTCTCAACAGCTCAAGCCAGCTCATTGTTTGTTTGAGGTATCCGATTCTCTTGATAATCTTCATAGTCCGTATCACCAGATAATCGTGGTTTAGCCTTGGTTTCTGAACAATTAGATGGTATGAACTATGGAACTTGGATGATAGATGTGACTTTATGATTATATAAGCTAAGAACAAAATAGGTTTTATTGATGGATATATAGTGAAACCTGCTGAAGATGATCCTTATTATAGGATATGGTGTCAATGTAACAACATGGTGAAATCTTGGATGCTTAATAGTGTGACTAAGAATATCTACACTAGTGTATTGTATTTCAAGAGTGCAGCTGATATATGGAAAGATTTGTACACACGGTTTCACAAATCCAATTTACCAAGGCTATACAAGCTGCGACACCAACTTCAATCTCTTAGACAAGGGAATATGGATATGTCTGCCTATCATACTCAATCACAGATATAATGGGAAGAACTATCAAGCCTTCAGGTTACAAGTTGCAGAGTTGAAGGTTTACTAGCTGAAAGGGAAACAAATTGGGTTATTGATTTCCTCATGGGGGTTAAATGATAGCTATGACTCACATAAGAAGTAAAATTGATGAAGAAAACACTTCCTAATCGTTCTGAGGTTTATAACATTTTGGATCAACGAGATTCACAAAGAGTAGCACGAATTTCATCTTCTCCATCGATAGAACCTACATTTTTCAAGTTATTTCTAAACCTTATTATGGAAATCAGAAGTTCAAGCCGGTTTGTTCTCATTGTGGTCGAAATAGACATACAGTGGATAGATGCTATAAAATCCATGGATATCCTTCGTGTATGAGATCAAAAGGAAAAATCTAGTCTCAAAAGCCACCTCCTGTTTTAAATAATATGATTCATACTCTACCTCAACATGAGATGAATCAGAAACAGTTCTCTGGTAGTTCTTTAGCTTCTTCACCACTGAATCAACAAGTTCAAGATGTTTCCATCCCAGCTCAGATGTCCACCAGTCATCCTAGTCAACCTCTTTCTCAAGATCAGATGCAACAAGTGATTTCTTTCTTCAATCTTTAGCTTTGTAATCAGAATATCATATCACCATCTCAAGATGGAGTTTTTGCCACTCCTTCAGCCATATCATCCACTTCTAAAGTGTCTGGTAATTTCCTTCATATATTATATCCTCTGGAAATGCTTTGGTTTCGACAGACTCATGGGTGATAAATTCAGGTGCAACACACCATGTGTATCATAATAGATCTCTTTTCACATTTATTAAACCTCTTTTCAATACCTTTGTCACTTTACCAACTGGTAATTCTGAGAGTATTGTTAGAATATGTCCAGTTACAATTAGTGAAAAGATTGTTTTTGCAAAATGTATTGTTTGTTCCCAGTTTTTGTTTTTATTTGTTGAGTGTGACTTCTTTGACTTTAGATATTGATAGCATTGTCAATTTAACATACATTGGTTGTTTTATACATGATCTTATTCAGGAATTGGTGATTGGCAAGGGTATACGAGTCTCAAATTTATAGGTCTTGGATTCAGGTTCTTTACTTCCTACTATCTCTTTTATAGAAACTCAGATTATATGTTCTAGTGTTATTGATTCCACAACTTGGCATGCTCTTTTAGGTCATCTATGTATGTCTAAAATTTCTTCTCTTTCTGACATGTTGTCAGTTAAGAAAATCATTTCATTGTCAAGTCTGTCTTTAAGCAAAACAGAGACTATTGTCTATTCCTTTTGATAATAAAGTCAGTAGTGAATCATTTGACTTGGTTCATATTGATGTTTGGGGTCCTTTCTCTGTAATGACTCATGATGGTTATAAGTATTTTTTTACTATAGTAGATGACCATAGTCGAGCAACCTGGATCTATTTGCTTAAATTGAAATATGATTTTTAACTATATTTCCTGAGTTTATCACATTAATAGAAAACCAATATAAAAAATTGATCCAGTCTGTTAAGTCTGACAATGCTCCCGAGTTATCTTTTTCAAATATTTATAAAAGCATAGGTATTATTTCATATTATTCCTGTCCAGAAACACCTCAACAAATTTATCTGGATGAACGCAAGCATCAACATATTTTCAATGTAGCTCATGCTTTGCTCTTTCAATCAAATATTCCTCTTTTTTATTGGGGAAACTGTGTTCTTACTGCAGTCTTCTTGATTAATCGTATACCATCTACCATCTTAAATATCAAAACTCCATTTGAAATTCTCATATCTAAGGCACCAGATTATCATTCTTTAAAAGATTTTGGTTGTCTATGTTACAAAAGCACTTCTGTTCAATCTTGAACAAAGTTTGATTCCAGGGCTAAAGCTTGTGTGTTTTGGGTTACCCCACTGGCTTCAAAGGTTACAAATTGCTTGATCTTGAAATGCATATCATTTCACTTTCTCGACATGTCATCTTTCATGAAAATATAAATCCTTTTTTAATTCTTCTCTTTCTGAATTAGTAAAATCTTTATTTCCTAGTTTTGCAACTAATAATGATTATTACATTTTCTGACACCATCTTCTGTTGAAACATTGTCTATGGCTCCTTCATCTTCTGATGTCAGTTTTCCTTTGCCTACTACATCACATCGTCTCGGCACCAAATCCACTTATTTGCAGGACTATCTGTGTCAATCCATTCATTCTTTTTATCCTCTTACAGATTTTTTGTCTTATGACAAACTTTCTCCTATCCATATTTTTGTTGTCAGTTCCATTATACATCTCTCTAAACCACATTCCTATTTTGAGACTAAGAAGTTCAAAGATTTGTAATGTTATGGATATGGAGTATGGTTCTTTGGAAGGGATTGATACTTGGCTCATTTGTTCTTTGCCTGAGGGGAAGACAACAATTGGATGTAAATGGGTTTATAAACTCAAGGTTCATCCAGATGGTACTCTCGAAAGATATAAAGCCAGACTGGTAGCTAAGGGCTACACTCAACAGAAGGGTATTGATTTTATCTATACTTTTTCACCTGTAGCCAAGATGGTCATTGTTAAGAGTCTTCTTGTCGTGGCTGCTAAGAAGAAATGGTTTCTCCATCAACTAGACATTTCAAATGCCTTCTTTAATGGTGACCTGGATGAAGAGATATACATGGATTTACCTCATGGTTTTGCAGAACGTAAAGGAATTTGTCTTCCATCTAATGATGGTCTGCGTCTCAAGAAATCAATTTATGTTTTGAAACAAGCTTCTCGCCAGTGGTTTCTTAAAGTTTCAACCACATTGACCACTCTTGGTTTCAAGAAGATACATGGTGATCAAACTTTTTTTCTTTGCTCTTCTCCTGAGCATTTCATACTGGTTTTAGTGTATGTCGATGACATCATTATTGCTAGTACTGATGAAGCCTCTGTGAACAACCTGAAATCTTGTTTCTAGAACTGCTTCATGGATTTCAGTGTGTCAACATAAGTATGTTTTGTAAATGTTGTCAGATGCTGGTATATTAGGATGTAAGCCTAGTTATATTCCAATGGATCATAGTATCAAATTAAGTGCAACAACTGGTGATTAATTACCAGATGCTGAATTATACAAACGTTTAGTTGAAAAGCTGATGTATCTCACGATTACACGACCTGATATCTGTTATGCAGTAAACAAATTATGTCAATATTCATCAGCTCCTTGATCACCTCACTTACTTGCAGCTCACAAATTTCACGATTATTTGAAAGGTTCCATTGGTAAAGGCTTGTTTTATCCAGCCGATGATGATTTTCAAATCAAAGCTTTCTATGATGCTGACTTGTCGAATTGTTTGGATACACAATGATCAGTGTCTAGTTCTTGTGTTTTCATTGGTCAATCTCTTGTTTCATGGAAAACTAAGAAGCAACAGGTTGTTTCCTTATCCTCTGCAGAATCAAAGTATTGATCCATATTCGATACGACAAAGGAGGTTGTTTGGCTTTCTCGGTTATTAACAGGCATACATGTTGCCTCTTCTTTACAACATGTTCTTTATTGTAATAGTACATGTGCACTTCACATTGCCAAGAATTCAGTATTTCATGAAAGGACCAAACATATTGATTCTCAATGTCACTCTATTCGCGAGAAAGTTGAAGCTGGTGAATTGACACTACTTCTTCTCCGGATAGAGAACCAATTGGCCGATCCTTTCAAAAAACTTCTCCATCCTGCCATTTTCCATCGTTTAATGTCCAAGATGGGTCTGATCAATATCCTGACCCATCTTGGGGGGGGGGGGGGGGCTATCAAGCATAGCATTTCATATACATATCTCATTCATTTATATTGAGAGTTTAGTTTACTAAGTTAGTTAATATTTGTATAGTCAACAGTATAAATAGTGTATTGTAACTAACTTTTTCATTAATGAAAGAAAATGGTTTTACACAAAAGCTTCTGTTAAAACCCTAACTCCAAACACAGAACATAAAGATGAGCCATGGTTCTAAATTCGAACCCAAATTATCAATCAACCTGAAAACCAATTAGCAAAACCACTTTCGAAACCAGTGGTCTTCTCTAGTTATTTCGTGTTCCTCAATTCGTAATTTATTTATGTGCATAAGAAAATACAATGAGCAAATTACCTATACATCCGACTATAATTAACCACGTAATCTCTGATTTTACTGTCTGTGCCACCGTATCAGGAGAGCTGGAGGTGTTCTGAGCCATTGATTACTTATCATCAAGTCGTTGCATCTCACTCTTCCCCATAAATTAAACCAATTAGGTAAAACCAAAGTTTTAGATGGGGAAACAAAAAATTAGTGTTTTGATTTTATTGACTCCACCTTCTACATGTTGACGACATAATCTATAAACCAATATCTTTAACACGTATAAAACATCAAAAGAACATATAAGAGCTAGACGAATATTACCTCCACATGGATGCTTCTTCTTTGGATTTGAAAGGTCTTCAAACTAATTTCCTCTTTTCTTATACGGTTTGTGCAAATCAAAACTAAAAACGCTATAGCCACCACATGCAACCGAAACACAGTTTTTCTAAGTTTAGGATTTTGGCAATTTGGAGATTCTAGGTTTAGGGCTACCGTGTGGTCCACGATGTCGGTGCCGCCGACGGGGAGGTCATCCTCCATGGCTAAGGGGTGCTCTAAGGTGAAGAGGATTCTCTAGCTACGGTTTTGTCGTTGAATTGAGAAGGGGTGAGTGTGGTTTCGAATCAAAGCGGGAGCATTCAGTTGTCTTAGGCCCCTCGGGGTTGATGGTTACGGCTAGTATGGGTCTCAGAGTTAGGAGCCTTTGGGTGGGGTCTCTGTAGAGGACACCACTAATGTAGGTGAGAAGTTGCTGGGTTCCGTCAGTGACATTGCTACGACCAAGGTTCCATCACAGACTCTGTTATTTGAAAGCCACCTTTTGCTGGGTTCTCTAACAAAAAAATCTTGGGCACACGTTGCCAGTCTACCAAGCTTATCAAAATTCAGCTGTGAAGTTTCTTTGACTGATAGCAGAGAGGTTTTCTCGGTTCCAGAGAAAGTTTACACAGATGCGCCACTTCTCTAGGAAAAGTTTCTGCTCAGACTATTTGTTTCAAAAGCACTACACATCGCAAAAGTGCACGTCATTGTCAATAAGATCAGGAATCTTGGAGACAAACCAATAAAGATCGATGCATTTGAAGTGACGATCCAACAATCAAGTTTCGAATCCAAAATCTAAATGCAAGGTGTCGGATCTTCGCCGAGGTATGTGGAATATTTCTGACATACCGATGATAGTATCAAAATGGACTCCAATAGAGGAGGAGGCACAACCAAAGATAAAGTCAATACCTATGTGGGTTTTGTTGAAGAATGTACCACGATTCATGTTTTCATGGAAGGGCCTTAGTTTTTTCACGAGTCCTCTAGGTAGTCATATTCGATCGAATTGAGAAACTGAGCTTGTTACAATTTTTGATGAAGCTAAAGTTTTTGTTGATGTTCATCTCTCAAAAAGTTGCCGGAATTCTACTACTATGCTGTGAAAGGAGAGGAGTTTAAGGTTTGTTTTGAGTTTTCGTTGTTACTGCCGAGATGTGACATATGCTGGAAGTGGGGGCATTCAAGTGATGGTTGTTTGGCAAAATTTAAGTAGGTTTCATCGACTTTGACAACACCTATCTAGACAGACGCTATCGCTGTTACGATGAAGGATGTCGGGTCTGTTATGGGTGGAGAGAAGCACGGGGTTTCTAACACTGCTACAGGGGGAAGGTGAAACACAAGCATATCGTCCACCATCTGGTCGAAGAAAGGATGATACTATTGAATACAGTTTAGATGGCTGGAATAGTGGGGAAATGGAGATGGAGGAGGGTGAGATCAAACAACCTTTTTCGGGAGCTCTTTCTTCTTCAAATGAGAGGTCTACAGTAACTCCTATGGGGAGTAGAAAATCGACAAAAAAATCCACGGGTCTTGTATATGGAGAAGTAGTGATTGCGTCACCATTACGGTATGCAGTTTTGAGTACTCATGTGGAGGACTCTGAAGAGGTGATCCCTGAGGCTGGTTCAGTGGAGGAATTAAAAATAGGAGGAACCATATTGGAGGCTCTTTCAATCCCAGACCCAGTCTTGGATATTTCAGAGATGGGAAATGGTGCTAAAGACTTGACTATGAAGGGAGTTGAGAACGTTTCGCTGGAGCCTAGTCAACTCAAGGTTAGTACCGAGACTAGTCGGGTGGAGACAGGGATTCGTGCTACATTGCCCCGTTCCTCGAAGGTGGCACACATAGATTTTTCAAAGACAAATCAGAAAGCATGGAGCCAATCCTCAAGCGGTATTGGAAAAAAGAATCAACAAAAGAAACTTTAATGCCATGTTTTTCTTGGAACATTAGGGGTCTCAATAAATGTAAGAAGCATTCAGAAGTGAGGGACTTGATCCGTTCAAATTCAATGGTATATGGAGGGTTGCTAGAAATGCAAGTAAAAGAAAAAAAAGCTGGCCAGATTGCTAAAACCGTCTTAGGTGATTGGTTGATGGTCTCGAATTACAAGTTTGATCCGTTTGGTCGAATCTGGGTTATGTGCAGTAACAAGGTGGCTTTCAATGTTTATTTCGTGTTTAATTAAGATGGATGAGATAGAGGAGGATTTTTTTTGCACTTTTGTTTATGCCTCAAAGTCAATGGAGGAGTGTCGTAAATTATGGCGATGAAAACTCATCAAAATTCAGTTCAATTATGAGGGAAGCATTGGCTTTGTGTTGGCGATTTTAATGAAATTTTAGAGTCGACAGAGCATTTCTGGTACTCATCAGCTCATGCTCCGTAGCTACGTATGATTGAGTTCCAAGATGTGGTTAGACCATATGGCTATGGCTTATCATGGTCTAAAGTTTACGTGGTGTAACAAAAGGGAGGAAGGTTTAGTTTGTAAGAAGCTTGATTCCGTGCTTGTTAACAACATTTGGCTGCAGTATATATGGACTTCTTATTGTGTTTTTGAGGCAAAAGGATGCTCAGATCATCTTTGTGCTATTATTTGTCTAGTGGGTTCTCCTCGGAAGCTAAAGTGCCCTTTTAAGGTGGTCAATGCAGTGGTAAATTGGCGGAGTTTAAGTCAGCTATTGAGGGGTTTTGGAACAAAAAAAGCCTTGGTTTTCCTCAACATCTGCTTCGTTCCGCTTCTCTAAGAAGATCAATGTCCTTAAGCCCATTATTCGTTCTCTAGACCGCAACAAGATGCACCATTTATCTTGTTGAGTTGAGGAAGCTTATGGGGATCTCTGCAGGAAGAAAAAAGCTATGATGAGTAATCCTGATGATCATACAATGAGGGCTGAATCGATTGCTTTTGAACGCTGGGAAAAGGTGGCAGGGTTAGAAGAAGAGATTCTGAAACAAAAGGCAAAGCTTTATTGGATGGATGTTGCGGATAAAAATAACCGTTTTTTCATAATACAGTAAAGGAGAAAGAAGCCTGAAATTTGATAAATGTGGTAAAGGACTAAGTGGGACAGCTCCTAACCAATAAGGAGGATATTACGTCAGAGGCGGTGAGTTTTTACACTAACTTATTTCAGTGCAGGCCCAAGCTGATCCTCTTTTGGATTTTGAGAGGATAAGTGTTTTGGTAAATTATAGATGCTCGGATCAGGATAAGGTGAGTCTTATGAGAGAGGTTTCCCCATCTGAGACTAAGGCAGTACTTTTTTATATACTGGCAAATAAATCTCCAGGTCCGGATGGCTACACAGTGGATTTTTTCAAAGAAGTTTGGCCAATTGTTGAGAGGGGTTTTATTGTGGCTATTCAAGCTTTTTTCCGCTACGGTTTTCTCCCGAAAGGAATTAATACAACAATTCTAGTGCTGATCCCAAAGAAGACGGTTACCATTGGAATAAAAGATTATCGATTCTGATATCCTGCTGCAACGTACTTTATAAAGTTATTTCTAAGCTTCTAGCTAATCGGTTGAAATTAATATTACTTGCGTTTATTACTCCTAATCAGTCTGCTTTTATTAAGGATCGTTATTTGATGGAAAACCTTCTTTTATCATCAGAGCTGGTAAAGGATTATCATAAGCCAAATTTACTTTCTCGATGTGCTATAAAGATATATATCTCAAAAGCTTTTGACTATGTAGATTGGAAGTTTCTTTTCATGGTTCTGAAGTCTATGGATTTACCGAATGATTTTATTCGTTGACTAGAGTTGTGTGTTACAACTCCCTCCTTTTTGGTTCAGATTAATGGTGAGCTTGAGGGGTTCTTTAGGAGTGAACGAGGGTTGCGTCAAGGTTGTGCTCTTTCTCCTTATCTGTGTTTTATCTCAATGAATATCTTATCTTGTATGTTGGACAAGGCTACTACAGAGGGTAGGTTTGGTTATCATCTAGGGTGTCAAAAGTTGAATCGTACCCATTTTTGTTTTGCGGATGACATTATGGTGTTTGCTGATGGTCGTACTTGCTCAATCAAACCTATTCTTGATGTTTTTGACGACTTTGCCCGCTTCTTCGGTTTAAACATCAGCTTCAGAAAAACTTCTTTATTTTAGTACTTGGATTTCTTCTATCGCACGGGCTTCCCTCTCCGAGTTTCCATTTACTCAAGGATCTTTGCCGGTAAAATATATAGGGCTTCCTCTATTGACAAAAAGAATGACTACTTCGCACTATCAGCCTATAATAGATAAGATCCGCTCTATAATTGGTTCTTGGAATAATTATTTTCTTTCTTTTGCAGACTTCAATTGCTTACATTGGTGATTGCTAGTTTGACAAATTTTTAGATCGCTACATTTAGACTCCCTCGAGCATGCATTCAGGAGATTCAGAAAACAAGCTTGGCCTTTCTATGTTTGGTCTGAAAATAACCAAACGAAGGTGAAGGTAGTTTGGTCTGATGTTTGTAAACCGAAGTCAGAGGGGGATCTTGGTCTTAAATCCTTAGTTGAAGCAAATAAAGTGAGCTGCTATAAATTAATTTGGCGTTTGCTCTCTTCAACGGCCTCTTTTTGGGTGAACAGGGTGAAGAAGAATTCGATAAGCAAAGGATCTTTTTGGTCGGTCAAAGCAAATACGAATGCTGGATCGTGGATGTGGAGGAATATCCTAAAATACAGGGGCTTTTTCTAACCATTTCAATAAGATCGAGGTAAGATGCGGCTCTCAAACTTCATTTTGGTTTAATAATTGGAATTCTCTTGGTAGATTGTTTGATGTGTTGGGAGACCGTGGAAGTATTGATATGGGTATTAAGGTCTCAGATACTTTGGCAGATGTTGTTAAGAACCATAGACCAAGGCATCGACATTTTCATGTTCTTTCTCAAATTGAAGATGAGACAAAACGGTTAAAAGATGGTGCTTTTTTGGATGAGGACATAGCATTAAGGCTTATAAGGAGGAAAATTTTAAGGCCAAATTTTCTTCTAAGGAAACTTGGGATCGGGTCAGAGCTCACTCGTTGGAAAAGGCTTGGGTCAGAGCTGTTTGGTTTTCTCACGCTACTCCAAAAATTTCCTTCATTGTTTGACTGGCTGCTCAGGATCGTCTATCCATGGGGAATCATATGCTCATTTGGAATGGAAGTACTCCGGTGATATGTGTCTTTTGTTCTTGTCTCATGAAAACTGGGAATTACATGTTCTTCTCTTGTTCTTTCACCTTACAGATCTCGAATAAGCTTACTCATGGTCTTTTAAATCAGGGATATACCAATCAGTTTCATAATATCATCTTAGCTTTGTCGTCTTCCACAAGTAAGGGTCATCAGATTTTCATCCTCAAGTATGTGTTCCAAACTTCAATTTATCATTTATGGCGTGAAAGAAACCAGCGGCAACATGGAGAAATACCAAAGCTCATGGCCACGCTTGTTCAAAATGTGGAGAGGATAGTCCGGAGTCGTCTCTCGACACTGTAGAGGCGAGGCATTATGAGGGAGGGGATGCAATATGAGAGTGCACTTAAATGATAGTATGAAAGTGCGATCAAATGCATTAAATTTCTCAGGAATATAGGAAATGGTAGTGATGGAGCTGATCAACATGCTTCTTACCTATGTTGGCAATAAAATCTTAGTTAGGGTTAGGGAGACATAGTGAGGCAGAGAAGGAGATGAGAGTTATGGTGGGAAACAAAGACATTCCAGAAACATTATGGGTTTATCCTGTGGAAGCATATTTTGAAGTTGTGGGAGCTGCTGGATCAGAAACTGCAAAAGGTGTGTTATTAGGTCTGCTTGGAAGGCGTCATGTTAGTGAAAAGGCAGCGCTTAGAGTCACTCATTGGGTGCTTGGTGAAAGTAGAGGAGGAGATAATGGCTCGAGAATTAGTGTGAATGTTATGGTTCAGCTTGTATCAGACAAGAGAGTTGTTGTTCTCTTTGCTGGTGAAGCAGTGGCTAAAGAGAGGAAGGCAGTACATCTGTTCTCTGTAACAGGTATGTTACATTTGGTATATCAAACTTATTGCATCTAGTGAACTGAGTGTTTCAACTTGGTTACAACGATTGATAAAGCATGAAAAACATAGAAAATCGATATACCTTACATGAAGGAGAGAGAAGGATGAAAAATTGAATTATGGGGCGCAAGGTCGATCTTTTCTCGGACTTTGTAACAATCCACTTCGATATGCTTTGTTCTTTCGTGAAAGAATGAATTTTTTGCAATGTGAATAGCCACTTGGTTGTCACAATGAAATGTGATAGGAGTGGAAGACTCAATGCTAGAATCTTTAAGGAGAGCTTTGAGCCATGTAAGTTCATTCGTTAGCTTTCTCATTGTTCGGTATTCCGCTTCTGCATTTGTACAAGACACCACCTTTTGCTTCTTTGATTTCCCAGTAACTAAGTTTCTTCCATTGAAAGTGAAATAGCCAGTGGTTGATATCCTATCCAATGTATCCCTAGTATATTCCGCATCACAATAACTTACTATCTCGGTGCTCCCATTCCTTCCCATCCAAATTCCTTGGCTCGGACTTCCTTTGAGATATCTAAGGATCTGCTCCACCATGCTCCAATGAAACTTTGGGGGAATTTTCATGTGTTGACTAACCTGATTCACACCAAAATAAAGAACAGGTCTAGTGATAGTTAGATAGGTCAGCTTACCAACAAGCTGCCAGTATTGTGCTAGATCTTCATATTGTTTGTCTTCTTCCTTTTCTTCACCCTTTCTCCCCCTTTTGCTTGGGATTTTAGCCATCTATGAGGGGAGTCTTGGCCAGTTTTGCTCCAAGTTTAACTGTCTCATCCAAAAGATTAAATGTGTACTTCCTTTGCGAAAGAAATAAGCATTCCAGAGAACTGATAGCTTGCGTATTTTATGTGTTTTAGTATGTGTTTTAGAGTCAATTTAGGTGTTTTAAAATTTTTATTAGGTCAAATCATGCTAGGAAGATTTCTAATGCCTTTGGGAGCAAGATTGGAAGCAAAAGATGCAGAATCATGCTGATACGTCTGACATTTTCCTTTATTTAAGGAACTTTCCACCGATGGATTACGCTCAACTGTGGACATAAATATAGATATTTGAGTTAGCTTTTATTTGGAAGTGTTTTGAAGTCGATACAACGGTGCCGATCAAAAGTTATGACAATTTTCGTGAAGACGGTCCAGTCTAGCGAGCAGACGAAGCATGCGCAGAGTCCAAAGAACCAAATCTTAGATCGATCGATCCAAAAATACCGTAAGTTTCCAAATCGACCGATCCAGACCAGATCGACCGATCCAAAACCGATCTACCGACCAAATCGATCAGATCGATCGACCGACCAGATCGATCGATCCAAGCCTTAAAACCTGCCCAAAAAATTGGAAAAATTGTTCTTTTTCCTAATTTGCTTAGGATTTCGACCTAGAACTTTTTGAACCTATAAATTAGCCATGGTTTAGGTTATACTTATTTTATTCTAAGAGTTTTTGAAGACTTCTTGTGAAGAGATGCAGTTTGTTTGATCTATTGGATTTATTTTATGAGTTCTTCATCAATCATGTTTTGTTTAACCACAATCATGAGTGAGTAGTTCTATAGTTAGGTTTTATTGTTTTTTTTTCAAAGGAATCATGAGTCATTGAATTAGATACAAATAGGGAATAATCTTAGAATATCTTCATCTATATTTGTTCGGAATGCTTAGACTAGAATAGCTACCTAATTTATGATCTTAGGTTAATCCTATTCTCCAAAAGTTTTTAGGTTGCTAGATAGAACATTGATGAGCATATTGTCTTTAGCCAACAAAAGCTGATACTATTGCGATACGTGAACATATTGAACCTAATCGATAATGCTTGTTTAGTATTCAAAGTTCAACGACAATTAGATACTTAGATTGTTAGATAAAGTAATTGGTGTCACGACAGTGGATTAGTTATGCATTTATGTTTGAGTTTGAGATATGTGTTTAATCATTTCCTGAATAGTTGTCTGGTTTATGATCTCTGATTCTCGAGAAATTTCCGAGACCTAACGCTTTTATCCATATATTTTACTTCGTTCGTACTTTCAATTGCTTTATAGTTATTTTTGCATCAATACAAGTTTTTTTTCCGTCATAACTTACTTCTAGTTTCAAAGATTCGTAGTGCAGGTTGGTCCCTGAGGATTCGATCCCTAATATACTACTGCGTATCTGTACACTTGATGTGTCATACTTGTATTTAAAACTCGTATATCAATTTTTTGGCGCTGTTGCCGTGGACCAAATATTGCCTTCGATTCTAAGACTAGGACTTAGTCTAAGACTTACTAATTTCTCTTTTAGTTTTGCTTGTTTTTTTTTCTTAGGTGTACACAAAGGAGAAGTGACGGTTTTGAAGGTCTCCTACAGCTTACCAATAAAGAACTAACTAGAACAGAGCGGGACTAACAACAGAGCAAGAAAGAAACGGTCGAACCTAGTCATCATGGGCGATAACGTCGACAATAACACGCTTGTTGAAACTCAAGTCGCTACAGTTGCTAAACTCCAGGACTTGCAACAGCAGCTATAGCAGTTGAGTCAATAGCAATAACAACAGGCTCATCAGCGTACTATTGGGGACGTGGACACTCTGAACACGTTCTATCAGAAACGAGCTGCTATCTATGAACCAGAGATTGCGAGACAAGATTTTGAGATCAAGTCACAACTAATCGCACTGGTTAAGCAGCATCTCTTCCCTGGGTTACCCGCTGAGAACCCAATGGATCACATAGAGAATCTTAAGAAAATTTGTAGCATGACTAAAGCGAATCGAGTACCTGTTGATTACCTCCGTTGTAAGTTGCTTTCCTCTTCTCTAGCGGACAAAGCTTTAAGGTGACTTATATCTCTTCCTCCGGGTTCTTTGAGGTCTTGGGCTGAATACAAGGCAGATTTTCTTTACCATTTCTACACCAAGTCAAAAAAAGCCGCTTTGCGGAATAAGAACACGAACGTTGGACAGCGTTTCAGAGAGTCCTTCTATGAGGCTTGGGAAAGATTCAAGGAATACCGTCGAGAGTGTCCTCATCATGGGTTTTCAGATGAGCAAATGCTTCGCATCTCTTATGATGGAGTTGATTGGGACTACAAGAATGCTTTGAATGCTGCTAGCAATGGGGACTTTATGACTCTGAATATCATAGGTGCGTACATGCTAATAAAGAACTTGGCTGCAAGTTCCAACAACCGATGTCCTGAGTATGATCGCTCTCATAAGGTAAACAGTGTTGAGTCTCAAAAGATTGATGAGCTGACCGCTAAGGTAAATTTGTTGCTCAAGGCTAATCAGAGAGGAGTGAATCAATGTGAAGACGGTTCAGATGCGGGTTTTTTCAAGGTATTGCAGAGGAGCAGAATGAAGAAGTAAACAATGTGCAAGGCCAAGGGTATGTGAAGAATTAAGGGTTCAATCAGAACTATAGAAGCCATCCTAATCTCTCTTACCGTAGCAACAATGTCGAGAATCCTCAACATCAAGTCTATCCGCCTCAAGAACAACAATTCCAATAATCCTCTACTCCTACCAATGATTCTCACAGTAAACTCAAGGGTATGATGCAGCAACTCCTTGTTTCTCAGCAGAAACCCTCCAATGAGATCGATGCCAAAGTGGATACCATTTATACGGAGCTGAACGGTAAGTTTGAAGGCGTCTACACTCATCTTAAGTTGCTTGATACTCGTTCTACAAACCGCATAATCAGTTCAGCGTCAACAAGGAATACTCCCGACGAAGGGGGAACAAAACCCAAGGAATAGACAAGGCTCTAGTGGTTCAAAGGAAAATGTGTATATGATTAAAGATCAAGCATAACCTTCTAAAGAGTTTATATTTGAAAACATTCTGAAGAAGATCTTGGATGGTCAAAAAAAGAGTGCACAAGAGGTGAATGAAAGAATGGATGATATAGAGTGGAAGCTTGTGTATACAATCTCTGCAACAGCCTCAGATCGATCGATCCACTCACTAGATCGATCGATCCCATCTCCAAGTAGGTCAATCGACTACTCGGATCAATCGATCCATGAGCCAGACCGATCGATCCCCTAAAACCACCATTGACCGTAAGAAGCCAGATCGATCGAACCCATCAACGATTGATCGATCCAACCATGAGAATTCCAGCCGTAAGTTTCCAGATCGATCGATCCCATCAACGATCGATCAATCCAACCATGAGAATTCCTGCCATAAGTTTCCAGATCGATTAATCCCATCAACGATTGATCGATCCGACCATGAGCATTCCAGCCTTAACATTTCAGATCGATTGATCCAACCCTTGATAGATCGATCTAGTTAAGCCAAGTATCCCCGTAAGAATCCAGATCGATCCACTCTGGATCGGTTGAGCCAATAACCTGACATCGATACATTCATCCACAATTTGTGCCTATGTTCCTAAGATTCTATATCTGAACCATCAATAACCCGCTCCAGCCCCTACACTTAAGTTCTTGCCCAAATTACCGGATCCAGGAGAGTTCAATGTGCCATGCTCCATCTCCGGCATTGATTTTGAAGACTCTCTATGCGATACTGGGGCCTTTGTGGACGCCAAGTCATCCGAAATCGCTGAGTCTTTAGGTATTGCTTCTATAAAGCTATTGGACATGAATTTCTGTTTCGTGGATGCCACATCATCAATTTCCCAAGGCTGCATCACCGACTTTCAGGTACAAATTGGAGACTGCTTAATTACCTACTGATTTTCAGGTTGTCAAGATGAGCAAGGATGCCTCTATGCCCTTGGTTCTAGGAAGGCCTTTCTTTGCCACCACAGGAGCTGTAGTTGACCTACCTAAAAAGAGGATTTATCTCTCAAACATAGATAAAACAGTCTTCTACAATGCTATCTCCACAAAACCCAACAAGGATTATATTTCCTATGTTGGCATTGAGCAGAGGATTGATAAGTGTGACAAGCCTAAGTCTGGGAGGAGTATGATTAAGTATGATAAGTATGACAAGCCTATTTCCTATGTTAGGCATCACATGGACCACGTCTCGACCCACCACCACCACAGCAAGATCCGTCTACGGATTCTCATAACGTCTAGGCGTTGCTGCAGTCGAGCTAATAACGTTAAACAAACAATTGGTGGGAAGCAACCCACTGGTACATATTTATTTTATGGTTATTTTACTTTATCTTTATCATTATGCTATTTTCTACGTTTCTCGAGCCCTTCTTAAGGCCTATTTTCACACCGATACGGTGTGAAGTAAGTATGGGGGACGGTTTGCCCGACTAACACTATTTTTTGTTTTGGTTTTATTTTGAGTCTTTGTGTCGTTTTATTGAGTCAAATATGGGAATATTCTTATGCTGTTCTTGGTTTTCATCTGGTGTTGACTAACTTTTTGTAGACTTCTAGCAGTGATTGTTCCCATCATAGGAAGATTGGAAACACCATCGGTGGATCCATTTACTTGAAGTTCCCTATCCTTTGGAAGTCTGAATGATCTAACGTTGACTCTATCTTACAAGACTTTTAACTTGACATAATCTTCTTACTTAGGGGCTTGATATTGCACAAGGATCACAACATTTGAATTCTATTCCACCATTTATACCACTCTCTTCTGAAGTTCAAATGGCCAAGTTCATCTTTAGTTTGGTACCACACCTTCACCTTATCTTTTCGTTCAAACTACACGCCTTCTATTTTATCACTATCTTGTGCAATCAAGTGCAAAAACTATGGAGTATGCAGATCGACACACCTCTTCGTTCTAAGGATCTCTTGTGAGTCTTATGCTCTTTTACTTAGAATAATATTGGTTGAGTTTTCTTTGGTGCATGTAATGTATGAGTAGGACTGGTTCCGGCTTCCTCTACTCGAGAAAAAAAACGAAAAAGAAAAAAAATAAAAGGCGAGAAGGGAAAGAAGACAAAGAAAGAACTAGGATAGAGTCTTTTTGAGTTTAATGTTTTATCAACATTTGGTGTTCGTCTCACTGTGATTTTATGCCATGATTTGCATCCATCTTCATCATCAGAGAACCTAAACATTTCGACCACCATTAAACTAGCCTTCCTTCCCAGGCCCTTGTTGTGATTGATAATCCCTTTGTGAGACTGCACGTTACAAAGAATTCAATGAATGTTATAGGGTCCAAAATGGAGATTTTAGAGATTCTTTAGGATTTCGGGGACTAGAGTAAGGTTTGTTTGCTATGCTTATGGTAAAGTATATGTAGTACTAACTAGTTATTTGATCTGTTCTAAGTTTTTGTGGATTGGAAGTTCAGCACGGTGAAGTATAAAGGAGTGCGTAAGTTTCCGTTTTCAAACCTTTCTTCTAACTTGTATTTATTTGTTTGGACTTACTTTAGGACAAGCAATGATTCAACTCTAGGGGAATTGATAAGTTGCGTATTTTACGTGTTTTAATATGTGTTTTAGGGTCACTTTATATGTTTTTAAAGTTTTATCAGGTCAAATCATAATAGGAAGAGTTCTAATGCCTTTGGGAGCAAGATTTGGAGCAAAAGATGCAGAATCATGTAGATACATATGAAGTTTTCCTTTATTGTAGGAAGTTCCCACCAATCGATTACGCTCAATTTTTTACACAAGATATATATTTGAGTTAGATTTTATTTGGAAGTTGTTTGAAGTTGATCCAACAGTGCGATCAAAAGTTATGGCGATTTTCGTGAATATAGTCTAGTCTGGCGAGCAGATGAAGCATACGCAGAGCCCAGTTGGCATAGAAAACTAGATCGATCGATCTGGGATCAGATTGATCGATCCAGAAATACTCAAATCAATCGATACAGACCAGATCGACCGATCCAGACCCGATCGACCGACCAGATCGACTTGTCGAGACTAGATCGATCGATCCAAGTCTTAAAACGTGCCTGAAAAATGGAAAAATTGCTTTTTTCTAATTTGTTTAGGATTTTGACCTAGAACTTTTCGAACCTATAAATACTTGTTTTAAACCATTGTTTAGGCTATGCTAATTTTATACTTATTTTATTCTAAGAGTTTTTGAAGACTTCTTGTGAAGAGATACAGTTTGTTTTATCTATTGGATTTGTTTTATGAGTTCTTCATCTTTCATGTTTTGTTTAACCACAATCAGGAGTGAGTAGTTCTATAGTTAGGTTTAGGGTTTTTCAAAAGAATCATGAGTCATTGAATTAGACACAAATAGGGAATAATCTTATAAGATCTTCATCTATAGTTGTTCGGAATGCTTAGACTAGATTACCTGCCTAGTTTATGATCTTAGGTTGAACATATTCTCTAAAAGCTTATAGGTTGCTGGATAGAACATAGATGACCGTATTGTCCTTAGCTAACGAAAGTTGATGCTATTGCGATACATGAACATATTGAATCTAATCAATAATGCTTGTTTAGTATTCAAAGTTCAACGACAATTAGATACTTAGATTGCTAGATAAAGTAATTGGTGACACGAAAGTGGATTATTTATACATTTATGTTTGAGTTAGAGATAGGTGCTTAATCATTTAGTGAATAGTTGTCTTGTTTATAATCTCTGATTCCCGAGAAATTCCCGAGACCTAACGGTTTTATCCATAGATTTTACTTTGTTCTTACTTTCAATTGCTTTCTAGTTATTTTTGCATCAATACAAGTTTTTTTTCCATCTTAGCTTACTTCTAGTTTCCAATATTCGTAATGCAGGTTGGTCCCTGAGGATTCGATCCCTAATATACTATTGTGTGTCTATACACTTGTAGTGCTATACTTGGGTTTAAAACTCGTGTAACAAGAACGACAAACTTTAATGCCTAGGAAGTACTTAAGTTCCCAAGGTCTTTAATATCGAAAACAGATTTAAGGTAGGTTTTAGTGGATTGATAAGATCATCCACATATATGAGACTCACTATGATACCTTGAGAGCTTTGGAGTATGAATAGGATGTGATCGGCTTTGAATTTCTTGAAGCCGTAGTCTTTAAATGTGGAGCTCAACTTGTGATACTAAGCCCTTGGTGATTGTTTCAGCCCTTAGATACCTTTTATAGCCGTATGAATTTTCTAGGAGCAATGGAGTCTTCAAGTCCGGGTGGAGGAGTCATGTAGACTTCTTCCTCAAGTAAACCTTGTAGGAATGCATTCTTGACGTCCATCTGCCACAACTCTCAAGATAAATTAGTAGCCAAAGAAATAACAACACTTACCGTGTGGAGTTTGGTGACGGGAGCAAAGGTATCCATGTAGTCTTCTCAATAGGTTTGTGTAAAACCTCCTGCCACTAAATGTGCTTTCTACCATTCAATATCTCCATTGCTAAAGTATTTGATGGTGAAGATCCATGTGGAGTTAACGGCTCTTTTCCGGGGAGAAAGATCTGCTTCGTCCCATGTATGACTATGGTTCATGGCTCTAACTTCATCATCGACATCATCCATCCATTCTTTCCTTTATTTGACCTTCTCATAGCTTTGAGGTATCCTGTTGAGTTCAAAATTTCAAAGAAATGCTTGATGATTAGTTGGTAAAAGGTCAAGTGAACATACCGATTGAATATGATAAGCCACAACTTGATTGTTGTAGTAAACTCTTGAGTTCACCCATTTGGAATAGTGGGGGATCCTTGTGCTTCTTCAATGTTGAGGAGGAACATATTCATAATCTTTGTCATCCTCTTCTTCCTCTTCATAAAGGACAAACTTTTCATTACGAGTTACTTGCTCCTCTGGGTTGGCCTGATCTTGATTTTGAACATTGGATTCAACACCTTGATCATGTTCATGTACTTGTTGATTTGAAGTTGATGTGCTTTTGTTGGCTTCCTCATCTCTTTTTGTTTGTGGTGCTTGGCTTCCAAGGTGATCTAGAAGGAATCTCAAACATAAAAACCGGTCGAAAGGACGGTGAGATAAGGCTTTCACACCTTCCCAATCCTTCTTGTTGTGATATTCTTGATTCTCAATAAAATTCACATCTCGAGATACCAAGACGTGATTGTTGATAAGATCATAGCGCTTATAACCCTTTTGAGTTGTTGAATGCCCTAGAAACATACAATTAGTGTTTTTGGCATCTAGTTTGTTATTTTTTCACCTGGGAGTAATACAAAACAAACACACCCAAATACCTGTAAGTGATCAATTGATGGTATGGTTTTTTAGGTACCTCAAATGGTGACATATTCTTTACGACTTGGGTTGGAATCCAACTAATAAGGTAGCATGCTGCCGTAACCGCATCACCCCAAAATTTTCTTGGTACATTTGCATGGAGCATCATTGATCTTGAAACCTCCATGAGGTGTCAATTCTTTCTTTTCACGGCTACATTTTGTTGAGGGGTGTAAGGGCAACTGGTTTGATGTATGATTCCATGTTTGGCTAGGTGCTCTTCGAATCTGTGGCTTGTGTGCTCTCATCCATTATATGATCATAGTATCTTAAGTTTAGCATTGAATTGATTAGTCACATAGTTTTGGAAATGAATAAAAACATCAAACACGCGATCTTTAGATGAAAGTAATGTTATCCAAGTATACTTATACTTTTCATCTATTAAAGTCACAAATTTTTTTTTGTTATCTCTAGAAACGCATGTTGATGTTCAAACATCCGAGTGAACTAAATCAAAACCTTTTTCATAAATTGTAGACGATTTAGGAAAAACAGACTTGCAATATTTTCCGAGAATACAAGCCTCACAATTAGAAGATTCAAATGACACATTAGGTAACATCAATTTAAGAGTACGAGAATGAAGATGACCTAATCTAGCATGCCACATAGCATTATTAAAACAAGAATTAAAAGAAAACAAAGTAGAAATGCTTGGTGAAGAATCCTTAAGAACTTATAGTTCCCCTTCGGTATTTCCTTTTCCAAGAACTTTTCCGTCTCAATATCCTGAAAATGAACACTATTAGGCCCAAATATAGTATAACAGTTGAGATCTTAGGTTACCTTTTTAATCGATAATTGATTAGAAGTAAAACTATGCATATATAATGCCTTAGAATTTTTATTGAACAGTTTTAAATCTCCTACACCTTTTATGGGAACCATATCACCATTAGCAATAGTAACATTATCCATTACCGGTTTTATATTGTCTATAAGATTTGGGTTACTAATCATATGGTGAGTAGCCCCTGAATCTATGACAAGAGATTTCCTCGGTTTACTAGCAAAGAAAGTGGTATCGGATTCTTTTAAGGAGGCAACAGACCAGATGAGAGCTTCAAGGTCAAACAACCTCATGATATCATCTGCTATCTCTTCTCCTTGTTTTGATGAGCTGGTTTTTCCTTGAGTACCCATGACTCCATGAGAGAAATTGGCTTTTGGGTCTTTAAACTCCATGAGGTAACCCTGCTTCTTGGAATGGTCACACATGCATATCTTCCTTTCCCCTTGCTGGTACACTCCTTTGTTAGCCATGTGGAGTCTCCCTTTATCACCAAATAGCCCAAGAGAACTTTGCTCTTTTTGGATTTGAGAACACACACATCAAGACTCGGAAGCTTGTCCGCTCTTATAATATACTTGATGAGGTCATTGAACATTGGATTCAGGGTGGGTAGAAGTCCAAAGACATTATCTTGCTCACGCCTCTCATTTATCACTACCGGATCCATGGTGCTCCGCACATAGAAACCGAAACTTTCAAAAATGTTTGGTGAACTCTAAATCTTGTTGGCTAAGGTTGTTGATAACCTTCTTTACTTCAAACACACGAGAGAGGTTTAACACACCCTGAATATCCCATACACGTTCTTGTGAGTATCCCATTGCTCCTTTGTAATCTCACAATAGGAGTAGGCTTCGGGATAGGAGCTTCAAGAGAATTTTGGAGAATTACAAGGACAGTTTGATCTTCTTGAAACCATTTGGCTTCTTTTTCAAGAGCAGCCTCCTTTTCGCCTTCTTTGATGATTCCTTTTCCATTATTTTTGGTGACTTCATTTGGAGTTTGAGCAGTTTCAATATGACTCCAAAGTCTACGGCCACAAAGTACGGTTTTTACTGTTCAAGATCATAACAAGTAGTTTTCCCCTTTGAGAAACACTGGAATTATCACATATTTGGAGTTTTCCATACTTTAAAGCGAGAGAAGAGTAAGAGATGTCGCTAAAGTTTTATACAGTATGTGGCGTTGTGATCCAAGAATAGGACGATACAGAAAAAATGTCTTTCTTGTCAGGAGTAGTATCTTTGGGTCTCCCCATACCCGTGTTGGTTTTCCAGCCGTTTATACCGTATGGACGATATGGTTCGAGTAAGAATAGTGACAAGAAGATTGAAGAAAATAAGAGAATATGACTAATGCTCTAATACCATGTTAAAATTAGCGAAATGATAAGGGAATATAGAAGAGATTGTAGAATAGAAGAGAAAAATCTTTTTCTTATTATTATACTGTATCAGTACATCCATATATATAGAATAACAATTCAAAATACAATTCCTCTGCATGAACAGTATAGAAAATCAACATAGCTTGTATGAAGGAGAGAGAAGGATGAAAAATTGAATTCTGGGCAACAAGGTCGATATGAGGTGGGATCGATCGATCTGAGGTTCGATCGATCAATCTGAGGTTCGATCGATCAATCCCAAAACTTAAGGCTAGATGGGGACTAGGCGGATCGATCAATCTGAAATGGGATCGATCGATATGAGGTTGGATCGATCGATCCCAAAACTTACAGCAAAATGGAGACAAAGCAGATTAATTATCCGAGGTGGGATCAATTGATCCGAAAACTTACGGTCATTCCAAGATTAACCGGATCTAATATTGGATCGATTGATCCAAGGTGATCTTGATCAATAAGTAACTCCTGTTAGTTACAATGCTTCAAATCATTTATGTGCTAAAGATTATGAGACAAATGCATAGATGTTTGAGAAGTCGATACTCTATATTCCAGATGATATAGAAAATAGAGTTTTTAGGGCCAAAGGCTTCATGGTTTTGTGTCATTGCTCCTTGGGCTCTCTCAGCTAGATCGAGCTCTTGAACACATAGAAGAAGTTGAAAAGGTACATTAATCTTTGGAACTCCTATGTCTGCAGTTCTATTAGATGGATCTAAAAAACTCCAAATTGCTAACTAGTTTTATGTCTTTGCAGCTCGAGCCCAATATTGCTTGCTCTTTTCTTAAGGTATATTCTCGGTTTTTTCCACAGTGTGCACTTATTCAACATATGGCCTTTGGTTACCTCACCATTTATTTATGTGTCTGGAGATTGTTTCACATAATCCTTTAAAAGCAACTTCTGATTCTTGAAGTTCAAGATCTACCTACGAAAGAAGGAATACAGTTGTGTCGTAGATCAGATCGATGCAATGACATCCTTCCTTGACAAGCGCTTCCAGTTGCTAATTCTTCTCTCTCTAATTTTCTCAATTTCTATATCACAGAGGTCGTAGTCTTCTGTACCTTAGTCACTATACTGACCCAAGACATTGGTAGCAAAACCGAAGCTCTTAACTTTATGTTGCAAGATCAAAGCAAGGTATCTAAGGTTGGGACAGAGTGCTTCTTTGGATCAGGAGAGACTGGAAAGAGATAACATAACTGGTTTGCTGTGACTTTCTGGAATCATGGGTCAAGATGTGGGAGCGTAAAGAAGTATGAGCTCTGTGGCAAATTCTTGAAGCTGGCATCAGAATTTTACGGCTATTCAGATACTGATGAGTCTGGAGGAAACACAATGAGGATTTGCAAGTCCATAATACTAATTGTAACTGTTATGATTACTTTGGAGAAGCAAAACAAGAGCACTCTTACTGAAACCCAAGTGACACTCGCTTCAGCATTGTTCGTTAGAGCCGGAAGGTCTCTTATCAATTCACCATTAGTTTCTGAGTTTTACCTACTCAGTTAACTTATGCTTGAATTCATAAATGCAGATTATGTCTTCACCGCTCTCAGATGGTATCATGGAGCCAGACATACACGGAAGACTCAACGATTCAGCATTCCAACAACTTGTGGTAAAGACATTTGCTTGTTCCAAGTCATTTAACTACAACTACCTTCTCCAACTCAGAATATTCGCCGCTCAAAACCCACGGTCCAACCCAGATGTATCAAAATTTGCTCTTAACGAATGCCTATCTGCCCTGATCGCATCCTCTTCACCAGATTACCCAACCATTCCTCTTATAATCAGGAAACTAATCTCCATATCCAGCATCCCCAAAGACGATACAGTGGATAAAGAATCAATCCTAAAGATGTATAAACAAGCATACAGAATCATGGTTTGGTTAAAAGAAGGTGAATACACAACAGAATAATGGAAATGGCCTGTGATGACAACATGGAACCGAGCCACGTTGCCTGTGAGGCTAGGACAGTTTGAGACCGCTAAAAATGCTTGAGTGTTGGTTTGGAAATCGCTGAGAAGGTTTGAGGTATGGATATTTTTTTTTGAATAATATGTAAAATTATATTCAAAGAAAACTGTTTTTACAAAATCTGCAACTATACTCCAATTAAACTGAAAATAAATCTCTTTGATATAGATCGATAAATGGTAGCCTCATTAAAATTCAAAAAGTGAAAAACCAATTTGGGACAAAACCACTTCCCGGAAAAAAAGAGTACATACCATTTACAATTGAGCAGAAAATATTACAACCAATAGTAATCAAATCCTCAAAGCAAACCATATCTTCAAACCATTAGTCTTTTTTCCTTCCCGTTGTAGAACCGAGAGCTGATTTCTAACTATTCCCCCTACCTCGCAGACCAGAGTATCCATGTGGAGTTGTACATTACCATGTCTTCGTTGATTTCTTTCTCTCCATAATATATATGTTGACGCGTGAAAGATGTACTTAGCCACAAAAGCTGTCGTCGTCTTGCTGTCCTTGATATGAAACAAAGCTATCAAGTCGCTAAACTGTGATGTGTAATCTTGACGCAACAGTCCATATGCAAGCCTATACCATATTTGTGATGTGTAGAGACATGTGAAGAAAATATGATCTCGAATATCTAGTGGGTCTAAGAAAAAGGCGCACTTCGCCACAACCATGGCTGACCAGGTGCGCATTCTATTTCGCATAGCTAAACCAGGTATGGATAATTATAGAGCTTGTGTGCAGGATTACTTGGCTGGTTTTGTGACCAAAGTTTCTTCAGACATGATTTAGCTTCGTTCATATTACATCTTAACAGTTATATCAATATCCAAACCTTTGGCTACTATATGATATATCAAACTAAAACCTTAAACAATAAAATTTAAACACTAATCCCTACATGTATAGTTTATGTATTATTATAACATATGGTGTATATCTATTATAGTTTTCATGAGCAAATTAATCTGTGTACATACATGTAAAATGTGAATTTTACTAAAGACATTTTCTTAAACCTGCATTTGCTTTGTTTATATCTGAAAGTAAGTTTTTTTGAATTTAACAAAACGTGCTATTAATAGAATTATTTATCCAAATTTCTTTAGATATATGAAAAACCTACCCTTCGAGACCCGACGATACCAAATCCACTAGAAAAGCTTATTCTTTTTTTTGAATAGTATGTAACAATATATTCAAAGAAAATCGTTTTTTACATCAAGTGCATCAATTTTTCGAAAGAGGTATTTTACTTAAGCTGAAAACGTCAATAAGTGGCCGCCTCGTTAAAACTCGAGAGTGAAAAACTCAATTGGGACAAAACCACTTCCCGGAAAAAAGAGTACGCACTCACTTATGACTTTGCGGAAAGTAAATATTCCTAGTGAAGTCGTCATAACCTTGAAGCAAACCAAACCTGCAACCCATCCATCATAATTTCTTGCGCTTGTAAAATCGATAGCCTTTTGCACACTCTTCCTCCGCTCTCACGAACAAGACCATCCAGGTTAATCGGGACATAACCATGTCTTCGTTGGTTTCGTTCTTTCCATATTGCATATGTGGTGGCGTGGAATGTATACTTAGCTACATAAGCCTTTGTTGATCTCGTGTCCGTTGTTTGAAAGCAAGCTATCAATTTGTCAAAATGGGACATGAAGTCTTGATGCATGAGACCGTGAGCCAGTTTGTACCATATATGTGATGTATAGGGACAAGTGAAAAAATGTGATCGCGAGTCTCAATATCCTGCGGACCAAGCCCTCATTCTATCTCCTGTTGCCAATCGATTGAGGACGGCTAGCCACATTATGAAAGAATACTTTGGTGTTTGGTGGGGAAACCAAACAGTCTTGTACCATGTGTTTCGATGACCTGGTTCTCTTATCTGGTTCCATGTTTCCTTTGACGAAAATACGGTTTAAATCTGTCCTCCTTGTACTTCCAAACTGGGACGTCCTCTTGAGCATCAGCACAGTCCCGGTATTTCCAATTTCAGCCTCTATATGCGCTAGGACCTGTGGTTTCCTCCGTCTTGATCTATGATGAACAAGACCTCCGCCAAAGTGTCGTAAGCTTTGATTCCCATGTCTATAAATCCTCTTTCCCCCTCAAGACGTCTATTAATCTGTCAAGTGAACACTAGACATCATACCAAAAGAAGGTATTTGAACCACTACGTACCTCGATCTTATGGAAATTTTTCGCAGACTCCCGGTACTTTAGAATTTTTCGCCACATCCAAGAGCCACATGTCTTTGTGTCTTTCTTCGACCAAAATGATCCCCTGCGAATCAAATTCTTTTTTATCCAATTCACCCATAGCGAGTCTTTCGCGGATACTATGTGCCAGATCAATTTATAGCAACACACCTTATTTGCTTCCACCAAGGATTTCAGCCCAAGTCCTCCTTCTGATTTCGGTTTGCATACATCATTCCAAGCCACCTTGGCCTTTCTTGAGATCAAACGTGGGCCAGACCAAAGGAACACAGCACTGATTCACTCAATCTCTTTTATGCATGCACTCGGCAATCTAAAAACCCCCATCCAAAAATTCTTCAAGCTTGTTATCATTGAGGAGATAAGTTGTAGTCTACCTGCAAATGATAGTAGGCGATTTTTCCAAGTACTGATGCGGTTCCGAATCTTATCAATAAGCGGTTGGTAGTCTGATTTTGTCAGCCTTTTTGTTAATAGGGGAAGGCCAAGATACTTCACCGGCAAGCTACCTATCTCAAGCTAAAATTCATTCAAGGATTCCCTCACTTCCGGCGCTATTCCGGTGATGAACAAGGTCGTTTTATCTAAACTTATATTCAGCCCCGAGATCAGAGCAAACCTTTCAAAAACAGCAAGGATACCCCTTATTGAATGAACTTTTCCATCAGTGAACACCATGATATCGTCTGCAAAACATAAATGAGTAACCTCCAAACTTCTACATCTCGGATGGTACCCAAACTCCTCATTTCTTGCAGCCTTGTCCAACATTAGTGATAAGAAGTTCATACAAATAACAAACAAATATTGGGATAGGGAGCAACCTTGTCGCAGACCTCTCTCACTCCTGAAATATCCCGCAAGCTCTCCATTAACTTGAACTGAGAAAGAAGGAGTGGTTACACATAATTCAATCCACTAAATAACTTTTTTCGGAAGCTGCATTACTCTCAACAAGCTCACGAGAAATCTCCAATTTACTGAGTCAAAAGATTTTGTGCTATCAATTCATGGCACATCTTAAAGTTGTCTCTGGCTTATGGTAGTCTTTTACCAACTCATATGCTAATATGAGGTTTTCCATTAGGTATCGGTCTTTGATGATAGTTGTCTGGTTATTTGTTATAAATCCCAGGAGAATACTCTTTAGGCGGTTTTCTAGTACCTTCGATATGACCTTGTACATCACGTTATAGCATGATATCGGTCGATAGTCTCTCATCCCTATAGTCCCCGTCTTCTTGGGAATTAAGGCTAGAATGGTGGAGTTTATCCCTTTCGGCAAAAAACCATAAATGAAGAACGACTTAACTGCCACTATGAAGTCATTTCCTATGATAGTCCACATCTTTTTATAGAATTCCACCGTGTATCTGTCTGGTCCTGGCGACTTATTTGAAGGCATCGAGTTATTCTTTATTTCCATTGTCGACACTTCTTCCGTTAGGCCCCTTATCTCATTCTCCGAGCATTGGCGGACCAAAACCCGGGTCAGTTCCGAGTTTAGATTGGTATCTCCATCTGGTCTTTGCGGATCTTTGAATAAATCTGAATAAAACTGGACCGATTTAGCCTTTAAATCCTCTTGTGATATTAAAACCCCTCCATCCGGAGCTCTAATCTCATGAATCTTGTTTCACACCTCTCTTTTTTTTATCGCATTATAGAAGATGCGGTTATTTTGGTCCCCTACCCTTATCCAATGGAGCTTTGCCTTTTGACATAAGTACTTTTCCTCCAAGCAAGCCACCCTCTCCAAGACTTCGTAGGCCTGAGCTTCCCCTATCATATTTTCAACATCCGGATTCATGAAATTCTCGGTCTGCTTCTCACACAACACCTTATAAGCTTTTTTTTTTCTCTGTGTCAAATGGTGTAACTTCTGTCTACCAAAAGCTCGATTGCTTGGTTTTAGCTGCTTTAGCTTCTTCGAGAGTAAAAAGAGCAGAGGCGGAAGGATATAAGGCTTCCGTGTTCTTCCACTGGCTTTCGACTAGCTGCTTAAACTCTGGTGATGAAACCATTGCGTTGACTATCTTGAATGGGACTTTTGGCTTATGGAGTGAGATGGTTCCACAGACATGATCCAAGCAGCCTCGAGCTTCGAACACACAGTATGTGTTAGGGGCACGCTGCAACCAAAGGGGATTTACGAGAACACAGTCTAACATCTTGCTTATCAAGCCCTCTTCACGTTTGTTGCACCAAGTAAACTTTGGACCATGATACGCCATATCCTCCAGAACGCATTGGTTTACCATATTTTGAAAGTCTAACATTCCCTTAATGGTATTTGGCATAGAAATATCGAGAAAGTGCTCCGAGCTGTCTAATATCTCGTTCAAGTCCCCCGCACACATCCATGGTAAGCCCCCGATTTGAGCTTCAATCTGTTGGTCCTTTAAGTTGCTCCAGAGTTCCCTTCTCTCTTCTAGTGAGTTTGACGCATATATGAAAGAACACAAGAATTCCTCCAAATAACCCTGGATTTTTACTTTGCAAGATATTAATTGGCTCGTCTTATGCACCACAGTCACCGATACTGAGTTGTCCCAAACCACCCAAATTCTTCCGAGCTCATTGAATTCGTTGACCACCCAAATACTTAGTTTCCAATAATGCTCCAAACATCAGAGATTTCCTATTTTTCAACTCTTTGACCACAGCTTGCTTTTTTGGCTTATTAAATCCACGAATATTTTAGAAAAACCCCGACATTATTGTTTTTTCTATTGATTTCGACGTCTTAACCCACTCGGGTTTGAGTCCGCCGTTTGCGACGGTTTCGATAATAGCTTTTGTGCCGACTTTGCTGCTCTAAGAAGAGGAACTCTCGTTGCATTCCCCTCCTTATTCTGAGTGTATCTAGCTTCACACATATTTATGTGCTTAATTCCTTCCTGTTCTTCTAGCTCTATCTTCCCCGGGTTTTCCCCTGTAGACGGGTTTTTGACACCACCTTTCTCTGTTATCACCTCCGACTGCAACTGCTCCTGTAACTGAAGCTGGGTCTGAGCTGTAGTTAAGCTCAGAAGTTTTAGCTTTTGCCACTGTTTTGACATCAGGTCTCTGCAGCTTCAGGTCATTAATCTTCTCTAAATCATTCGGAACAGATTTTTCAGTATCCCCTGCTTTTAACGTCACTTCTCTGTCCGAAACCTCAGATTTTCCCCCGATTAGCTGCGAGCCTACCATAAAACCTACTTCCCCCCCCCCCCCTTCGTTTTGTTCAACTGCATCTTCTCCATTTTCGGTTCAGACACTGAGTATCCCGAAGAAATTTTTTTCCCCTCCAGCTTCATCTTCTTCATTTCTTTTTCCGAAGCAGAACATCCCTCCTGACTTAGAATATCCAGTGAGACCTCAGATAAGTTTTCTAGTCTCGGTTTTTCCTTAAATTGTTCCAACAATATCACTGGATTCACGATAGTCGTATTTTTCAGTTGCTTCTTATCCGTATTCTATTCTGAATTGACTGTCACTGCCTTCTCTGGTTCAAGTATTGCAGCCCGAGTTCCATCTGATAATTCTGATGTCGACTCATCTACCAGGCATGGAGACATGAGTATTTCAAACCGTGATGGGGTGGCTATTTTAATCTCTCCGTAGACAAGACTTCTCTTCCTCGATCGCCTATTCTGAACCGGTTTCTACTCCTTTGACGGTTCAACTGGGGATCCTTCTCCTTCCCCTCTCTCTAGCCTTTCGGCGTCTCGTTCTGCCTCTACTCTATTTTCCTTAGCTGACTGCATCAAAGTCTGTATCACGTTCCCTGTCTCATCCTGTTTTTCACCAGATCACGAAGTTCTCCCAGAGTGGAGGAGCATCTTCAGACACTCCATCCGGCACTAATACCACCTGCTTCCCCTCTTTCAAACTTTGAAAGAGTTGGCATACTTACCACGTTAGCCCATGATTTTTTCAACTGAGCTTTCTGAGTCAAGTTTTTCTCCCTTGTACCATCGACAGCCTTACCTTCTGAAATCCTCGTTTCAGCGAGTTCCCTTACTGTATTGATCCCCTCCGCCTCAACTTCTTCTCCCATGTTCACCCCCCCCCCCTCTGATGACTCTGGCTGTTTTGGCTCCAAACCCTCCTTACCCCCTCCTCCTGAATCTTTTTGACAGTTTCTGTTCCCTTCTGACCCTTCTCCATCAGCCCTATCTCTCGAGATGAGCCCGAGCCGCCTTCCTGCCTGACCTCTGCAACAGGTTCTCTCTGCATTACTTCTCCCGCTTCCGAAACATATCCCAGATCTTCAGAAACAGCCGGCAGAGAAGCCCCCCTGCCTGGCGGCGGCACCATACTCCAGACGAGATCAAGTCCTCTTCGCGATCCAGAAAAATCGAAACTTCCTAGAAAAGCTTATTCAACCATATATTAGAATTACTTTTGTAGTTATTGAAAAATAATTTTGAATAACTGGTGTATCAATATGATAATTTTCATGACCATATTAATCTATGTCTACATTTGCGTAAACTATATAATTTTATAGCTATAATATATGATTTATCACATTACTTAGTTAATAGCTCTGTAGACAAATATAATGATGTAGTAAATTATATTTTATTGTATTGTGTAATTTCAAACACAATGATATAATATATAAACATTTGATTTTCAAAGATTTGATGTATGTTATGTACCTTATGTGTAATAAAAAATGTTTATAGTATTTTAATATTCAATAAATTATCATGTTTTTAAACGACATAATATATAAACAGTGTTTTTTATCTAAAATATAATATATTTTTTCTTTTAAGAATCTTGTCAAATGCTTTTTCTTTTGCTAAAATTCTCCCGTTTTTAATCTAGAATCTTTCTGAAGACAATGAACCACTTAATATTCTGAATGTCCCATCAACGTAAATAATTTCTAAACCTATTAGGGATTATGGGGTCGACGATGACTTAAAACCCAACAATCAGTTACTTTAGGCAGAAAATATTATTAATATTTATAGGGCATCAAGTTGTTTAAAATTTTTTGTAGTCAGTGACTAAAGCATTTTCTCTATGTTATAGGTGATGGGTTTGAACAACATTATTGAATTTTGTAAAAAAATTTCTATTTATGTTTTAAATGGGCCAAAAAAAATTTTTTTGCTTTAAGCATTATTTATTATTGGGCATAATATAGCGATTATAGATGAGACACATCAATCTTGTTTCCGGCAATGTTTGGTCTATTCTCTTTTATATCCTATTGAGTTGTTTTATATTTATAATTAAGATTTTGTTTCTCTTAATTTTTTTTTGGTTGTTCATTCATTACCATACCACATGTTTGACTCTTCTATAGAGTGGATTGATTGATTGATTATTTGGAATAAAGTATTTGGAATAACGATTTGAGAGATAAGCGACTGGCCAAACTCGGTTGCTCACACATATATCCTTGTTAAATTGTATTTTGTTGAGTGTTGACTAATGTCATTTTCCTAAAATCATAATGTAATTCTCCTTAACTCCCTTAACTTTGAACTTTTCTTCTAATATAATATAATATTTTTTGATAATAATTAGAGAAGAGGAAAAACAAAACACGGATGGGTTGGCTAAGCCCGGTTATATAAAAAATTATTAGTAACAACAATAAGCTGCAAACTTATTAACAAGTTCATCTTACTTTGTCGTTGGAACGCTTTTAAATAATGGATCCGAGGTTTTGGAGTCAACACCCAATGCTACTATCATTTCTACTTCTGCTATTAATCTCAGACTGTTTTGCTTCGAGTCAAAACGACAACGTTGATGGAGACTCGGGGTCTGGGCGTGAATGGTTTCGTGTCGGGTTGGTTTTGGATTTGGAGGGCAAGATAGTGGAAACCTCTGTTTCCATGGCGCTTTCTGATTTCTACGCCATTAATAGTAACTACAAAACAAGAGTCTCTCTCTCAGCCAAAAACTCTCACGAGAGCCTCTCTTTGCGCTCGCTTCTGGTAAATTCTCATTTTTTCTCTGTTTCCATTTTTGTTTGAGATAATTCTCACTCACAATCTCTGTAATGAAACAGTTTGTTAGATTTTACGGAATAAATTATAAGAATGAGAGAATATTGTAGAGATAATGAAGAGAAAATCTTTTTATTGATTTTTGTTGTAACAATCAATCTATATAATCTATATATAAATGTACAATTCAAAATTTAGAATAGATACATGAACACCATATGGACTTGTACATGTTTGCATGTGCTTGTATGTTCTTGCATGTTCTTTCATGTGCTTGCAAGAAAGAGAGTGGGAGATAAGGGATTTGCATGTGCTTGCATGAAGGAGAGAGATAATGATGGAGAATTGAATTTGAAAGAATCCAAGATATTCATGGATCAATACTCCCCCTCAATCTTACCCGCAAAAACACCCAAGGATAAGTTTGGAACCTAGTGAAGCATCACCTCATTAAAAACATTTAAATCCATTGGGACAAAACCTTGATAAGAAAAAAAAGTATGATGGCCACGGGAAGGGGATAACCGACCATGGACGGGAAAGATCAATAAGTTCAAGTTTGCGGTGAATGTGGAGCAAAATTTAAGACTTGCAGCCTTTGTGAAGATGTATGCTAATTGATCTTCGCTTCGAGTATAGCATGGTAGGATTAAGCCTTCTTTAATATTTTCTCGAACCTTGTGACAATCCACTTCGATATGCTTGGTCCTTTCATGAAAGATGGAATTTGTTGTGATGTGAACAGCCCCCCTTTCGCTTGGCCTTTTAACCATCTATGAGTGGAGTCTTGGCCGGTTTTGCCCCAAGTTTACCTGTCTCATCCAAATTATCAAGTGTGTACTTATTTTGCGAAATAAATAAGCGTTCCGGAGAATGACAAACTTCAATGCCTAGGAAGTACTTTAGTTCTCCAAGGTCTTTAATATCGAACACAGATTACAGATAGTTTTTAGTGCATCAAATACCTTCCTTATCATTGCCAGAGATAATAAGATCATCCACATATATAAGGACCACTATGATACCTTTAGGTCCTTGGAGGATGAACAAGGTATGATCGGATTCGGATCTCTTAAAAATTCGGTCTTTGAGTATAGAGTTCAACTTGTGATACCAAACCCTTGGTGATTGTTTCAACCCATAGATAGCCTTCCAAAGCTTTAAGATTTTTCCGGGAGCAACAGAGTCTTCAAAACCGGGTGGAGGAGTCATATAGACTTCTTCCTCAAGTTCACCTTGTAGAAATGCATTCTTGACGTGTCACAACTCCCAAGATAAGTTAGTAGCTAAAGAAAGAACAACTCTTACCGTGTGAAGTATGGCGACATGAGCAAAGGTATTTGTGTAGTCTTCTCCATAGGTTTGCGTAAAACCTCTTGCAACCAAACTGTCTTGTATCGTTCAATATCTCTATTGCTCAAGTATTTGATGGTGAAGATCCATTTGGAGCTAGCGACCCTTTTCCCGAGAGGAAGATCTGCTTCATCCCATGTATGGTTATGACTCATAGCTCCGACTTCATCATCCACATCATCCATCCATTCTTTCCTTTCTTTGGCCTTCTCATATTTTTGAAGTATCCTGTCAAGTTCAATCTTTCCAAGAAAATCTTGATGGTTAGTTGTAAAAGGTCAAGCGAACAATACTGTTTGAATAGGATGAGTTACAACTTAATTTTTGTAGTAGGATGATGAATCCTTGTGCTTCGTCTAAGTGGTAGAGGAGCATCTTCATTAGCTTTGTCGTCCTCTTCTTCTTCTTCATGAGGTATAGGTTCTTCGTCTGGAATCACTTGTACCTCTGAGTAATTTTTATCATTGATTTCAATTCTTTTATCATGTTCTGTTGTACATGATATGCTTTTGTTGACTATCTCATCCCCTTGTATTTGTGATTGTTGATTTTTGAGATGATCAAAAAGGAATCATAAACATGTTGCCCGGTTAGATGGAGAGTGGGATAAGTCTTTAACATCATCCTAATCCTTCCTATCGTGATTTCCTTGATTTTCGATAAATTTGACATCTCGAGACACAAAGACATGATTGTTGATGAGGTCATAGCACTTGTAGCCGTCGTTGAGTAACCTAGGAATATACATTTTGTACTCTTGGAATCTAGCTTGTTCCTCTGTTCTCCTGGTACCAACACAAAGCATACACACCCAAATATCCGTAAATGATCAATGGATGGTTTGACTTTATTGAGTACCTCAAATGGTGACATATCCTTTAGGACTTTGGTGGGAATCCGGTTGAAGAGATAGCATGATGTCATAACGACATCACTCCAGAATCTTCTTGGTATATTGGCATGAAACTTCATCGATCTTGCTACCTCCATTAGGTGTCGATTCTTTCTTTCATGAAGAAGTGATACTTGTGCTTTGATGATCAAGTATCAGAAAGTTCAAGAAAAAAATCTTGCTCACCAATTTCTTATGGGACTTTGGTCCACATAAAGGCGATACAGAAGATGAAGAATCGACACTAAAGATGTATAAACAAGCATAAAGAATTATGATTGGGTTAAAAGAAGGTGAATACCATGCGAATATCATGAGAAACAAATGCTTTTGGTCCTTGTCTGATACATCTACTTTAGGTTCCTGGATGTGGAAGAAGTTGGTCAAATTTCGCGATGCTGCTAAACCCCTTTGTAAGGTCACTATTGGAAATGGTGCTAGCACATCGTTTTGGTTTGAAAATTGGTTAGGTTTGGGGTATTTAATGGTTATTTTGGGTCCCCCTGGAGTTATCGACATGGGCATTCCTTGTTGTGCAATAATTGTGGATGCTCTCCGTCAACGAACTAGACGTAGACATCGGGTCGGATTTCTAAACTCTTTGGAAGACAAGCTTTTCTCGTTCCAATCTGCTATAGAAAGTGATAACAATGACATTGTTCTGTGGAAAGGTTATGGAGATGTTTTTAGAGCTAGGTTTCGCACTAAAGAGGTTTGGACCCAATTATGTGACCCGTCACCTAAGGTTCCTTGGCACAATGGAATTTGGTTTGCTCATGCAACTCCAAAATTCTATTTTTGTGCTTGGCTAGCTCTACTGAATCACCTTCCCACGGGAGACCATATATTAGTTTGGAATAATGGCTCCTCGGGTGTGTGTTCTTTCTGCTCCAATGCTCTCGAATCTCGAGATCACTTATTCTTCACTTGCAGGTTTTTGTCAAGGATTTGGACGGAATTGGCAAGAAACATCTTTAAGGTGAAGTTCTCAACGAACTCGGCTACGAATGTGGAAACCATCTCTGCCCCAACCAAGGTCGTACTACGAATTTCCTTATGAGATATGTTTTTCAAACAGTCATTTATACAATTTGGAGAGAAAGAAACGGTAGAAGACATGGAGATGTCCCCAACCCATCATGCTGCCCTGATTCGGGGGATAGATAGACAAGTAAGAAACAAACTTTCCTCAATTTTTGCTCAAGGAGATCGTCAGTTTTTGGATGGAATGCAGCTTTGGTTCACGTCAAGGGGATAATCACCATTGTTTTTTTCTTTTATTTTCCTTTATATCTCAGTTCGACTTTCTCAATACTGTAAGTACTCTTTTTTTCATTACCGGTTTTGTCCCAAATGGGTTTTCCGGTAATGGGGTTTAATGAGGTTTCACTATTGACATTCCAAAGAAGGCTTTTCCTTTCTTCTCTTTCGGTTTCCTTTCAAACATTGTTGCACTTGTTGTAAAAACGTCTTCTTCTGAATATAATTTAACATAAAATTCAAAAAAAAAAGGTGAATACCAGACTAAAGAAGAGATATGGCTTGTGCTGATAGCGTGAAACCGAGCAGCATTGCCCGTGAGGCTACAAAAGTTTGATACGTATAGAGCTTGTATGAAGGATTACTTGGCTGGGTTTGTGAGCAAAGTTTATTCTGACATGATTTAGCTTCATTCATATTAACTGTGTGTATACTTTAATGGTTACATCAGTATCAAAACCTTTGGCTATTATATACTAAGAATCCCTCACACGTTGTGTGGGTTTGAAATTCATATAGTAAATCATATTAGAAGAAATATTCAAATATTATAATAGATAGATTTATTTGATATTTTAAAAATCTCCAGTCTTTTTCGTTGGCTTTTTTTTGAATAATATGTAAACTTATATTCAAAGAAAATAAATTGTTTTTACATCAAGTGCAGCTTTTGATTAAAAGAAATTGAAAAGATAGCTAAAGGGAAGTTCGATAATTGGCAGCCTCATTAGAACCAGAAGGTAGAAAACCCAGTGGGACAATACCACCTCAAGGAAAAAGAGTACTTACTATTATCGAAAAAGCTAAATATGTTGAAATGATTATTCACCGTCTTGAGGCAAACCATGTCTGCAAACCATTCGTCATAATTCCTTGATGTTGAAGGGTTGATAGTCTGTTCTTTACCAACCTTCCCACCTTGCTGATCAGTCTGCCCGACGTGAGAGGGGTGCTGCCATGTCTTCGCATATTTCTTTCTCTCCATACCGAGTAGGTTAGAGCGTGGAAGGTGTATATTGTTACAAACTCCCCTGTTCCGCTTCTTCTCGTCTGAAGATTTGTTAAAATCTCATTGAAGTTTTGAGAGTACCGTGACCCATCAGACCATATGCAAGCTTGTGCCATAGTTGTGTTGTGTAAAGACAGGAGAAGAATAGGTGATCTCGCATCTCTAGTGGTTCCGGGCAGAATACACACTTTGTCATAACATTAGGAGACCATGAAAACATTTTATCTCCTATTGCCAAAAGATTAAGGGCAGCTAGCCACATAATAAAAGAGTATTTCGGAGTTGTGTGTGGGCACCAAACTACCTTATACCATGTGTTTTGAATACCTGGCTCCCTCAACTGGTTCCAAGTCTCCTTTGTCCAAAAATGCGCCTTGAATATATTCTCCTTATACTTCCAAACGTCCACATCATCCTTGTCATTTGCATTGTTCCGAGATGATTCAATTTTGGCTTCTATCTGAGCCAAAATGTGGGGCCTCCACCTTATAGACGTGTGGTGAGTGAGAACTTCTTCCAATGTACTTTCAGATTTGATACCCATATCGATAAAACCTCTCTCTTCCAACACTTCTATTAATCTGCCACGTGGACACCAATCATCATACCAGAAAAAAGTGTGAGAGCCACTACGTACTTCAATCTTATGGAAACTTTTTGCGGAGTCACGATACTTCATAATTTTCTGCCATATCCAAGACCCTCTCGTCTTGGTGTATTTCGTCGACCAGAAAGATCCTTTTCGTATCAAGTTCTTTTTTATCCAGCTTACCCATAGCGAGTTCCTTGATGATAGAATTCGCCATATAAGTTTGTAGCAGCTAACCTTGTTTGCCTCAGACAATGATTTCAACCCCAGACCTCCCTCTGATTTTGGCTTGCAAACGTCGCTTCAAGATACTTTAGATTTCTTTGTGTTTAGACTTGCCCATAGAAAATCAGCACTAATTTTCTCAATCTCCCTAATGCATGCTTTTGGTAGTCTAAACGCTGCAATCCAAAAATTTGTTAGGCTAACAATTACCGAGGATAAGAGTTGAAGCCTACCCGCAAAAAAAAAGAACCGGTTCTTCCATGCACTTATGCGGCTCCAAATTCTGTCTATTAGAGGTTGGTAGTCTGCTCTTTGCATCCGCTTTGTTAAGAGACGGAGACCCAGGTACTTTACCGGTAGGTTCCCTTTCTCCATCGGAAAAGCATTCAACCAATGCCCGTGATGAACAAAGTAGTCTTCTCCAAACTTATATTAAGACCCGAGGATAAGGCGAACCTTTCAAACACTGAGAGAATGCCTCTGATTGACCGGATTTTCCCATCAGTAAGGACCATGATGTCATCCGCGAAGCAAAGATGGGTAACTCCCAAGGACCTACAGCCCGGGTGATATCCGAAAGCTGCGCTTCTTGCTGCTTTGTCAAACATTTTGGATAACATATTCATGCATATTACAAAGAGATACGGAGATAGAGAACAACCTTGGCGCAAGCCTCTCTCACTTTGGAAGAACCCCGCCAGCTCTCCGTTTATTTGAACTGAAAACGATGGTGTGGTTACACAAAGCTCGATCCAATTGATAAATATTTTCAGAAACTTCATTGCTCTCAATAAACTCACAAGGAAACCCCAATTAACCAAATCGAAATCTTTCTTTATATTTATCTTCATGGCGCATCTTGAGGATACATCCGCTTTATGATAGTCTTTGACTAACTCAGACGCAAGGAGAAGATTCTCCATCGAATACAAATAAAGAACTAAATGATTATTTGATTTGTTAGCGAGTAAAGCTGGTTTACCAAAAACATCGTCAACTTCACTTTTTTGTTGTATTTTTCTTATTGTATGGCGCAAATATTTGCTTATGTAATAAATTATTTTTCAAAGTTCTCTTTATTGAATTTGTAATCTCGTTTTGATATAAATATATAAGCAATTAGAAGGAAAAAATATATACATTTGAATAACGTATTCATAGATGTAATTCTATATAATAGAGCTAATTTACGGCATCAATCATAGCAAAAATTTACAAGGAGATCGTGATCAATTGAAGGCGGGGAGAAATGAAACTGCACCGAATTAGAAGCACAAACGCATCGGAGCTGACATTTTAGTTCTCGAGAGCCACGACTCCAGAGACGAAGGGAGTGGTGGCAAAGAACTGTTGTGTTGTAGACCTCGAAGCAGATCAGTAATGGTGATGTGGGTCATCCAATCTATCCTCATTATCGCCAAGTGGTTTTGTTAAGTAGAAGAGGCGACGAAGAGTAGAGAAATTGGATGAAGGGTTTAGGATGTGACTAATTGGAGGTGGGGAGAAATGAAACTGCAACGAATCAGAAGCAGAAATGCATCATAGCTGAAATTTTTGGTCTCGTGAGCCACGATTCCGGAGATGAAGGGTGCGGTGGCGAAGAACTGTTGCATTGTAGACATGGAAGCAGATCAATATTGGTGATGTGACTCATCTAATCTAACCTTGTCATCGCCATATCGTTTTGATAACTAGAGAAAGCGAAGAAGAGCAGAGAGATTGGATAAAGGGTTAAGGATGTTTTTTATTTTTTTATTATTTATTTTTTGGGAGGATGTTTTCAGGGAAACAAATCCGATTTGAAGTTTATTCTCGAGAGCCACGATTTCGAAGACGAATGGAGCGGTGGCAAAGAAATGTTGCGTTGTAGACATGGAAGCAGATCAATATTGGTGATGTGGCGCATCCAATCTATCCTCGTCATCACCATGTGTTTTTGATTAGTAGAGAAAGCGAAAAAGAGCAGAGAGATTGGATGAAGGGTTAAGGATGTTTTTCATGTTTTTTTATTATCTATTTTTTGGGAGGATCTTTTTAGGGAAACAAATCGAAGTTGGAATTTTCGTTCTCGAGAGCCACAATTCCGAAGACGAATGAAGTGGTGGGAAATAAATGTTGTGTTGTAGACATGGAAGCAGATCAATAGTGGTGATGGGGATCATCCAATCTATCCTCGTCATCAACATGTTGTTTTAATAAGTAGAGAAAGCGAAGAAAAGCAGAGAGATTGGGTGAAGGGTTTAGGATGTTTTTCATGTTTTTTTCTTATCTATTTTTTGGGAGGACAATTTTAGAAAAAAAATCGGGGTTAAAATTTTCGTTCTCGAGTGTTACGATCCCGAAGATGAAGAGAGTGGTGGCGAAGAATTTTTGCGTTGTAGACATGGAAGCATATCAATATTGGTGATGTGGCTCATCCAATCTATCATCATCATCGCCATGTTATTTTGGTAAGTAGGAGAGGCGAGAAGAGCAAAGAAATTGGATGAAGGGTTTAGGATGTTGTTTCATGTTCTTTTTATTATCTGTTTTTTGGAAGGATGTTTTCAGGGATTTTTTCTTGAGATTGGATGAAAGGTAGGTTTTTTTTTTATTCTCTGTTTTTAAGAGATTTTTTGGGTTTTTTTATAAAAATTGTTTTGGTTTGATGTTTTTTGGTTGGTTTTATTTAGCAGATAAAATTTAAGAAAGAAAAAAAATGAATTAGTAGATAACACGTGTCAGGAGAAAAACTGCTTTTGTTTATGTTTCTAAGAAATTTTGTGGGGCTTTTTGTAAAACTGCTTTTGTGGTTTGATGTTTACTGGTTATGTTTACTTCAGGAGAAAAAATTAATTAAAAAAATTAGTAGATAATACTTGTGAACATCTCAAAACTTTTGTTTAAAGAAATTTTATTTTATTATATAAGATATACAATATCCAAATTTACTGTATACACGATATATCAAACTAAAACTTTAAACTATAAACTTAAAACACACATATAGTGTATGTATTACATATAACATGCGGTGTAGATATATAGTTTTCATTACCATATTAATCTATGGAAAAAGTACATGCAAGTGTACGAAGAAACTTTGACCGTATTATATATAATATACGGTGTGTATATATATATTTTTGTACACTTGCATGTACTTTGTCAACATGTGAAAGAAGTTTTTTTGAGTTTAACAAAACGTGCTATTAATAGCACTATAGTAGTGTACAATAAAGTAGTCTAGGTGCTAACATCTCTAAAATATTTAGATTTTATAAAAAATAGGTGTTATTAAACAAACGGTTGAATTCGTGGACTATGCGGATTAGATTAATTTAATAATTTTTTTAAAAAATAATTTCAAAAAGTGTCATTTTGATAAATAAAAAATTTAATGGCATAGTAATAAAACTTGAGAATTTCTTCTTTTTTCTTTACGTCTTGAAAATATTTTAAATGAAAAAGTAAAATTATTCGTTTTTCTAAAAACATAAAAATTAGGACTCATTATTTTTAAAATAAAGAGGATGATCTTTAAATTCATTTAATTTTCTTTCAATTTGAAAATCTTAAGGTGTTCTATTTTATTTTAAAGTCTCGACTAGGCAACTTCTCGATTAAATGAGTTGCTTACACAAGTTATTAATTAATTAATGCTATCCAACAACTAGAGGGTTACGTAAAAATGTCAGATTAACAAGTCAATATAAAAAGCAAAATCACATGCTTTTAGTTACGACTGTTGACAAATGTTTTTTCTTTTGCTAAACTTGGTCCGTTGAGAAATTATATCCTGTCGCATTTTCTTATTCCACTATTTCCTTTCTTACTTTCGTCTCCATAAACATTATATATTACTCTTTAACAAAAAGGAAAATTGATTGGTAGGGACTTTAAGGATTTTAGGACTTTTAAGGCTTTAATTACGTTCGTCTCCATAAACATTATATATTAGTCTACAACTTTTTATTACCAATCATACTTTAATAACAACCAAAATTTTTACAGGCAAAGCCAAAAATTTTATAGTCAAACTTTCTATAATCAAAACTAACAGTCGTTACTAATCGGCCTCTATATATTAGTCGGATGACCTAAAATAATGATTTGAGAGACAAAAAAAAAAAAGAGTACCAAACTCGGTCGCCCACACCAGAAATTTCCTTATAAAATTGTAATCCGTTGACTAATGTCATTTTCACAAATTCATAATGTCATCCTCCTAAACTCCCTTGATTTTGAATTTTTCATCTAATATACGAATGTGTATATTATAATTTTAGTAAAATAATTAGACGGAAGAAAAACAAAACACGGCATGGGTAAGCTAATACCGGTTATAGAAAATAAATAATAACGAGTAGGCAGAAAATGTTTGTGGTTAGAAAACATTTTAATGGAGAGGTTTTGGATTCAAAACCCAATTCTACTGTCACTTCTTATTGTTCTGCTTCTCTTCTTAATCTCCAACTGTTTTGCTTCGAGTCAAAACGACAACTATGATGGAGGCTCGGGAACCGACCATGAACTGGTTCAAATCCGGGTCGGTTTGGTTTTGGATTTGGGCTTCCGTGGAGGGCAAGATAGTTAGATCCTCTGTTTCCACGGCACTTTCCGATTTCTATGCCATTAATAGTCATTACAAAACAAGAGTCTCTCTCTCATTGAGAAACTCTCATGGAGAGCCTCTCATTGCCCTCGCTTCTGGTACATATTTCCATCAACCTTTCACCCCTCTATATAAATTCTCATTCTTTCTCTATTTCCATTTTAGTTTCGAGATAATTTTTTAGAGCCGTGCCAAGGAGTTTTAAGGTTATAGGCGGAATAAATATATATAGTTTAAATTGTTTTATACTTAATATAATGCAAAAGTATCGTTTAGTGTTTAAATATTTGATAATAAATAATTATAAAAATATAAGCGAACTTGTTTCTAATTAAATGGTTGACAATGCAAATCAAACAAATAAAAAATGATTTGTGATTGGTATAAAATAATATATAAAATGGGTATTCAATATAAAATATGTATTTTCCTATTTCAGCCAAACATAAATAAAGTTAAATTTGATAAAAATTGACTAAATTAAAAATATGAAGTTGGTAAAAAAACAAACCAGAAAAATTAGTGTAGTGGAAAAAAATAAGGGTAGGGAACCAGATGTTGATAGCTCAAATATAAATGATTAGTGATTGGTATAAAAATAATCTATAAATGGGTATTCAATATAAAATATGTATTTTCTGATTTTAGAGAAACATAAATAAAATTAAATTTGATAAAAATTGACTAAATTATAAAGATGAAGTTGGTGAAAAAAAATCCAGAAGAATTAGTGGTGGAAAAAAATACGCGTAGGAAACTAGATGTCGATAGCTCGACTAGAAAAGTATTTTAGGGTAATCCAACAGATCGCATGATCAAATGGCAGTTTGTATGGGTAAATTATTAAAAACTGGTCCGGATTTAAAGGAATGTATAGGGATTGGTCAAGCACTTCTTAGTTATAAAAAAAAAAAACGAATGACCAAAATTTGAGTTATTATGGGCACTTGAGGTAATAAAAAAAACAACTTAACAAGTATCTTGATGGGTAAATAACATAACATAAAACATCTGTAAACATGCTTTCTTAAATTTTACAGAAAATTAAATGCCGTAGGCGATTGTTTCTATTTTTATCAAATAGGCAGGTGCTCACTCATAATCTTTGTAAATGAAACAGCTGTAGATCTTCAAACTGTAGGAGTGGAAGCGGTTATTGGCGGGAATTCATTGCTAGAAGCTAAACTTTTGGCCGAACTTGGAGAGAAAGTTAGGGTTCCTGTGATTTCACTTAACTCTCCAATTTCATTGTCATTGAGAAAATACAGTCATTTGATCCAAGCCACACATGATTATGCCTCTGAGGCTAAGGGATTTACAGCCTTCATCCATGGGTTTGATTGGAACAGTGTTGTTCTTGTTTATGAAGATGATGATGACTGGAGAGAGAGTATGCAATCCATGGTAGATCATTTCCATGAGAACAACATTCTTATAGAGTCCAAGGTTGGTTTTACTGTCTCTTCTAGTGTGGATTCTATGACGGCTCGGTTACGAAAGCTTAAGGACTTGGGAACAACTATATTTGTTGTTCACTTGTCTGAAGTTATTGCAACTCATCTCTTCCCATATGCTAAGAAACTAGGGATGATGGGTGAAGGGTTTGCTTGGATTCTTACCGCTAAAAGTATGAACACTTTCCATGACAACACTGACGATTTTGCAAAAGAGGCTATGGAAGGTGTGGTTGGTTTCAAGTCTTGCATTCCAATGTCAAAAGAGCTTCAAAACTTCACTTTAAGATGGAGACAATCAGTAGCTGATGAAGAATTTGTTGGGTATGAGCTAACACGGTTGAGTATCTCTGGCGTATGGGCTCACGATATCGCTTGGGCTCTAGCAAGTGCAGCGGAAGTTACAAAGATGCCAAATGTATCATTAACTCTCTTTGAGGCAATCAAAGAGAGTAGGTTTAAGGGTTTGAGTGGTGATTTCCAATTTGAAGATAAGAAGTTTCTATCAGACAAGTTTGAGATTGTGAATATGATAGGATCAAGTGGAGAAAGGTAGGATTTTGGAATTCTAATGGTAGTTTCAGCAATAGAAGACATTTATCTTCTACTCATAACAAGCTGGAGACCATAACCTGGCCCAGTGGGTCTCTTCAGAGTCCAAAAGGTAGAAAAAAGCTGAGGGTTTTAGTTACATCTAGCAATAGATTCCGAAGACTTATGGACGTGGTGATTGATCCAAAAACAAAAGATATAATATCTGTCGATGGATTCTGTATAGAAGTCTTTCAAGCTTTCATTAGTCCTTTCAACTATGAATTGGAGTACATAGCTTGGACTAATGGGAGTAACTACGACAACCTTGCACATACACTTAGTAGCCAGGTACTAACCATTGCTCAACTTTACAATTACAAGTATTTTTCTCCATCTATGTAGAGTGTGTGGAAATTAAACCAATTCTCTTGAAACTTTTGTGTTGCATCCCACAGAAAGACAAATATGATGCGGCTGTGGGAGATATTACAATTACTTCTAATAGATCGACATATGTCGATTTTACGTTGCCATTCACCGATATGGGTCTTGGAATTATAGCAGAAAATAAGATAAGTATGTGGGTGTTCTTCCAACCTCTAACACCAGAACTTTGGATAACAAGTGCAGCATTCTTTGTTTTGATAGGCATTATAGTTTGGTTGATAGAAAGACATGAGAACACTGAGTTCCAAGGATCTTTGTCACAACAGATTGGAGTTATGCTTTGGTTTGGCTTCTCTCCCCTTGTTTATGCTCATAGTAAGTAATAGCCTTTTCACGGTCGTATATGCCAATTTTGGTTAGAAGGGATTGGAGTACTTCTATAATTAGGTTTTCACCCTTGTACTATTTGTGACAGGGGAGAGGCTAAAACACAACTTATCAAGATTTGTAGTTACAGTTTGGATATTTGTGGTGCTCATATTGGTTACAAGTTACACTGCAACATTGACATCAATAATGACGGTACAACAAATAGGATTCAACTCCAATGAAGACTATGTGGGTCACCTTTCGGGCTCCCTCATCGCAAAAGAGGTCTCACCAATTCCAGCCTCCGAGCAATAAAATATCGGGGTCTCAATACTTCAAAAGATTATGCTCAAGCCTTGTTGAACAAAACTGTCTCATTTATTGTTAGTGAGTTGCCATACCTCAGAGTCGTCCTTGGCGAGTGTCCTACACATTTTCTCATGGTCAAGCCACAATGTACCACCAACGGTTTTGGCTTTGTATGTACTCTTCTTTTGCATCATCAGTTTCTTTACTCTTCATCTTCTTTTTACTTGCTAACATAAATGTTTGTTTGTTAAACTACGTTTCAGATGTTCCAGAAGGGCTCCGAGTTGGTGCCTATTGTGTCCCGGGAGATCTCGAAGTTAAGGACGAGCGAGAAGCTAAACGAGATGGAGAAAAAATGGTTTAGTAAAGAATTTCGAGACACAACCGATGATACATCAAACCCGATAGACCTTTATAGATTTCGCGGTTTGTTTATGATCACTGGAGTTTCATTCGCTTTTGCTCTTGCAGTACTTCTGATTCTCTGGCTCCAAGAAAAATGGAAAACTCTTGTGAATTCGGTCAATATATTCCTCTCACGACTTAGACTTTTCAGGATCGTCTTCACAAGAACTCTCCATCCTTGTCACCTCGATAACCCCATTGGCGAGAATGGAGTTCAAATGGCTCAATGTCATGTGTCACGTCTCTGACTCTGAATCTGACCTTGGAGCCACACAGAACAACTTTGTCGTTCTTCCTCCAATGATCCACTAGTTCTTAACCTAGAGCGACTTACGTCAGAAAGTATAAATGATTGTTAGACCAATTTGTAAATTATAGTGTGATGAGATTGAGAACTACTTTATGAATTTGTTGTTGAACGATATGTTTCCCACTTTGATTAATTTTTGAATAAATGTGTTCGGAATGGAATGTTTCCCTAATGTTAGATCTGCTGGGATCTATTTTTAAAGAGGGATCTATTTTTAAAGAGTCAATTAATTAAATCATACGACACAAATATTTATTTAGGTAAACTAGATTCGAACCCGCGGTACACAAATATTTATAATCTTTTGCTTTTAGGATTTAACAATGTGTTATTAATTTTTTTTTTCTTCTTTTTCTTAAAAATTTTCATTTTTTATTAAGAATTTTTATTTATATAATTCTTTTAATTTTTTTGATAAAATTTACCTACAAAAACTCTTTATACAAACACATGTTGGTCATTATTTTGAACATCATCGTCCATTATTTCTTTGATGATAATCATGCTCATAAGAAAAAAAAAATTAGCGTAAGAATAAATCTTAAGAAACTCACAAAACTAAAAAAGATTACATTTTTTAAGAAAAATAAATTTAAGCATAATATAATGATAACAAAATGTGACCTTATAGTCACGTTGAAGTTAGGAGAACTTGTACATTTTGAATTCTTTATTTATGTGAGTAGCTCTTAACTGATATGGGTTTGTATAAAAAATTTTCCCAACCAAACTTTAAATTAGAAAGAAACTTCACAATTGGTTACCCAAATTGAAGGAAAATAGTTTATATAAAAACATTTGGCATGTATATGGGATTGTATAATTATTGTAATCAATTTATAGACTTTAATATAATACATTTTACCTATTTAAAAAAATCTTAAAGTTCATCACTATTTTTAATTATTTAGAAAAAATTTTACAAGTGTCAAAATCGAATCGATTAACTGATATGTGTTAATCTCGAGTGTTGAGGGCTTGGTCTTGCTATTTACAAGGATTATCAAAAGCAAACTTTGTACGAATGGGTAAATCGCTATAGTGAGTTTTGTTGAGTGAACACAACTCATGTTCAGAAGTTTGAGCTTCCTATGAAATATGTAGAGCGCTGAACGAGAGTGGAATAAAAGAGGTGTTTGGTTCCAAACGTGAGAGGTTGTCGACATGAACTGAGGATGATATGCAAAGTAGTTGAAAAACTGATATGGGCATTTGTTACCAACATGATGAGATGAAATACGAACCAAGTAGCGTGAGTGCTCTGAGATACCCCTGGTTTAAAGGTTGCGAAATATTGTTTTTAATTACACCTGATATGAAGAGTATCTCAAATTGTTTTATGAGCTCTTTTAGTTTTGTGACTAGGTTTTTGTGTTATATGCTTCATTTAGTGTGGTTATGAATTACAATACAAAAAAATGCATAAATAAAGAAGCGTCTAATATACAGTTTGATGTTGATTTTTCGAAAACAAATACCGCGTTTTGTGATTCATAACTGGCATTTGGGAATATTTTCTTATTGAGTTATTGGGGTTATTTGCTTTTTATTGACATAAATTTTTGTTTATATACTTCTGAGCTAGTGAATTTTTTTTTGGTTTCATAGACATTACAAATCCTAAATGATTTGGATCCATTGTAGTTTCAATGTTGATAACAAAAGTAAGAAGTCTATCAAAAGCGTTGTTTTTAACATTTTACGATAAAGAAGAGTATGTTTTAAGCTCGATTAACTGTTCCTAATAAATTACATAAGCTATAAATAGTTTGTCCTTCTGATAAGCCCTGGAGATAATCTGGATATGTGGGTAGCCTTAAGTTTTGTAAATCTTAAACTGCAAGTAGACTTTAAACATACTCAATGATTTGGTTAAAAATATTTTTGTAGTTTTAGTTACAAAAGGGAGGACTATTGTTTTTCATATGTTGGAGTCTTAAATATGAGATACATTTTGTGTATGAACAAAATCTATACAGTTTCTTAGGTTCCTTTTCTCCTTTGATGATTAGAATTTGAAATATTCACACTTACTGATTCCAGAATCCCATCTTGAATTCAAATTTCCTCCGAATCGAGAGATCACAAGCAATGTAGATCATTTTCATCGATTTTTCCTTTCATCTCATCTAGAAAACGTGAGACTCAAGAACATATTGAATCCTTAAAATCCCATCTCTCACAGAAGAATTCCAAAACAGTATTAAAAAATTGGTCTCTGTAAAAGATCGACCATGGAAAGGGCAAGTTCCTCTTGTATATAGCTCCGTAGAAGATCACGGAAATAGGGAGACTCCAAAAGTGATTTCCATCCTCTAGACACCAATTTCAATCTCACAATGTCTATGATCGGTATTATTGTCACCGACTCTGGAAGATTTATAATGCTCATTTTGCGGTTATCGAACAGGTGGGAGAAACGTGAATTTGACTTGTTTTATGTAAAAACAATACCATATAGTTTAAATCTTATTCGTTATATTTTTCGAGAAAAAGAGAAAAGTTCAGATTTGTGTTTCTATAAATAGCAAATCCTTAAAACAAACATATTTAACAAATAAATAATCCAATTTTACTTTATGATAACTTTTATTTAACAAGCCTTAAATACATTATTTGAAGAACAAGGTATTGAAAAAAAATCATATGTAGAAGAAAAATCAAACACACATGCCCGATTCCCGAGGTAGCCGCACGACAATTTTCCCAACACGATTTGAGAATCACTTCCTTTTACTTAACGGATTTAGAAATCACCTCCTTCCATTACCAAGAAGATTTAAAAATAAGATTGTTTTTAACTACACCTGGCAGAAATAAATATCTCAAAAACATTTATGAGTCCTTTTAGTTTTATGACTAGGTTTTTTTGTTATATGTACTTATGATAAGGACATCATAAAAATATTTTTAAATTAAAATTAATAGCAAAAAATGAAAAACAAAAAAATCATCTGTAAGAAAATATAAAATAGGATTGGTTTTCAATCTCTGATTATTTTTATTTTGTTTCTAACGAAATGATGTAATATGTATCTATATATCTAATTGTTCCTTCTCCTATTTGTATTGCTATGATTTTTTATTTTTCAAAACTGATATTTCTACGTTTTAAACAATTTTTTCTGAATATGTTTTTCTGTGCCTATTAGAATTAGATTTTTAGTTTGTTTTGTGCGAATTTGAAGGAGTACAATATTTTTTACGTAGAGGTGAAATTTTATAATCTTTTGCTTTTTAGAATCTGACAATGTGTTATTATAATTTTTAATTAAGATTTTTCATTTTTATTTTTATTACGAATTTTCATTTTATTTTTTATTATTGTTTTTATTTTTTCTGATAAACTTTACGTACAAAAACTCTTTATAAAATGCATGTTGGTCATTATTTCAAACATCATCGTCTATTGTTTCTTTGATGATAATCATATTTTGAAGAAAATAAAAAATTAGGTTGAGAATGAATCTTAAGAATCTCACAAAACTAAAAATTATTACATTTTTTTAAGAAAATAAGTTTAATCATAATAGAATGATAACAAAGATGTGACCTTATAGTCTTGTTGAAATTAGGAGAACTTGTACACTTTGAATTCTTTGTTTATGAGAATTTATGTGAATAGCTCTTAACTGATATGGGCTTGTATAAAAAATATTTTCCAAACCAAACTTTAAATTAGAAAGAAATTTCACAATTGGTTACCCAAATTGGACGGAGAGAGTTTATATAAAAATATTTGGATGGGTTGTATAGTCATTGTAATCAATATATATATATATATATACTCAATATAATACATTTTACCTATTGTAGTAAGAAAAACATATTTTCTCATTTTCTTTACTTTTATTAAATTTTATATTTCAGAAAATAATATATACTTAATTTTGTAATTTTCTTTAAGATTATGGTTTTATATCTATTTGAAATATATTTTCTTTTTATCAGTGTTATAAAAAATATTTCTGACTTACAAAAGTTTAACCTTATCATGTTAAAAATTAGTATTTTGTACTAACCATTATTGTTTCACAATTAAAAAAAAACAAAAAAATCTTCCTTTTCTTTATAAACTTTTCCTTTATAGGAAATATATCATTATTATTTTATTTAATATTTTATAATTTTATAATTGTATTTTTTAAATGAACTTAAAACTTTTATCATTATTTTTAACAATTTATAAAAAATTTAAAGTGCAAAAATTGAATGGATTACGTGCCATATGTTAAAATTTGATCGATTAATTGACACATGTTAAAATTTGACTGGCTAACATGTGTCAAATTTTCATTGACTAATGGACACATGTCGTAATCTTGTTTATTTTAATTTTAACATGTGTCAGATTATGGTTAGACAAATTAAACTTTATATTTGACATGTGTCAAACTCTCATTAACTAATGAACACATATGGTAATCTCATTTATTATAGTTTTTTTACGTGTCAGGTGAGATGCGTCAAACTATATATAATAAGATTAGCTTTTAAAAGTTTATAGTTTTATATAATTTTTTCTCTCATAAAAGAATTTAATATTTAATTATTATCAATTGTAATTACTATATTACTTGGCTTCTAATTATTTGAGTTTTAATAATATATTTCCAGAATAAAAAAAATAATCATTATGATGTAATTTTATTATATAATCTAACAAAATAAAAAAAAATTTATCCCTAATATCAAATAATAGTTTATCTACAATAATCTGTAAAAATTATCTTTTTTACAAAATATTTATGATTATCAGTGACATTATACTTTGGCTTCTAATTATTTGATTTTTGATAATATATTTCTTAAATAGAAATTATATATTATAACGTAATTTTATAATATAATCTAACAAAGTTAGGAAAATTTTATCCTCAACATTAAATAATATTTATTTATGAATAATCTATTAAAATTACCTCCTCTAATTATCATCCTCTGTCCAAAGCCTGATTTTATTCATTATATTATATTATCAGAAAATAATATTATATTATCGTAAATACATAAAATGATTTTTATAATTATTAGGAGTTATATATTATATGTAGATATCTTAGATGTATTGTAACTAGTAAATAAAAAGGTTTAAACCCTAATGAATATGAGAACTCAATCAAATCAATATACAATATATTATTTGTAATGGAATTAACAAAAAAAATCTAAATCTTAACTCCTAAATGGAAGAGTGAACCCAATCATATCAATGTACAATATAATTTCTATAACAGAGTTCAACAAAAAAGAATATAAATTCTAACTGCAAATAAAAGTGAAAATCCGAACAAATTAATATATAGAATTATTTTTTGTAAAATACTCTAACCCCTAAATGGAAATAGGAATTCAAACAAATCGATGTACAATAAAATTTATGTAACAGAATTCAACAAGAATGAATCTATACCCTAACCCCTAAACAGAAGTGGAAACCCAAACATATTATTGTAAAATAAAATTTATGTACAAGAGTTCAACAAAAAAAAAAAAATTCTAACCTTCAAATGAAAATGGGAATTCAAACAAATCAATTTATAGTTTCAACAAAAATAAATCAATATCCTAACCCTCCAAATAAAAATGGAACCAAACAAATCGCAATTATAAAATCCATTAATCCAATTCTCCAATTAAATTGATAAAATATTTCTTTATCAATATTTCTAAGCCAGAGAACAACACTCGCCAAAGAAGTCCTCAGACACGTGGCAAACATATCCTAATATTATCTAGCTAACTAACTTTTCAATTTCTTTATGATCATGCTCTAATTCTTCCTCTGTTTAAAACCTAATTTTATTAATTAAATTAAATTTTGGTTAACTTAATTACTAAAGCAGCGCCTCACAGACTCACAATGTGTCGAAAACAAATGCATACGGTACAATGAGACCTTTTTTAGACCACATTCCGTTATAAGTAACTACAAAAGAACTACATGACCTTTTCCTCCATTAACAAACAGCACGCATGTCAAGTAAGCACCTACAAAAATAACACGTGGTCAGATTACGATGAACATGAAACAAAAACAGACGGTAAAGTGAGACTTTCTTCGTTACAAGTTTCTACAGGAGAACTACATGACGTCTTTCTCCAGTTACAAACAGCACGCATGCCAAGTAAAAGCATTCAAAACAACACGTAGTCAGAGAGAGTATGAAGCAAATACAAGAGTATAAATTAAAGCTGTAACTAACTAACTTCCTCCGGCGAAACAAAAAAAATCAGAAAAGCTGAAGAAAATGCCGAGACGATTCTTGAATCCTCTCCGTATTAACCAGAGCAGAGACTTCTCGGAGTTCCTCAGTTCCTTCGTCTTCGAGAATCTTTCCGACGCCGTTATCGCCTTGAATGATTCGTACTCTGTCCTATCTCCGGCTGATATTGCTGCTCGCGTCGCTACGGAACTTGATCGCAACGGTGGTTCGTTTGTGTGGAGGAACGTGTTTCTTCGTGGAGGTTCACGTTACTCTGTTGGAGATGGTATCAATGGCGATGCTTGTGATGATGAAGATGACTATGACTATGATCAGATGGTAACGACTGAGAGGTTGAAGAAATCTGGGTTTGTTGGCAAGCATGGTCTCTGTATCAAACTCAAGTGCTGATACCTTCGATTTCTCAAGATCATGGCTTATCTCGGATTCTGTAGTTTCGATATTTTCTGTGTTTAGATTTGGGGAAAAAATGGATTCTTTTATCTGAAAATTTGATTGTATATGATCGATCTTGGATTGTTTAGTTTCTGGAATCTTGTAAAGCGATCTTTACTCTTGTGTGATCGAGAACCTTTTTGGTGTTATATGAATTTGTGAAGAATCAATGAAGAAACAATTAGCATTTGATAGAGTAGTTGTTATAGTTAGATGAAGAATCTTAAGGATTTTGATCCCTTCTTTTCGTTAAACTAAGATTGAGGATTTTTTTGGGGAAAAAATGTTTCAAATTTCAAAAAAATATGATATTTGACACTCCCTAGTCTATGAAGAAAGAGGGAAGAAAATATTTTAATTTCAAAGCGATTAGTTTATTTCATTAGTGTTTGCATGGTGAGTTTTTTCTCTCCTATAAAATTATTTTTGCTCCATGATTGGTTTAGATATAGTTTAGATCTAAATGACTTAGTGAAATGAATCATTCCTTCCTCCAATCTAGTTTAACATTGAGTTAAACTAATTAGTACTTTTCTATAATAAAAAAAATTAACACCGGACAAGATTAGTAGTTCATCCGGTGAATTATCTATGTGAACCATGGCTTCTTGGATTATTTTATTTCTGAAATGAAGAATAGTTGGTTTTTTAGCATTTGATAATGCAGTGTTACTTATTATGAAGAATCTTGGATTGTGCAGTTTGGTAAAAATTTGAAATTTTTTTCCTGAGAATTTGATTGTATATGACTTAGCTTGATTGATCTCGGATTGTTTAGTTTCTGGATTGAGGATTTTCTTCGGGAAAAAATGTTTCGAATTTTAATAAAATATGATAATTGACACTCCTAGTCTATAAGGATTGAGGGAAGAAAATATTTTAATATCAAACGGATTTGCTTATTCATTAGTGTTTATATGGTGAGTTTTTTTTTTCAATTTCGCAAGTTTTGATTCGATCGCGATTATCTGAATCCAACCAAAGAAGCTGACTTCCTTTTCTCTCTTTTTTTAATATAAAGGAAAACTCTAATGGAGAATTTCAATAATACCAATTTTGTAATACCAATTTTCAGAAATACCACTATTTGTGGCTACTATCAATAATAGCACTCCCTTCATATGATATTGATCAATTTGCCATTACTTGATTTAAAACAATTTTGACCGAATTTTTTTTTTTTATGTGAGCGCAGAAATTTTTTTGGTGGAAAAACTGGGGATTACTAGTTTTTGCAGAAAATTACGGATCCATTTTTTGCGGGATAATTATATATTTCTTATTTTGACAGAATTTTACGGATTTTTATTTTGTTAGAAAAATGATGGAATCAAGTTTTTGGCGTGAATATTACAAATCCATTTTTAAAAGAAAAATTGCAAATTTCTCATTTTAACTACATATTTGCATTTTGTTAGGAAAGTTATGGAATCGAATTTTTTTTGCGGAAAACATATCAATTTTCCGGAAAAAATTACCTTATAATAAACTCCCAGATTTTATTAGAAACATTGTAAAATCTTTTAAAAATCTTATAAAATTGTATAAAACTCAAAAAGAATATCAATGATTTTATAAGAAACTTTATAAACCTTATAAATCTTTATAAAACATTATCTTCTAAATTTTGGATTAATTAGAAACAGAAGGAATATAATTTATGAGGAACAATTAATCGAGCTCAAAAAACATTATCTTCTTATCATAAAATGTTAAAAATATAAACGAAGCTTTTGATAGATTTCTTATTTTGGTTACTAACATTGAAGCTACTATCGATCTAAATAGTTTATGATTTGTAATTCTATGAAAAAACAATATAAAATTCACTAGCACATAAGCATATAAACAAAAAATATATGTATTCAAAAGCGAATAAACCTAATAACTTAATACGAATATATTGCCGATTATGAAACACAAATCGCGGCACTTGTTTTGACAAAATCGACATCAAACTGTATAATAGACACTTCTTTATCTATGCACTCTTTTGTATTGTAATTCGTAACCACACTAAATTAAGTATATTACACAAAAACCTATTCATAAAACTAAAAAGGCTCATAATTGTTTTTGAGATATTCTTTATGCCAGATGTATCACAGTAAAAAATGGATAAAGAAAGAGATTATAAAGCCGCTCTAGCCAAGATCAACATCCTACCAACATTAAAGATTAACTATGAGACATTACACGTCTTGGGAATAAGCGAAGATGTGATATAGTATCTCGAAATGTTCCCCCTCTGTGTATTCTTTGAGTTTGATAGTCCGACATATGTCGATTAGACTTGCCAATTCCTTTCTACCGTCATGCTCTCCTACAAGAAGTGAAAGCCTCCTATCAGACGAGATAGAGTTTTTCTGTTCACTATCAACGAGAAGGACTATTGGTCGAGCATTCCCCAATCAGGAAGATCACTTGGCTTTGAGTATCATGATGCAATCGATTTTGGTTCATTTTCATGGACATATTTTTTGCCAAGAATCGCGAGTGGCGCGCCTATGACTCTAGAAGCGCCAAATCATCTAGGATCATGCATCCGACAATTTGATATGTGCATTGCCTGCTAGCAAACACGATGTTTGCAAGGAAAAACCAGAACGGAGTTCTGCAAGATGTGTTCCACCTCCTCCAAATGCCATTTGTGTCTTCACCCATTCGTGTTAACTATGCTGTCTCACTTGCTTTAAGGCTCGTGAAAGTGAAGCATGACTTCTTTACTTGCTCGGATCTGTTAGCTTACACCACTTACGGAGGAATTGTCATAGTGATCATGATATCCACTGGAGTTGACTTAGAGACGAAGACCCCAAGACCGAAAGAGTCTTGGATGGATCTTGCAAGTCTCTTTTCCATGAGGATTATTTGAGGAGCCACCATGAAACCTGATTATTTTGGTTACAAGTATACCATTCCTCATAATTTGGTACGCACAATACTATTACCCTTTACTTTTATTCCACGTTTGAGCCGCGGTGCGATGAGATGGACTCAAGCAGAAGATGAGTTTCAGAGAGACTATCTCCCTTACACCATTGGCAAATACATCAACAAAAAGGCCAAAGTGATTCTAGAATCAGAGAGACCAGTAAGCATACTTCCAACACCATCACAGAAAACTACCGATGAAGATCTCACACTTGAGGAGGAGAGAGCCATACGGCTCACGATTCAGAGGAGAGCTGGACGCCAAGAGAGGAGCATAGGTAGGATGATGATTGCCCTCAAGAGATCAGGATATTACCTTGACCCTGATTGAGATGATACCATCTCAAGTTAGCCACATTATTTCACCATGATCATAAAACTAAAAAAATAAAAACCTAGTCAGAAAACAAAAAAAAAAACAATTTTTTTTGAGATATTCTTTATGCAAGGTGTAATTAAAAAAATCTTTATTTTAAAACTTAAATCTTCTTCGTAATAATGACGAACATGCATTTTATAAAGAGATTTTGTAGGCGTTATCAAAAAAAATTCAAAGAACAATAAAATAAAAATGAAAATTCTTAATAAGAAAAAGTAATAACACATTGTCAAATCCCAAAAAGCAAAAGATTATAAATTTTCACCTCTATATAAACAACTTTGTACTCTTTCCACTTCACATCAAACAAACTAAAAAGGTAATTCTTATAGGAATAGGAAAACCAATTCATTAAAATTGTTTTAAAACAATCTAAAAAGTTAATTCTTACGGGAATAGGCAAACCAATTCATCAAAGTTGTATTAAAATTTGTTCTAGAAATATGAGTAGTTAAATGATAAAAATTAGAAACCGAATAATAATTATCGGAGATTGAAAGCCAATCTTATTTTATATTTTCTAGGGATGATTTTATTTTGTTTATCAATTTTGCTTTTAGATTTTTTTTTACGGGTTATAATATATATATATATATATTTTTATGAACCTGCATATATGCGGTTCCTTATCTAGTTAAGTGTATATTATAACACAAAAACATAGTCATAAAACTAAAAAAATATTTTGAGATATTCTTTATACAAGGTGTAATTAAAAAAAAATCTTACTTCAAATCTTCTTGGAAATGGAATTGATTTTCAAATCCGTTATGTAATAGGACGTGATTTTCAAATGCGTTAAGTATTAGGAAGTAATTTCAAATCGTATTGGGAAAATTTCCTTATAAATATGAGTTTTCATCGACAAACTCATATCAAAAACAATAGCTATACACGACTAGACTTCTTCTTCTCCTCTGTTTGAGAGCATCAAAATCAGCATTATGAATATTTTGGATTTGGTGATAGCAATGATACTGTCAAGGTTACCAATGGGTAACATCACGAGACTAAAATCGGTGTGTAAAGATTGGAAATCTCTCTTGGAGTCTTTTTATTTCCGTGATCTCTACAAAAGCGTAAACCAAAAGAACTTGCCATCTCCGTGGTTGATGTTAAAACTTCTGAAACCTGAGTTGCGTTCATTCAACAAAACTCAGTATGGCGATTTAACCATTCGTACGAAATTTGCTTTTATGATATTTGCAAATTGCAAGACTTGGCCCTCAACACTCCAGATTAACACATATCAGTTAATCGATTCGATTTTGACACTTTTAAAGAAATTTCTAAATAATTAAAAATAATGATGAATCTTAAGATTTTTTTTAAATAGGTAAAATGTATTATACTAAAGTCTATATATATTGATTACAATGATTATACAAGCCCATATACATGCCAAATGTTTTTATATAAACTCTTTCCCTCCAATTTTGGGTAACCAATTGTGAAGTTTCTTTCTAATTTAATGTTTGGTTGGAAAAAAATTATACAAGCCCATATAAGTTAAGAGGTACTCACATATATATAAAGAATTCAAAGTGTACAAGTTCTCCTAACTTCAACAAGACTATAAGGCCACATTTTTATATCATTATATTATGCTTAAATTTATTTTTCGAAAAAAATATAATCATTTTTAGTTTTGTGAGTTTCTTAAGATTTATTCTCAACCTAATTTTTTCTTTCTTTTGAGTATGATTATCATCAAAGATATAATGGATGATGATGTTCAAAATAATGACCAACATGTGTTTTATAAAGAGTTTTTGTAGGTAATTTTTATCAAAAAATTAAAAAACTATTAAAATGAAAATTCTTGATAAAAGTAAAAACGAAAATTCTTAATAAAAAAGAAGAAGAAAAAGTAATAACACATTATTACATCTTAAAAAGCAAAAGATTACAAATTTTCACCTCTATATAAACAATGTTGTACACCTTCAACCTCGCCCCAAACAAACTAAAAATCTAATTTTAACAGGAGTAGGAAAATTAGTTCATAAAAATTTGTTTAAGAAACCTAGAATTATGAGTAGTTAAATAATAAAATTAATTCAATACAAATAGGAGAAGGAACAATTAGATATATAGATACATATTACATCATTTAGTTAGTAACCGAATAAAAATAGTACAGAAATTGAAAACCAATCTTATTTTATTATTTGGGGATGATTTTATTTTTTTTAATATTTTTTTTTTGCTTTTAGTTTAAATTTTACGGGTTATAGAATATTTTTTTATTAACCCGTATATAGTTAAGTATATAACACAAAAACCTAGTCATAAAACTAAAAACTAAAAAAAGAAAATTTTGAGATATTTTTTATGCCACTTGTAATTAAAAACAATCATACTTCAAATCTTCTTGGGAATGGAAGGAATTGATTTTCAAGGAAAATTTTCATATAAATATGAATATTCCAGATTTGGTGATAATGATGATACTGTAGAGGTTACCGATGGATAACATCACAAGACTATAATTGGTGTGTAAAGATTGGAAATCGCTCTTGGAGTCTTTTTATTTCGGTGATATCTACAAAAGTATAAACCAAAAGAACTTGTCATCTTCGTGGTTGATGTTAAACATAGACCAATCTGATCATACTACTTCGGAAGTCTTGTCCGAGAGATAGGGGTTTACGCAGCCAATAGGTTCTTGCGTGTCAAGTTTTATAGACGAGATGAGGGCAGCTAACAAGAGAAGTCAGGTGGGTGCCTTGGCCATCACGGAAAGGTTTATTTTGCTGATTGTGTCGACCCAATTCGAACCTGACATGTTCTGTGTGGCTGATTCTGTCTTATGACAATGGATTAATATCCCTCAATCAGTGGCTCAACCTCCTCCTTATTTTTCTAATATTTGTTTCCAAGACGCTGCACTTGTCACAAACATGAACAATGGTAATCTCTTGGGTTACGAGGTGGTTATATATGGAGTCGATAATATCACAGGGATAGGAATGACAAGGAATATGCTTTGCTTTCTGATTTATTCGTCTGATTCGAGTAATTAGACTTACCACTCCGTTCCTACCAGCTGTCCCATCTTTAAGATCCTCTCAACAGATCCCATTAATTTGAATGGTTATATTCATTGTCTATGTCGTGCAACACAAGTCATTTAAGCCCGCAGGTAAAGGTAACAAGGAAGACCAAGCCAGCAGCTCAAGATTTAGGTTCAAGAACTATACAAGTGACTTCTAAGGAATCTTAGGAACTGTTGTGGAACCTTAAGCCTGGCCTTGATCTTTTTGCATCGCAACTGATCCAGTCGCAATGCATCTTTTCAATGAAGAGATCATTTACCTCGTCACACGCCAAACTAATTTTTTCTAGACACTTGCCTAACTTGTTTCAGGTAATCTCCGCACCAAAAAGTTCCAACACCACAAAGATTGGAAGCAAGAACACATTCTCTTCGAAGAATTTCAATCTCTTCACTTTCATCAATACGTGCTTCCAAAAAGAATTGATTTCATTCCTTATCTATCTAGCTGCACTCTTGTTACACTTCCCGACCAACAAACACTAGTTACTGTCTAGTTTTCACTTCCATTTTTGTTGCATTCATTTATTTCAAAACTCTTCATATAGTTTCATTGGATCTCTTTTCTAATTTAAACATTCGTTTGTTCCAACAAACACTATTTAGTTTTTATGTAAAAGGAATAAATTTCCAAACGCTCTTCGTTTTTTTAGAAATTTTGTAAGAAACTGGCGCAGAAAATACATTGAATCAAAAGCCTTTAACCGTTTTGTTGGACATCTCTTGTCATCATTTTTGTTGCCATGTCAATGTTTTGTAAATTTTTTTTTTAAATAAAAATATTTTTTCGGTAAAAGTGAGTCAGCATAAGTTTCATGTGATTTAATGTATTTCTTCATCTAATGATATCTTTGCAAGAGGACATGTGGACAAAACTAACAAACTACAAGCAAATGAAAGAAATATACATAGAATAACTATAATAAGTCACCAATACATTATCTATATTTCTATCGTCAAATACCCATATTAAAACAAGAGAACAGAAAAAAAAAAAAAAAGAGCAACAATGAAAAAAAGAAGAAGATAAAATAAAGAAAACAAGAGAAGATGAACCAGAAAAGTTTGAAGTAGAATTCAAAGACAAAAGAACGGAGTTTAAAAATGTTCAGAGCACAAACAATATTACAATTCTAAACAATATGATGATACGTGTAAATACTCTAAAATATCATGGGGGATTATAGATATAAATTCATAACACTTAAGAAAGATGGATAATAAAAATATTCTCAAATGATTTCAAGAAAATCACTTTTCAGTTTTTATTATTGTCAAACTTTCAAAATAATTTCTCTTTAAATATAATGAATCTATTTATCATAGTATAGAATTTTAGATGAACAAATAAAAATGTAAAACATAATATTAGACAAACAGTTGATTTTGAAAGTTTCAAAATTGTATGAAAAATTGTAAAAACAAAACAACAAGGTTGAAACAATGATCCTAATTTTAAACTGTTATTACTCGAACTAATTATTACTCTATTTTATTGCAAAAAGTTTCACTGTAATCAGTTAAGCGGTAGTCAAATCTTATAATAAATCAAACTAAAATAGAATCCATTATTCATATTAAAATATAAATTTATAATTATATCCGCGTGTAGCACAAATTACTTCTAGTATGGTTAAAGTTATTTACAAAGGCAGCTAAAAATGAAACAAAATACTTTTACGAAAAAGAGCAGAACGTAAGAAAACAGGGTATAAGGCGTGAAAGACAAAATCTAAGACCGTGTGCTCCAGCGAGTCTGCAGATCTTTGAATTTGCTTTTTTTCTGTGAATCTTAGCAACGTAATTCGGTCTTTCACCACTTTTCGGACAGCACGAGACGAAAAACCCATGGGATGGTTACCTTGATTGTGACGGCGACAGTTTTATTCTCTCCAAACAATGTATATTGTAGCTTCGAACACCATTCTAAGTAGATTTTTGGTGAGGAGCTGCCACTGTGAGGATCGAAGTCAAGCCAGAGAACGAGTGCAGTCCGGCGTGATTTTCCTTCCTAGACCTGCAAGCTCAGTCTAAAGCATGAAAGTGAATGGACAAGCAAAAAAATATGGTTTCTAGTTTCATCTTGGTCACCACAAAACACACATTCTTGGACCTGACCCAATCTCCGAGTACGAGCTTTTTTTTTGCAAATGGTCCTTTACTGCAAGCCATACAATAAAAGAGTATCTTGGGATGTGTTGAGGGAACCACACGGTTTGATACCAAGGAACCTTAGGCCTCGCAGGTCTGAGTTGATTCCAGGTATTGCAGGAAGAGAAAGACGTCTTGAAAACATTCAGATCATGTCGCCACTGTGGGATATCATGACTTGCAAAAGCGCTTCAGATCGGCACAGTGCGGAGAACAGAGACGACGTCCCGCAGGCGCAAATCACGACAACACCTCACAAGTCATTTGTGTCCATCTGCAGCCTTTAGAAAACAATTACATGCAACCTCACACCCATATTACGAGGTCCCCCTTCCCCAACAAGATCATATAAATTACGACCTTGTGGTAACCAATTGTCCCACCATAAACTTACATACTCCCCCTTAAGAATTTCCCATGGCATAAAACTAGCTGCTTTGGTCTCTTATTTTAAGAAGCTTTCTCGCAATTTAAGATGCTAAAGTACCTTCTCGAACCTTCCAAAACCATAGATTTTCAAGAGATTTCTCTTCATCCAAACAACCCAAAGAGATCTCCGAGTTTGCAAATAGTCGCCAAATGAGACTGAGAGCAAATACCCTAGAAGATTTGTGGAGGCTACGCTACGAATACCAAACCTTCCCTCTTCTTTAGTTTGACGCACCTCTTCCCAAGAGATTTTTCATTTTCTTATGTCATTCGGAGAACCGTACCATAAGAAGGCACTACACATACTTTCAATCTCATCAAGACAATGTTGAGGAAGATGGAAAATCGAGCACCAAAATTTTGAGATAATCCCGCAAACGAGATTATCTTTTAAAAGAGTACCCAAGATACTCCAAGACCTTATGAGTTGCACTCATCCCGCAAACGATAAAATTTATTACCCCCAGATAGCATACGAGATCGAATCTTATCAATGAGAAGTTTGTAATCATGCCCGATATAAGACAAGGGTATAAGTCTCATTCGAATATTTATAATTTTTGGGTCGGATTCATGTCAGATTCTTCCGGGTTTGAATTATGTATTTGAAACAGTGTCACACCCAAAGTTTACTAGATATGGATCGGTTCGGGTTCGGGTTCTTATACCCGTAATACTCATCAAATACTCCAAGTTATCCAAAAAAAACTGATAATCCAAAAATAAGACTTAATGTGTTTCTTCATCTAATGATAGTTTAGAAATTTTAATAAACATGAGGAGGACATGTGACAAAACTAAAAAAAGTACACGAAATTTTAATAAACATGAGGAGGACATGTAGTTTCGGGTTCTTTTACCCAAAATACTCATCAAATACTCGAAGTCATCCAAAAAACCTGATAATTCGAAAATAAATCTTATCCCTATTTCATTAATAATCCAAAAAACTGATGTACGCAAAAATAATCAAGAATAGAAAATAGAACCGGGCAACAATAAGCGAAATAGGTAAGTAGATGCTTAAATTTTTCGGGTTTCTTCGGATATTTATTTGGGTTTCAAGTATTACTAAGTATTACTTGAATTGAACCGAAACCTAAACTACCAAGCATGTCAGACTTATTCTAAATATCTATGCAGATCCGAACCCAATCGGAATTGGTTTTATGAACATGATTCCCTGAGCATCATAGATCCACCATTTAATTGATATATGTGCTAGTTCGGTCGTTTGTTCCTTAGAGATCATTAACTTTTAAGTCAGGATTAGTTACAAGTACTAATATCTTGGATGACCTAGGAGGGATAGTATATATGTATCAAATTATCGTTCAAACAATGTAATCTGATTGCAATAGAACACGTGGAAAGAGATAAATAAAACAAAAAATTATTACCTTTAAGGATGGTGCATCTCCAAGAATGGCAATATATATGATATAGCCTTGTTTCCATCATTAACCAACCTAGGACAGGACTTGAAATTTGCACCAAGAATTATGGCCAATACAAAGATCATTGGTGTCTTTCACTGACATTATTAGTTCTTAAACTGCTATATGTTATGTCAAATGTAAATGTAACAAACCCTCCAGAAACTTTTAAAACTAAAAGTCGGATATAATTTTTCCTTAGATTAAACCCATATATCCAATTCTCCAATTATACTGATGGAAGATTTATGAGCAAGAGAACAACAACACTTACCGAAGTCCTCAGCCATGTGGCAAACATATCATAAGACATAGTCCCTCTGTTTTTATTTTATTTGATGTTTTAGATTTTTTTTAGTTTCAAAATAATTGATGTTCTCGCAAATCTATGTAAAAAATTAACATCAAATGATTATTCTGAATCATTGAGATAATTTTCAGTCAAATTAAAATTTTAACAATGATGAGGAATGTTACAATAGGTATTATACAAGGGAAAAAACGGCCAATTCCCCCAGAAACTTTGTTACTTTATCGCACAGATACACAAATTTTTGAGTCGTGCTTAAAACTATATGAATTTTGATAAAATTTGAATTTCTTACATGAATTTATATAATCCGTTGAAAACCAACAAATCCGTTAAAAACCAACAAATCCGTTACTCTTCCGTTAAAAGAAGCTGACTAAGACGACACCTCACCTAATTAAACGATGTCATTTTGGTATATTTGGTATAGTAAAATTTTAAAGCTATTAGATATATTTATATATAATTGAAATTGATTCTGAAAACAATTGAGTAGTCCAGTGGAAAAATGATTGTTCTGTATCTAACAAGTTGGAGTTCAAATCTTAAGTGTTGCAATTTTTTTTTTAACTTTCAAAAACGATTATGTTTGATGATTTGGGGATAAATTGAATTTAGGGTTCATGTGTTGACACAGATGTTCCATCAGATTTTGCCACTTATGATGGCAGTGAAGACCATCCTGCTCACCAGAAACTTCTCAACCCATCCAATTATTCTTCTATCGAGTCCAGTCTAGTATTCGTTGGATTTGTTGGATTAAGGGTGAGTCATGGCCACTGTAACAATTTTTTTCTTATTCTTGTTCCTCTTTGTTGGTTATTCATTCTCTACCTTTTCAACAATTGTAGGATCCTCCGAGTAAAGAGGTGCGTCAAGCTATTGCAGACTGCAGAACAGCAGGTATTCGGGTCATGGTTATTACCGGAGACAACAAGAGCACAGCAGAAGCGATCTGCCGTGAAATTGGCGTGTTTGAAGCAGATGAAGATATCTCCTCAAGAAGCTTGACAGGAAAAGAATTTATGGATGTTCAAGATCAGAAGAGTCATCTAAGACAAACTGGAGGGCTCTTATTCTCGAGGGCTGAACCAAAGCACAAACAAGAGATTGTCAGGTTACTTAAAGAAGATGGGGAGTGGTCGGAGGAGGAGAAGGGAAGAGGAGAGAGTGACGCGACGTCGGTGACAGATAGGAGTCGGCTTGTGTTTTTCGAGAGGAGGAAACAGTTTGAGCTTGAGGATTTGTTGAAAGCATCGTCGGAGATGCTTGGGAAAGGTCGCTTAGGGACTGTATACAAAGCAAATCTCGACGACGGCTCCACGATGGTGGCGGTGAAGCGGCTCAAAGACGTGAATCCATGTCCGAGGAAGGAGTTTGAGCAGTACATGGAGATCATTGGTAGACTTAAACACCAAAACGTAGTCAAACTGAGAGCTTACTATTACGCTAAAGAAGAGAAGCTTCTCGTTTATGAGTATCTTCCTAATGGAAGCTTACACTCCCTTATTCATGGTTAAACTCTTTCTCTCTAAGCTTTCCTTCATCAAAATTGAGAATTGAAAATGAAAAATGATCAATTGGGTCACTCATTAGTGGTAAAAGTTTTGATTTTTAACATATGATCGGCTAAATTTGGTAATTAAAATTTTGATTTTTATTGGTGTTTATAGGGAATCGAGGTCCTGGACGGATTCCATTGGATTGGACTACGAGGATTAGTCTAATGTTAAGAGCAGCGAGAGGCTTAGCGAAGATTCATGACGATTATAGCATCTCCAAGATTCCTCACGGCAACATCAAATCTTCAAACGTTCTCCTCAACAGAAACGGTGTCGCATTGATAGAGGAATCACTCGGAGGCGGCGTGGCGGTTGTAATTTTAGCATCTTTTGGTTTTGCTTTCTGCTGTGGAAGATTAGACGGTAACGGCGGAGGATCGAAATCTGGAAGTGTTGAGATTGGAGTGGTCGGAGGAGGAGAAGGGAAGAGACGAAGCAGTTACGGCGGAGGAGACAGTGACGTTTAGGGACTGTGTTCAAAGCAAATCTCGACGACGGCGCCGGAACAGTCGGAGATAAAGCGGCTGTCACAGCTCACGAGTGCCTCCACCACGACGTTCTCCTTCTCCACTCCAGGCGCCACCTCCACCACCACCTTCAGAGAATCTCTTAGCCATACCTTTCCTGCAAAAGGCTCAAGAACGTGGAATGTGGTCTATTCCGGTTTAGGCCGGTTTTGTAATCCCAAATCGAATTTTTTATGAAAAAAAGATTGTACAACTCAGGGTTTGAACTCAAGACATGTTGATTAAAGAAAACCCAGCTTCCAGCTAGACTACTGCATAATTCACAAAAGTTCATTATACAAAAAACATATAACTTAAAAATTTTGTTATATAACCAACACGATGTCGTTTAATTGATGTTGTGGCGTCCTAATTAGCATCTGTTAACGGATGAGTAACAGATTAATCGGATTTTAACGGATTTGTTAGTTTATAACGGATTATCTAAGTTCATGATGGAAATTTAAATTTATTCAAAGTTAATGTAGATTGAAGCACATTTCAATAGTTTGTGTATGTGCGAGATAAAGTAACAAAGTTTCTGGAGGAATGGGTCGTTTTCCCATTATACAAGGTTTCTTAATTATTGTTTATATTCCTAAAAAAGTGAAGGTTATCACTATTCATTTCTAAGCTATACCTAACCACCTTGTAACATAAAATATCACTGTTGTTCATGTGTGGTACAAGTGATGTTGAGCGATATTGATCCATTGTCGCAACACAGAACTTATAAGAAAAAATTTCTCATATCCGAGTTTGGTCAAAACAACCCTTCCGTGATGGCTAAGACACATAATCCTCTGTTATTGTTAGCTGCTTCCATCTTGTTTAGAAAACATAAGATGCAAGAACCTATTGAATCTTTAAAATCACATCTCTCATAAAAGAATTCCAAAGCAGTATTAGAAAATTGGTCTCTGTAAAATATTGACCATGGAGATAACAAGTTCCTCTTGTTTATAGTTCGGTATAGATCACAGAACTAGGGAGAATCCAAGAGTGATTTCCATCCTCTAGACACCAATTTTAGTCTCACAATGTCTCTATAGTATCCTAAAAATCTATGAGAAAGCCTCGTGACAACAAATAAATTCTCGTAAGTCAGCAATCATATACAGTAAAGGTTTATTTTCTGAATTTTGTGCTAATGTTACTCATATTACAAGAATCACAGCAGCATCCGGTTTTAGGAAATATATAAGAGTTCTTAAATTAGTAAGCAAAACTACGAACAACAAATTTTTAATTATTACTCAAATATCATTAAAAACAAGATCTATATTGTATGCCATGTTTCTTCCTCCCTCTAGGGCTCATTAATCAGATTTCACAAGTGCAATGTTCTTCTCTGCTAAGAACAAACAAAAACCAACCTTGATAGCTTAGAAAAAATCACAAATCCAAACAAATTAGATTGCCTTGGTATAAGAGTAAGAGACATCAGATTCTTTGATATTGTATTGCTTACAAAAAAAGTTAGAAACTCCTTAAGAATCCACACTCCCTTTTATCTAGAGTATATAAAACAAAATATTACTAAAAAACTTGTCAACTAGAGGCTGGAAAGGACTATATTCTAGTCATTCTTAGAGAAGCATCATCCTTCAGTTTCTCAAGCAAGGTCTGAAATAGATAGTTATGGCTATCATTTTTGACCGATAGCTTGTACTATCCCTCCAAGGTCACCAAAGATATTAGCACTTGTACTATTCATGACTAAAAAATTTAATGATCTCTGAGAGACAAACGACTGAAATAGCACAAAGATCAATTAATTAAATGGTGGGCCTATAATGTTCAGAGGATCATGTTCATAATACCTACCCTCATTGCTTTACATGACAGTACTATGTACGATTCACACCAAATATGGCATCTACATAGTAAAATCCTCACTGCTTTACATGACAGTACTATGTAATGGATCCATACCAAATATGGCATCTACATAGTAAATCGTGATAGCAACTACACTGTAAGCTCTCTCATATCCCTGAATAAACAATTATATCAGCCTTGAATAATAATCATGCTTTGGACCTTTTTTTCTTTTTTCTTTTTCCTTTTGTTGAAGTATGAAAAATGAGGAATGACCTTCTCTTCAAGACACGAAATAGTTTATTCTAGATATAATTAATTAAGTAATTCTGAATCTAAATTAAATGGCTGAACTGATGGCTGATGCAACAAAGCTTGAAAGAGAATGATAAATGCTGTGGTCCTTATCACTATTCTAATGCAGAATGATTGGTCTAAAAAATTTCAAGATGTCATCATAAGGTTTTCATATGCTTCTTGGTTCTCTGATAATAGTATAATCTGGGATAGCTTGGTCGCTTCCATAATGATATATGTGTGAAGCAGATTACGAAGGGGTTACCATCTTTTGTACCACTACCAACCATGTATAAGCCTTTTCTGAGACTGAATCAGTGCCTTTTTGCATGATAGTCTTACTTATCAAAATAATTTATTTTCATTAGGTAACATGTTTAAGTGGTGATTCTAAATTTCTCTATCATATACCAAGTTATACTTAGAATAAAGATGTAGCTCAGAATAATTAAAATACGAAAACACCCTGCCATATCAAAATATATATAACGTAATTAGGAATTTACTGGAGTTATCCCATCCGGCCATCCCATATGTACTTTGTGAAAAGAGGAGCTAACCAAATAGCTAACTCTCACTGTGGAGGTCATAAGTTTGAGTTCACTTGAAAGGGATGATTTACGTCTTAAATATGGTATTACGAACGACTAGATACCGAAAAAGATTATGAGTCAAAGATCTGAAACTCTTATGATTTATCAAAAAAAAAAAACAAAAAGCTAATGTATTAGCTAGATCTGCAAGAAGGACTTTACTAACTACATAATTTATTATCTCTAATCAAACTTACGTAAAACTTTAGTGTCAGCATTCGTTATATACTGACCAAAATCAAATCAAAGTTACACTGAAAGTTTAAAAAATAACAAATGAAGCAGAAGTACAAACAGATTAATTCATTCATTCAAATTAAGTGTTTAAAAGAAAAAAAATTATGCAGATTCAAAACACTATAAAAAAAACAGCAGAAAATCAACAGCCGAATTTGTCAGAAATTCATCAAAAAGGTCATTTCCGGCGGATTCGGCCATCATATCTAGAATATCGAAAACAAAAAAAACTAGTCTCAACAGATTTATGGCGGCAATATTTCTGACGGAGACAATTATCTTAGTTGGTTAATCCGTAAGAAATTATCCATCAGAACATCTAACCAATGGATTCCGTCGGATTTGCAACAGAATTTTTTGGATGGATCGTTGTCCAATGGATTTCTGATTTTATTAATTTTAATATTAATTACACAACTAAAATTTTTAAAAAAATTTATAATGATAAATTAAATAATATTTTAATTAATATTATTGAAATCCAAAAAATAAAAACTAAGGTTATGTGCGACAATAGATCCATTAACTTTGCTTAAATTTTTAATTTTTTTTTTGAGATGAAACATGTACCGCCGAAAAGGATATATCTACCGGTATTGAACATGACCTCCTAGTGCTGCTTCTCGTATGAAGTGGATTAGGAGATGTTTCATAACATCAAAGAAGAATGAGAGAAATATTTTTCCGAGAGTACAAAGGATCATCGGTATATTGATCCCATGCATAAATCCCATAAATACACTTACTCTTGCATTTAAATAGTAGCAAACTAATATATATATATATCTATATATGTATATATATATGATAAATTTTTAAAATTATGGAAATATATATATATACCTGCAATAGTTTTGTGGACATTTTCTAGAAGAAGATATGCAAAAGAAAATAGGAGTCGCTGCATCACAAAATGACAGTCATGACTCTTCATTCCAATCAACTTTCATTTTCCATCATCAACGTAATTATGTAGATTAGATGCATATACATCAGTAAATTTAATATCAACGTAAATCCAATTAAAAAACTCTTGCGATCAACCAGTAGCCAAACATAGGACATTTACCAATCTGTAGCACGTGAAGTATATCCCGAGAGAAAATTTTTGGTAAGTCTAATCTATACTTCAGATTGTCATTCATCTTTCCTTGGACGTTTAAAACAATATTCATGATGTTGTCAAAGAAGTTCTTCTCAACGTGCATGACATCTAAATTGTTCCTCAACAGTGGTCATTTCAATAAGGCAAATCCCAAAAATACTCTTTTTGCCAATTATGATTTTCACCGGAATCGTAAATAGGATTATGCCCACTATCCCCATAGTAAAGAGTCTTCCTAGCACCAAAATCTCTTAATTACTCCAATATAGAACTGTCGTCTATCTCAAAAGGTGGACCATCAAACACTTGCTTATTCTTTGTAAACAATGTCTTCGTTCGATGATACAGATGAGTACTTGTTAGGAATCTTCTATGGCAATCAAACCAACACAAATTTTCTTTTGTCTCCAATTGGAATGCATCAGTATTGTCTTGACAGTAAGGACACACTAATCTTTCATGAGTTGTCTATCTAGATAACATACCATATGCTGGGAAATCGTTTATGCTTCACATAAGAATCACACACATCTTAAAATTATGCTGGCATGATACATCATACGCTTTGTATCAATGGATAGAGGAAAACATCTAGTGATATTTTTGGATGCTCTAGGCCGAGAACAAGAACAAATAGGAAAAAAACTCTCTATGTATGCACAATGATGGAGACAAATTGTAAGGTGTTAAGATTACATGTCCCAACAAAATGGGTTGAAACCATATGTACATAATCCAAGGTATACATCCCTTCGCTCAAACACAAAATCTGGATACATAGATTGAAAATGTTTCCATGCTTCTTGTCTGAAGGATGTGTAATCTCTCATTCTTGACTATGCTCTACATGTCATCTCAGTGGTTTTTCCGTGTGCTGAGATTGATATAACATCTTCATCATCTCCGTTAACTGTAAAATACCACATCTGTTTATATAGAATTTGAACTCTGCCACTAGTTTCCTGAAATTGCGGTTTACAATAGAATTGACATATTTTGTTGTTTTCATCTTCTCTCTAATATTTTATACAGGTTTTGATGCATACATCTATCATCAGATACGACAAAACTAACACCAACTACAAGTTTATGTATCATATAATATGATGTTCATGAAAGATTATCTTCAGACAAAATATCTTTCACAAAATCTGCTATCGCATCAAGATATTTTTCCGCCAAATTATAGTTCGTCTTGATGATCATCATTCTAATGACATATAATAAAGGCGAAAGATCTTCTCTACAACCGCTATATAGTTGCTTTTTGCTATGTCTAACATATCAAAAAACCTTTGCGCTTCTAAATTTGGTTCATTAACCCTATCTACTTCTTTACTTAGTGACAACAAATTTTCTCTAAACGCATCATACACAAATATCTACTTCCATTCTATGTTCTTCTAAGCTATCGGCAACATATCTTTCATTAGTACTACCATAATCATAGTTTATTTTCCCATGCAGATACCAAATATTGTAACCTGACATAAACTCATTCCAATACAATTGATTCCAAACAAACTCAACATTAATATTATGTGAATTCCGGCAAATAGAACATGAACAATTTAAATTACAAGTTTTTTGCTCCCTTTTGCTTTCCAGCGAAATTCATGAACTTGCATATACTTCATGCATATTCGTCTTTCAACAATTTTGACTCTGAATCCATCATTAGTTCGTCCATATTCGAAAATATCTAAAAAAAACATCTCTTTCCATTTTTTATTTGTTTTAGTATTATATTTAATTGTGATTGTATTTAGGAATGTTGAAACATACGTATAAAATCTTTACGGTCGAAAATTTTTCAGAATTTAAAAAAATACGAACGACTATAAAACAGCTACAAAAGAATATATTACAATGTATAAATTTTTTGACGGGTTCTAGACGAATTGTAACAGATTTTTTTGTCTGTTGGTAATATCATATGTTTTACGATAACTTCTTTTTAGTGAAAAGTTAAGATAACTATTACTTATCTTTATTATACACTCTATAATATCATCTTTCTCATTAAATAGAATTAATCAAGATAAAATAAAATGTAATTTTAAATACTGTTAAAAATATAAAACAATTTGTTTGCAAAATAAAATAAAATTTTAAAACGGCATGAAACGAAATTTAAAAGTCGTATTACGTTCACCGACATATATTCTTTATTGACTATTAAGATATTAAAACCACAATTGAGATCCGCCATATTCACATTCATAAGCTTCTAATAAAAAATAAGCACATCAAGGAGGCGTACTTTTCGGAGCTACCAGAGGCGATTACGAAGGGGATTCTCTAGGGTTGAAAATGGCAACGCCGCCAGGCTTAGCGGCCCCTCCGGCTCGTGATCCAATCGTCCAGTCAAGCCGAGACGATCTGCAGGGTAGGGAGGGGGACAGCGACTCAGGCTTGGGTCTGTCGTCACAGGGAGATGCAGCCGTGTCAGACAAGGAAGGGGATTCAGAGGGGGTTCAAGGTTCTGCGGATGTGGCCGTCGTCAGCATTGCTACTGTAGGCAAGGTGGGCTTGGCTTCAGAACTGCAGGATGGTTCAGTAGGAGGTGTGATCGAATGCGCCGAGAAGGAAATTGTCAATGGGAAGTCAGAAGCAAAAGGGGATAACGCAGAACAACCTCAACCAGCGAAGAAGTCTTGGGCATCAGTGGTTCGCCGGCCTACTTTCGCTAAGTATGACTATGCAATATCAGAGGTTGAAGGAAGATCGGTAGTTATGGTTCCGGAGGAGGTGTTTGTAGACGCTCCTCCACTCTGGGAGGAATTTTTGATTGGCAATTTCACACCAACGGCGCCTCATGTGGCTAAAGTCCACATAATCGTCAATAAAATCTGGAACCTAGGATACAAGAACATTAAAATTGATGCTTACGTAGTAAACGAGACGGCTATCAAGTTTCGTATTCGGAGCCAAAGTGCGAGGAATAGGGTCCTAAGACGAGGCATGTGGAATATATGTGAAGTACCCATGTTAGTTTCCAAATGGACACCTTTTAAAGAGGAAGCGCAACCTTCTTTAACGTCTATGCCGATGTGGGTCACACTTAAGAATGTTCCGCCAGATTTGTTCACATGGAAGGGGTTTAGTTTCATCGCAAGTCGAGTGGGAGTCCCACTTCGTCTTCATCAAGATACTAAGCTAGTGGCTAGCTTTGATGAAAGTTTTCATTGATGTTAACCTTAAAACAGATATCCCAAAGAATCATTGTTTTAATGTTAAAGGGGTGGAAGTCGAGGTGGCTTTCGAGTATCCTTGGCTCCCTATCCCAAAGAATCGTTGTTGCCGGAAGTGGGGACACTCTGAAGCAGGCTGCCTAATGAAGTTCCAATCCCGGCCTTCAAACGTTGGACCAATAGCGATAGAGGAGGTCGCAATCGAGCAAGTGCAGGCTGCAGTTGAGCCTAATGACTCTTTAGTGGAGACGAAGCATGCTAGTGAAGGCTCAGAACATAAAAATGGGGAGACTCCTCCTGCATCAGGTCCAGAATGGAAAACTAACTCAAACTCGCACTCAAAATGACGTTTGGAAAAGAAAATTTTAGTTTACGGGGAGGTCAAGATAGCCGCGCCATCTAGATTCGAGGTACTCAAATCCTTGGGAGACGATGAGGAGGGCGCTGGTTCGCGGGAAATAGGGAACACCCAACTAAAGAATACGATCATTCCACCCTCTATTTCTGCGAGTAAGGAACAGGTGAAGCCGCAGGGGAGAGAAGAATGCTTCAAGACGTCACCTTCAGGAAATCAAAAGCTGATGATTAAAACAACTTCGGAGGTTCTTACCCCGGAAATTATGCGAACTGATGGTGAGCTAGTCGTAAGATTGTAGTCGGGGTCAGCAAAAAAGATGATAACTCAAGAACCAATAGTTGAAACCGCCTCAGGCTCGAACAAAGAAACCCCTCAACTTTCTCGGGATGAGGAGAAGCGGCTGATGAAACATACCACAGATAAAAAACCAGTTAAGGGGGGGGGGAACTGATAAAGAAGAGATGGAGATCAGTAAAGAAGGGTACTCTATTTTGGTACAAGATTTAGTGAGCAGGCTACAGGAAGCTACACTCGCAGTGATACCAGATTTGAGGTCAGTTCAGTGTGAAGTTGTGGCTGTTAAATCAGGTGATCAGAGGCCAAATGCAGAGTCTAAAATTATTGAACACGAGCAACATAAGGAAGGGGTCTCTGCGAGAGTGCCACTTCCGCGTTTGGCAAACTCAACTCGCAGGGGACAAGGTCTCAAGCACTATAGGACGAAAGAATCTCAGGAAAAAACAATAATGTCGATATTTTTCTAGAATATCCGCGGGTTCAATAAAAAAAAAGGAAACAATCTGCTGTTAAAGATTTGATAAGAGAAAAGTCGCTGGTCCTTGGAGCTATTTTAGAAACAAGAGTAATTGAAAGCAAGTCGGAACAGGTCATTAAAGCTACGTTCCCGGGATGGTTGGGAATAGCAAATTACGAGTTCAACACGCTTGGGAGAATCTGGTTGATATGGGACAGTTCAGTTACGGTGACAGTATTAAAAAAGACGAGTCAAATGATTTCTTGTAGTGTACGGTTCCAGGGACACACGGAAGAGTTAATATGCACATTTGTATATGCTTCTAACTCTCAAGATGAAAGACGGGAGCTATGGAGAGATTGGAAAGATCACCAAAATAGTCCACTTGTACGCGGGTTGCCTTGGCTCTGTGTAGGAGATTTCAACGAAATACTTGATCCCACAGAACATTATGTGGTTACGCCTACGGTATCAGCCAGCTCGGGAATTCTAGAATTCAAGGATGTGGTCAACACGTGTTCTTTTGAAGACTTGGCGTTCCATGGGCCACCTTTTATGTGGTGCAACAAAAGGGAGGAGGGTTTGATTTGTAAAAAGCTGGACCGGGTACTTGTTTATTCGATTTGGCTGCAGAGACCCTACAACTCCTACAACATCTTTGAAGCTCGAGGCTGTTCAGATCATGTGAGTGGAATCGTTCTGCCTTATGGCACACTTCACAAATCAAAGGCTCCTTTTAAAGTGGTACACGCAGTTGTCACTTTGCCGGAATTTAAAATCGTCGTCGACAACTACTGGAAGATGACTGCCACCCTTTTCTCATCAACCTCAGCGCTGTACTGGTTTTCGAAAAATTTTAAGACCCTCAAGCCGCTGATTCGTGTGTTCAGTAAGCAGCGGCTCCATCATTTAACAAACAGAAAAGAAGAGGCCTACAAGAAGCTTTGCGAGAAGCAATCGCAGAACCTATTGAACCCGGATGAACAAAGTTTGAGAGACAAAGCCAAGGCTCATGAGGAATGGGAGAGAGTGACAGACTTGGAGGAGAAATTCCTAAGGCAAAAAGCAAAGCTCCATTGGATCCAGGAGGGTGACAAAAACAACCGGTTCTTTTACAACGAGATAAAAGAAAGGGGACAAAGGAATACGATAAATGTGATAAGAAGTCCCGAGGGAAGGGAGCTAACAACATTAGAAGAGATAAAAGCCAAAGGAGTAAGATTTCTCTCGGACCTTTCTAAGGCGCCTCTGGTTCTAGATGGGGAGGACGCTTTCTCCGTTGCTGGACTTGAACCAGCTTTTGGACTTTCAGTGCAGCGAGAATGAGTCCAGAGATTTAACCAAGGAAGTGACTGAGCTTGAGATAAAGAACACCCTCTTCTCCATGCCTTCGAATAAAGCCCCAGGACCAGATGGATACACAGTTGACTTCTATAAGGAGATGTGGTTGGTGTTAGGGAATGATTTCATTGTTGCCGTCAAGTCTTTCTTCACATACGGGTTTTTGCCAAAGAGAATCAACTCAACCATTCTAGCCTTAATTCCCAAGAAGACGGGAACTATAGAGATGAAGGATTATCGGCCAATATCGTGCTGCAACGTAATTTACAAGGTAATCTCTAAAGTGCTAGCAAATCGACTAAAAGTACTGCTTCCGAGCTTTATTACAAAAAACCAGACTGCCTTCATAAAAGAGCGATACATGATGGAAAACCTCCTCCTAGCATCTGAGATGATCAAGGACTATCACAAAGAGAATATTTCCTCAAGATGCGCATTGAAGATCGATATAAAGAAAGATTTTGATTCAGTAAATTGGGGATTCCTTGGTAGGCTATTCAGAGCGATGAAGTTTCCAGTAACTTTTATCTCTTGGATTGAACTTTGTATCTTTACTCCGTCATTTTCAGTCCAGATAAATGGGGAGCTAGCGGAGTTCTTCCGCAGTGAGAGAGGCTTGCGTCAAGGTTGTTCCCTATCTCCATATCTTTTTGTAATGTGTATGAATGTGCTATCTAAAATGCTAGCAGTGCCGCTAGAAGAAGAGTGTTTGGATACCACCCAAGCTGTAGGTCCTTGGGAGTCACACACCTTTGCTTTGCTGACGATATCATGGTCTTCTCGGATGGGAAAATCAGTTCAATCGAAGGTATACTTTCAGTCTTTGAGAATTTTGCCTCAGCCTCGGGTCTCAACATCAGCTTAGAGAAATCTAACTTGTTCATCACGGGTATAACGCCGGATACTCGCTCTTAGCTGAACGATATTCCGGTGGAGAAAGGGAATTTTCCGGTAAAATACCTAGGCCTCCCCCTCATAACAAAGAGAATGCAAAGAGCAAACTACCAACCTCTAATTGATAGTATCCGAAAGCACATAAATGCGTGGAGAAACCAGTTTTTATCCTTTGCGAGTAGGCTCCAACTCTTATCCTCAGTAATTATAAGCCTAACGAACTTTTGGATTTCAGCTTTCAGACTGCCAAAAACATGTGTTTGGGAGATTGAGAGAATATGTGCCGCTTTTCTATGGGCTCGTCCAAGTCTAAACACGAAAAAATTGAAAGTCTCTTAGAATAACGTTTGCAAACCAAAATCAGAGGGAGGATTGGGGCTGAAATCATTGGCGGAAGCAAACAAGGTGAGCTGCTATAAGCTTATACGGCATATTCTATCATCGAGGGACTCGCTATGGGTATATTGGATAAAAAAGAACCTAATACGAAAAGCCTCATTCTGGTCAGCAAAAGACACCAAAACGGGAGGGTCTTGGATATGGAGAAAAATCCTTAAGTACCGTGACTCAGCAAAAGTGTTCCACAAGATTGAGGTACGTAATGGTTCTCACACTTTCTTCTGGTATGATGATTGGTGCCCACTTGGCAGATTAATTGAAGTGATGGGAGAGAGAAGATTCATAGATATGGGGGTCAAAGCTGAAAGTATGTTGGAAAAAGTTCTAAGAAACCACAGACCGAGAAGGCGGAGACCCCAGATTCTGGCACGAATTAAGGCTGAGATCGAATATGTTCGAAACAGAGTAAGTGATGAAGAGGATAGGGACGTGTGGAGGTATAAAGAGAACAACTACAAGGCGAACTTTGAGACAAAAGCGACTTGGAACCAGCTGAGGGCGCCAGGCACGCAAAACGCATGGCACAAGGTAGTATGGTACTTTCACGCAACGCCAAAATATAGCTTCATCATGTGGCTAGCGGCTCTCAATGGTTTAGCAACTGGAGATAGAATAATTGCTTGGGCTCCAAATGCTTTAACAAAATGCGTATTCTGCCCGGAACCCCTTGAGACACAAGATCACCTCTTCTTCTCCTGTTCTTACACGGCTCAAATTTGGAAGAAGCTAGCATACGGCCTGATGGGACAATAATACACCCAAGATTTCAATCAGATTATAATAGCCCTTCAGCCAAGAAGAGGTGGAACAGAGGCATTCATAACAAGGTACACCTTCCACGCCCTAATATATTCGATATGGAGAGAAACGAATATGTGAAGACATGGCAGCACCCCTCTCACGTCAGACAGGATGATTCATGAAGTATGACAGCTAGTAAAGAACAGACTTTCAACCCTCCAACAACAAGGCATTATGACAAACGGATTGCAAACCTGGTTTGCAACAAGACGGGAATGAATATGTCACCACATTTAGCTTATTCGATATTTGGTAAGTACTTTTTTCCCCGCGGTGGTTTTGTCCCACTGGATTTTCCATCTTCGGGTTTTAACGAGGCTTACCAACTATCAATCACCTCTATAGCTATCCTTTATATGCTTATTTCAATTAAAGGTTGCACATGATGTAAAAACGGTTTATTTTTTTTGAATATAATTTTACATACTATTCAAAAAAAAAAAACCACAATTGACAGGCAAATTACACAAAAAAATGAAGCAAGAGTAGCAAATAATTTATTAATCACGTTATTTCACAAGAGAACGTCAACCATAAGTTCTTTTAACATTCACATGGCCGTGTTTGAAAATCATTGCACGAAGCATTAACCGAACCCAAAGAAGAACTAAATCCAAAAGCACATCTCCCAACGTCAAATTCCAACAAAGTGTTTTCCATCTGATACGATCCGATCACCACCGCCTGGTCCGCTGCATCACCTCTGTTGAGGAAAGCCAAGCAAGACACGTCATCACTGACCTTCTTCATTGAGTTTGCAGTAAACAATGTCCAAATCTTCCCGTCAGCTAACTTCAGATCGATCTGTGGCACTTGGAAATTTGTCGTTGATATAAGACAAAACTCCAAGGATGTCATGTTTCTAAGAATGCTTCAGTAAATATTTTGTATATATCGCTTCGTAACGTAGTGTAAAGCGTTACAGTGCTCAGAGCCATGCCTCCATCTCTATTGCAGTCGAAATCAAAAGCGTCTTTTGCAAGCATGATCCTTTTCCCGTTAATGGAAATATCCTTGAGTCCCAAGAATTTAAGTGTTGCATTTTCTAGGGTTCCTGATCACTCGAGTGTAAGAGATGCATGGATCTTGCATCAATGTCTCGGAGCATGTATAGACCTCACCAAAGTAAATAGCACATTTGTTCAGAGGGTTTCCATCAGAAGGCAAACAAAATGCAAACTTCTTCTCGAGCCCGATTTTAGGTGGAGTTAGCTGGTTCCATCCAGTTAGAACCGTTGGTGCAAGCCCCATAAGGCCCAAAACCCGGGGAGGGAAGTCGGGAAGGAACGAATTTAGGATGCATAGGTAATTCACATTGTTTAATGTGAGTGAGAGAGATTTAGGGTTTAGGGTAGACATGGAAAAATCTCCATACGTGAACTGGTTGGAGTCACATACACGTTTGAATGGTTCAAAGGCGGCTGCTTGACAAGAACATCCTCGGTTGATGTTTGTGTTTTGGGAAAGAGGGCATGGGTGAGGTTTGAATGTACGAGTGAGAGTACACGTGGCAGAGTCGCAAGGGTGAGGGAGACTGTTATTGCAGTTGCGTACAATAAAGGGTCCGCCTATGTGAATGAAGCTCTCTTTATTAGTGTTGATTGTGAAGGTGAAGAGGGGCAAGACAGTGTTCTTGGTGACGGTTGATACTAAGGTTTTGGGTTGATTATAGTGAGTAGAGACGCAAGTATAAGCGGAAACCAAAAAGAGACAAAGGAAAAGACACATTTTTGGGAAAAACTTATGTAAACTTCGGAGCCACGCAACAGGCGATCGTGAGGGCGATTTTAGGTTTGAAAACATGGATGTGCCGCCAGGCTTAGCGGATCCTCCGCCAGGATTTCTGAGCAATCCACCTTGTCGTTCAGCCGCGCAGACCAGAGTTGACACGCAGAACAGAGGAGAATCGCTGCCGCGAGAGGATGGAGGTCTGCAACAGCGCAGTGATCTGGGTTCAGGGGATTCGTCGGTGGCAGCAATAATACTTACATATACAGTAGCAGTCGGTAGCAGTAAGGGGTTATCTTTGAGGTTGGAGTCTGTAGGAAACAAAGTCGGGCAGGCATATGATCTGAAAAAAAACCATCGACGAGGGTCTGGTTGAAGATGAGACTGGAAACATTGAATCCGAGAAAGGCTTGGGCGTTGTCGCAGACGAGTTGGAGACTCAAGATAAATCTTCTTCTCAGACCATACCATTGAAGCGATCTTAGGCAACAGTAGTACGTAAACCTACTCTCACAAAATATAATTACTCGATAACAAAGATCGATGGAAGGTCGGTGGTAAAAGTCCCAGAGGATGTATTTGAGGACACTCATCCTCTCTAGGAGGATTTCATAATTGGAAACTTCGCTTCTACGACACCACATGTGGCCAAGGTCCATGTCATTTTTAACAAAATTTGGAATTTGGGGGATTAGAACATCAAAATCGATGCTTTCGTAGTGAATGAGACATCTATCAAGTTTTGTATTCGGAACGCAAGTGCAAAGAATAGAGTTTTGCGACGAGGCATGTGGAACATCTGTGAAGTCTCCATGTGGAACATTGAAATCAATGCCAGTGTGGGTCACTCTAAAGAATGTCCCGCCTGCCCTATTCACGTGGAAGGGGCTCAGTTTTGTGGCAAGTCCGGTGGGCACCCCGCTTCGACTCCACCAAGACACTGAGCTAGTTGATAGTTTCGACGAAGCAAAAATATTTATTGACATAAGTCTGAAAACTTATATCCCATCAAAGCATAGATTCAATGTCCAAGGCGAAGAGATTAAGGTGTTGTTCGAATAGCCCTGGCTACCTATGCGGTGTGAGGGCTGCCGTAAATGGGGTCACTTAGAGACAGGTTGCGTAGAAAGGTTCCAATCGAGCCCTTCAAGAGTGTCAGTGATCGAGAAAGAGAAAGTCACCTCTCCATGCCAAGCTCCTTCGGTGGAGAAAGGAAAAGAGGGAAGAAAATCAGAAAGTGAAAACAAGGAGATGGCACTTGGGGTAGAAGTTGAATGGACTTCGGAACCAAACTCAAAAAAACGATCAGGGCAGAGAAGTTTGGTATATGGTGAAGTCAGGATTGCCACACCATCACGATATGAGATCCTTAGCACTTTAGAAATGGTAGAAAAAGACTCTGGGCCATCGGATATAATTCAAAAATAGTCTGCGACTCAAAGCACTCCAAACTCTGTATCAGAAGAGGAAACTGACCAGGCGCCACACCCGGTAGAGACAGGAAGTTTGAAACGTAGTCACTAAAAAAAGCAGAAGAAAAAAGAAAAAAGTTCCTCTAAGATATTACCGCTAGCTGATCCGGCATCAAAGATCTGTTCGACCAGGGAGGAAACAAATAAGCAGACGCAAATCTCTGAGACAACAGAGCAGCTCGCGGAAGTTAATACTGAGAAAAACACAGAAATCTCTCAGCCAAGAAAAGACAGCAGTTTAGCGGAGTAGACTAAGGGGGGGCAACCAGAATTTAAAAATATGGAGATCCATGATGATGAAAACCCAGGGGAGGTAGATATCACGGAAGAACCTGGTTTAGATTTGAAACTCATACAAAGATCTGCTTCAGGCGAGATGTTGGAAGCGGGGACTGCTGACCAGACTAGAATACAAATGTCGAACCTGCTGAAAAGACAAATCAAAGTATGTCGAACAAGGAAGGGCTCTCCCTGCGGGTGCCTCTAATGCGATCTGCAAAACAAAAATTGAAACCAAATACATCTCAGCTCATGGGGGATAAAATCCCAGGCACTACAGGACGTAAAACCCAAAGAAGAAAGTAAAAATGACGCTTTTTTTTCTGGAACGTACGAGGATTCAATAAAAAGCGAAAACATTCAGCTGTCAAGAATTTGGTAAGGGAAAAGTCTTTGGTACTTGGTGCGTTGCTGGAAACAAGAGTGGCTGAAGGTAAGGCAGAGCAGATCATTAAATCCACTTTTCCGGGTTGGACAGGGATCTGTAACTACGATTTCAGCACACTAGGGAGAATCTGGTTAGTTTGGGATGATTCTATCACTTTGAGTGTGCTCAAGAAAACGAGCCAAATGATTTCCTATAGAGCGAGGTTCCAGGGACAATCAGAGGAGTTCATTTGCTCATTTATCTATGCGTCAAATCATCTAGAGGAGAGAAGAGTGCTATGGAGAGATCTTAAAGACCACAAAACTAACCCGCTTGTTCGCGGTCTTCCTTGGCTTTGCGCAGGTGACTTCAATGAAATTTTGGATAACTCGGAACACTCAATGGGGACAGTCTTGCCTGCAGCAAATATTGGAATGATGGAGTTTAGAGACGTGGTAAGTCACTGTTCTTTCGTGGACATGGCGTTTCACGGACCTCTATTTACTTGGTGCAATAAACGAGAGGAAGGTCTGATTTGTAAAAAGTTAGACAGAGTTTTGGTGAATCCAAATTGGTTGTAGAGATCACACAGTTCTTACTGTACTTTTGAAGCCCGAGGTTTCTCTGATCATGTGAGTGGAATAATTTTACCCTATGGAAAAGCATACAAACCGAAGACTCCCTTTAAAGTGGTAAATGCAATCTTAACTGATCCAGCTTTCAAAGTTCTTGTGGAAGATTATTGGCTCAGCATGGATACTCTTTACTCATCAACCTCAGCCTTGTATCAATTTTCGAAGAAGCTCAAACACCTCAAGCCACAAATCAGAGTTTTTGGTAAGCAAAAGGTTCATCATTTATCACAGCGCAAAGAAGAAGCATTCAAGGCGCTCTGCGAAAAACAGCAGTTGAACCTTACAAACCCATCAGAAAGTAACTTGATTGCAGAAACTCAAGCCTATGCGATTTGGGAGAGAATAACTGACCTGGAGGAGAATTATTTAAGTCAAAAAGCTAAGCTCCATTGGATCCAAGTTGAAGACAAAAACAGCCGGTATTTTCACAATGCTATAAAGGAAAGGGAGCAGAGAAATGCGATAACTGTGATAAGAGGTTCAGATGGGAGGGATATAACGTCACTAGAGGACATAAAAACCGAAGGTATCAAGTATTTGGACTTTCAGTGTATTGAAACAGAGAAAAGAGACTTAACAACAGAGGTGACTAGTCTGGAGATCAAGAAGGTTCTCTTTTCTATGGCATCGAACAAATCACCGGACCAGACGGGTTCACAGTCGAGTTTTACAAAGAGTTGTGGACAACGATCGAGAATGACTTTACAATGGCGGTCAAGTCTTTCTTCACGTATGGGTTTTTACCAAAGGAAATAAATTCAACCATCTTAGCCTTAATCCCCAAGAGGACGGGTACCATAGAGATGAAGGATTACCGTCCAATATCGTGCTGCAACGTAATCTATAAGGTAATCTCCAAGATCTTAGCAAACAGGCTGAAATTGTTGCTCCCGAACTTCATCACAAAAAATCAGACTGCCTTCATAAAGAACTGCTACCTGATGGAAAACCTCCTCCTTGCGTCTGAGTTAGTAAAAGATTATCACAAACCGGATGTATCTCCAAGAAATGCAATGAAGATAGATATAAAGAAAGCATTTGACTCGTAAGTTGGGATTTTCTTGGAGGCTTTTCAGAGCAATGAATTTTCCGGCCAAATTTATATCGTGGATCGAGCTTTGCGTCACCACACCATCGTTTTCAGTTCAAATAAATGGGGAGTTGGGGGGTTTCTTCCTTAGTGAGAGAGGCTTACGCCAAGGCTGTTCCCTATCCCCATATCTTTGTTATGAGCATGAACCTTTTTGTCTAAAATGCTTGATAAGGCTGCAAGAGATGGACTTTTCGGTTACCACCCAAGTTGTAGGACTTTGGGAATCATCCACCTTTGTTTTGCGGATGACATCATGGTCTTTACGGATGGAAAAATCAGGTCAATTGAAGGAATCCTCTCAGTGTTCGAAAGGTTTGCCTCTATCTCGGGTCTTAACATAAGTTTGGAGAAGTCCACCTTGTTCATTACAGGGCTTACGGAAGATACCCGCACTAGGATGAACGATATCCCTATGGAGAAAGGGACCCTTCCGGTGAAGTACCTAGGTCTCCCGCTCTTAACTAAACTGATGCAAAGAGCAGACTATCAGCCTTTAATTGATAAAATTCGGACCCATATTAGTACGTGGAAAAACCAGCTCCTCTCTTTTGCGGGTAGACTCCAACTTTTGACTTTGGTAATTGCAAGTCTAACGAACTTTTGGATTGCAGCTTTCAGATTACCAAAAGCCTGTGTTAAAGAGATTGAAAGGCTAAGTGCAGCTTTCTTATGGGATGGTCCAAGCTTAAGCACGAAAAAATCAAAGGTTTCATGGAGCGACGTTTGTAAACCAAAATCAGAAGGTGGTCTGGGTCTGAAATCATTAACAGAAGCAAACAAATTTAGCTGCTACAAGCTTATTTGGCGGATCTTATCAGCAAGGGATTCTCTTTGGGTATGCTGGATACAAAGAAACTTGATTAGAAAAGGGTCCTGGTCGACAAAAGAAACAAATACCGTGACACTGCAAAAAGCTTCCATAAGATCGAGGTACGTAGTGGCTCTAACACCTCTTTTTGATTTGATGATTGGTGTTCAATGGGCAGGCTGATCGAGGCACTAGGGGAAGGAGGATTCATAGACATGGGTATCAAGGTTGAAAGTACTTTGAAAGAAGTTCTCATGAACCATAGATGTAGAAGGCGCAGACCGCAACTGTTGGCTCAGATTGAAGCCGAAATTGAATCCGCACAGAGTAATGCAAATGACGATGAGGATGTTCACACTTGGAAGTATAAAGCGAATAAATATAAGGCATAATTTGGAACCAAGAAAACTTGGAATCTACTAAGGGAGCAAGGACTTCAGAACACTTGGTACAAGGTAGTATGGTGTACTCATGCAACTCCGAAATACTCATTTATCTTGTGGTTAGCAGGCCTTAATAGATTAGCCACTAGAGATAGAATGCAAACATGGTCATCTAATGTTATGATAAAGTGTGTATTCTGCATGGAACCCTTAGAGACGCGAGACTACCTTTTCTTCAACTGTCCTTTCACGGCAACCATATGGCACCACCTTGCTTCTGGTTTGATGGACCAAGGATTCTCCCTAAACTTTACTCAGATTTTAACAAACCTCCAAGCAAGAAGAAAAGGAACAGAAGAGTTCATAGCAAAGTACACCTTCCACGCTTTGGTCTACTCGATATGAAAAGAAAGAAACATGCGCAGACACGGTAGCACACCACTCACCTCTGGGAAAATGATCAGGGAAGTCGGGCATCTTGTAAGAAACAAACTTTCAACCCTCCAACAGCAAGGTATTATGACAAATGGACTTCAGACATGGTTTGGCTCAAGACGAAATCATCACCACTTCGACGCAGTTAGCTCCTCAATAATTGGTTAGTACTCTTTTTCCCGTAGGTGGTTTTGTCCCACTGGGTTTTCCACCATCGGGTTTTATAGAGGCTACCAATTATTGACATCAAACAAAGCTATATTTCCACTTTTTTTTTTCTATCAAAAGTTACACTTGTAAAAACGGTTTATTTATTTTGAATATAATTTTACATATTATTCAAAAAAAAAAGAAAAAAAAAAAACACATTTTCATCTTTCTTTTTATTTATTGTTGAGAAGTTGAAAGTAGATATGGATACGATTAGAAGAGGAATTAAGAGCGGATATATATATATATATATGAAATTAAGATTGACATTTCGAGTTTACCAAAATGTGGTTAAGATTTCGATATAACCACATTATACAAGTTAAAAGGCGTCCAATCAATTTAAAGCAGGGCTACGTCTATATAAAAATTACTACATACATGTATGCCAAGTTTATGTATACGAGGGCCCAATCATTTAGGGATGCCAAGTTGATGCATATAGGCCCCAAACATTTACGAATTAATGTCATCTCTTTCATTTTCCCCTCTGTTTGTGTCAGAATTCGGGACCCAAATTACTTAGGAATGCATATGGCACTCAAGTGTTGTAGAGTTTGCTGTTAGATGAGTTTAGTAGAAACTATATTTCGGATGACTCAGGTCCGAGAGGTGAGGGACACAATCTTCGTTTTCAGCTAGCGCTGCAAGATCTCTTAATTACAGTCATTTCTGATACCAAATTCATTTAGTATGGATATTAACCAATCAAAATGAGTATTGGAATTACAAATAACAACACAATGTATAGAAATTTTACGCGGGAAAGTGTATTTATTGTCGTACTGCAGTGTCTTTTATTTGTAAGTAAAACCCAAAAATAATGAAAAATAATATTGAGCTTATAGTAATGATCTTACAATTACTTGATGAGAATGTTAGTATATTTTTATTTGTTTTATTTTATGACATGTGAAAAAATTACTTAAAACAATGTTTCGTTATCTTTTGTATTAATTTTTTTTAATACCAACTAAGGTATAGATTCGACATGATGTACATATTATTTTTATATGAAATTTTACATGTTATCCATTGAGTGTATAATTAAAATCCAATATTATTATAATGGAATATATAGTTGAATTATATAACAGGATAGAGTGCATAAGGTTCAATTCCTGTTTTAAAAAAGGTTAACAAACAAAATCTAAAATGGCGTCTTGAAACAAAGCAAGGCCATAAGCACAAACAGAAGCAAGGAATTAAAAGATAGAGGATGCCTAGAGGTCTAGATTAGTTTGTAATAAACAGTATAAAAAAGTAGTTAATGCATGTAGGCTGCTCGAGACAAGTCTTATTTAATGAATCCAGTATGTGGTGGCGTGGGGTTGATAATTTCTAGTGTTTTGGAGTGTATATTTGCAGTTACTCCGAGTTTAATTCTTTTGTCGAAAAACCAGTAAGTGGTTACGTGTTGGCCAGCTCATGTATTTTTATATACTATGGTGGCCCGGGTTTTTAATATGACGGATCGGTATAGCAAAAAGGTTTGCGACCTGAATCATGCACCGATATAAATAAAATAAAAATTGTTAATTAGCGATGTATTTAGCATCTTCAAAGTTTGTCTTTAAATTAGCTAGCGAAGTACTTAAAACGTTAAAACTGTTTTTAAGCGCTTTGCTAACGTATATGTGTCGATGTTAATTTACTACATCTTCTCGTGGTAAAATAAAGGATAGAAAAAAATTGTGGCAAATGTATAACGTTTTGTTTTGTTGTTTTTTAGCGATAATTTTTTTAAGCTTTGTCGGTCGCAAAATGACGTTGAAATCGAAGTTTGTAAAGATAGAAAATTTGCATTAATTTCCATACAATATTATTGTCAGTAATTAGCAACGAACGATATGATGTTGGATATTTAAAATAAAATTGATTTTAAAATGAATAATATATTGATAATAATTGGATTAAATAATTAAAATAAAGATTGAAATTAAGTAATAAAAATTATATATAATCTTTTTATCTGAAATACTATATTAAAACGAGGTGGACTTTTTTTGTTTGTTAAAGAAAACGAGGTGGAGTTAAATCTACCGATTCTGCATTTTATGTTATAAAAAGGTAATGATTACCCTTCAACATGATTCACTAACTAATGATCTAATATGTGTTAGTGTTTTTTTGTTTTTATTTCGAGAATCCATACTCTCAATTTAAATTAAAAAAATTACTGGCTTTGATCATGCTTAATTTTTTTTATGCTTACTTGATTTGAAAGTTGAAACCGACTCTAGTTAAGTTTATTAGACTCATGGCCGTTTCAAATCATTTGTAGATCGTATTCAAGAAGATTATTAAAAATATATTTTACCACTTCCACGGTGAACCAATTAAGACTACTTGGTAATGGGAGAAATAAAAATGCAATCGGAGACTTGATAACGGTAACACCATCGTAGAGGACACCGGAATAAAACTCTACAAGAGAGAAATACAACTAAATAACTTTGAAACAAAAACATCCAATCCTCCGTCTCTGGAAAAGCTTTTTCATCTGACCACGGAGAAACCATATCAACATCAAAGGCCAGAGAAAGAGACGCCTTTTAGGAAGAAAAAAGGAACACAGTTTATTAACCATTTGAGAAACAATAAAGACATAGGAACACATCTCAAACCCGATTGATTGATGTGAACCCGTATAGATGTACAAAGGAAATAGAAACAGACGACAATCACCAAACTCATCCCCTATGATAGCGCAAAGCGGTTCGTGACGAAACCACCATCTCGTGGCCATAGATGGTCACAGAGGATAGAATTAGGAGTGATAAATAGAGACACCACCATAGAATTGAACAACGCCAATGAAAAAATCCATTGAACAGACCCATATGTCCAAAAAGGCGATATTTGTTCTTCGGAGTTGCATGCGAATAAAGAAAAATTAAATATAAAAATCATAAAAATAAATACAATAATAGATAATAAGTAAATAAATATAGAATGTTACTCGATAACGAACTCGTTTCACATTTTGACCTTCACCAACCGACTGGGATAGAAGATACTCTTTTTCCTGTTTCTTCATGCTCTCGATGAGTTCTCGAGCAACCTAATCTTGAATTTGTTTGATTTTTTTGTTGGTATGCTTATCATCCAGAAACCTAAGATTCAAGAGACATATATCATCTATATAAAACTATAACATAAACAATAATTATTAAATTTATAAAATAAAAACAAAAACTTATGAGTTGTTTTTCCTGGGACAATAAGCTTATTACTCCCGTGTTATGTTTGCATCTTTACCCCTAAGCTCGCTCAGCCGGTTCCTAGAGTTTGGTTTCCTCCTCCTTCCAATAATCAAAAAAATCTTTCAATATTCACTACAAAAAAACTTGAGATTTGCTACCAACAAAATCGTCTCAAAATGGTCGCAAAGTCGCTCGAAACTGTTTCGAGTAATTGTAAATATTTGCAAATTATAATGGTTGCAAAACAGTTGCTAATATGCCACTACTTTTTATCGTCATATATAAGCGATTGTAAAAGAAGTCGCACTTAAAAGACTAAATAGTGACTCGTCAATTTCACGACTATTTTGTATATAGTGTGATAGTCGTATAATCGAGACTAAGTTGTGATGGTTTTAGTAGTCGTAGATTGGCAACTTTTTCAAGACTAATATGGTAGCATAAGTGGTTGCAAATCGGTGATTATATAGCAACTTATTTGCAACCATCATGAATTATTCTTTAAAATAAAAAATTAAATTATATATTATACCAAAACAATCTGTCTCAAAATAGCTAAACATGAAACAGATACCAAACATATATATCCATAACACAAACAAATCCTCATCACATCGAGCATTATCCTATTCTTGTTCAGCTATCTTACGACAAGTTGTTTGAAGTTTTTCCTTGATCTCTATAAGTAATGTCGTAGAAGAGCTTGAATAGCTTTTTTTCCTTTTCCCTTTGCTGATCATCTCATGCAGTTTTCCAAGTCCAAAAGGTTCCTCTTGTGATCTGTTTGAGTACACTAAAATAACAAAAAAAAACAGATTGATTGTCCACAAAAACAGATACCTTGACATGAAGCAAGACATATACGATGCTTAATAAGAAGCTAAAAACAAGTACATACATCCGAATGTGTCACAGCCAATATATAACTGAATGATTCACAACAAAAAAACATGTATATATATATATCAGAATGAATCATACTCACAGTGATGCAAACAGATACAATGTGAGACGACTGCACCCGATTTTTTTTTTTACACCGAATAATTACTATTTTCATAAATAATAATTATCCTAACCGATCAATTAAAATTCAACTAATCTTGAATAATAATTAACCGTCCCAAACAATTCTAAATTTTAAATCCAGAATTAAACAATAAATTATCCAATTTATTCCACCAGAAAATTAACCAATAAATCCTAAACCCAAATAATCCCAGAAAAATAATTAGATCCAACCAGCGAGTCTAGATCATCCCCTCTTCCTCGCCTCGATCCCACGGTCACTCTTTTTCTTTTCCTGCATCAAATAAACGAGATGCATAAGTATTTCGACAAATACTTAGTGAGGCAATCCTCCCATCTACAGGTTATACACACAAACAAATAAATTTATTAAACGTAGTTAAACACGAAAATACCGAAATAAATCAACCATCTCATGAAACACTCGATCTAGATCCACCCGAGATCATACTCGGCCTATAATCATGTAAAACACATCAACAAATTATTTGCTCAGATAAACCTATGGTCCTGCACTCACCTTAGCCAAACGGTTGACTCCTCGATATAAACTCGCAACCGCAGAAAACCGGCTCAACAACAAACTCGAACGTTAGAATTACGATCCAACCGTTGAATACTTAGTCTGAAGTACCCTCAATAACTCCACCAATTTTCAGCAAGATCAGACAACGTTTGGACTTCCAAACGATACCTTAAAACAACCAAGTCGGACTGAAGTTTCCTGCACCAATCAGGTCCAAAAAGACTCACGTAAATCATAAACGAACCGTTAAAAATTCAATCTGTCCGTTGAATCTGGAACCTGCAGTTCCAGAAAGCTCTCCACCAAATTTCACCCTGATCAGACTCCGTTTCATCCTCCAAACACTGCCTTGAATGAACCATCCCGGAGCTGACCCCTTTCTCATACTTAGCATAAAAACATTTGCTTAAGTCCACCAATTACTTGTCATCTAACTCACCATCACGTCACCATCACCAGAGCACACACACCGTGACTCACAACACCAATGATCCCAACACCGATCGACATCACCGGCGATCTCGACATTGCGTGAGACACACGCCACCGCTCACATGTACAACCCGCCATCACCGACCTCCACATCGCTCTAACGCTCACACGAGCAACAAAAAGGGAAAGGAAGAGCTCGTTACCTTAGTGAAGAGAGATGGCGGCTGCAACTTCTTCCTCACGGCACCTCGACGACGGCACACAACAACGATCACCACTCCATTTCCTTGATCCTCACGCTCTCAAGCCTATGTCTCTCTCACGCCACAAGGTTCCTTTCTCACAATCACACCTATGTAAGAGCTTCTCTCTCACGATCATGGCGGCTGCGCTTTTAAAGAGGAGGAACGTAGGTTTTTTTTTTCACATTCCTCCGTATTTGCAGCTTGGTCCTCGAATTTTCCAAAATTAACAAATAAACCTTAAACTTCCAAATTGATCAAAATCAACCTCCGAAATAACTTCCAATTAGATCAATTTAACCCATAATTTTCGAATTCTCAATTGGACCCAAACTTTTAAATTGATCAAAATCAACTTTCCAGATCGGCCCAAAACTCTCTAATTGATCAATTTAGTCCAATCCTCTTGCGATTTATTTTATGGTTAAATTAATCCAATCCCGGATTAAAAATTAACCCAAAATAATTAAATTCTTCTTAATTTAATTATTTAAATTCTCCAACCCAAAAACCGGAGTTAACCGATTCCGCTCCGCAACTCAGTAACCTTCACAGTTCCAATTTCCGGAACACGGGCGTTACAATTCTCCCCCACTACTATAGATTCGTCCTCGAATCTCTCATCTCAGTCCATCTGCAATAAACTCCAACACACATAATCAACTCCGTGGTCACACCCAACCACTCCGGCTACTTAACCGGTCCCGAGATCAACCACTATTGACCTCCGAGGTCTTCATTCAGTCACTGGCTTAAGACTCTGGCCATCACTCATTGCTCATAACTCAACTCATACCTCTCCACTCTAAGACACCAAGTCTTATGAGCTCTGGGTATCCATACCACTCTGCTCTCAGGCCACACAATCCTTTGAGCTCTCGGTATTCCACACATGCCACTCCACTCTGGGTAATATAACCTTACGGTACCACATACTACTCCACCCTGGGCTATCTACCATACGAGTTATGGGTATCAGAGGAACTGTCCATCCTCTCTAGAGCTGTACAGGACTCAACTGTCCTTGAGCAATCATGACCCACACACGTCTAAAAGCACTCACTACTGAAACTACCTCCCATGATCCGCATACAACCTCGCAAGGTAATACCGGTGTCACACATATTCCCAACCCGGAATATCCGCTTTTTCCATAACCACTATCCCGGTTACCTCACGGCATATCCAGTCACTCAGGATATTTTCATAATCTCTTCCCGATTATAACTCAACATTTAAATTCCATAAAAACTGTTTTCCAAAACATCATGTTCCCTTAACTCTCATGACACTACCAGTCATCAACAATAAGAACTATTCATCTTATTAAACTCCCATGCTCTATCGTTTATAATACTAACGACAGGCATGCTCAAGACAATAAGAAATACTCATCTTATTAAAAAAAATCATAATGCATAAATCGTCTACAACACCAAAAAGAAAAAACAATATGATCAACCCAAACCCCAATAATAAACTCGAAACTGGAACCATCGATGAAAGCTTAATTCTCTGATTGCTTCTCGAACCACTTCTTGAACCTTGCTTTCATCTTCGCCTCTGGTTCCCAAGTCTCCTCCTGAACCCCGTCACAATCCCACAAGACCCTGATTATCGGAACTTGCTTCCTACGATCCTGCTTGACTCTCCTCCCGAGAATCTTTACCGGTCTTGCCTCTACAGTCATATTAGGCTGAAGATCTGACGGAATCCTAGCCACGACCTCATCATCCTTATGCAAGCATTTCTTCAGCATCGACACATGGAAGACCTTGTGAAATGCCCGCATAACCTCGGGTAACTCTAACCGATATGCAACGGGTCCAACCCGCTCCACAATTCTGAACGGACCCATATATCTCGGACTCAACTTAATCTCTGTAATGGACCTGTTAGGACCTCGCAACATCGCCATCTTGAGATACACACGATCTCCCACCTCAAACTCGAGGTCTTTCCTCCTCTTATCAGCATAACTCTTCTGCCGATCCTGCGCTTCTTTTATGTTCAGCTTCAAAAGCCGGATCTTCTCCGTAGTTTCCTGAACAAAATCTGCACCGAACATGCTCCTCTCCCCCACTTGGGTCCAGCATAATGATGTACGACATGGCCAACCATAAAAGACTTCCTATGATGCCATCACAACAGCTAACACTTAGCTCAGAACTCAAAATTCCTAATTCAGCTTTCTGAGTCCACTACTCAACAACGAAAACTCAGAGCCTGCCACCTTGATTCTCTGCTAATAGTATAGGCCTCTGTCCGTAACCAAAAGCTCAATTTAAACTTCTTGAAACCAACTGGTTTCTCGAGCTCAACCTGTCAGATCATTCTTGATCTCATCCGCATAAGTATCCAGAGCACTTCTTGCCCTTAGAATATTTATCACCTCTGGTAACTTCACTTGATTAACAAGTTCACCAACACCACCGGTCACTAGTGCGGTTAACTACACGTTACCGAGCAATATTTTCTGAATCCCATAAGTTTTGGCGAGCCTCACTACTCCCAACTTATTTCCCTGGATCCCAATTCTCGAGTAACAATAAATCTCCCTTGACCTTTCCTTTCTGGGAAACATCCCCTTCCAGACCACTTTCCTTTTTGGTCACATTTCCTTTTAGGAAACTTTCCATTCCAAGCAACTTTCCAATTTTGGAACTTTCCATTCTAGGCAACTTTCCATTTTAGGAAACTTCACTCCTAAACCATACCACTCATGGTTACCTTTTCCTGAACTTCTCCAAAACTCTCCCGAACCTTCCCGGAACCCCTTCGGAACTTTTCGGGAACTCTTCCGGAACTCTCTTGGAACTCGCCTGGAACTCCTCTGGAACTCTCCTGGAACTCTCCCGGCCTCACTTGGCCTCTCAGCTCCACCTTTCCAAGGAATACCTACAACTACCCGAGATTCAACCTTGAATCTCACGCAACCCACTCCAGATAGCGGACGGTTAAAACAACCTGATACTCCACTGAGTATCCACTTGAACGGAAATTCCGCTCTAACGTCGACCACCCTTTCTCTACATCCGTTCCTACATCCTCGGATAGACGAAAGCTCAACTGCAACCATAACCCTCGGCTGCAACTCAGCATCCGGTGGCACCTCTGGAGCCTGCACTGGTACCTTTTCCGGTAACCGCTCCAATAACAAGGTCAAGAGATTCGCAATACGATCATCTCGGGTCTAGGCAACACCTCCTGCAACTCCCGCAGCACCCGCTGGAACTCCAGCAACACCGGATCAAACAACGGCCACCCCGGATCCCACACCGGCTTCTGTACCGGCCACACCAGCACTCACACCGGCCACGCCCTCAGACCCCACCTGATCCGCCTGCGAACCCCCAACTTGTTCAATCGTAGCACTCTGTACTACACTCTCCTCAACCATCAGAACTCTCGCGTTCCTCAACACGCGATCTTGACCCTGACTAGGACCACGACTACGGTCTACCTCTGTTAGTCATCTCACTTCTACAAATAGAAGCTAAGAACACAAAACAACTAATAGAAAGCAAAGACAACTTACCGTGGAATCTCATTGAAGGCTCGAAGAGGATGATCTAGAACTCCATGCTCAAACAATTGACTAACTCACTTAATCAATTCTAACCAACGATTTATTCATGCATCACACATTACCAAAAATTAAATTTCTTTCCAATTTAATTTTTCCTAAACCGTCCTAGAACCGGGAATGCTCTGATACCAAATTGAGACGACTGCACCCGATTTTTTTTTTTTGCACCGAATAATTACTATTTCCATAAATAATAATTATCCTAACCGATCAATTAAAATTCAACTAATCTTGAATAATAATTAACCATCCCAAACAATTCTAAATTTTAAATCCAGAATTAAACAATAAATTATCCAATTTATTCCACCAGAAAATTAACCAATAAATCCTAAACCCAAATAATCCCAGAAAAATAATTAGATCCAACCATCGAGTCTAGATCATCCCCTCTTCCTCGCCTCGATCCCAACGGTCACTCTTTTTCTTTTCCTGCATCAAATAAACGAGATGTATAAGTATTTCGACAAATACTTAGTGAGGCAATCCTCCCATCTACAGGTTATACACACAAACAAATAAATTTATTAAACGTAGTTAAACACGAAAATACCAAAATAAATCAACCATCTCATGAAACACTCGATCTAGATCCACCCGAGATCATACTCGGCCTATAATCATGTAAAACACATCAACAAATTATTTGCTCAGATAAACCTATGGTCCTGCACTCACCTTAGCCAAACGGTTGACTCCACGATATAAACTCGCAACCGCAGAAAACCGGCTCAACAACAAACTCGAACGTTAGAATTATGATCCAACCGTTGAATACTTAGTCTGAAGTACCCTCAATAACTCCACCAATTTTCAGCAAGATCAGACAACGTTTGGACTTCCAAACGATACCTTAAAACAACCAAGTCAGACTGAAGTTTCCTGCACCAATCAGGTCCAAAAAGACTCACGTAAATCATAAACGAACCGTTAAAAATTCAATCTGTCCGTTGAATCTGGAACCTGCAGTTCCAGAAAGCTCCCCACCAAATTTCACCCTGATCAGACTCCGTTTTGTCCTCCAAACACTGCCTTGAATGAACCATCCCGGAGCTGACCCCTTTCTCATATTTAGCATAAAAACATTTGCTTAAGTCCACCAATTACTTGTCATCTAACTCACCATTACGTCACCATCACCAGAGCACACACACCGTGACTCACAACACCAACGATCCCAACACCGATCGACATCACCGGCGATCTCGACATTGCGTGAGACACACGCCACCGCTCACATGTACAACCCGCCATCACCGACCTCCACATCGCTCTAACGCTCACACGAGCAACAAAAAGGAAAAGGAAGAGCTCGTTACCTTAGTGAAGAGAGATGGCGGCTGCAACTTCTTCCTCACGGCACCTCGACGACGGCACACAACAACGATCACCACTCCATTTCCTTGATCCTCACGCTCTCAAGCCTATGTCTCTCTCACGCCACAAGGTTCCTTTCTCACAATCACACCTATGTAAGAGTTTCTCTCTCACGATCATGGCGGCTGCGCTTTTAAAGAGGAGGAACGTAGGTTTTTTTTTTCACATTCCTCCGTATTTGTAGTTTGGTCCTCGAATTTTCCAAAATTAACAAATAAACCTTAAACTTCCAAATTGATCAAAATCAACCTCCGAAATAACTTCCAATTAGATCAATTTAACCCATAATTTTCGAATTCTCAATTGGACCCAAACTTTTAAATTGATCAAAATCAACTTTCCAGATCGGCCCAAAACTCTCTAATTGATCAATTTAGTCCAATCCTCTTGCGATTTATTTTATGGTTAAATTAATCCAATCCCGGATTAAAAATTAACCCAAAATAATTAAATTCTTCTTAATTTAATTATTTAAATTCTCCAACCCAAAAACCGGAGTTAACCGATTCCGCTCCGCAACTCAGTAACCTTCACAGTTCCAATTTCCGGAACACGGGCGTTACACAATGCTTAGTTCTTTTTCTCCATATCATTTGTGGTTTGTAGTCAAAGCATGGTTAGTTAAGACGCATATTGAAACATGTAGAATGCTATAAATAATCCTCATGAAACAGACACAATTATGCAATCATATACATTTATGCATTAGCAGAATATAATGCATAAACAAAACCAATGATCTACTTAGTAAACTCTCACCAATGAAAAATCTAAATCGGAAGTGTAGCAAACAATAAAAACCATGCAAGCATCACCGAAGATTTAAACAACATGATGATGAACCAGATAAGCAAACAATGTACACACTATCTATAGTAGTTCTCTCCCTCTCGGCCTAACTCGATGTATTAATCATGCTCATTAAGAAACAAAAGAGATTTTTGATCCAAGATATAATATAGAAAATCAGTGAGGTACCATATTTAAAATCTACGAGAAAAGTTTTACCAAATCTATTTGAACTTGCACGAGTGAGCCACTCTATCCATGACATTGTCATAAGTGTGCAACTTCGACCTAACAAATAAAATAATTATGAAATTTCACTGAAATCAGTTTGAAACAAATTTTTCCATAGAGATACTTACAACTCTAGATTAAACGCATCATCTTTAGGTTTTTCAAGAGCACCGAACCGGACCAGCTACAAAATTACAAACCAAAATAGTTAATCACCAACAAAAATTATGTCAGCAAGAAACAATTTCACAGAACATCCTCAAATTTGCAATGAGGACATGAATGCTCAGAGTAAAGAATACTTGCATTCCAGCACAATGGAAAGATATCAGCATACATTTTGCTATAATTCCATTAAACTATACTTGTCTATTCAGGAAATATTCAAGAAAAAAAAGGCACAGCTGGGTAGTGGCATTCAACCTTCTTGTTAAAAAGAGGTTTATGAAAGCAAATGTTATCTCCATCTTCAATCTGAAAGCAAGAAACCCAATGTCACCAAAGAGAAACAAGACTGAAATATTTCAGTAGATACAAGTGAAACATTGCTTGACACAATCAGAATGAAGTTATGACCCTCACAAAATTTTTTAAGATAATATTCTTTAAGCAAAAGAGAAAAGATTGGTATGCAGAGACCATAAACGAGGAGCCGAAACCACATAACATTCTCTTAAATACTTTTGCCACTAAACAGATTCAAACCCATTTTACCAAGTTACGAGTAATCGTTACATTCACTAGCAAAACTATATCAAACTGACGAAGAGTTTAAGGTCAGGAGAGAATGAGCTACACTCTAATAAGGAGGCGGTTGTTGAGCGACTTGCGGCTATGCTGAGGAGAAGGAGGCGGTGGTTCGATTGATTGAGAATGAGAACATTAATCAATTGGGATAGATGAAATGATTTAATTGATTGAGAAGGCGGAGATTAATCGATAGAGAAGAGGAGATGAAATGAAAACCTTGAGAAAAAAATATAAATGAACTGAGTCAAGAAATGAAAAAGAGATTTTTTATTGTTTAGTAAATAACAAAACTTAGTCACAATTTGGTAGCAAAAATAAAATAGGGGAGCTACAAATAGGTCACAAATGAAAATATAGGAGGGAGAAATGAGCGCCAATACTTAAACCAAAATCCAAATTTTTCAATAAATTTTAAGCAGTTGCAATAGAGTACCACAAGTAGTTGGTAGCAGGGGTGGACGTATGCTTATGAGGGGTGAGGCAAGTGCCTCATGCTCCATTTTAAAATTAATATAGTTTTTAGTTAAGATTTGTAATATATTTATTGAAATTAACAAAAAATTTAAATTTATTAGAATTGTACCCCATATAAATTTATTTTATTAGAATTGTGTCTCATATAAATTTATCTTCTAGATCTGCCACTAGTTGGTAGCAAAATAGTCACAAATTGGTGAAAATAGTAGCAAAATAGTTGCAAATTATAACCAATTTATTACTCCATTTTATTAGTTGCAAACCTATATGATTATTCATAGCCAAAAACTATTTATATAACTCTCTGATCAATCATATTCTGATTCTAGAGTAAAACTCTATGTTTAAAGAGGAAAACACATATATAATAAGTAAATTTTCAAAGTTATACAACTCTCACAAATATTGTATAAGTAAGACAAGTAACATTTAATACATGTTAGGGATGATACAAATATAAAATTTCAATATATAAAATATTGATTGTTTTTTTGTTTATTAAGGTTTAGTGTATATACTTGTCCAAATATATGTAGACAAATATAACTTAACATTTGTCAATTCTATTTTGTTAAAATTCTAAAAACAATCGAGAGTACTTAGAAAAAGAAAGCAAATCTGTCACAATTTCAGGTGTTGATCACAAATTTTTCAGGTGTTAGTCGCAAATTCGACGCTCTTTGTGATGCAATGAGACTGTTATAATTAAATAGAGATTTTTCAAAGTTGGTTGCAATCTCAGATGTTAGTCGCAAAAAGTCACAAAAATGTGGGTAACTTGTGATTTATTTGTAACTTTCATTCTATTTAGTCGCAAAGTGCTACTCTTTTCTGATGTGTTATCAAGATTCTCAATCATATTCTTATTAATTTTAATACTTAAGAGTCAAAAAAAATTATCTATAATGTTATAATCAATGAAATTACAATACAAAACAAGATCAATCAATTTAATGAGTAAAAACATGAAAAGCAAATGAAATTAAGAAATTCAAAACCATTAGTTAACATTACATATAACACTTATGTAATGGTTAGAAAAATTGTTTAAACCATAGAAAAATCAAAGTTTTTTGGTATAAACACTGATTCACTATCTACATTAATTCAAATCAATGTATAAACCTTGAAACTAAACACATTCACAATTTTCTATTTGTAAATCTCTAAATAAATTTTTGAGGGTCTTAAACGGAAGCAAGATCATCACAATATCATGTGTTAGTCGCAAATAAATCGCATGTATGTGGGTAATTAAAGACTATTAGGACTAAAACTAGCTAATTAAAAAGGAGTCTATAAGTCGTCGCAATTTGCGACCACAATAACCATATAATCAACATCAAGTATTTCGACTAAAAAGAGAGTATGTAATTCATCGCAATTTGTGACCAAAATGATATAGTCGTCTATTGGTATTAAACAAGTTGCAAATATATGATTACTTTCTGAATCTTCTCGTAGTCGTAAATTTGCGACGGCTTTACCTCTGTTTTTGCGTGGTCGTTTATTAGTCGCAAAAGATTCTTCGAACAATCTCTAATATTTTTGACCGAAACGTTGATCGGAAAAGAAGGTAGTAAATCGCATGTTTTCTTGTAGTATTCTAGGTTGTGAACCATCTCTTTTGGCACTTGATCGAGATTGCACTTATCTTTCTACTCGTTCAGTTTCCTTCAGTACATCAAGACAACCTTATTATCGAACTCACGTCCCTGGATGACGTGAATTCTCTGTCCCAATAAAAATTTTGCTGAAAAAGTGAAATTTATAGTAAAATAAATTATTTAAATAAAAATTAAAATAATCAAAACCAAATGCTTACCACAAATTTCCTAAACCATATGTCGTGATCTAGTGGAGGCATGGTCGAGTAGTTATCGTAAGGATACTTTAGCAATATGTTCAGCATCTGGTTGATGAAATTAGTTATCCCATTCCCGAAATACATGAACCTACAAAAAATGATTTATAAGAGATTTTATTAGTGTGTATATATATATATATACATATATATATATTAGAAATAAATTAATAAAAACCAATTTATAAAACTTACCATGTAGCTCCTCTAATGCGGTTCGGATGAATTCTTGTCATTCATTTTCGTCCCCGTTGAGAGACAAAGTCCTCTGCACTCATTTGTGTAGGCTCTACAGCCAGTGGCATCTCCGAAATATGAGTCAATTGATTTTGAGAGCCACCCGCCCCCAAACGTGAACCACCACCCCTTGAACGAAAACAACTGATGTGTCATGGTTTTAAGGATTTCCCCCTTGATCACATATTTTTAGACATTTTGTGTCTTTTTCTCTTTGTATAGAGTTTTTACATGTTTACAAGTCATTGGAGCTAAAAAGATCAATTGGATTTTCTTTAGATGTTTCAAGACTTCAAGGATCAATAAGTATGCATCAGGATCAACCAAACCACAAAGGATCGACCAAATTGATGATTTAAATAAAGTGGTGCGTTTTGAAGCAGATATCGATCGATCCCAGATGCGAGGATTTCCCTTATTCTTTTCCAACCGACTTTAGGCCTTAGATTTTTAATATAAATAGTATTGCACAAGTTTTTTGCAGTAACTTTTTGTTCTTATTCACCTTTGCTTAATGTTTTCATAACTAGAGGAGACGGAATCTCATTTCTTCTAAAAGTTCTTTATGAACCCTTGTTATCATTACTTTGCATTTATTTTATTCAATCATCTTATTCGTTTATTATGATTTCATCATCTATGTCTGAGTAATGCACCATTTGGGTTTAGGATTTGTTCAAAGGGATTCAATGATTGAATAGGTTAAGTTATAGATTAGGGATATATCATATGGTTCTTTATCTTTTGTGTTCTCAATGCTATTGTTAGATTGATAATCTAGCAATAGAGAAATAGGTGTAATCTATGCATCGAAAGCGATAGTTAGGTTACCACTGGAATCAATAGTTGATGAGTTTAGTATTTTTAGCTAAAGGGAGTTGAAGTTAAGTTATCTAAGTGAACATATCAATCTTGTTATGAATGCTGATATACTTTCTAAGGCTCATCCAGAAGTTTAGTGTCTTACGATTTATGATTAGATAGTTAGTTATGCGGGTGTAGGCTAGCTTTACATTAGTGATACGAGCTCGAGAATGGTTCTTTACAAATCCTTATCTAGTTAGATAGATTATCAATCATTGATTCATTCGACATTCCTTGTGCTTGTCGTCTTTCTCCATATAAGAACTTTGTTTATTTTACTACTATTTAATTTCTGCAGTCGTGACAACCTACAATCTATATTTTGTTTTAACTCTATTCATCACATAACAAATCGTTGTGTTACTCTATTCTCTATGGATTCGATACTCTATCTATACTATTGCGCACTTACAGTGATAGAGAAAGGTTTAAAACTTGAGACATCAACTTTTTGGCGTCGTTGTTATCAAAATGTCATATGATTCTGATTCAGATAGAGAAATTGAATATTTTTCGGGTGTTACAGACTCGCAACTTATAGGGAAGGTGGCGGAATGGGACAGGGAGTGCACATAGTTGGAGGCAAAATGGGGATGGAAGGCACATGACTCAGAACCAGAATCTGGTTTCGTAACAAACAAACATCTCGACTCTCATAGGTATGATCAACTGTCAGCTAACCCCCATATCCATGATGATTTAGAGGAAGGATTGGTGGAGTCTCAAACCAATGATCAATACCAGTTCAGTGGGTATGCCCAACCGCTTGAATCTCCACCAGAGGAATTTGATTTTGATGCAATCGAGAAATTAACCTATCAAACTCTTGACTCTAGGTATGCTAACGCATCTTATAGTGGCGTAATGGAAGAACTTGAGGTCGACTATGCTTATCCTACAGACGAGTATCCAAATTGTTGTCAGTTCCACATGGCAGAATTTGAGAAGGACAATTAAGTGGTCGACTACGCTTATAATAAGTGTTTCACATGTTGAAATCCATCGATGACTGCTTTCATCGGTTTGTATTTTATTGTCAACATTGTTGTACTGAATGGTTAAAATTATTATTTAATATATTAGTATAACTAATTATGAAGATATTTTATTGTTGGTTACACCTATATTTATAGTATGTGTCAAAAGGTATGTCGGCAAGATAATTAACAATTTAATGAACCCGTCATGTTCTTGTCGTTAAAAACACACATTTTTTTCGGAGTTAGGTACACATATATTTATAGTATGTGTGAAAAGGTGTGTCGGCAAGATAATTTCCTATTTACAGAACCTGTCGTGTTCCCGTCGTAAAAGACACATTTTTTGTCCGAGTTAGGTACACCTAACTATTTTAATATCTCTTACAACATTCCGACGAACCTCTCTTTTTATATTGGGTTCATGTTTGTTCCTTACAACATCATAAGTAAAACCAGTATCTAACTTAATTTTTCTAAAATGGTGAACTCCTCTTTTAATCATGTTGATCCAGATGAGCAAAATGAAGACCCTATTTTTGTTTGGCCAAGGCCACCCCCACCTCCACTATCCGTCCCTTTCATTAATGTTATTGATGCACCACAATAACAGCTTGATGGTGTTAAGGAAGTTTTGAAAGTTGGTGTTGTGGTTTTGCTCCAAAATGTGGCGGTGTGTGTCTCACCCCGTGGTGAAAACATCATAAACATAAAAAAACAATATTGTTAAAGTGATTGGAAAATATCAAATGATTGGACCGATGGTTATTCACGACTCAGAAGACGAGATGAATTAATTAGTCAATATGTATGCTATGTTCAATAACTTTGATTTTAATAACGTTGGAATAAAATATAAAACTACGGTTTTAATTTATTTTTAGTATAAATAAGTGTTGTAATATTATTTATGACAATTAATAAAGTTTGTTTGCATTTTGTTTATGATTTTGACTTGATAATTATGTTTATTTACATCATATATATTTACAACATACATTGATTAAACTTTAAAAAAAAAATTTAAATAGAGGTCCCAACAAAGTATATATATTAAACTTGTTACTTAAACACACGACGATGGTAGTAGTCTATTGGCAACATAGCACCCTTGACATATTTCATAACCCGGGTTTGAGCCTGAAAGAAGGCAAAATTTTAATTTTTTTACCTTTTCTGTAGGTTTACCGTCGGTAATTACCTACGGGAAACCTACAAGAGTTTGGTGCCTGTAGGTTTCCTGTAGTAATTTACCTACGGAAAACATAAAATTTTTAAAGAGTATATATATATATATTAAACTTGTTACTTAAACACACGACGATGGTAGTAGTCTACTGACAACATAGCACCCTTGACATATTTCACCACCCGGGTTCAAGTCTGGAAGAAGGCAAAATTTTAAAGTTTTTACCTTTTCCGTAGGTTTCCCGTCAGTAATTAGCTATGGGAAACCTACAGGACTTTGGTGCATGTAGGTTTCCCGTCGTAAATTACCTACGAGAAACCTACGGATCAATTCCAGCTTGATGGTGTTAAGGAAGTTTTGAAAGTTGGTGCTGTGGTTTTGCTCCAAAATGTGGCGGTGTGTGTCTCACCCCGTGGTGAAAACATCATAAACATAAAAAAACAATATTGTTAAAGTGATTGGAAAATATCAAATGATTGGACCGATGGTTATTCACGACTCAGAAGACGAGATGAATTAATTAGTCAATATGTATGCTATGTTCAATAACTTTGATTTTAATAACGTTGGAATAAAATATAAAACTACGGTTTTAATTTATTTTTTAGTATAAATAAGTGTTGTAATATTATTTATGACAATTAATAAAGTTTGTTTGCATTTTGTTTATGATTTTGACTTGATAATTATGTTTATTTACATCATATATATTTACAACATACATTGATTAAACTTTAAAAAAAAAATTTAAATAGAGGTCCCAACAAAGTATATATATTAAACTTGTTACTTAAACACACGACGATGGTAGTAGTCTATTGGCAACATAGCACCCTTGACATATTTCATAACCCGGGTTTGAGCCTGAAAGAAGGCAAAATTTTAATTTTTTTACCTTTTCTGTAGGTTTACCGTCGGTAATTACCTACGGGAAACCTACAAGAGTTTGGTGCCTGTAGGTTTCCTGTCGTAAATTACCTACGGAAAACATAAAAATTTTAAAGAGTATATATATATATATATTAAACTTGTTACTTAAACACACGACAATGGTAGTAGTCTACTGACAACATAGCACCCTTGACATATTTCACCACCCGGGTTCAAGCCTGGAAGAAGGCAAAATTTTAAAGTTTTTACCTTTTCCGTAGGTTTCCCGTCGGTAATTACCTACGGGAAACCTACATGACTTTGGTGCATGTAGGTTTCCCGTCGTAAATTACCTACGGATAACATAAAAATTTTAAAAAGTATATATATATTAAACTTGTTACTTAAACACACGACGATGACAGTAGTCTACGTAAAACATAATAATTTTAAAGAGTATATATATATTAAAAATGATAAAATATAAATTATGTATTCCAAATTTAGTTTTTATGACTATATATTCCAAATATCACGTGGTAGCAAACCCATTTGGTTGGTACAACCACTTCATAGGTGGTAAGTAAATCAAACGGTTGAAAACATAAGAACATGTTTCTACGGCTCAGATCGAGTTTGACAGATTTTGATTCTATCTGAATTCTTCACTTATTATTTCTATAAAACCAGGAAAGTACAAGTTATAATTTCTCAGACTTAAATTCCTACCAATATCCGCAACCATGTAAACAAAAATTGCTAATCTTTTTGAAGATAAAAAAATTATAACCTCTTTCATTAATTCCTTGCAAGAATCAAATAACCCACCATCGTCTTCTCCTGGTCCTTGGTACCTCAATCCACTTTTCTAAACACACTAGTTCAACTTCATTGTGTGCCCCGAAGAAGACTCAGAAATCATGCTCTGGAGATAGCGGCAAACATGTACACATGAAAAAAGCTCCATCATCACAGGCCGTAGATGTGTTTGATACGTTTAAGGAACCAAATCCCTATAAATACAAATGTCCAAATGACCATTACGGTTGTTGTGAAAAACACATGCTGAAATTCGAGATTGATCATTAAGGTCGACATTTGCATCGAATGGTACTACTGTTATTCAGCACGATGGTGTTTTGTCAATAATTTATCTTCTTGTTCTTGTATCAAATAAGTTGTATTGTAATATAAGAGTTTTATGCTTTTTATGTGTAATATTGTACTAATTATGTGTGTTTTAATAAATGTTAAGTGTATTTTAATAAAAATTATGTGTGTTTTAATAATATTATATGTTTTAATAAAAATGTGGGGTAGAATGTTGAATTTTTAAAATATATTTTGTTTTTTTTTTTAATTTTTATGTTTGTTTGGCTTTAATTTTGTAATTTTATGTTTTAATGTTTTAGTTGAAGTATATTTTGTAATATTGAATTTAGTTTTTATATTTTTAAGATATTAGTATTTAAATTTTTTTTTTAAAAAATAAAACCCGATAGAATTCTACTGGCAACATAGCACCTTTGACTTATTTCACAACCCGGGTTCGAGCCTGGAAGATGGAAAAATTTTAAAGTTTTTACGCTTTTTGTAGGTTTTCTGCCGGTAATTACCTATGCGAAACCTACATGACTTTGGTGCATGTAGGTTACCCGTCGTATATTACCTATGGGAAACCTACAGAAAACATAAAAATATTAAAGAATATATATATATTAAATTTGTTACTTAAATGCACGACGATGGTAGTAGTCTACTGGTAACATAGCAGCCTTGACATATTTCACAACCCGGGTTCGAGCCATGAAGATGACAAAATTTTAAAGGTTTTATCTTTTCCGTAGGTAAACCTACGGAAAACCGACTGATAGGTAATTTTTAGGCAGCAATTCAATTTATTTGGAACCCGCGTAATGTAAACCCTAGAAGGAACCGACGAAATTCCCGTCGGTAATTCATTCTAATGTAACTTCTCCTTCTCCATCGGCCGAAACTCCATTGTCACGAAACAAAAAACCTCCAAACCTCCGAAAAGCTTCGTAAATCTCCAAAGTACATCAAATCGGCCCACCATATTTGCGATTAGATCTTCAACAATGTCAAACAATCTATCAAATTCCAATCCAAAGTTAGTTTTCTCTTCTTCTAACTTTTTGTAAAATTAGATTTAGGGATTTACATTGTTCTTTTGTGGTTTGTAATGTTAGATTTTAGATTACCCAATGGAAATAGAGGGTTATGGAACATAGATTTAAGGTCAGAAGGATGAATTTGAAGATTTGTTAGATGGAATCTAGGTTCCATTCTTCATGTTTTTTTCCAAAACGTTTTTTTTTGGGGATAATATAATTATATAATTTTAATTTTCGTTATATAAAAATGATTTGAAATTATATTAATTTTTTGGATTTCATAATATTAATAAAATTAATCTATTAAATATTTATTTAATATATTTATAAAGTTTTTTCCTCATTATTTCATTATTATATGTATTGTACAATTTTTTAAGTACAATATATTTTTGTTTATTAATTTATACATTATTAAAATATTTCTATTATTTTCAATATATATATATAATATTTTATATATACATATATATATAATTATATATATATATACATATATATATATATATTATTGAAAATTTTATTTATGAAATATTTTCCTACGAAAACAATTTTATTTGTATTGTAAATATTTAATTTTATTTAATTTATTTTCTACCATGTTTTCAAATGTTATATTTAGTTTTATGAAATTTTGGAAGCTAATATATATGTTTTCTTTTGTGTAACAATTTTTAAATTTTTTCCCATAATATTGGACTACTTTTTAAATTTAAGAGTTAATCTTTTTGTTTATATTTTTATTTTCAAACTAATTTTTAAGCTAAAATATATTTTTTCCTATTTTTCATATTTTGGATCTGTTTCCTATATATATTTATATAATTTTTTTTATATTTTTATTACATTGTTATATACTTATATTTTTAATCAGTTCAGTTATTCTTTCTATTGAAAATTAAAATATATTTCTAATCAGTTCTGTTCCTTCCCCGGGATCATCTCTCCGACCTTCTACCGCACCTCCTCCATGTTTAGGGCGAAAGTCACTTGTTTCCGTTGTGGGTGGTACTTTACACCGAGGTAGAGGACAAGGGATTACGGAAACCTGTCTATCTGAGTCTAGTCAAGTTCCGGATACTCAAACTGACCAATTCACAAGAATGACCGTTGAGGAGTTCATACAGCAGCCCCGATCACAGGAGATCACAAGACTGCATCTACAGAGGCTACCTAACACAACTTGGTAAAAAAAGTATCAAAAACAATTTCCTAATAATAAAATTTATTTTACGTTACTAACCTTTTTATGTTCTATTGTTTATAGGTTCGATATTTCCCATAATAGAATCTCTAAGTTTATTAACAATATGCTTAATAGAATGATTAAGGAACCATACCCAACATTTTCGAAGATGCCTATGGAAGAAGGAAACCTATGGTTTCGACACTTTGCGGTAACTATCAATTATATAATTAATTTAGTTATATTATATAAATTAATAATAATTTATATATGTTTTTTATAGCAATAGTTCACTTGGGATGTTGCGGACACTGGTCTGGTAAGGCGAGAGTTCGAGAGAAAATGTCGCGACCAATATCGCCATAAGATTTACGAGTGGAAGCAGTATTGGTTGGCGGAGAAGGTTTTCAATGAGTTGGAAATTAAACCGTATTTGTGGGACGGGTTTGTAAGACATTAGGAGGCCGAGGAGACGAAGTCGACATCAATCAGGAAAGCGAAAAACAGGATGAGCGATCGAGACGGAGTCGGACACTCAACACATAACGCTGGAGCTCAGAACATCGCCACTGTAGAGGAGAAATTGGTATGTATCTCATAATTTTAACTTAATAATTATTATTTATAACCTTTCTCGTAATTTTACTTTTTGATTGCAGACAAAAAAATGAAAAAACGTCTACCTTATGTGGAGTTAGTCACCGAACTTCACACCAACAATAAAACGAGAGAGATTCAAGATCCGATAGCTCGGAACCTCGTCGATTCCATCATCAACATCTTATTACGTTCACCGACATGTCAAAATAAAATATTAATAATAATAGTAACAATATATACGTTCACTGGCATTCTTCATTGACTAAAGAAGATTGACATGCAAACTACAAAAACAAATGAAGCGTTGACATTAAAAAATAATAGTTAAATCACAAGAGAATCAACCATCAAGTTCTTTTGACATTCTCATGGTCGTGTTTGAAAGTCACCGCACGAAGTGTTGACTAAACCCAAAGAAGAACTAAATCCACAAGCAGATCTCCCAACGTCAAACTCCAACAAAGTATTTTCCATCTGATACATTCCGATCACAACCGCCTGCTCCGGCGCATTTCCTCCATTGAGGAAAGCCAAGCAAGCGACGTCATCACTGACCCTCTTCATCGAGTTTGCAGCAAACACTTTCCATATCTTCCCGTCAGCTAACTCTAGATCAATCCGAGGCACTTGGACCTTTGTCGTTGACTTAAGACAAAACTCCAAGGGTGTCGTGCTATTGACACGTGGAATATCCAACGTGGCTTTTAAGAATGCTTCAGTAAAGACTTTGTATATATCACTTCGTAACGTAGTGAAAGGGGCTGCGGTGCTCAGAGCCACGCCTCCATCACCGTTTCCGTCAAAATTAAAAGCGTTTCGGGCAAGCAAGATCCTTTTCCCATTAACGGCAATAAGCTTGAGTCCCAAGAAATAAGTGTTGAGTTTTCTAGGATTCTTGATAAATCGAGTGTAAGAAAGCATGGATCTTGCATCAACGTTTCTGAGCTTGTAAGGACCTCCACCAAAGTAAATAGCGCCTTTGTTCATAGGGTTTTCATCAGAAGGAAGACACAATGCAAACTTCTTCTCGAGCCCGAGTCTAGGTTGAGTCAGCTGGTTCCATGTGGCTAGAACCGTGGGTGCAAGCCCCACAACTCCGAAAACTCCGGGAGGGAAGTCCACGAGGAAAGGCTTTGGGATGCATAGGTAATTCATATTGTTGAATGTAACCGAGGGAAATCTAGGATTTAGGGAAGAGATTGAAAAATCCCCATACGTGAATTGGTTAGAGTTACATAGACGTTGGAACGGTTCAAAAGCGGTTGCTTGACAAGAACACCTTCCATTGATGATTTTGTTTTGGGAAGGAGGGCACTGGTGAGGGTTAAATCTACGAGTGAGAGCACAGGTGGCGGAGCCGCAAGGGACAATGGGGCGAGGGAGACCGTCATTGCAGTTGCGGACGATGTAGGGTCCGCCTAGGATGATGAAGTACTCTTCGTTAGTGTTGAGTGTAAAGGTGAAGAGGGGCAAGATGGTGTTCTTGGTGACAGTAGATACTAAGGTCTTGGGTTGATTATAGTGAGCAGAGACGTAAGTATAAGTGGAAAACAGAAGGAAGTAGAGGAAAAGACACTGTTTCATCTTTTGAGAGTTTTTGTTTTAGGTGTTTTGTTTTTATTGTTGAGAAGTGCAAGAGGATATGATTAGAATAAAGATTAAGAAAACACGTATATATAGTGAATTAGGGTTGACTTTTTGAGTTTGTAAAATTGGTTGACATTCCATATAAAGACGTTACACGTTAAAATGTCAAAGATTAGTATATACATGTCAAGTTGATATCTATAGGGGGGCCCAAACAATTAGGGATTCCAGACCATGACCACCCGTATTTTATTTAATTTTTTTTTTTTTAATTATATGCATGTCAAGTTGGATAGATAATTTGAAAAAGGTTATTGATGGCGATATATGGCAAAACCACTTTACTTTTCCTTCTTAAAAGTTCATTTTAGAATAATTAATAGGGATAATTAGACATCTACCCTTAATTATAACATATATTTGTTAATATCCTTAATTTTGGAGAGGGTATAAAGAACTACCCTTCTTCTTTTTTCATTTCCTATTTTATTCCTAACTTTTCTAACCATGATATTTTATTTTCTTCTGACGACAAGTTTTTGTTAACATCAACATAAGTTAATTTCCGTAAGTAATATTACCGTAAATACTCAAAATAATTATTACAATTATTAAAATTTATATAATACATGTAAATATCTTATATGTATTGTAAATAATAAATCAAAAGCTATAAACTTTAATAAATGTGAAAAGCAAAACAAATCAATATACAATATATTTTTTATAATAGAGTTTAAATTCGTCAATATACAATATGGAATAAAGTTTCTTTTTTTTTGTAAAACTCGATTGCGAAAAATATATTGTATATTATAGATTCCATTACGAAAATTTGATATTTATAGAGGGCCCAAACAATTAGGGATTCCAGACCATGGCCACCCGTATTTTTTTTTCAATTATATGTATGTCAAGTTGGATAGCTAAATTGAAAAAGGTTATTGATGGGCGATGTATGGCATACCACTTTACTTTTTCTCTTAAAAGTTCATTTTAGAATAATTAATAGGGATAATTGGGTATCTATCCTTAATTATAGCATATATTTGCTAATATTCTTAATTTCGGAGTGGGTATAAAGAACTAGCCTTCTTCTTTTTTCATTTCCTATTTTATTCCTAACTATTCTAAATTTAATTTTCTTCTGACGACAAGTTTTTTTAACATCAACACTAATTTAATTTCTGTAAGTAATGTTATTACTGTAAATACTCAAAATTATTATTAAAATTTATATAATACATGTAAATATCCTAGATGTATTGCAAATAATATATCAAAAGTTATAAACTTTAATGAATGTGAGAATCTAAACAAATTAATATATAATATATTTTTTGAAACAAATTTTGACAAGTATTGTACATTACGGAAAAAGATTTTTTTTGTAAAACTCCATTACAAAAAGTAGAGATATACATGTATTTTATAAATATTAATAATTTTAATAATCATTTTGAGTATTTACGGTAATAATCATTTTAACTTAGTGTTGATGCTACAAAAAATTTGTCGGCAGAAAAATATATAAAAAACAAAAAAAATTCTTATCACTTCCAACTATAGTATCATTTCGTAAATAATGTGTTTTTATAGGTTAAAATGAGCCAAAACATCAATATCAAACAGTAAAAGGGTAAATGGATAAAAAATAATTAAGTTAACTTTAATTATTTTTAGTAAATAACACTTATCGAAAAGGGTAGATATACAAGTGTCCCTAATTAATAAGCAACTAGCAAAAGTTTAAATATAGAATGTGTTTGATAATCTCTAGTAGTTATTCATTTGTTTATTTTATGTCTAGTAGGTATTTTTTATTTATTTTATTTCTAGTAGTTTTTGCACTAGCTAGCATGTACGTGGATTTACATTGTGTAATGTCGATTTGCATTGTGTAATGTGTAGCTTCTTATCTATTTAAACAGCAAACTTTAATCGGGTGGTTGTGTAGTGAAACTGCTTAGACAGTTGTTCAAGATATGAAAGGAATATTATGCGCACTTATTGACATATTCGAAAGACATATACAATATTTTTCAAAGAGGCGTATAAGTGGTTTTAAATATTGATGGAAATTTTGGATGAAACATTTATAATAAACCGTATACAAATTAGTTAATGCATGTAGAATGCTTCAGACAAGTTTTGTTTAAAGAAGCCAGTAAAATCAATATCAAGTATTGCGACTAAAAAGAGAGTATATATGTCGTCGCAATTTGTGATCAAAATGATATAATCGGTGTTAAACGAATTGCAAATATGAGATTACTTTCCGAATCTTCTCGTAGTCATAAATTTGTGACGGCTTTACTCTTGTTGTTGCGTGGTTGTTTATTAGTCGCAAAAGAATTTTCGAACAATCGCTAATATTTCCGACCAAAACAGTGGTCATAAAAGAAGATCATAAATCGCATGTTTTTTTGTAGTATTTTAGGTTGTGAACCATCTCTTTTTGCACCTAACCGAGCTTCCACTTATCCTTCTATTCGTTCAGTTTCCTTTAATACATCAAAGCAACTTTAGTATCGAACTCATGTCCCTGGATAACGTGAATTCTCTGTCCCAATAAAAGTTTTGCTGAAAAATTGAAATTTATAATAAATAAAGTATTTAAATAAAAATAAAATAATCAAAACTAAATGCTTATTGCAAATTTCCTAAACCACATGTCGTGATCTTGTGGATGCATGGTCGAGTACTTATAGTAAGGATACTTTAGCATTATGTTTAGCATCCGGTTGATGGAATTGGTTATTCCATTTCCGAAATACTTGAACCTACAAAAATAAATTTATAAGAGATGTTATTAGTATATATATATTTGAAATAATTTAGTAAAAACCGATTTATAAAACTTACCATGTAGCTCCTCCAATGAGGTCCGGATGAATTCTTGTTATTCGTTTTTATCCCGGTTGAGAGACAAAGTCCTCTATGCTCATTTATGTAGGCTCTACAGCCAATGGCGTCTCCGAAATATGAGTCAAATGGTTTTGAGAGCCACCGCCCCCGAACGAGAACCACCATCCCTTGAACAGGAAAAACTGACGTTTCATGGTTTTAAGGGCTTTCCCCCTTTGATCACTTATTTTTAGAGTCTTTATCAAGTGTAGGACTACATTTTGTGTCTTTTTCTCTTTGTATAGAGTTTTTCTTTAGATGTTTCAAGACTTCAAGGATCAATAGGTATGCATAAGGATAGACCAAACCACAAAGGATCGACCAAATTGATGATTTAAAGAAACTGGTGTGTTTTGAAGCAGATATCGATCAATTCCAGATGCGAGGATTTCCCTTATTCTTTTCCAACCGACTTTAGGCCTTAGATTTTTAATATAAATAGTATTACACAAGTTTATTGCAGTAACTTTTTGTTCTTATTCACCTTTGCTTAATGTTTTCATAACTAGAGGAGACGGAATCTCATTTCTTCTAAAAGTTCTTTATGAACCCTTGTTATCATTACTTTGCATTTATTTTATTCAATCATCTTATTCGTTTATTATGATTTCATCATCTATGTCTGAGTAATGCACCATTTGGGTTTAGGATTTGTTCAAAGGGATTCAATGATTGAATAGGTTAAGTTATAGATTAGGGATATATCATATGGTTCTTTATCTTTTGTGTTCTCAATGCTAAGTTAGATTGAAAATCTAGCAACAGAGAAATAGGTTTAATCTACGCATCGAAAGCGATAGTTAGGTTACCACCGGAATCAATAATTGATGAGTTTAGTATCTTTAGCTAAAGGGAGTTGAAGTTAAGTTATCTAAGTGAACATATCGATCTTGTTATGAATGCTGATATACTTTCTAAGGCTCATCTAGAAATTTAGTGTCTTAGGATTTATGTTTAGATAGTTAGTTATGCAGGTGTAGGCTATGTTTACATTAGTGATACGAGTTCGAGAATGGTTCTTTACAAATCCTTATATAATTAGATAGATTATCGATCATTGATTCATTCGACATTCCATGTTCCCATCGTCATTCTCCATATAAGAACTTCGTTTATTTTACTGCTATTTAATTTTTGCAGTCGTGACAACCTACAATCCATATTTTATTCTAGCTCTATTCATCACATAACAATTCGTAGTGTTACTCTAATCTCTGTGGATTTGATACCCTATCTATACTATTACGCACTTGCAGTGATAGAGAAAGGTTTAAACACATGAAACATCAACTTTTTGGTGTTGTTGTTGGGGTCTACGAGTTATTGTTCGCATCTAGTCTAGGATATGTTTTCCAATTTTCTGCACCAGCGATCTATCACTTCTCAAGTGGATATATCGATCAATGTATATATATATATATTAAACTCATTGATTTGTATTTCGTTATGTTCTCAGGTGCATGCAACTATGAAGCCACGGGTTTGACAACTTGCAAAACTTAAGCAAACAAGGAGTTAACCAGCACAATACAAACTAGTATCATGACCGCTAGATAAGCTAGGGTGGCTGGAAGACATGATCAACTTAGTCTTGTTATCGGGATGTACAATCCAATTGATGACAATAAAGCTGCTACTGCAGCAGTTCAAAAAGCTGCAACTGAGTAACAACTTGCAAAGGCTAAAGCTGCGCACCAACAAGAGCTTGTTGCACGGTTGCCATTTCCAGCTCAACCTCGAGGACCTCAAGTTAGTAACAACCAGCCCCAACGACAAGTTACTTTTGTTGAGCAAGACGCACCACAAGTTAACTATAGGAGCCGTTCAGAAATCACTCCACCCGTCATTCAGAGGCAGAACTATGAGTTCAAACCTCATATTATCGAGCTAGTCAAGCTGATTCAATTCCATGGGATTTTTACGGAGAACCCGATGGATCACATTGATATCTTTGAAGAGATCTACATCACTACTAGTTTGAATGAAAAACCATAGGATATTAACGCTATAAGGTATTCCCCTTTTCATTGAGTGACAAGGCCCACATGTGGCTTAAGTCGTAGAAGCCATTATCTATTACTAGTTGGGGACAATGCAGAATTGCATTCTTTAATTAGTTCTTCACTAATTCTATATTTTATGCTCTTAAGAACAAGATAGCTACATTCCAGCATGATGCCACTGAATTTTTTTATAAGGCATGAGATAGATTCAAAGAAACTTGATAGATTATCCGAATAAAAAGCCATACTAAATCAGATATGATGAATTTCTTCTACAACGGGATTTACCACAAGTCTTAAATGGCTCTGGATACAACAAGTAAAGGAGATTTTATGAGCAATATGCTAGAAGAAGCTACTAAGTTGATTGAGCACAAGCAATGCTAATCATTGCCTTGATTATGATAGGAGAACAAGAGATAATAGAAATAATAAGACAATTGAAGACTTGACGACTAAGGTTGATATGCTCATGAAGGCTTAGAGAAGGACACTGAACGTGGTTGAGGATCAGGATTCTCAGGAATTTGGTATTTATGATGGGGCTGATGGTATGGAAAATGTCAAATCATCCGAACCTCTCCGACATAAGCAACAATGTTGAGAACCATGGCTGAACTACATGTGAGACTACCCTTTGTGGATGATGTAAAGATGGTCTCAACTCTAAAGAAATACATGAAGGATATCCTTATAGACTAGATCATATTGAAGAAGGGTGGCATGATCCTTACAAATGAGTGTAGCGCTTTATTACTGAACAAATTACCAGAAAAACATGAGGATCGAGGAAGTTTCACACTACCTTGCACTATTGGAGTTCTCAAATTCAATCATTGTCTATGTAATTTGGGAGCTAGTCTAAATCTGATGTCATTGTCTCTTTCACATAAATTTTGGCTGTTAACATTCAAGTCATCAGAGATCTCATCGGTCTTAGTTGATCGATCTGTTCGACAACCAGAAAAATTGCTTGAAAACATACTTGTGAAGATTGGTGGATGTTGGATCTTGATTCATTTTATTGTGGTAGAAATTAACGAATAGCCACATGATCCTATTATCCTCAATAGAACTTTTTTAGCAACCGCATGAGCAATCATTAATGTGCAAAACTAAAGATTGACCTTCATCTAAGTGAGCTGGTTATGAAATTCAACATTGAGAAGATGATGCATAAGCCCACTATTGATGGAAAATCCTTCTAGATAGATACAATAGACGAGATCACTCATGAGATCATCAGGGAGATGCATTTGGAGGACCCCTTAGCAGTTGTAATGGTTAAGAAAGAAGTTGGGTTTATGGAAACTATAAGATGGGCACTAGAGAGTTTGTGTGTATTTGGATGTTGCAGTATTTGTGAAAATAATCACGTCCACAAACTTAGCAATGGCAAAGAAGACGAGTCACTTTTTCTCAGTAAATTCTGTATTCCCTCAAAGATCAATCCCATAGAACCTACCCGACAGATTGATCGATCCTAGCCATGATCAATCAATCCTTGCGTCATGAGAATGCAGTTTCTTGCATATTAATGGATGCAAAGCTTTCAGAGGTTCTACTGTGTTGCAGATAAAGACGTTCATCATGTCATGTGTTACAGAGAGAGCATGGCAATCATAGAAATATCGTGCATGCATAATGGTCTGTCTTAAATCCAAATGTTGAAAAAAGACATGTTCATCATGGAAATATCGTACATGCAAAAAAACATGTCCAAAAGAATTTGTATCGTGAAATCGTTGTTTGCAAAACTAGTTATCGTAATTGTATATGCTGCACATAAACTAGTATCATCGTAAGAGGATTTGATCAATATCTTTAATAACGATGTTGCTAGAAGGAAAAAAAAAAAGAAAAAAGAAAATTTACTAGTATATTTACGATGTTATCATGAAAATTTAGATTTGGGCCCTAATTTACTGCTATAGTAATAGAATATGGTTTGGAAAAAAAGTCATCTCCAAATATACCTTAGGCACATGCCCAAACGGGCTTAATGGTAAGGACCAGAATTGTATTGCATTTATCAATCCCATTCAAACATTTTTTTTGCATCAGTCCACATAATTTTTTGTGGTGATTCAAAATTTCTCTATCATATCATTCGAACAAAGATACAGCTCAGGAATTTGAAAATTTCGAAACAGCTTGCCATATCAACATACTCTAAATTAGAGATACTAGAGTTAGTTCATCGCCACTTCTACATACTTTGTGAAACGAGAAGCTACCAAGAAGCTGATGTATTAGCTAAATCTGCAAGAAGTCACTTTATTTACTACGTAGTTGTTTCTAATCAAACTTATGAACCCCTTCAATATAATGAAATGGTTTGACGAAAAACACTAATAAATGACCACTACAAGAAAAAGGGTATATTTCCGATGGAATAAAAATTATCGTTAATAACCGACGGAAATATAACGGTATATCAGCGAAATGGAATTATTGGTAAAGTGTCGTAAATTTCCGACGGCACTGAGTCCGTCGGTAATATCATAGGTAATTTTCAGACGGTAAACCGACGGGATTTTCAAATTTCAAAATTATGTAGGATTCCTGTTGTAAATTTATCTGTCGGTAATGTCGTAGGTAATTTTCCGACGACAAACGACGGGATTTTTAAATTTCAAAATTCTGTAGAATTCTCGTCGTAAATTTATCTATCGGTAATGCTGTAGGTAATTTTCTGACCGCATTCCGACAAATGTGATATTTTATTAGTTTGGTACACTCATTTCACCACGTGGTAAATTGTTGATAGTGTCGGCAACAATATTACGAAGGATATCCGACGGCATACCGACGGGAGAGTTCATATAAAACCAAAATTTCACTGTCTCACACATTCTAACCTGAAATCAATATCAAATCTCTCTTTAATTTGGTCAATGGCTTCTTCTAGTAATTTTCGATAATGGATGGATGAACCAATGAAAGATTCAGAGACTGCATTGTTGAAAGATGATTACGCCCGAGGTATAATGGAGTTCATGGCATTTGCAGGGAATCAACTGGCAGCTCAAAGACGTGGTAAGATGAAATGTCCTTGTTCTAATTGTTTAAATTTGCGTAATGTAAAGATAGAGTTGATATGGAATCACTTGTACAAGTATGGGTTTATACGGGGTTACAAGATTTGGTATCTCCATGGAGAAACCCAAACTGAGCTATATAGTAGTAGCGAACCAAATGTTGGGGGAAACATAAGGGAAGAGATACCAGAGGTTGATTTCGGAATAGGCACTGTTACTATGGTCAATGATGCATTTAGGGAGAGTACATCATTGGCCGAGTTTGACAGAGTTGAAGAACCAAATGCAGAGGCACACATGTTTTTTGACATGTTAGATGCAGATAAGCAGCCTCTCTATAAGGGTTGTTGAGATGGACATTCCCCATTATCATCTGCAAGTAGATTGATGAGAATTAAGACAGATTTCAATTTATCAAAAGAGTGTGTTGATGCGTTTGCAGAATTTGTGAAAGATATATTGCCTGAAGATAATATGTCACCTGCTTCATACTACGAGATTCAAAAGTTTGTTGCGGGTATCGGTTTATTGTATCGTATGATAGATGTATGCATCGACAATTGTATGATATTTTGGAGAGAAGATGAAGATCTACATAGTTGTAAATGGTGTCGTAAACCATGGTTTCAGGAGGGCAGTGGACGGGTTCCAATTCCTTATAAAAGGATGTGGTATTTGCCGCTTATAGAGAGGTTGAAGAGGTTATTTCAGTTAGAACGCATGACAGCGCCAATGAGATGGCATGCGGAGCATAGGAAAGATGGAGAGATTACACATCCTTCTGACGCAGAAGCATGGAAACATTTTCAGTCTATATATCCTGATTTTACCTTTGAGCGTAGGAACGTGTATTTTGGATTATGTATTGATGGTTTTAACCCTTTTGGAAGGTTTGGTAGACAGTATTCACTCTGGCCCATAACAATAATACCTTATAATTTTCCTCCTTCTGTGTGCATGCGTTGAGAGTTTTTGTTTCTCTCTATACTTGTGCTGGGACCAGAACATCCTAAGAGATCACTAGATGTCTTCTTTCAGCCGTTGATCCATGAGTTACAAATGTTATGGGATCATGGAACAGAAGAGTACGATGTTTCATTGCAGCAAAATTTCAACATGCGTGTTGTTCTTATATGGACCATAAGCGATTTTTCAGCATATGGTATGTTATCAGGATGGACTACACATGGTAGATTATCGTGTCCATATTGCCAAGACAACACAGATGCATTCCAGTTGCGTCACGGCCGAAAGTGTTATTGGTTTGATTGTCATAGATGATTCCTACCTGAACGACATCCGTATCGTCGATCACGGACTTTCTTTACTACAAATAAAAGAGTTCTCGACGGATCTCCTCTAGATTTAGATGGTTGTTATATGTTAGATCAACTATGAGATTTTTGGAGCTGAAAGGACGACCAAGTGTGGGGGTAACAGACATCTTCCAGTTGACGGTGTTGGGGTTAACCATAATTGGCACAAGAAGAGTATTTTCTGGGATTTACCTTACTGGAGAGACCATTTAATGAGACACAATCTAGATGTTATGCACATTGAGAATAAATTTTTCAATAATATCATGAACACAATATTAAATGTCCAAGGTAAGACGAAAGACAACATGAAGTATAGATTAGACTTGGCAATGATTTGTTCTCGTGATGATCTTCGAGTAATGCTGAATGGGAGATGTCCAATGCCAGCCTGCCGGTTAAGTGCAAACAAGATAACAACATTTTTTTGATTGGATTCGTGATGAAGTCAAATTCCCAGATGGATATGCAACAAATCTACGAAATTGTGTCAATTATGTGGACCAAAAGTTTACTGGAATGAAGAGTCATGATTGTCATGTTGTGATGCAACGACTACTACCATTTGCGTTTTCCCAACTTCTTGACAAGAATGTCCATGAAGCATGCTGGTAAATATTACTTATTTTACGTATAACTTTTTCCATCAGATAAACAACTCGATATATTTCTTTGTTAACTATAGGTATAGGGGCATTTTTCCGTAATTTGTGTTCTCTAACCCTTACAGCTGAAGGTATTCGCAATTTAGATGACAAAATACCCAAGGTAATTTGAAATTTAGAGAAGATATTTCCACCATCATTTTTGATGTTATGGAACATCTACCTATCCACCTACCACGTGAAGCATTGCTAGAAGGTCCAATTCAATACCGTTGGATGTATCCTTTTGAACGGTACATGTTCCATATGAAGAAAAAAGTTAAAAATTTAAGCAAAGTGGAAGGATCTATTGTTGCAGAGCCTGAATGAAGAAGCCTCAAACTTTTCTAAGTATTAATTTCCATCCCAAGTTCGTACTAAGAGTCGATGCCCTCCTCGTCATGATGATAGAGGTGAGAGAGCGATTTATCAAATGTATATGCCTGAATTATTTTCTCAAGTTGGTTGTGTTAGCGGGAAGGGAAAAAGTAGACAACTAACTGAACAGGAGCTCAAGCACTTGCATATGTACATCCTCGAAAATTGTGATGATATTCAACAATATGAAAAGTATTTATTTTGTGTAAAATTATAGGATATTTTAGTTATTTATAGTATATATAATCAATATTTGGTTACAGTATGTACATGTCATATGCACGAACATACTATATTGATTGCACCGAGAAAGAACTTGAGAATAAAAAGCATAACGAATTTACCGACTGGTTAAAATATTATGTAAGTATTTTATTTATAATATGGTTATTCAAATACATGTAAAATCCCTTCATGGTGTTGACTTCATAACCAATTCACATTGTATATAGGTAAATGAAGGAATCGGATTGGACCGAACGTTCGACGCATGGTTGGTGGATTTGATAAATGGTCTAAACTATATCATAACTTCATACCCAAGATATTTTATGAGAGAATATGCGTTTTGTATTCTAAATCATGGCTGTCGTACGATAACTTCTGATTATGGGGTATTCGCTAAGTCTGCAGATGTTGTTTACTATGGACTACTGAACGAAATTTTGGAAGTCCGATATCCTGGATTTTTGAACCTGAGGTGTATTATCTTCAAGTGTGATTGGTATAATCCCACTCTCGGATACAGTTGTAAAGTTGACCAATTTGGTGTGACTTTGGTTCATTCAGGAAGAAAGCTAATAACTTTGAAATATGATCAATTTATTCTTGTTTTCCAAGCAGATCAAGTAAGAAAATTTTGTCTTGTTAATATTTGAAATAGATTTGGAACTATTATTTTTCCTAACTAGTTACGCTTGTAGGTGTGTTACATACCATACCCAAGTGCAACCAGCTGGAAATGCAGTTATGGGTGAAGTGAAAACATCGGAAGCTGTTGAGTTAATAGTTGATTTTACATCAACTGAAGGTGCTACTATACATTCTGATTATGAAGAAGCACTTGGAGAGTTTGATGATGATACATATTTAATCGATTCAAATGGAACATCTTCAGAGTCAGATTAGTTATTCATTATAATGTTTGAACCTTAGCTTGGTTTTAATTGGGAGATAATGTAATGTTACATGTACCTACTTGAACACGTTTTGAACATGTTTTGAACACGTTTTAAATATTTGATTTAATTAGAACCTAATATGTGTACTTATAGTTTATATTCCAATTCATCTATATATATGATATTAGAAATATATTAAGAAGCATCCATACAAAGTTATCAAAATGTCATATGATTCTGATTCAGATAGAGAAATTGAATATTTTTCGGGTGTTACAGACTCACAACTTATAGGGAAGGTGGTGGAATGGGACAGGGCGCGCACATAGTTGGAGGCAAAATGGGGATGGAAGGCACATGACTCAGAACCAGAAGCTGGTTTCGTAACAAACAAACATCTCGACTCTCATAGGTATGATCAACTGTCAGCTAACCCCCATATCCTTGATGATTCAGAGGAAGCATTGGTGGAGTCTCAAACCAATGATCAATACCAGCTCAGTGGGTATGCCCAACTGGTTGAATCTCCACCAGAGGAATTTGATTTTGATGCAATCGAGAAATTAACCTATCAAACTCTTGACTCTAGGTATGCTAACACATCTTATAGTGGCGTAATGGAAGAACTTGAGGTCGACTATGCTTATCCTACAGACGAGTATCCAAATTGTTGTCAGTTCCACATGGCAGTATTTGAGAAGGACAATTAAGTGGTCGACTACACTTATAATAAGTGTTTCACATGTTGAAATCCATCGATGACTGCTTTCATGGGTTTGTATTTTATTGTCAACATTGTTGTACTGAATGGTTAAAATTATTATTTAATATATTAGTATAACTAATTATAAAGATATTTTATTGTTAGTTACACCTATATTTATAGTATGTGTCAAAAGGTATGTCGGGAAGATAATTAACAATTTAATGAACCCTTCATGTTTTTGTCGTTAAAAACACACATTTTTTTCCGAGTTAGGTACACATATATTTATAATATGTGTGAAAAGGTGTGTCGGCAAGATAATTTCCTATTTACAGAACCTGTCGTGTTCCCGTCGTAAAAGACACACATTTTTTTTGTCCGAGTTAGGTACACCTAACTCTTTTAATATCTCTTACAACATTCCGACGGACCTCTCTTTTTATATTGGGTTCATGTTTGTTCCTTACAACATCATAAGTAAAACCATTATCTAACTTAATTTTTCTAAAATGGTGAACTCCTCTTTTAATCCTGTTGATCCAGATGAGCAAAATGAAGACCCTATTTTTGTTTGGCCAAGGCCACCCCCACCTCCACTATCTGTCCCTTTCATTAATGTTATTGATGCACCACAAGAATGTCTACTACCTATTCAATTGCCAAGGGAACAACTTTTAATTCCAGGTACATATCATTTCAAGAATCTTCAGTGTGCGCACAAACGCAAGCTATACCACGAAGCCAGTTCAAGTTTTGCACCAGAGGAACCTCTAATGACAACTCAAATGTTTTACAATGACTTAGTTAGCGAAGTAGACACAGATTTCAATGAGGTACATTAGACTTCAGCAATTCAGTACATAACTGAGTCTGGGAAAGAATGGACAAAGTTGAATGGGTGCATCATTTCAAAGACCCGATAGGCACAATGGGTGCGTCATTTCAAAAAAAAAATTCCAGCTTGATGGTGTTAAGGAAGTTTTGAAAGTTGGTGATGTGGTTTTGCTCCAAAATATGGCGGTGTGTGTCTCACCCCGTGGTGAAAACATCATAAACATAAAAAAACAATATTGTTAAAGTGATTGGAAAATATCAAATGATTGGACCGATGGTTATTCACGACTCAGAAGACGAGATGAATTAATTAGTCAATATGTATGCTATGTTCAATAACTTTGATTTTAATAACGTTGGAATAAAATATAAAACTACGGTTTTAATTTATTTTTTAGTATAAATAAGTGTTGTAATATTATTTATGACAATTAATAAAGTTTGTTTGCATTTTGTTTATGATTTTGACTTGATAATTATGTTTATTTACATCATATATATTTACAACATACATTGATTAAACTTTAAAAAAAAAATTTAAATAGAGGTCCCAACAAAGTATATATATTAAACTTGTTACTTAAACACACGACGATGGTAGTAGTCTATTGGCAACATAGCACCCTTGACATATTTCATAACCCGGGTTTGAGCCTGAAAGAAGGCAAAATTTTAATTTTTTTACCTTTTCTGTAGGTTTACCGTCGGTAATTACCTACGGGAAACCTACAAGAGTTTGGTGCCTGTAGGTTTCCTGTCGTAAATTACCTACGGAAAACATAAAAATTTTAAAGAGTATATATATATATATATATTAAACTTGTTACTTAAACACACGACAATGGTAGTAGTCTACTGACAACATAGCACCCTTGACATATTTCACCACCCGGATTCAAGCCTGGAAGAAGGCAAAATTTTAAAGTTTTTACCTTTTCCGTAGGTTTCCCGTCGGTAATTACCTACGGGAAACCTACATGACTTTGGTGCATGTAGGTTTCCCGTCGTAAATTACCTACGGATAACATAAAAATTTAAAAAAGTATATATATATTAAACTTGTTACTTAAACACACGACGATGACAGTAGTCTACGTAAAACATAATAATTTTAAAGAGTATATATATATTAAAAATGATAAAATATAAATTATGTATTCCAAATTCAGTTTTTTATGACTATATATTCCAAATATCACGTGGTAGCAAACCCATTTGGTTGGTACAACCACTTCATAGGTGGTAAGTAAATCAAACGGTTGAAAACATAAGAACATGTTTCTACGGCTCAGATCGAGTTTGACAGATTTTGATTCTATCTGAATTCTTCACTTATTATTTCTATAAAACCAGGAAAGTACAAGTTATAATTTCTCAGACTTAAATTCCTACCAATATCCGCAACCATGTAAACAAAAATTGCTAATCTTTTTGAAGATAAAAAAATTATAACCTCTTTCATTAATTCCTTGCAAGAATCAAATAACCCACCATCGTCTTCTCCTGGTCCTTGGTACCTCAATCCACTTTTCTAAACACACTAGTTCAACTTCATTGTGTGCCCCGAAGAAGACTCAGAAATCATGCTCTGGAGATAGCGGCAAACATGTACACATGAAAAAAGCTCCATCATCACAGGCCGTAGATGTGTTTGATACGTTTAAGGAACCAAATCCCTATAAATACAAATGTCCAAATGACCATTACGGTTGTTGTGAAAAACACATGCTGAAATTCGAGATTGATCATTAAGGTCGACATTTGCATCGAATAGTACTACTGTTATTCAGCACGATGGTGTTTTGTCAATAATTTATCTTCTTGTTCTTGTATCAAATAAGTTGTATTGTAATGTAAGAGTTTTATGCTTTTTATGTGTAATATTGTACTAATTATGTGTGTTTTAATAAATGTTAAGTGTATTTTAATAAAAATTATGTGTGTTTTAATAATATTATATGTTTTAATAAAAATGTGGGGTAGAATGTTGAATTTTTAAAATATATTTTGTTTTTTTTTAATTTTTATGTTTGTTTGGCTTTAATTTTGTAATTTTATGTTTTAATGTTTTAGTTGAAGTATATTTTGTAATATTGAATTTAGTTTTTATATTTTTAAGATATTAGTATTTAAATTTTTTTTTTTTAAATAAAACCTGATAGAATTCTACTGGCAACATAGCACCTTTGACTTATTTCACAACCCGGGTTCGAGCCTGGAAGATGGAAAAATTTTAAAGTTTTTACGCTTTCTGTAGGTTTTCTGCCGGTAATTACCTATGCGAAACCTACATGACTTTGGTGCATGTAGGTTACCCGTCGTAAATTACCTATGGGAAACCTACAGAAAACATAAAAGTATTAAAGAATATATATATATTAAATTTGTTACTTAAACGCACGACGATGGTAGTAGTCTACTGGTAACATAGCAGCCTTGACATATTTCACAACCCGGGTTCGAGCCATGAAGATGACAAAATTTTAAAGGTTTTATCTTTTCCGTAGGTAAACCTACGGAAAACCGACTGATAGGTAATTTTTAGGCAGCAATTCAATTTATTTGGAACCCGCGTAATGTAAACCCTAGAAGGAACCGACGAAATTCCCGTCGGTAATTCATTCTAATGTAACTTCTCCTTCTCCATCGGCCGAAACTCCATTGTCACGAAACAAAAAACCTCCAAACCTCCGAAAAGCTTCGTAAATCTCCAAAGTACATCAAATCGGCCCACCATATTTGCGATTAGATCTTCAACAATGTCAAACAATCTATCAAATTCCAATCCAAAGTTAGTTTTCTCTTCTTCTAACTTTTTGTAAAATTAGATTTAGGGATTTACATTGTTCTTTTGTGGTTTGTAATGTTAGATTTTAGATTACCCAATGGAAATAGAGGGTTATGGAACATAGATTTAAGGTCAGAAGGATGAATTTGAAGATTTGTTAGATGGAATCTAGGTTCCATTCTTCATGTTTTTTTCCAAAACGTTTTTTTTTGGGGATAATATAATTATATAATTTTAATTTTCGTTATATAAAAATGATTTGAAATTATATTAATTTTTTGGATTTCATAATATTAATAAAATTAATCTATTAAATATTTATTTAATATATTTATAAAGTTTTTTCCTCATTATTTCATTATTATATGTATTGTACAATTTTTTAAGTACAATATATTTTTGTTTATTAATTTATACATTATTAAAATATTTCTATTATTTTCAATATATATATAATATTTTATATATACATATATATATAATTATATATATATATACATATATATATATATATTATTGAAAATTTTATTTATGAAATATTTTCCTACGAAAACAATTTTATTTGTATTGTAAATATTTAATTTTATTTAATTTATTTTCTACCATGTTTTCAAATGTTATATTTAGTTTTATGAAATTTTGGAAGCTAATATATATGTTTTCTTTTGTGTAACAATTTTTAAATTTTTTCCCATAATATTGGACTACTTTTTAAATTTAAGAGTTAATCTTTTTGTTTATATTTTTATTTTCAAACTAATTTTTAAGCTAAAATATATTTTTTCCTATTTTTCATATTTTGGATCTGTTTCCTATATATATTTATATAATTTTTTTTATATTTTTCTTACATTGTTATATACTTATATTTTTAATCAGTTCAGTTATTCTTTCTATTGAAAATTAAAATATATTTCTAATCAGTTCTGTTCCTTCCCCGGGATCATCTCTCCGACCTTCTACCGCACCTCCTCCATGTTTAGGGCGAAAGTCACTTGTTTCCGTTGTGGGTGGTACTTTACACCGAGGTAGAGGACAAGGGATTACGGAAACCTGTCTATCTGAGTCTAGTCAAGTTCCGGATACTCAAACTGACCAATTCACAAGAATGACCGTTGAGGAGTTCATACAGCAGCCCCGATCACAGGAGATCACAAGACTGCATCTACAGAGGCTACCTAACACAACTTGGTAAAAAAAGTATCAAAAACAATTTCCTAATAATAAAATTTATTTTACGTTACTAACCTTTTTATGTTCTATTGTTTATAGGTTCGATATTTCCCATAATAGAATCTCTAAGTTTATTAACAATATGCTTAATAGAATGATTAAGGAACCATACCCAACATTTTCGAAGATGCCTATGGAAGAAGGAAACCTATGGTTTCGACACTTTGCGGTAACTATCAATTATATAATTAATTTAGTTATATTATATAAATTAATAATAATTTATATATGTTTTTTATAGCAATAGTTCACTTGGGATGTTGCGGACACTGGTCTGGTAAGGCGAGAGTTCGAGAGAAAATGTCGCGACCAATATCGCCATAAGATTTACGAGTGGAAGCAGTATTGGTTGGCGGAGAAGGTTTTCAATGAGTTGGAAATTAAACCGTATTTGTGGGACGGGTTTGTAAGACATTAGGAGGCCGAGGAGACGAAGTCGACATCAATCAGGAAAGCGAAAAACAGGATGAGCGATCGAGACGGAGTCGGACACTCAACACATAACGCTGGAGCTCAGAACATCGCCACTGTAGAGGAGAAATTGGTATGTATCTCATAATTTTAACTTAATAATTATTATTTATAACCTTTCTCGTAATTTTACTTTTTGATTGCAGACAAAAAAATGAAAAAACATCTACCTTATGTGGAGTTAGTCACCGAACTTCACACCAACAATAAAACGAGAGAGATTCAAGATCCGATAGCTCGGAACCTCGTCGATTCCATCATCAACATCTTATTACGTTCACCGACATGTCAAAATAAAATATTAATAATAATAGTAACAATATATACGTTCACCGGCATTCTTCATTGACTAAAGAAGATTGACATGCAAACTACAAAAACAAATGAAGCGTTGACATTAAAAAATAATAGTTAAATCACAAGAGAATCAACCATCAAGTTCTTTTGACATTCTCATGGTCGTGTTTGAAAGTCACCGCACGAAGCGTTGACTAAACCCAAAGAAGAACTAAATCCAAAAGCAGATCTCCCAACGTCAAACTCCAACAAAGTATTTTCCATCTGATACATTCCGATCACAACCGCCTGCTCCGGCGCATTTCCTCCATTGAGGAAAGCCAAGCAAGCGACGTCATCACTGACCCTCTTCATCGAGTTTGCAGCAAACACTTTCCATATCTTCCCGTCAGCTAACTCTAGATCAATCCGAGGCACTTGGACCTTTGTCGTTGACTTAAGACAAAACTCCAAGGGTGTCGTGCTATTGACACGTGGAATATCCAACGTGGCTTTTAAGAATGCTTCAGTAAAGACTTTGTATATATCACTTCGTAACGTAGTGAAAGGGGCTGCGGTGCTCAGAGCCACGCCTCCATCACCGTTTCCGTCAAAATTAAAAGCGTTTCGGGCAAGCAAGATCCTTTTCCCATTAACGGCAATAAGCTTGAGTCCCAAGAAATAAGTGTTGAGTTTTCTAGGATTCTTGATAAATCGAGTGTAAGAAAGCATGGATCTTGCATCAACGTTTCTGAGCTTGTAAGGACCTCCACCAAAGTAAATAGCGCCTTTGTTCATAGGGTTTTCATCAGAAGGAAGACACAATGCAAACTTCTTCTCGAGCCCGAGTCTAGGTTGAGTCAGCTGGTTCCATGTGGCTAGAACCGTGGGTGCAAGCCCCACAACTCCGAAAACTCCGGGAGGGAAGTCCACGAGGAAAGGCTTTGGGATGCATAGGTAATTCATATTGTTGAATGTAACCGAGGGAAATCTAGGATTTAGGGAAGAGATTGAAAAATCCCCATACGTGAATTGGTTAGAGTTACATAGACGTTGGAACGGTTCAAAAGCGGTTGCTTGACAAGAACACCTTCCATTGATGATTTTGTTTTGGGAAGGAGGGCACTGGTGAGGGTTAAATCTACGAGTGAGAGCACAGGTGGCGGAGCCGCAAGGGACAATGGGGCGAGGGAGACCGTCATTGCAGTTGCGGACGATGTAGGGTCCGCCTAGGATGATGAAGTACTCTTCGTTAGTGTTGAGTGTAAAGGTGAAGAGGGGCAAGATGGTGTTCTTGGTGACAGTAGATACTAAGGTCTTGGGTTGATTATAGTGAGCAGAGACGTAAGTATAAGTGGAAAACAGAAGGAAGTAGAGGAAAAGACACTGTTTCATCTTTTGAGAGTTTTTGTTTTAGGTGTTTTGTTTTTATTGTTGAGAAGTGCAAGAGGATATGATTAGAATAAAGATTAAGAAAACACGTATATATAGTGAATTAGGGTTGACTTTTTGAGTTTGTAAAATTGGTTGACATTCCATATAAAGACGTTACACGTTAAAATGTCAAAGATTAGTATATACATGTCAAGTTGATATCTATAGGGGGGCCCAAACAATTAGGGATTCCAGACCATGACCACCCGTATTTTATTTAATTTTTTTTTTTTTAATTATATGCATGTCAAGTTGGATAGATAATTTGAAAAAGGTTATTGATGGCGATATATGGCAAAACCACTTTACTTTTCCTTCTTAAAAGTTCATTTTAGAATAATTAATAGGGATAATTAGACATCTACCCTTAATTATAACATATATTTGTTAATATCCTTAATTTTGGAGAGGGTATAAAGAACTACCCTTCTTCTTTTTTCATTTCCTATTTTATTCCTAACTTTTCTAACCATGATATTTTATTTTCTTCTGACGACAAGTGTTATTTAACATCAACATAAGTTAATTTCCGTAAGTAATATTACCGTAAATACTCAAAATAATTATTACAATTATTAAAATTTATATAATACATGTAAATATCCTAGATGTATTGTAAATAATATATCAAAAATTATAAACTTTAATAAATGTGAAAAACAAAACAAATCAATATACAATATATTTTTCGTAACAAAGTTTGACAAGTATAGTAAATTACGGAAAAGAGATTCTTTTGTAAAATTCCATTACAAAAAGTAGAGCTATACATGTATTTTTAAATATTAATCATTTTAATAATCATTTTGAGTAGTTACGGTAATAAACATTTTAACTTAGTGTTGATGCTACAAATAATTTGTCGGCAGAAAAACAAATAAAATGTTGTCTATTTTAAACTGTCAACATAGGAACTTCTTGTAAAGATTTTTCGCACACGTTAGCATTTCAACAATTTTACGCTGGATTGCTATCGCTCACCGTCCACTTTGGAAAATCAAGTTGAACCATCACCAAACTGTCAATCAACCGACATGATCTTCGATGGGTGAAAATCTTCAATAGTATGCCTCTATCTTGTACCCAGAATGGGATCCTCATAAGGATTATGTCGCTCATAACAGAATTACTCCACGGATTCACGTTCGTCTCTATCAAACTGAAACGACTGCACCCGGTTTTTTTTTTTGCACCGAATAATTACTATTTCCATAAATAATAATTATCCTAACCGATCAATTAAAATTTAACGAATCCTGAATAATAATTAACCGTCCCAAACAATTCTAAATTTTAATCCGGAATTAAACAATAAATTATCCAATTTATTCCACCAGAAAATTAACCACTAAATCCTAAACCCAATAATTCCTGAAAAATAATTAGATCCAACTAGTTAGTCTAGATCATCCCCTCTTCCTCGCCTCGATCCCACGGTCACTCTTTTTCTTTTCCTGCATCAAATAAACGAGATGCATAAGTATTTCGACAAATACTTAGTGAGATAATCCTCCCATCTACAGGTTATACACACAAACAAATAAATTTATTAAACGTAATTAAACACAAAAATACCGAAATAAATCAACCATCTCATGAAACACTCGATCTAGATCCACCCGAGATTATACTCAGCCTATAATCATGTAAAACACATCAACAAATTATTTGCTCAGATAAAGCTATGGTCCTGCACTCACCTTAGCCAAACGGTTGACTCCTCGATATAAACTCGCAACCGCAGAAAACCGGCTCAACAACAAACTCGAACGTTAGAATTACTATCCAACCGTTGAATCCTTAGTCTGAAGTACCATCAATAACTCCACCAATTTTCAGCAAGATCAGACAACGTTTGGACTTCCAAACGATACCTTAAAACAACCAAGTCAGACTGGGTCTGATCTGGAAACAGAAGTTTCCTGCACCGATCAGGTCCAAAAAGACTCACGTAAATCAAAAACAAACCGTTAAAAATTCAATCTGTCCTTTGAATCTGGAACCTGCAGTTCCAGAAAGCTTCCCACCAAATTTCACCCTGATCAGACTCCGTTTCGTCCTCCAAACGCGGCCTTAAATGAACCATCCCGGAGCTGACCCCTTTCTCATACTTAGCATAAAAACATTTGCTTAAATCCACCAATTACTTGTCCAAGAAGTAACGCTCATAACTTCTCGATTCTAACTCCGATTCGAGTTCTGTCAACTGCTACGGACTCTTGGCTTGGTGGTGAAAAGGTACGAATTTTCACATTTCCGGAACGACTTTACATCCGGTGCCGGCGAGCCTCCAAAATTGGCTCCTCCACACAGCCTTTAACTCCACTTTACCTTTCACCTTCTTCCTTCTTTTCCTTTTCTTGTCTACCTCTGATCTGCTCAGACCCTGCTCCTCCACCACCAACGAGACTTGCCACAGCCACCACTGTCGGAACACCACAAGTCACCAACAACACCGATGAACACCCACATCACCGCCAACCACCAATACCTGACATCCAACTCACCATCACGTCACCATCACCGGAGTACACATACCGTGACTCACAACACCAACGATCCCAACATCGATTGACGTCACCGGCGATCTCGACATTGCGTGAGACACACGCCACTGCTCACATGTATAACCCGCCATCACCGACCTCCACATCGCTCTAACGCTCACACGAGCAACAACAAGGAAAAGAAAGAGCTCGTTACCTTAGTGAAGAGAGATGGCGACTGCAACTTCCTCCTCACGGCACCTCGACGATGGCACACAACAACGATCACCACTCCGCTTCCTTGATCCTCATGCTCCCAAGCCTATGTCTCTCTCACGCCACAAGGTTCCTCTCTCACAATCACACCTCTGTAAGAGCTTCTCTCTCACGATCATGGCGGCTTCGCTTTTAAAGAGGAGGAACGTAGGTTTTTTTTTACATTCCTTCTTATTTGCAGCTTGGTTTTTGAATTTTCCAAAATTCACAAATAAACCTTAAACTTCCAAATTGATCAAAATCAACCTCCAAAACAACTTCCAATTTGATCAATTTAACCTATAATTTTCGAATTCTCAATTAGACCCAAACTTTTAAATTGATCAAAATCAACTTCCCAGATCGGCCCAAAACTCTCTAATTGATCAATTTAGTCCAATCCTCTTGCGATTTATTTTATGGTTAAATTAATCCAATCCCGGATTAAAAATTTACCCAAAATAATTAAATTCTTCTTAATTTAATTATTTAAATTCTCCAACCCAAAAACCGGAGTTAACCGACTCCGCTCTGCAACTCAGTAACCTTCATAGTTCCAATTTCCGGAACACAGACGTTACAATTCTCCCTCACTAATATAGATTCGTCCTCGAATCTCTCATCTCAATCCATCTGCAATGAACTCCAACACACATAATCAACTCCGTGGTCACACCCAACCACTCCGGCCATTTAACCGGTCCCGAGATCAACCACTATTGACCTCCGAGGTCTCCATTCAGTCACTGGCTTAAGACTCTGGCCATCACTCATTGCTCATAACTCAACTCATACATCTCCACTCTAAGACACCAAGTCTTATGAGCTCTGGGTGTCCATACCACTCTGCTCTCAGGCCACACAGTCCTTTGAGCTCTCGGTATTCCACACATGCCACTCCACTCTGGGTAATATAACCTTACGGTACCACATACTACTCCACCCTGGGCTATCTACCATACGAGTTCTGGGTATCAGAGGAACTGTCCATCCTCTCTAGAGCTGTACAGGACTCAACTGTCCTTGAGCAATCATGACCCACACACGTCTAAAAGCACTCACGACTGAAACTACCTCCCATGATCCGCATACAACCTCGCAAGGTAATACCGGTGTCACACATATTCCCAACCCAGAATATCCGCTTTTTCCATAACCACTATCCCGGTTACCTCACGGCATATCCACCCACTCAGGATATTTTCATAATCTCTTCCCGATTATAACTCAACATTTAGATTCCATAAAAACTGTTTTCCAGAACATCATGTTCCCTTAACTCTCATGACACTACCAGTCATCAACAATAAGAACTATTCATCTTATTAAACTCCCATGCTTTATCGTTTATAATACTAATGACAGACATGCTCAAGACAATAAGAAATACTCATCTTATTAAAAAAATATCATAATGCATAAATCGTCTACAACACCAAAACGAAAAAAAATATGCTCAACCCAAACCCCAATAATAAACTCGAAACTGGAACCATCGATGAAAGCTTAAGTCTCTGATTGCTTCTCGAACCACTTCTTGAACCTCGCTTTCATCCTCGCCTCTGGTTCCCTAGTCTCCTCTTGAACCCCGTTACAATCCCACAAGACCTTGATCATTGGAACTTGCTTTCTACGATCCTGCTTGACTTTCCTCCCGAGAATCTTTACTGGTCTTGCCTCTACAGTCATATTAGGCTGAAGATCTGACGGAATCCTAGCCACGACCTCATCATCCTTATGCAAGCATTTCTTCAGCATCGACACATGGAAGACCTTGTGAAATGCCCGCATAACCTCGGGTAACTCTAACCGATATGCAACCGGTCCAACCCGCTCCACAATTCTGAACGGACCCATATATCTCGGACTCAACTTAGTCTCTGTAATGGACCTGTTAGGACCTCGCAACATCGCCATCTTGAGATACACACGATCTCCCACCTCAAACTCGAGGTCTTTCCTCCTCTTATCGGCATAACTCTTATGTCGATCCTGCGCTTCTTTCATGTTCAGTTTCAAAACCCGGATCTTCTCCGTAGTTTCCTGAACAAAATCTGCACCGAACATGCTCCTCTCCCCCACTTGGGTCCAGCACAACGGTGTCCGACATGGTCTCCCATACAGCACCTCATATGGAGCTATCCGAATACTCGCCTAGTAGCTGTTATTATAAGCAAACTCTACCAAGCTTAGGTGATCCACCAAATGACCTCCCCAGTCAAGAACACACATCCTCAATAGATCCTCGAGAGTCTGTATGGTCCTCTCGGACTGCCTATCCGTCTGAGGATGATACGTCGTACTCATGTGTACCTTAGTGCCCATCTCGGCCTGAAAGGCCTTCCAAAACACCAAAGTGAACTTGGAACCACGGTCTGACACTATACTTGCAGGTACTCCATGCAATCTCACTATCTCCTTGACATACTTCTTAGCCAAAACCGCAGCACCATCGGTCTTCTTAATGGCTAGAAAGTGTGCCGACTTGGTCAAACGATCCACAATGACCCAAATAGCATCCTGGGTCCGAGAAGCTGGTAACACTACCACGAAATCGATCATAATCATATCCCATTTCCACTCTGGAATGGGTAAACTCCGCAATAAACCACTCAGAACCTAATGATCAGCCTTCACTAATTGGCATACATCGCAAGACGCGACCCAGTTAGCCACATCCTTCTTCATCCCGACCCAATGATAGTACCTCTTCAAGTCCCGGTACATCTTGGTCGCCCCTAGATGAATCAAAAACATACTCGCATGGCCCTCACTCAGGATCTCTCGCCTCAGACCCTCATCCTTGGGTACACATACCCGCCCATGCACCAGAATAGTCCCATTCGCAGAGACCTGATATTCTGAACCCGCAATACCGGAAGCCTTAATCAGATCTTCATCATTCCTCTGAGCCAACAGAACCCTGCTCGAAATATCCGTCGATTCACTGCTTCCAAGCCCAATGGCTCCTGAGATATAGCACACAATCTTAATGTGCTAACCTCACTCACTAAGGACTCCATGTCCCGTTCACTAGCTGAAGCTGCCCGCTTGCAACTCAACGCATCCACAACTAAATTTGCTTTCTCGGGATGGTAGGCTATATCCAGATCATAATCCGCCACTAACTCCATCCAACGCCTCTGCCTCAGATTCAACTCTACCTGCGTGAATATATACTTCAGGCTCTTATGATCCGTGAACACCTGAACCTTCCCGCCATACAGATATGATCTCCAAATCTTCAAGGCAAAAACCACTGCAGCCATCTCAAGATCATGAGTAGGGTAATTGCTCTCATGCTTCTTCAACTGACGTGAAGCATAAGCAATAACCTTCCCCTGCTGCACCAACACGCAACTAAGACCCAATCTCGAAGCGTCCGTGTACACCAAAAAAGGTTCACTCGGTTCCGGTAATGCCAGAACTGGTGTACTCGTCAACATCGTCTTCAGGTTCGCGAAACTCTCCTCGCACTTTGGAGACCACACAAAAAGAACATTCTTCCCAGTTAACTTTGTCATAGACTGAGCCATACTCGCGAAACCCTTAACAAATCTAGGGTAGTACCCTACTAAGCCCAGAAAACTCTGGATCTCAGTAGCATTCCTCAGTCTCGGCCATTCTCTGATAGCCCTGATCTTCTCTGGATCCACCAAAACCCCTGCCTTGGAAATAATGTGACCCAGAAACCCGATCTCTCGCTGCCAGAAACTGCACTTGCTCAACTTAGCGAACAGCTTCTGTTCTCGCAACTTCTCTAGGACATTCCTCAAATGAACCTCATGCTCCTCAGGACTCTTCGAATACACCAATATATCATCTATAAAGATGATCACGAACTCATCCAGGTACTCCTGGAACACTCCGTTCATCAATCTCATGAACGCTGCTGGTGCATTCGTCAACCCAAATGGCATCACCACAAACTCGTAATGCCCATATCTGGTCCTGAAAGCTGTCTTCCGGATATCCGCCTCATCAATAGGGATCTGATGATATCCTGATGCCAAGTCAATCTTGGAGAACCAAGTAGCCCCTCTTAACTGATCCAACAACTCATCAATCCGTGGTAGAGGATACATGTTCTTCACTATGACTCGGTTAAACCCCCGATAATCAATACATAACCGGAGACTTCCGTCTTTTTTCTTCACGAACAACACCGGTGCTCCCCACGGTGAACTGCTTGGACGGATAAAACCCTTACCCAACAACTCCTCTAGCTGTTTCTTCAGTTCTGCCATCTCTGCTGGAGCCATCCTGTACGGAGCCTTAGATATCGACATTGTTCCTGGTTCCAACTCAATCGTGAAAAGATCTGACCGAGACGGTGGTAATCCTTGCAACGACTGAAATACATTCTCGAACTCCTGAACAACCCGAATATCCCGAACCGCAATCTCTCCAACAATCTCCGGGTTGGCTATAGTCGCAAGATACGCTTCACAACCCCGCTCGATCAATTTCTCGGCCTACATCACCGACATCACGAGACTTCCGAAAGTTGGTCTCACACCTTAATAAACCAACCTCCCATTCTCCGCACCAAACACAACACGTCTCCGATAGCAATCCAAATGCGCTCTAAACTTGTCGAGCCAGTCCATACCCAAGATCACATAATAAAGTTCCACGGGACAAATGATCAAGTCCGCCGGCATATACTCCTCAGCCACCTGAACATCCACATTCGCCACTCGACCCAGAGTACTCAAAACCCCTCCTCCAACAACCTTAACCAACCCCAACTGCTCTCCCGATTCACCCCGGAAGTCGCCTCTCTTTACAAATTCTGGAGTAACAAAATAATGCGATGCTCCAAAATCGAGCAAAACGTGGGATTCGATCCCTCCCACTAATAAAGTCCCTACACAACTTACATTTGGTAAGAACCCTATCAAAACATCATAACACAACTTAAACATACCAACACTTAAATAAATAAGTTTAAGAGTTTACCAGTGATCGGTCTGGAACTCGGCTCTCCAGACTCCACCATGGTGAAAACCCGTGGCGTCACTGCAGCTGGCCTAACTGGCGGCGCCACCGCTACCACTCCTTGTTGCAGCTTGGGAAATTTTGGCTTGATATGCCCCAACTCCTTGCAGTGATAGCACACCCGAGTATCCCCGCTTGTTTTCCCCTTTTGGGGACAACTCGCAACCTTATGGTTCTTGCTCCCGCATCCGAAGCATCCCTGACCATCCTGGTTGCCCTTGGAAGGACCCTCCCACTTCCGCTTCTGTCCATGCACCGGCTTATCGCCCTTGGTGGGACTGGACTGATGTTGAGGCTTCTTCGCCTGAAAAGTCGGGCTGACTACCACAACTTCATCTCTCAGACCCTCCTCAATCAATGCGGCCTTCTCCACCAGCTCTGTAACCGTGCCAAACGACCTCACCAGGCACCGGTTCCTCAACTCGGCCCGAAGGCCTCTCATAAACCGCCTCACCTGGGCCTGCTCATCATCCAGAGCGTGACCCCCATATACCCTGAGACGGTTAAACTCTGCCTCATACTCGCGAACCGACCGGTTCCCTTGAGCCAACTCCAGGAACCATCTCTCCAACCGGTCCAAAGCCTCCTAGGGGAAATACTTGGAGTTGAACTCCGTCACAAAATCCTCCCAAGACATCTTGGCCTAGACCCTCCGTGCCGCGACACCCCTCCACCAGAGATGTGTGTCACCCTCCAGATAGTGGACTGCGAGATCCACCATGTATCCCTCCGGACACCTAATCGAACGGAAATTCCGCTCCATCTGCATCATCCACTCATCTGCCTCCTCTGGCTTGGCACCACCCAGGAAAAATCCCGTGCCAATCCGCTGCAACTGCTCCATCATTTGAGATATGATGGAGGCTCTCCTGCAAACACAGCCCTCGGCTGCACCTCAACCACCGGTGGTACTCCCGGAGCCTGCACTGGTACCCTCTCCGGTAACCGTTCCAATAGCAGGGTCAAGATGTCCGCAATACGATCATCTCGAGCCTGGGCAACACCTGCTGCAACTCCCGCAGCACCCGCTGGAACTCCAACAACATCGGCCACACCCTCAGACCCCACCTGATCCGCCTGCGAACCAACGACCTGCTCAAACGTAGCACTCTGTGCTACACTCTCCTCAACCACCGGAACTCTCGCGTTCCTCTGGCTGTGACCCCGTCCCCCACGCATACCACGGCCACGACCTCTACCTCTGTTAGCCATCTACACCGTCACAACAAACAGTTAAAATACACAACACTTGATCGAACCACAAATAACTTACCGTGGAATCATACTGTAGGCTCGAAGAGGATGATCTAGAACTCCATGCTCAAACAATTGACTAACTCACATAATCAATTCTAATAATGGTTTACTATCACACTGAACCAAAAATTAAATTTCTTTCCAATTTAATTAATTTTTTATTTTTAAACCGTCCTAGAACCAGGAATGCTCTAATACCAAATTGAAACGACTGCACCCAGTTTTTTTTTTTTTTTTGCACCGAATAATTACTATTTCCATAAATAATAATTATCCTAACCGATCAATTAAAATTCAACTAATCCTGAATAATAATTAACCGTCCCCAAAAATTCTAAATTTTAATCCGGAATTAAACAATAAATTATCCAATTTATTCCACCAGAAAATTAACCAATAAATCCTAAATCCAATAATTCCTGAAAAATAATTAGATACAACCAGCGAGTCTAGATCATCCCCTCTTCCTCGCCTCGATCCCACGGTTACTCTTTTTCTTTTCCTGCATCAAATAAACGAGATGCATAAGTATTTCGACAAATACTTAGTGAGATAATCCTCCCATCTACAGGTTATACACACAAACAAATAAATTTATTAAACGTAATTAAACACAAAAATACCGAAATAAATCAACCATCTCATGAAACACTCGATCTAGATCCACCCGAGATCATACTCAGCCTATAATCATGTAAAACACATCAACAAATTATTTGCTCAGATAAACTTATGGTCCTGCACTCACCTTAGCCAAACGGTTGACTCCTCGATATAAACTCGTAACCACAGAAAACCGGCTCAACAACAAACTCGAACGTTAGAATTACGATCCAACCGTTGAATCCTTAGTCTGAAGTACCATCAATAACTCCACCAATTTTCAGCAAGATCAGACAACGTTTGGACTTCCAAACGATACCTTAAAACAACCAAGTCGGACTGGGTCTGATCTGGAAACAGAAGTTTCCTGCACCGATCAGGTCCAAAAAGACTCACGTAAATCAAAAACGAACCGTTAAAAATTCAATCTGTCCATTGAATCTGGAACCTGCAGTTCTAGAAAGCTCCCCACCAAATTTCACCCTGATCAGACTCCGTTTCGTCCTCCAAACGCGGCCTTGAATGAACCATCCTGGAGCTGACCCCATTCTCATACTTAGCATAAAAACATTTGCTTAAGTCCACCAATTACTTGTCCAGGAAGTAACGCTCATAACTTCTCGATTATAACTCCGATTCGAGTTCTGTCAACTGCTACAGACTCTTGGCTTGGTGGTGAAAAGGTACGAATTTTCACCTTTCTGGAACGACTTTACATCCGGTGCCGGCGAGCCTCCAAAATTGGCTCCTCCACACAACCTTTAACTCCACTTTACCTTTCACCTTCTTCCTTCTTTTCCTTTTCTTGTCCACCTCTGATCTGCTCAGACCCTGCTCCTCCACCACCAACGAGACTTGCCACAGCCACCACTGTCGGAACACCACAAGTCACCAACAACACCGATGAACACCCACATCACCGCTGAAGTGACCCTCTCTTTAAACCGGAAACAGAACGAGAATTGTCCTAGAGCATAAGGAAGTTATGGACGGAAAAGTGGGAATTTGGAGTAAGTGGTGACCCAACGAAGTAAGACAGCCTCGGAAAGAAGGAATCCATTGTAAGGGAATTGATTGTGATCGGTTGGACTAGTCGGAATGAGAAAAACTAAGCGGGAGAAAGAGTTAGACCGGTTAAGAGGAATCGAGGTGCTTCTGTGAAGTAGTCTAGCAGGTAGATGGTGGCGAGGTGCTTCTGTGAAGTAGCCTAGCAGATAGGTGGTGGCTAGGTGCTTATGGGAAGCAACCTAGGAGGAAGGTGGTGGCAAGCAGCTTGGCTTACCCTCCTATGAAGTCTTCTTGATGACTCATGGAGGAGGTGTCACCAAGTTTGGAGCTGAGATTTCCTTCACCTTAAGTCTTCTAATCCTATAAATATTAGTCCACTTCCTTTCTCATTAAGTTTGCAAAAATCTCTAAGAAATTCTAAGTGTGGAGAAGAATCCGCGGAGAGGAAAAGAAGAGGATTTCGTGAGAAAAGACAAGGAAAAGACTGATTTTCGGAAGAATTTCTGTTCCGCAGACAAGTTTATTTGGTCGGCAGAACAGTATTGCCTAAACCTAGATTGTGAGTTCGGTTTTTCTTTGTTTATTTCGCGGTGAATGATGCATATACATGAATAAGATGTAAGATGCATGAATACTAAATGGTTAGTATGTTAAGTTCTCGGTGGAATTATTTGGTGGTTTACTTGATGATGTTCTTGATGCCGAGACTTGAATTGAATTGATTCACCACTGGAAATTGGTTGAGTAGCCAAGTAAAGTGGTTTGATATGGATTGAAACATGCATAATTTCGTGTGGTATGATGCATGTGTTTAAGTGTGATCAGCGCAGTACGTAGTGAGGCGTGTGCGGCTGTGATTCCGAGGCGCAGTGAGGCGTGCTCGGTGAGACAGATCTATATGTCCTTAGTCCGATGAGAGCGGTACGCTGTGGGCTTAGCTCGCTCTATCGTGATACATACGGGGGATTGGGTCGCTACCACCAGCCGTATGTCGCATGACGATGCGTTGTTCGGATCACTCGGCATGTTCAGCCTTAGTGGTTGCATGTCGGATGAGGTAAGATGATGAACGAGATTCAGGATCATTAGCACGTTCAGTCTGAGTGACTGTGTGTTGGCGAGGTAAAAGGATGAACGAACTAAGGAATATGGATGCTGTGGATGGTGATTGAGAACGAGAATCGACGAGAAAATGTTCTATGTATTGTTCATATTTTTGTATCTCATTCTCGGTGAATGATCCATGTGATGTGATTTTGTTTGGGGTTTGGTGGGATCATTTTATGCATGATAGGCACCCGAATTCACTAAGCAAATTAGTTGCTTATTCATTCTCCTTCCTTGCAGGAAAGCGGTAGAGAAAGCGGAGTTAAAGAAGGAACGAAGTAAAGTCGGTGTAGAGTTGGCTTTATTGTAAAAATGTATGTTGTAAATGACTTAATGTTTTATGGATTTTGTTGTGCGCACATATACTTATGAAAGTTTGAAAATGTGGTTTTGGAACTTAAGTAAATAAAGTTAAAGGTTTTGTATATTACGACTTAAGTTCCGGTATGATATTTGGCTTTGTCCGAGCTAAACTAACTACGAATTCTTGTTCCGGTTGAAAAGCTAGGAATGAGGATAAGTAGGAATGATGCTAAGGATGTTTCATCTGAGGCATTGGATTCGTTCTGAAGCTTTGGATGAGATATTCTAAGTGTCATTGTAGCGCCTTTGATTAGAAATGATCGGGGGTGTTACAAGAGGTGGTATCAGAGCATGGTTATGATGCTCATTCGGGACTTAAATTTTTGAGTTTTATCGAGTTAAAATGTGTCGCAAAAAGGCTTATAGGAAACCGGCTTGTTCCTCTTTGTCTTCGTTGATTAAGTTTTGACCGTAGTATTTCCTTGCAGATGCCTCCACGTAGAGCCTTTCGAGGGGGTGCTCACCTCCGTGAAGCATTAGTCCGACATGACAGGACTATATTCGACTCAGATACTTCTGAGGATTCATTACCTCAAGATCCTGAAGGATCCTCACCTAGAGAATCGGTGGGGGAGACATTAGGCAACACTGAGCATCTGGAAGGGAACAATCCTGGAAATTGGGAATCAAATGTGAATGAACGAGGAGAAGCCTCATTGTCAAGCAATAGAGAAAGTCTACGAGATCAAATACAAAGGGATTCAGCGAGAAGGAGGGATCCTTTGATGACCCTCGTACATGATTTGATTGATCGTCTAGACCGCCAAAACCCTCATGCAAGTTCAAGTCGTTCTGCTCCGCCCCCAGATTACTTAAAATGTGGTTTTGGAACTTAAGTAAATAAAGTTAAAGGTTTTGTATATTACGACTTAAGTTCCGGTATGATATTTGGCTTTGTCCGAGCTAAACTAACTACGAATTCTTGTTCCGGTTGAAAAACTAGGAATGAGGATAAGTAGGAATGGTGCTAAGGATGTTTCATCTGAGACATTGGATTCGTTCTGAAGCTTTGAATGAGATATTCTAAGTGTCATTGTAGCGCCTTTGATTAGAAATGATCGGGGGTGTTACAACCGCCAACCACCAATACCTGACATCCAACTCACCATCACGTCACCATCACCGGAGTACACATACCGTGACTCACAACACCAACGATCCCAACATCGATTGATGGCACCGGCGATCTCGACATTGCGTGAGACACACGCCACCGCTCACATGTACAACCCGCCATCACCGACCTCCACATCGCTCTAACGCTCACACGAGCAACAACAAGGAAAAGGAAGAGCTCGTTACCTTAGTGAAGAGAGATGGCGGCTGCAACTTCCTCCTCACGGCACCTCGACGACGGCACACAACAACGATCACCACTCCGCTTCCTCGATCTTCAAGCTCCCAAGCCTATGTCTCTCTCACGCCACAAGGTTCCTCTCTCACAATCACACCTTTGTAAGAGCTTCTCTCTCACAATCATGGCGGCTTCACTTTTAAAGAGGAGGAACGTAGGTTTTTTTTTACATTCCTTCTTCTTTGCAGCTTGGTCCTTGAATTTTCCAAAATTCACAAATAAACCTTAAACTTCCAAATTGATCAAAATCAACCTCCGAAACAACTTCCAATTTGATCAATTTAACCTTTAATTTTCGAATTCTCAATTGGACCCAAACTTTTAAATTGATCAAAATCAACTTCCCAGATCGGCCCAAAACTCTCTAATTGATCAATTTAGTCCAATCCTCTTGCGATTTATTTTATGGTTAAATTAATCCAATCCCGGATTAAAAATTAACCCAAAATAATTAAATTCTTCTTAATTTAATTATTTAAATTCCCCAACCCAAAAACCGGAGTTAACCGACTCCGCTCCGCAACTCAGTAACCTTCACAGTTCCAATTTCCGGAACACGGACGTTACACAAACTAAATAAAACCGTTGCCAACGATTGGAAGATTTTGCAAATTAACAATGGCGATGAAAAAAATTGAAGTAATTGGACTGGAATGGTTTGTTGAAGAACATGAAATGAAAATAGATGAAAAACTATCTACAAACATATAAAATTTGGGATAAGACAAAGTAAAGTGAGGAAGAAAAAAGATTGAATCGATCTCTGTTCAAAGGAGAAACAGAGAAAATTCTTTCTCCCCCAACCGTCATTCGGTTTTGTTATAAAAAAAATTTCTTATCACTTCCAACTATTGTATCATTTCGTAAATAATGTATTTTTATAGGTTGAAATGAGCCAAAACATCAATATCAAACAGTAAAAGGGTAAATGGATAAAAAATAATTAAGTTAACTTTAATTCCTTTTAGTAAATAACACTTATCGAAAAGGGTAGATATACAAGTGTCCCTAATTAATAAGCAACTAGCAATAGTTTAAATATAGAATGTGTTTGATAATCTCTAGTAGTTATTCATTTGTTTATTTTGTGTCTAGAAGGTATTTTTTATTTATTTTATTTCTAGTAGTTTTTGCACTAGCTAGCATGTACGTGGATTTACATTGTGTAATGTCGATTTGCATTGTGTAATGTGTAGCTTCTTATCTATTTAAACAGCAAACTTTAATCGGGTGGTTGTGTAGTGAAACTGCTTTGACAGTTGTTCAAGATATGAAAGGAATATTATGCGCACTTATTGACATATTCGAAAGACATATACAATATTTTTCAAAGAGGCGTATAAAGTGGTTTTAAATATTGATGGAAATTTTGGATGAAACATTTATAATAAACCGTATACAAATTAGTTAATGCATGTAGAATGCTTCAGACAAGTTTTGTTTAATGAAACCAGTATATGGTGGTGTGGGGTTGATAATCTAGCATTTTGGGTAAATTTACAGTGATTCTGGGTTTAATACTTTTGCAAAACAACCGATCTACGCTGTAGGCCAGCTCATGGTTTCTAATATGATGGGCTAGTAAAGCAAAGGGATTTCCCAATCCGTAAGATTAAACGTCGGCTATACCTGAATCACCAATATAATAAATAAATAAATAATTTTGTTTAATAATAAAGAATCAGTCATGAAAAATATTTAAAAAATAAAAAGATGTTATCTAAAAAGGAAAGCTGGACTTAAGACAGGAGCTAAACCAAAGTGAGTGAGTACAATTAAAATGATTTATATTCAATGAAGTGTTTTTGTTGAAATCAATACAAGAAGAATTCTAGTTAACAATATATGTCCATTAACATTGTTAATCAAAACATAGTTGTCAATAGATCATTACTCTTGAACACTTTGTTAATTTACTACATTTTTCGTGGCAAAATAAAGGACAAATAAGCCTTTTAACAAAAATAAAAAAATAAAGGACAAATAAGTTATAGCAAATTAACAACGTTTTTTCATTGTTATTTAGCAAGAATTCTTGGAAGCTTGGCAGGTCGCAAAATAATATTGAGTTATGGAAGTTTGTACAGATAGAAAATTTGCAATGATTTCTATACAAATATATTCTTCTCACTAATTAGCAGTGATTTAGGGCCGGATATATAAACTGAATAAAAAATAATAATATATTGATAATAATTAGATTAAATAATTAAAATAAAGATGAAAATTAAATAACTAAAATTAAATGTTTAAAAGTGTAAAAAACAAAATGGAAGACAATCAATAATTTATCAAATAAACAGAAATCTTAATATATCGATTATGCGTTTGGGTCCTGAAGATATCATGCTTACCCTTTTGCATGATTCCCTTAGTTACTAATAATCTAATATTGCGTGAGTGTTCTTTAAAATTTGGGGAATCCATACTCTGCATTTAACAAAAATAATTAGTGGCTTTGTTGATGGTTACTTAATCAAAGTACTGAACAATGTCACTGCAGAAAAATGCAAAGACAATCCAATGCGACTGAAATACATAAGACAAACGTCTTTCCATGTCCAGATTAATCTTAAAATTGGTGATAATAGAGAAAATCGAGTTAGCTTTCCAATGAAATTGGCTTCAAATCATTTAGAGCTGAATTTTAGTAGTTATTGTTGAATTACTAGACATATATCATTTCTTCTGCGAAAAAGATGCATAATTTTGTGCTGACCAATATGTTTAGAATTGACCTGATTATTTTTGTTTCTTCTATATAAATACTTATTTAAACACCTTTTAAACCTAAGTTTCCTTCTCTTTAAAGTTGGATTTACATTCAAATTCTCCTCATGATATTTTGGATTGATTTTGAACATATCATACCACTATAGTGAAAGATTCTTCACATCTATCTTGTATATTCATGTTTATATCGTTTCTTTGTTTTTTCTTTGTGTTCAGCTGCTAGATATTTAGTTTGATAATGAGTAATGCTAAATTAAGATGATTTGATGGTTAGATGATAATGATTTAGGTTGCATCTTGTTAGATACTTCATTTAGGTTGTTTTTAATGCTAGTTTTTACTTGATCTCTCAAAATCTAGAAGTTGGGCAATTCTTGCTCAGAAGATATTCGTGAAAATAGTTGAATAAAACATTTTATAAGCATTACATACATAACCAATATGAATTAATAATTATGATGTTTAGTAAACTTATTAGAACTGTTTCTTAATGTTTATTGATTATGTAATTATGAACGGTAGTTTTTGTTAATTACTTAATTAGTGAATGGTATTTAATTCAACCTCTTACGTCATTGTTTGATTGTTAGTTTATTTTATGATAATAAAATTCATGATCCAATACATTTATCTTATTTAATTTTTTTACATTTTTTTATTATAAATGAAAAATCCAAAATCATTTGCTTTAGATTAATTTGTATATCACATCATTTATGTGTAATCTTTATAGCTCTGTAAATTTGAACCTAAAGTGTCACAGACATACCATTCGATTATGGTAGTGTCGACATTAGGTATTAATTGATGTGTTAATCAGACACCACTTTTTATTATGTTCACTTACATTCTATATTAACCAAATATTCGGAAACCACTCTTATGGCCGTGTTTGAAAGCCACCGCAAGAAGCATTGACCAAATCCAAAGAAGAACTAAATCCAAAAGCAGATCTCCCAACATCAAACTCCAACAAAGTGTTTTCCATCTGATACATTCCGATCACCACCGCCTGTTCCGGCGCATTTCCTCCGTTGAGGAAAGCCAAGCAAGCCACATCATCACTGACCTTCTTCATCGATTGTGCATCAAACACTTTCCAAATCCTCCCGTCAGCTAACTCCAGATCGATCCGAGGCACTTGGAAATTTGTAGTTGACTTGAGACAAAACTCCAACGCTGTCGTGCTATTGACACGTGGAATATCCACCGTGGCTTTTGAGAATGCTTCAATAAAGACTTTGTAAACATCACTTCGTAATGTAGTGAAAGGGGCTACGGTGCTCAGAGCCACACCTCCGTCACCATTTCCGTCGAAATCAAAAGCGTTTTGGGCAAGCAAGATCCTTTCCCCATTAACGGAAATACCCTTGAGTCCCAAGAAATAATTGTCGAGTTTTCTAGGATTCTTAATCAATCGAGTGTAAGAAAGCATGGATCTTGCATCAATGTTTCCGAGCTTGTAAGGACCTCCACCAAAGTAAATAGCACCTTTGTTCATAGAGTTTTCATCAGAAGGCAGACAAAACGCAAACTTCTTCTCAAGCCTGAGTCTAGGTGGAGTCAGCTGGTTCCATGCGGCAAGACCCGTGGGTGCGAGCCCCACAACTCCTAAAACACCAGGAGGCAAGCCCACGAGGAACGGTGTGGGGACGCATAGGTAATTCACGTTGCTGAATGTGACCAAGGGAGATCTAGGATTTAGGGAAGAGATAGAAAAATCACCATACGTGAATTGGTTGGAGTTACATAGACGTTGAAATGGTTCGAAGGCGGTTGCTTGGCAAGCACATCTTCCATTGATGATTGTATTTTGGGGAGGAGGGCATTGGTGAGGGTTAAATCTACGAGTGAGAGCACATGTGGTCGAACCGCAAGGGAAAATGGGGCGAGTGAGACCGTCATTGCAGCTGCGGACGATGTAGGGTCCACCTATGTTGATGAAGTACTCTTCGTTAGTGTTGAGTGTAAAGGTGAAGAGGGGCAAGATGGTGTTCTTGGTGACGGTAGATACTAAGGTCTTAGGATGATTATACTGAGCAGAGACGTAAGTATAAGTGGAAAACAGAAGGAAGCATAGGAAAAGACACTGTTTCATCTTTTCAGAGTTTTTGTTTTAGGTGTTTTTTTTAATTGTTGAGAAGTTCAAGTGGATATGATTGGAATGAAGATTAAGAAAACGCGTATATATAGTGAATTAGGGATGACTTTTTGAGTTTATAAAAGGAGGCAGAGGAAAATACACTTTTTCATCTTTTGAGGTATTTTTTTTTTTTGAATTGTTGAGAAGTTGAAGGTAGATATGGATAAGATTAGAAGGAGACTTACGAAAACACATATATATAGCGAGTTAACATTGACAGTTTGATATAGAGACGCCTCTGTCAAAAATTAGTACATGTATGCCAAGTTGATATATACGGGGCCCGAAGCGTTTAGGGATGCCAAACCATGACCACCCTATATGTATGTCAAGTTGGATAAATAATTAAATTGAAAAGCTTACTAATGGGGATATATTCTATGGTCATACTTAATAAGAAAAAAATCTCAACTATCATCACCACTTGTGTTTATTTTTTTCTTTAAAATTCATATTAAAATTACTAATAGACAACTACCAATAATTTGAATATTGAAGCTTGTAGTTATTGAATACCAGACGTCGTCATATCTATTCGATGTCCTAAAACTGATCCTACTCCAAAATGGCTTGCTTAAACAACAAATATTAATGGGGCGGTTGTGTAATGAAAACTGCTTTGAGAGTTCTTCAGGAAATGAAAGGAATATTATGCGCACTTTTTGTCATATTATGCGCACTTTTTGTTATACATGCGTATTTTTCAAAGAGGCGTTTAAGTGATTTTAAATCTTGTTGCGAATTCGGGTGAAACGTTTGTAATAATAAACAGTAAGTTAATTTGGGGTGACTTAAAATCAACATAGAAGTTAAGGGACCTATTCGAATAAGCAGAAAAATAAATTTAAAAGATATGATTGGTATGGTTCTATAAGATATCAAATATTTTTTTTTTGGGTGTTGTATCGAGTTTAAAATCTATACAAAGAATCTAAGAATTTATAATAATATTTTATCAGATTAATAAAGGAAATTTAGAGGTAAATATCTTTAAAAAAAACATTCATTTTCATTTTGATTTTATTTTCTTAAGCTTGGTTTATTTATCCATATTCACAACAACTTATAAAAAAATAGATAATGAATGTGTTAACACTTATTTATATCAATTGATAACCATTGTTTTGATATTTATTTCGAGTATTTTCTTGAGTCAAAGAGTGCTTTTATATAGTCTTGAAATTTTTTGAGACATTTTGGAGTAAATAAAATTTTTTTGGATAATTCTAAGTGATTAGAGATGTCGGACCGCGCTGAAGCAATAGAGGTTTGGCCTCCTATAGAATACTTTCCACCATTAGATCTTTCTCATATTTTTACACAAGGTAGAGGCGGATGTTAAATTTAATTTCCAAGTAGTTTGAAAGAAAGCTAACGGTGCGATCGACGGTTATGGCAAATTTACTGAAGACAAGTCAAACTGCCTCACAGACAGGGGCAGACGTATAGAGGCGGATAATGGAACACTTGCCCCATGCTATTTTAAAAATACTTATAATTCACCTTTAGGTCACTTATTTTTACTTGATTAAATGGTGTTTGGTGCCCCATGTTCTTTTGTTTTTCATAATGTGTATAGGTAACTTATTCCATCATTTTATTTGTGCCCCTGATAGATTTTTTTCCAGGGTCCGTCCATGCTCGCAGATGAGTACCAACAAATATAACTCGGGGTCGAGTACCGATCGGTAATGAGGAAAAACGAAATTTTAGAAGCCTAAAACCAAATCAGAATCTACCAGAACCTATTCTCTTCATTATATAAACCGTAATCTCAATTTTTTGACCTAAGCTAGCCTCTGTACTCAGTTTTAAACATTGTTCTTATTTTTGTACCCTTTTTGCAGTTTTATTATGATATTTTTTCTATTTATATCATATATTATGTATGCATGTGTGAGTAAATCTCTTCATTGGGTATTGGGTTTTCTAAGAGGATTTCATGATTAATTGATAGTTAGGTTGTTAGATTGAGATTTATCATATAGTTTTTCATCTAGGTTTGCTATTCATGCTTAATCTATTGTAACCATCTAGATTCTGCCCTAAGTTGATTTTATTGTGATACCAAAAATGTTGTTGAATCAATCGAACTATCCTAGGTGAGCCCAGTGTCTTTAGCCAATGACAGTTGAAGTTACTGCATTTTGTGAACATATGGGATTAGGTATGCATTGCACGCATGTATTTCTTTTGACAAATGACATTTTACTTGTTAGAAATTTTATTGCATAGATAGTTGTTACAAACGAAAGTAGGGCAATTTTATATCTGTGATTTGAGTTCTACAACGGTTCATAATGCATTCCCATTGATTATTGTATTCATTCGCATGAATCCCTATAAGAATTCTAATCGCTCAATGCTTTATTTTATTGAATTTACTGTATAATTAAAACTGAGTTTCTCTATAAACTCTTTTGCATCTTAACTTTATTTAAATCACTATAATTCATCGCGCATTCAATTGGTCTTTGTGGATTCAATCCCTAATTACTATTGTGATTGTCACTATGCACTTGTAGTTTTATCTTGAATAAAACATGTTGATAAAATATTTTTGGTGCCGTTGCTGGAGACCAATTTTCGAGTGCCGTTGAATTTGTGATTTATATTTCGTCTAGAATTTTATTTTATTTTATTTACTAACTTATTTTTAGTGTATTTCAGGTGCAAGCAAATATGGATAATCGAGGTATTGTGGATCCTAATGGTGTAGCTCGTTATCCGCTGAACCTTCCACCACTGCCTCAACTACTATCGGTAACACTCTACCACCAATCGGTAATAACCCACCAAAACTACCGATCGGTATGCTGCATGTGATTCAGAGGGCTAATAGTGCTCATGATCCAGTTGTTGGACTTGGAACTCTAGGCAAATACAACATTCCAGAAAAGTTTTAAGAGAATTTTTGCTGGAATCCATTTACCGAAAGTCGAGGGACAAGCTTATGGGATTAAGCCTAAAGTCATCAAATTGGTGTCGCAAAAGCCATTCCATGGACTGCCTTCAGAGAGTCCAATGGATCATATCAATGCTTTTGAAGAGTTGTGCAGCACGATTAAGATAGATGGAGTCCCTATTGATTACTTGATGTGCAAGCTCTTTAAATACCCCTTGAGTGATAAAGAAAGTAAGTGGTTTAAGTCGTTGCAACCAGCCTCGATTACTTCATGGAGCCAGTGTAGATTATTATTCTTGAATCACTTCTACACTAAATCCAAGACAACAATGCTCAGGAATAAAATCACCACTTTCCATAAAGGAACAACAGAGCCTTTTTGTGAGGCTTATGAGCGATTTAGACAATATCTTAGAGACTATCCACATCATGGATTCTCAGATGTCAACCTGATGAACATTTTCTACGATGGAGTTGAGGAGAAGTATAAGATGGCTCTAGACACTACGAGTAGAGGTGAATTTTCTACCAAAACTCCAGGAGAAGCTAACACTATGATCAACAATTTTGCTGCCAGCAACATCAATCAGTGTCAAGGGTATGACATATCATATCATGTTAAGAGTGTAGAATCACAGAGATTCGAGGAGCTGAATGCCAAAGTTGATCGGCTTCTGATGAAAGAGCAGAATAAAGGTTATCAAGAGACACATTCCCAAGAGAATAAGGTTGAGCTCATGATACAACATCTGTTAGATGCACAAAATAAGCATGCACAAAAGGTGGAAAGGAAGATGCATAACATGTACACTGAGCTTAATGGGAAATACAAAATTTTGGTGTCTTGAGTTGAATTCATTGACAAGAGAGTCTATTATAATGCTTCTTTCTCAAAGCCTAATGAGTATTTCAATGCCATCACACTCGAAGGAGTAAAGAAGCTAGATTCGAAAATTAATACCGATCCGTATCGACGTACCTCCGTCACCGACTGGTGTATTATCTCTACTGATCGATACGACTACCGATCGATACGACATTGATTTATGTGATGATGAAGTCTCTGTGAGTTTAGCTGATGCAGATGCTAAAAAAATGTGATGTTAGGCAAAACACTTTAGCCCAACCCTCTACCACCCAATATGCCAAATGTTTCCTATCCTGGGTATGATCAAATTGCTTCATGTCCAAAGCCTAAGGAGTATTCCATGACATAAAAATGAGAAATGAGGTTGCAGTTGTATCACTTTTAGAAAGAGGCAAAAAAATCAAAAGGAGAAGTGTTTGTTGATGCTCGATCCCAAACCCAGAACGATCGATCCCATATCCATAATGATCGATTCAGTCCAGACGGACAGAACCATATCGATCGCTCCAGAAACAAGGAAGATTGATCCAATACTCGATGGGATACCTATCAGTACACTTCACTAACTGATCGATACACTTCACTAAATGAATGTTGCACTGCCATACATACTACCGATCAATACACATTAACTACCGATCGGCGCCATATTTCGAGCTGATGAGATTTATGTGCTTTTAGTTGATGCAGATGTTGAAGAGTTGGTAAAAGCAGGCAAGACAGTTCAGCCCACCCCTCTTGCACCCTATGTTCCTAAGATTCTTTTTACAAGGCATGTGAAGAAGCCCATCAATGAGGAGAAAATTGCTCGTTACAAGGAGGTTTTGAGTGAACTCACTGTTGGCATTCACTTTGAAAAAACGAAGAAGAATGAGTCTTTGCATAATGAGCTTTTTCAGAGATATATGCATGGAGAGAAAGGGTTGGAGGAGAAATAGGGACTTTTGATTAAGTAGATTTTTCTATTAAGAGGATCGCCTTCTCCAATGTTGATAGAAGATATTATACAACGCGATCCCTACCCATGAAGCTACTAAACATGCCTCATGTCTCACTATTGACAATGAAAAGAACTTGGATGTCATGACAAAGGATAAACTTGGTGATAAAAATGCGATCAATGAACTCCTAGATGGAGATACTCATTCTTCTGTCAAGACATCCAGGAAGGTCAAGAAAAAAGACAAGCCAAAGATTAAGAGATTGATTGGTGATTCTCATTTCACCTTGGTACCACATTGATTTGTTGGAGACACAATTGAGTATAAGGTGTAGTGTAAAGGGACATCAAGGCCTTTCTCTAAAGTTAAAGTCATCATCACTCTGGTGTTCAAAGAAAAAGGCCAAGAAGCAGTGGATGGTCTGTTGAGCAAGGTTCCAGAGCTTAAGATGATTGGTTTGCAGAGCTTGTTTCGAAACAATTTCACATTCTCATTCCAGCTAATGCCTAAAATCACAGTCAAGCTAGTGATCTTAAACAAACGCTTATGGGAGGCAACCCACAGAGTTTGTGAGTTTTCTATTCTTTTATTTTATTTTCTTTTTTCTTTGATTTTTGTTTTGTTTTGTAGGTTTTATTACAGTGAAATCACGTCTGTTATTAAGAGTTTTCAAGAACAAGTGCTAAACACAAGGCGAACGAATAGAAGCTCCATAAACAGATTACCGATTGGTACCATTGCTATACCGATCGGTACAATTCTTCTTCATAACCAATTAGTACACATGGTCAACTGATTGGTATCGACTCTGACGCATGACACGAAATCACCAGTTTTTTTTCTTAAACTTTTTCTTTTTCTTTTTTACTTTCACTTTTATATTTTATTAATGGAGAATTCCTATTTCTTTTTATTTCTTTTTACACTGTGATGGTGCAAACTAAGTCTAGGGGAGGATTCTCCAAGTTACTAACATCTTTTTTTGTGATGAATTTTCTTTTCTTTTGAGTATTTTTTGGTTTGTTGAGTCAAAACTTGGGAATGATACGTTGTTGTTGGATTTCATCTGGTGTTTACTAAATTTCTAACAGAATTCTAATAGTGATTTTTCTCAGAATATGAAGATTGGAAACACCATCAGTGGATTAATATTACCAAAAGTTTCTTATCTTTGGAAATCTGAATGATCTAACGTTGACTCTATCTTTACAGAACCTTTAACACTGACTTAACTTCTCACTCAAGGGCTTGATATTGCACAAAGGATCACTACATTTGGAGTTCAAATCCACCTTTTCTCTCACCCTTTTCAAAACTCTGAATGGTCAAGCTCACATTTATTTTAGTACCATACCTTCACCTTATCCATTTATTCAAACCACAAGCCTTTTGTTTCATCATTATCATGTGCAATCAAGTGCAAAAATTTCAGAATGTGAGGACTGGTACAACTTTCTGTTCTAAGGATCTTTGGTAAGAATTATGCTATCTTTTACTTATATAATACATGTTGAGTAGTTTTTGATGCAAAAAAATACATGACTAGAACCGGTTCCAACTTCCCATTTTCGGCAAAGAAAAGAAGAGAAAATTAAAAAGCCGAGAAGGAAAAGAAGACAAAGAAAGAACCAAAATAAAGTATTTTATGTGTCTAATGTGTTATCTTAGGAATCATTGTAACTCAGTTAGGACATTTATAGAGTTTTAAAGAGATTCCAAGGTTCATGAGGTTGTGTATCAACATTTGGTGTTCGTCTCACTATGATTTTGCACTATGACTTGCTTCCATCTTCATCATCAGAGTCTAAACACTTCAACTACCATCAAACTAGCCTTCCATTCCAAGCCCATGATACGATTGATACTCGCTTTGTGAGACTGCATTTTACAAGAAGCTAATGAATGTTAAAGTGTCGACAATGGAGATTTTGGATGTTCCTTAGGATTTCGGGAGCTATAGTACAATAATGCTTGTTATGCTTATGGTAAAGTACATGTAGTACTAACTAGTTCTTTGATCTGTTCTAACTTCTCAAGCATTGGAAGTTCAGCATAGTGGAATCTAAAGGAGTTTGTAAGTTTCCGTTTTCAAACATTTCTTATGTAATTGATTTCATTTGTTTGTTCTTGTTTGAGGACAAGCAAAGATTCAAGTCTAGGAGGGCTGTAACTCTCATCTTTTCGGTTTTTAAATGTGATAACCCTCATCTTTGTGAGTTTTTAGAGATTTGTTTAACACCGTTTTTAAAAAAAAAATCTTGGAATTTGGATTTTTAATTGTTCTTGCTTGAGGACAAGAAAATTTTAAGTTTGGGAGAATTGTATTAACATTTATTTCTATCGATTAATAACCAATGCTTTGATACTTATTTCTCATATTTTCTTGAGTCAAAGAGTGCTTTTAGTGTATTTTAGTATTTTATAGATTCTTGACAAGTTTTGAGACGTTTTGGAGTAAATGGAGAGTTTTTGGATCTTTCTAGATGATTAATGATGGAGGACCGTGTAGAAGCAATAGAGGTTTGGCCTCCGATGAATTATTTCCCACAGTTATATCTTTCTCATATTTTGACACAAGCTATCTGAGGATGTTAGCTTTCCTTTCCAAGTGGTTTCTCATATTTTCTAACTATGCGATTGAACGTTATGGCCAAGTTACTGAAGACAGGTCAAGATGGCTCGCAGATGAGTACCGATCAATATAACTCTGGGTGGAGTACCGATCGGTAATGGCTTGAGTACCAATCGGTAAGAAGCCAAAATGACAGTTTAAAAGCCTATACCTAATTAGAACCGACAAGAACCTATTTATTCATTATATAAACCTTAGACTCGATTTCTAGACCTAAGCAAGTCTCTCTACTTAGTTCTAAACATTGTTATTATTTTTGTAACCATTTTGCAATTCTATTGTGATGTTTTCTTTTATTTCTATCATGTATTCTCTATGCATGTGTGAGTAGATCTTTTCACTGGGTATTGGGTTTTCTAAGGGGATTTCATGATTGATTGATTGTTAGGTTGTTAGATTGAGATTTATCATGTTAGATCTACTATTCATGCTTAATCTATTTTAACCATCTAGGTTCTGCCCTAATTTGATTTCATCATGGCACCAAAAGTGTTCTTGAATCAATTGAACTAGTTTAGGTGAGAAAAGTGTCTTTAGCGAACGATAGTTGAAGTTACTGCACTTTGTGAACATTTATAGGTTGCATATTTTACGCATTTTAGTGTGTGTTTTAGATTCATTTTCTATGTCTTTTGAGTCTTTACCAGGTGTAAAATCTATTGGAAGAATTCATAATCAACTGGAGTGAAGTTTGGAACAAAAGATGCAAAAGGAGTCGATTGAAGCTCAGATCGATCGATCCACCTTACTGAATCGATCGATCCACCTTACTGAATCGATCGATCCACCTTACTGAATCGATCGATCCATCAGTTTGGGATGTTTGCCGACTCTAACCAGATCGATCAATCTGACCAATGGATCGATCGATCCATCATCGTGAAGAAAGGTTGTGTGTTTCCAAATCGATCGATCCATCCTCTCCAAGAGAAAGTCGTGAGTTTCAAGATCGACCAGAAAACATCAGATGAATATATCTATACGTGGACCAATCGATCCAACATCAAGAACGATCGATCTTCATTGCCGTGTAGTCTTGTATTGATCGATCTAGTCTTAAATCGATCGCTCCAAGCCATATCTTTTACCCTAGAAAAAAAAGGAATTTTTGTATCTTTTCCTTATTTGATTAGAATTTGACCTAGATGACTTCTACTTTATAAATACTTATTTTAAGCCATTGTTTAGGCTATGCTTATTTTATTCTAAGAGCTTTTGAAGACTTCTTGTGAAGAGATACGTTTATTTTAACTATTGGATTTATTTTATGAGTTCTTCATCTATCATGTTTTGTTTAACCACAACTATGAGTGAGTAGTTATTTAGTTAGGTTTAGGGTCTTTCAAAGGAATCATGAATCATTGAATTAGACACAAATAGAGAATAATCCTACAATATCTTCATCTATTGTTGTACTGAATGATTAGACTAGATTAGCTACCTAGTTTATGATCTTAGGTTGAACCTATTCTCCAAAATCTTATAGGTTGCTTGATAGAACATAAATGAACGTATCATCCTTAGCCAACGATATTTGTGCTATTGCAATAAGTGAACATATTGAACCTATTCGATAATGTTTGTTTAAAATTTAAAGTTCAACAACAGTTAGATACTTAGATTGCTAGATAAAGTAATTGGTGCGACGAAAGTGGATTAATTATACATTTATGTTTGAGTTTGAGATAGGTGCTTAATCATTTCCTTAATAGTTATCTGATTTATGATCTCTGATTCCCGAGAAATTCTCGAAACCTAGAGCTTTTATCTATAGATGTACTTCGTTTTTATTTTCAATTTCCCTTTTTAGTTATTTACATCATAATACAATATTCCGTTTCTGTTTTATCTTAGTTTCGGTTTAAAAAAGTCGTAGTGCAAATTGGTCACTGAGGATTCGATCCCTAATATACTATTGTGTGTCTGTACACTTGCAGTACTACACTTGGGGTTAAAACTCTATGTATCAAGTTTGTGTCGCTGTTGCCAAGGACCAAATATTGCCTTCGAGTCTAAGACTGAGACTTATTCTAAAACTTACTAATTTTGCTTTTAGTTTTACTTGTTTTTGTTTCTTATGTGTATGCAAAGGAGAAGTGAAGGTTTCGAAGGTCTCATACAGGCTAAAACAGAGCAAACTAACAAAAGAACAAGAAAGAAACGGTCAAACCTAGCCATCATGGGCAATAACATCGACAATAATGCGCTTGCTGAAGCTTAAGCCGCTGCAGCTGCTCAACTTCAGGACTTGCAGCAGCAGTTGCAGTAGTTGCCTCAACAGCAACAAAAACGGCAGACTTAACAGCATACTATTGGGAACGTGGATACTCCGCACATGTTCTATCAAAACCGAGCTACTATCTGTCCACTAAAGATTTTGAGACAAGATTTTGAAATCAAGTCACAACTAATCGCACTGGTGAAGCAGCATCCTTCCATGGGTCATGGGTTACCAGTTGAGAACCCAATGGATCACATAGAGTATCTTGAGGAAATTTGCAACACGACTAAAGTGAATGAGGTACCTGCTAATTACCTCCACTGTAAGTTGTTTTCCTTTTCTCTAGCAGATAAAGCTTTGAGGTGGCTTAAATCTTTGCCTCCAGGTTCTTTGAGGTCTTGGGATGATTGCATGGCAGCTTTTCTTGAAAATTTCTACACCAAGTCAAAGACAGCCGTTTTGCGGAATAAGATCACGAACTTTGAAAAGCTTTCCGGAGAGTCTTTTTATGAGGCTTGGGAAAGATTCAAGGAATACCGTCGAGAGTGTCCTCATCATGGGTTTTCAGAGGAGCAAATTCTTAGCATCTTTTATGATGGAGTTAATTGGAACTACAAGAATGCCTTGAATGCTGCTAGCAATGGGGACTTCATGACACATAGTATTACTTTCCTGAGTATGATCACTCTCGAAAGATAAGTAGTGTGGAGTCTCAAAAGATTGATGAGAAGACCATTAAGGTGAACTTATTGCTGAAGGCCAATCAGAGAGGAGTGAATCAGTGTGAAGACTATTTAGATGTGGTTTTCTTTCAGGATATTGCAGAGGGGCAGAATGAAGAGGTAAACTATGTGTAAGGCCAGGGGTATTTGCAGAACAGATGGTTCAATCAGAACTATAGAAGCCACCCCAATCTCTCCTACTGTAGCAACAATGTCGAGAATACTCAACATCAAATTTATCCACAGCAAGGACATCAATTCCAACAACCATCAAACCCTCCTAATGATTTTCACAGTGAATTCAAGGGTATGATGCAGCAACTCCTTACTTCTCAGCAGAAGTCTTCTGATGAGATCAATGCCAAAGTGAATACCATGTATACGGAGCAGAATGGTAAATTTGAAGGCGTCTACACTCATGTAAGTTGCTTGATACTCAGGTTGCACAAACCGTAGAAGCAGTTCAGTGTCAACAAGGAGTTGTTCTTGCAAAGGGTGAACAAAACCCAAGGAATGGAGAAGGTTCTAGTGGTTCAAGAGTTAATGTACACATGGTCAAGGAACAAGGACAACCTTCTCAAGAGATTAGATTTGAAAACATGGAAGAAGATCTTGGATGGTCAGAAAAAGACTGCACAAGAGCTGAATGATAAAATGGATGATCTAGAGTGGAAACTTGTGTATTCAATCTCTGCAACAGCCTCAGATCGATCGATCGATCATATCTCTAACTAGGTCGATCGACTCACTGGATCGATCGATCCATGAGCCAGACCGATCGATCGCCTCAACGATCGATTGGTCCCAGTCATCTAAAGATCCCTGTAACCATCCAGATCGATCGATCCTATCAACGATTGATCGATCCAACCATGAGCACTCCAGCCGTAACATTTCAAATCGATCGATCCCCACCTGCCCAGATCGATCGGTCCCAATCAAGTCAGACCAGCTGTAACTCTACAGATCGATCGATCCAGTCCAGATCGATCGATCCAATCAGGGCAAGGATCCCTGTAAAAAATTAGATTGATCGATCCATTATGGCATCGATCGATCCGATCACAAGACATCGATCCATTCATTTACACCATAAGCTTATGTTCCTAAGGTACCTTATCTGAAACGCCCATAACCCACCCTGCCCTACCACTTAAGGTTTTACCCAAACTAATGGATGGATGAGAGTTCAATGTGCCATACTCCATCTTCGGCATCTCCATGCTCCATGTCAGCCAAACTCGCTGAGTCTTTGGGTATTGATTCTATAAATCCTTCGGACATGACCCTATGTTTCGTGGATGCTACATTATCAAGTTCCCAAGGCTGCATCATAGTTTTTTAAGTACGGATTGCAAACTGCTTGATACCTACTGACTTTTAGGTTATCAAGATGAGCAAGGACGCCTCTATGCGCTTGGTTCTAGGAAAGAATTTCCTTGCCACCACAGGAGTTGTAGTTAACTTACCTAACAAGATGATTTTTCTCTCAAACATAGACAAAACGGTCTTCTACAAAGTTTTCTCCGAAAAACCTAGCAAGGATTATGTTTCCTATGTTGGGATTCAGCAGAGGGTTAATAAGTGTGACAAGCCTAAGTCTGGGGAAGTACAAGTAAGTTCTCGAATGACTTTAACAGCAGGGAAATAGGCGTTAGTATAGCATTTCCTTAGTCGTCTCCCTTTCTTATATCATAACTCGATAAGCATTAACAAAGCCTTTCAAAAAAGATCCAACGAACAACAAACATGAATACATATATATGGAACATAAAGAGAAGAACCTTGATACTAAACCTGACCGAGCCCGGGATCTTCTACTCAGGAATCAATTTCAGGAACTCATGGAGGCCTATTTTGATTCCAGCCTCCAAGGCATTTTTTGATATCGCAGAGACGTGTTGGTGATACAATAGAGTACAAGCTGCGATGCAAAGGTATTTCAAAACCTTTTGCTCAAGTCAAAGCTATTATAACTCCAGAACTCCGGAACAAAGGGCAACCAGTTGTGGATGCTATGATGGGTAAGGTTCTGCAGCTGGATCTACATGACAACCGATCACTTCATCCATGTCTCAACCCACCACCACCACACCTAGATCCGTCTACGGATTCTCATAACGTCTATGCGCTGCAGCAGTCAAGCTCGTGACGTTAACCAAATGCTTGGTGGTAGGTAACCCACTGGTACGTAATTCTTTTATGGTTATTTTACTTTAGTTTTATCATTATGTTATTTTTGCATTTGTTGTACCCTTCTTATGGCCTATTTTCACACCGAGATGGTGTGAAGTGAGTCTGGGGGAGGGTTTGCTTGACTAATGTTGTTTTTTGTTTTGGTTTTATTTTAAGTCTTTGTGTTGTTTTATTGAGTCAAACATGGGAATATTATTATGTTGTTGACTAACTTTCCGCAGACCTCAAGCTGTGATTGTTCTCAGCATAGGAAGATTGGAAACACCATCGGTGGATCAACTTATTACCTGAAGTTCCCTATCCTATGGAAATCTAAATGATCTAAAGTTGGTTCTATCTTATAGGACCTTTAACCTGACATAATCTTCTCACTAGGAGCTTGATATCGCACAAGGATCACAACATTCAAGTTCTATTCCACCATTTCTACCACTTAGTGTGGTACCACACCTTAACCTTATCCTCTCATTTAAATCACATGCATTCTATTTCATCATTATAATGTGCAATCAAGTGCAAAAACTACGGAGTATGCGGACCGACACACCTCTTCGTTCCAAGGATCTCTAGTAAGTCTTATGCTCTCTTTTACTTAGAATAAATTCGGTTGAGTTTTCATTGGTGCATGTAATGTATGACTAGGACTGGTTACGCTTCCTCTTGTCGAGAAAAAAGAAAAGAATATAAAAGGAGAGAAAAGAAAAACGAAAAAAAAAAGAAAATAGAAAAAGAAAAAAAAGACGAGAAGGGAAAGAAGACAAAGAATGAACTAGGATAAAGTCTTGTTTATGTGTTTAATGTTTCATTTTAAGCATCATTGCAACTCATTTAGGGCATTTACAAAACTTTACAGAGATTCCAAGGTTCATGGGGTTGTGTATCAACATTTGGTCTTCGTCTCACTGTGATTTTGTGCCATGACTTGCATCCGTCTTCATCTTCAGAACCTAAATACTTCAACCACCATCAAACAAGCCTTCTTTTCCAACCCTTTGTTGTGATTGATAATCCCTTTGTGAGATTAAACGTTACAGAGAAATCAAAGAATGTTAAAGGGTTGACAATAGAGATTTCAGAGATTCTTTAGGATTCCGGGGACTAGATTAAGGTATTGTCGTTATGCTTATGGTAAAGTACATGTAGTACTAACTAGTTCTTTGATCTGTTCTAAATTTTGAAGAATTGGAAGTTCAGAGCGTTGGATTCTAAAGGAGTGCGTAAGTACTCGTTTTTAAAAAATTCTTCTGGAATATCTTCACCTATTGTTGTACTGAATGCTTAGACTAGATTAACTACCTAGTTTATGATCTTAGGTTAAACCCATTCTCTATATGGTTATAGGTTGTTGGATAGAACATAAATGAGCGTATCGTCCTTAGCCAATGAAAGTTGTTGCTATTGCAATACGTGAACGTATTGAACCTAATCGATAATGCTTGTTTAGAATTCAAAGTTCAATGACAGTTAGATACTTAGATTGCTAGATAAAATAACTAACGCCACGAAAGTGGATTAATTATACATTTATGTTTGAGTTTGAGATAGGTGCTTAATCATTTCCTAAATAGTTGTATGATTTATGATCTCTGATTCCCGAGAAATTCCCGAAACCTAGCGCTTTTATCCACAGATTTACTTTGTTTTTATTCTCAATTGCCCTTTCTAGTTATTTGCATCACAATACAATCTCTCGTTTCCGTTTTACCTTAGTTTCGGTTTAAAAGAGTCGTAGTGCAGATTGGTCCCCGAGGATTTGATCTCTAATATACTACTACGTGTCTGTATACTTGCAGTGCTGTATTTGGGGTTAAAACTCTGTGTATCAAACATATCGGATTAGGTATTCATTGCATGCATGTATTTCTATTGACAAACGACAGTTTATTTGTTTAGAATTTTATTGCATAGATAGTTGTTACATACGAAAGTATGACAATTTTATATTTGTAATTTGAATTCTAAAACGTTTCATAATGCATTCCTATTGATTGTTGCATTCATTCGTATGAATCTTTAAATTTCTATCGCCCAATATTTTATTTTATTAAATTTACTTTACAATTAAAACTGAGTTTCTCTATAAAATTATTTACATCTTAATTTTATTTAAATCACTATAATTTGTCGCACATTCATTTGGTTCTTGTTAATTCGATTCTTGAATATTATTACGATTATCACTATGCACTTAGGATTTATCTACGATAAAACCTGTTGATAACATCGTATAGAATGCTTGAGACAAGTCTTTGTTAAATGAAACCAGTATGTGGTGGCGTTTTGGGCATAAAATCTGCAACTGAGCAACGTGTAGGCAAGTTCATGGTTTATATTTTCTAATATGATGGGCTAGTAAAGCAAAAGGATTTGCTAATTTGTAAACGTCGGCTGTACCTGAATCACCAATATAATAAATAAATAAAAAGATTTTTAAGAATTAAGGATTTATAGTGAAAAAAGTTTGAGAAAAGTAAAAAAAATGATATCTAAAAGGAAAACTAGGCATAAAGACAGAAGCTAAATCGAAATAAGTGAATCAATTTAAAACAATTTATATTTAATGAAGTGTTTCGGTAGAAGTCAATACAAGAAAAATCCAAATAACGTCGACGCTCATAAACATCTTTAATCCATTGATAACAACGACGTGCTGTCAATAGATAATTGATCTTCGGATTCGTAAAAACACATCGTTAATTAGCGATGTTTCAAAGTTTGTCCTTAAATTAGCTGGCGAAGTACTTAAAACGTTAAAACTGTTTTTAAATTAACGACGCTTTGCCAAAACAAAGGACAAATAAATCATGGTAAATTAACATTATTTTGCTTTGTTGTTATTTAGCAAGAAGTCTTCATGGAAAGACTTCCCAATTAATTTAACAAAAAAAGAATTCTTCACGGCCGGTCGCAAAATAACTCTGAATCATCAAAGTTTATACAGATAGAAAATTTTCAGTGATTTCCATACAATTAAATTATCACTAATTAACAATGATTATTTAAAATAAATAATAATTGAATTAAATAATTAAATTAGATATGACATTAAGTAATTAAAATTATATATATATATATTTCAGTATTAAAATATTAAATATATTTATTCATCTGGAAGATTATATTAAACGAGGTGGAGTTAAATCTACCGATCCTGAATTTGCATTATGAAGAAGTCATGCTCATCTAATATTGCGCGAGTATTTTTCAAAATTTAGAGAATCCATACTCTCCATAAAATGAAAAGATTCATTGGCTACTTTTTTAATGCTTAGTTGATTTGAAACCGACTCTAATTAAGCTTATTATTTGGACTTTCCAAACTTAATTCACTTTTTTAGGGCTTGAAACGTAATTTATTTCACAAGAAAACATCATCAAGAGAATGTCAACCATCAAGTTCTTTTATCGGTATGATGGCCATGTTTGAAAGTCACCGCACAAAGCCATTTAAGCACATGAACCTTGTGATTTCATCAGTCATCAACTTGACTTTTTTTATGATAAAGTAATCAGCTTCGGACCAGACAGCTATTTTCAAAGACATCAACCGAATTGTTCGCAATCGTCTCTTCATCGCTGAAAAAAAGAAATGTTTCAGTGGCATTCTGCGGAATTGGTTTGGAAGTAGAAACGCCTAATTTTCTATTATATGACATGTCGGTTTTGGGTTTTATCTTTTTTCTTCTTCCAGCTCTATCATCAATGGTGTGTACTCTTTTTTCCAAGTTCCGGTTTTGTCTCATCTGAATTTTCCGAGATTGGGTTTTTACGAAACCACCATTTTTTATTCATTTTGAATTTTTTCTGCTATTCATGTTCATAAAATTCGGTAACATTTATTGTAAATATGTTTTTTTCTTTTAATATAATTTTACATATTATTCAAGAAAAAAATAAAGTCATCAGCTTCACTTAGTCTTCATTAGCTAATAGCTAAACCAAACTCAGAACCTTCATGATCTCGGTTAAGCACTTAACCAATTGATTTCATACAGTTTCAAATGTTAATTGACATTCACTTAACAAAAGAGTTTGTATTTCTTCTGTTTAATCGAATCTGTTACGACCATAAGAATATAAAATATACACTACCCTATATTCTGTAAAAAGAAGTAATGTACTGGAGAATTCTACACATTCATTGTAACACAATTTGTTTTTATAATTTTCACTTACATTCTTCATCGACCAAATACTTTTAAACCACACTTGACACAAAAAAAAATGCAAAACAAATGTGGTCGTGTTTATTCACGAGTAATATCAACCATCAAGACCTTCTGAAATTTGTGTTTGAAAGTCACCGCAAGAAGCATTGACCAAACCCCAAGAACAAGTAAATCCAAAAGCAGATCTTCCAACGTCAAACTCCAATAAAGTATTTTTGAAAAAAATATTATGTAAATTTATATTCAAAAAATTTTTTTATAACAAATACGTCTATTTTTAAACTAAAATTAAAAAAAAAAGAGACAGTTTTGAATATTGAAAAATGCTTGTCTCGTTAAATTCTAAAACTGAAAAATTTAATTGAAATAAAATCGGTTTTGAGAAAGAAAAAAAAAAGAGTACAAGCCATTTTTTGAATGATCTGAATTTATTTTTGAAAATTTATAAGAATTTTGTTGAAAAGGTTGTGAAAGGAGTTATTTTTTTTTATTTTTATGTGAACCAAATCTCCATACATATATTATGCTTCTATCTCCTTGTTGTCGTATGGATGATAACTGGTTTCGAACTTGCTTATCCATCAACCTTATCAATTGGGGAAAAAGTTGTGGGACTTCGCCATGACGTCTTATGTTTCTTTCCTTCTATATTGAATGGATTACAAGATGGAAAAAATATCTTAACAAGATTTTTTGTTCTTTTTTCAGTCTCTTATCCGTGAGGAGCTTTAAAACCGTTTTCCAAACCATGGAAAATCTTCTTGTGAGCAGCTTATTCATAAGATTAAACCATATTTCTCTTAACGGGCAAATATGAAAAATAAATGGTTTTGAGTCTCTAATGGTTCCTAACAAAAAACATAAGTAGGATTAGCTCCTACATTCCAGCTTAGCATCCTATCACATGTTGTTATTCTATTTCTTATCACAAGTCATGCTAAGAGTGAATATTTTGAAGTTGCTTTGGAAAACCAAATACCTTTATATCAGTCCACCTTTACTTTGTTGTTTCGTGTGGCGTCCCATGTCTCTCTTGTGCTAAATGTGGCTTTAAATCTGTCCATTTTACCTCTCCAAGTAATTCTTTCCTCCTCCACTATCAAACACTTCTTGCATATGCCTTCCATAGTGTTTTCTATTAGATTAAAATGGTTTAACCTATGTCGTCTTCCCCTATGAGAAATTACTGCTTCAGCCACTGTGCCATGTATACTAATTCACATATCATTCACCCTCTCTGCCTCGTCATTGATATTAATTTCCCAAGAGATGACCAATTGTCATTCCAAAGAGAAGCGGTTAGCCCATTAAACAAAATCCGCAGCTATTAATCGATACTTTAGAATCTTTTTCCACATCCAAGATCCTACCAATGATGTCTCACTAATAGACCTAAAAGAGATTTTCTGTAACAAGTATAACCGAAGCAATTGAACCCACAAAGAATTTGAAGATAAAATTTACCATATCAATTTTAGACAGCTAACCTTAGTCACTTGTTGTCATTCTTCGAGGTACAAGCGGTAATCCCATATATCTTACCGGTAAAGCACCTGATTCAAACGGAAAAGTATGTAGAATCATCTCTTTATCCCTTCTAACCCATGCCATGTAGATTGTCGATTTCTCGATGCTTATCTTCAACCCAGAGAATTCTGAAAATTTCTCAAAGATCTTTAGAATACCTTCTATAGATCTTTTCGTCCCATCGGTGAATACCCACAAATCATCTGCAAAACATAAGTGAGTTAGCTTGAGACACCGAGGGTGGTAAGAAATATTCTTTTCTAGCGCAGCCTTGTCAATCATGGTTGACAACACTTGCATGCAAATAACAAACAAATAAGGAGATAAATGCAGTCTTGCCAGAGACCCCTTTCACTTCAAAAATAACCCAGCTAGCTCTCCATTTACTTGGACTGAAAACGAGGCTGTAGTAATACAAAGCTCAATCCATTTAATGAATTTATATGGGTATTTACTCATTTCGTAATAAACGTGAAATGATTGAACCACCATGACAAAATCCTTTTCAACTATTGACCAATCTTCTTTTAAGAACTCTACTGTATATCCATATGGTACAGGCGCCTTATCATTAGGCACGAGAAACAAAACCCCATTAATCTCGTCTTCAGTAACTGATCTTACTAGCTTTTCTCTCTCAAATTCGGGATAATAATATAGTAATAAACCCTGTAGTTTCTCATCTAATATACCCATATAATTAAGTGGTTTGAAAGCCACAAATTCATGAAAATAAATCTCAACTTCCTTCTTTATTTCCTTTTGCGTATCCAATAAAATATTTTGCATTTGATGCATTTCAATCACCACCGCCTGCTCCGCCGCATCTCCTCCGTTGACGAAAGCCAAGCAACCCACATCAGCACTGACCTTCTTCATCGAGTTTGCGGTAAACACTTTCCAAATCGTCACGTCAGCTAACTCCACATCAGCACTTGGAAAGGTATCGTTGATGTAAGACAAAAATTCAAGGGTGTCGTGCTTTGGACACAAGGAATATCCGATATGGCCTGTGAGAATGATTTAATGAAGACTTTTTATATATCACTTCGTAACGTAGTGAAAGGGCCAAGGGGTTACCGTGCTCAGAATCACGCCCCCGTCACCGATGTCATTGAAATCAAAAGCGTTCTAGGCAAGCAAGAGTCTTTTCCCATTGATGGAAATACCCTTGAGTCCCAAGAAATAGTTGTTGATTTTTTTAGGGTTCTTGATCAATCGAGTGTAAGAAAGCATGGATCTTGCATCAATGTTTCGAAACTTGTATGGACCTCCACTAAAGTAAATAGTACATTTGTTCATAGGGTTTTCATCAGAAGGCATACAGAATATAGACTTCTTTAACTTTCCAGTTAACGGTAAATACCACATACGTTTATATGGAAGTGGCACTCTCCCACTTGTTTCCTGAAACTACGGTTTATGAAAAAATTTACATTTTCTGCGGTGTTCATCTTCTCTCCAATATATCATACAATTGTCGATGCACACAGTTATCATATTATATGGCAACCCAAAACCAACTACAAACTTCTGAACCTCGTAGAATGACTCTGGTGAAAGATTATCTTTCGGCAAAATATCTTTCACAAAATCTGCTATCGCATCAACACATTTTTCCGTCAAATTATATTATGTCTTAATAGTCATCATTCTACTTGCAGATTATAAAGGTGAATAACCTTTTCTATGCCCTTTATATACTGGCTGGTTCGATGCGTCTAACATATCAAAAAAAAAATTATGCTTCTAAATTTGGTTTTTCAACCCTATCTCCATCTGCAGCTGTCGATGACATATTCTCTCTAAATATATCATTCACCATCTCAACAGTATCTACGCCAAAATATACTTTTGTTCTAATTATACATGCCGCATCTCCTCCGTTGACGAAAGCCAAGCAAGCCACATCAGCACTGACCTTCTTCATCGAGTTTGCGGTAAACACTTTCCAAATCGTCCTGTCAGCTAACTCCAGATCGATCTGAGGCACTTGGAAAGGTGTCGTTGACTGAAAACAAAACTTCAACGGTGTCATGCTTTCGACACGTGGAATATCCAACGTGGCTTGTGAGAATGCTTCAATGAAGACTTTGTATATATCATTTTGTAACATAGTGAAAGGGGTTACCATGCTCAGAATCACGCCCCCGTCACCGTTGCCAGTGAAATCAAAAGCGTTATGGGCAAGAAAGATTATTTTCCAACTGACGAAAATACCCTTAAGTCCCAAGAAATAGTTGTTGATTTTCTAAGGTTCTTGATCAATCGAGTGTAAGAAAGCATGGATCTTGCATCAATGTTTTAGAACTTGTATGGACGACCACCAAAGTAAAGACCGCCTTTGTTCATAAGATTATCATCAGAAGGCAGACAGAACACAAACTTTTTCTCGAGTCCAAGTCTAGGTGGAGTCAGCTGGTTCCATCCGGCGAGAGCCGAGGGTGCAAGCCCCATAAGGCCAAAAACCCTGGGAGAGAAGTCGTGGAGGAATGGCTTTGGGATGCATAGGTAGTACACATTCTTGAATGTGACCGAGGGAGAGGTAGGGTTTAGGGTAGACATGGAAAGACCGCCTTTATATGTGAATTGGTCGGAGCTACATTGACGTTGGAATGGTTCAAAGGCAGTTGCTTGACAAGCACACCTTCCATTTATGATTGTGTGTTTAGGTAGGAGGGCACTGGTGAGGGTTGACTCTACGACTTGTAGCACATGCGGGGGAGCGCAGGGGATGATGGGGCGAGGGAGACCGTCGATACATTTGCGGACGATGTAGGGCCCCCTGATGTGGATGTAAAACTCTTCGTTTGTGGTGAGTGTGAAGGTGAAGATTGGTAAGATGGGGTTCTTGGTGACGGTTGATACTAAGGGGTCGGTCAAGTCCCATACATGACCATGATAGATCGATCAATGATAAACGCATAATATATAAATAAAGAAATATTTTTATTGATGGATAGCTGCACCTTGAAGGCTGCCTACATACCCTTGAAAGGGATCAAGCTTATTCGTAGTTCTCAACTCTCAAATATCTCTAATCTCATAAGCCATAGTCACAACTCGACTTGTGCTTCTATATTAGTTTAGATGACTCCTAAACCTATTTGGAAAACACCTAATAATATTTGGATAACTTCTAATATTATTCTTCCTAATCCTAATCCCTTTAGAAACCATAACTCGGTAGAATTAGGATAACTTCTAGATCAAGTTATCAAGCTTAATCCAACATTGTCCCCCTTAAGCTTGAAGCTGCACTTAGACACATCATGAACTCCCATGAGATCTCTAATCTTCTTGAACTTGATCCTTCCAAGTGTGTTCTGCACCATCACTGTGACCATCACTTAAGAACACAAGATAATAAAAGACTCAATCTTTTATTGCTTTAGAAAACTTACTCAAAAACTAAAGCTCACACAATCTCTCTTAACCTATGTCATACCCCTACAAAGGTTCTCCGAGATTCTCTTAATCTATGTCATAAATCAACATAGATTCTCCTTTTTTTAGTGTTTCTATGCCTTGCGATGTGCCACCTTCACTCTCCAATATCCTACTTGCTGCAACCCCTTATTTCTTGATTCCTCAATGTTAATATCCTACATTGATACCAATTCTTGGTTGGTATGTCACAAGAATGATTTAATAAGAACTCTCTTATTATTAATGTTTAGAAAAGCTTCACCAAAAACTAAACAATTGTTGTGATTCTCAATATATCAAAGCTCTCAAAGCTTGTGATATTTATAGGGAGAAAACTCAACTTCTTAATCCCTATGACACTAGGTTTTGCTAACACCAAATCCTAATAGAATCTATTCTTATCTTATCCTAACTCGATAAGGTTAAGTTTAATATTTAATTTAATTGATCCTAATCCTAACACGATTAGTATCTTGACTTCCAAGTTATTTGATTAACCAACATTCTCCCCCTTAATCTTTGAACTTGGATCACGAAGGTCTTCAACACCGATTAGCTCCCTCATCTCCTTGAACTTTGTCCGTGCTAGTCCTTTGGTGAGTATGTCCGCCCGTTGCTCCGTCCAGGGTACGTGTTCCACGTCCACTTGATCATTCTCGATGCATTCACGGATGAAATGATACTTTGAAAGTATATGCTTGCTTCATCCGTGAAATACTGGATTCTTGGTGAGTGCGATTGCGGACTTGTTGTCTACTCGAATGGTAACCTTCTTGCTTTTTGTTCCGACTACTTCACAAAGTAGTTCTTGAAGCCAAATCGCTTGACAAGCGGCAGTGGTAGCAGCCATGAACTCAGCCTCGCAAGATGACAAAGCTACCGTAGGTAGCTTTTGAGAGCACCACGTGATAGGCGCAGATCCGAAGTAAAAGACATGACCTCCCATGCTTTTGCCATCGTCAATATCTATGTTGTGACTACTATCACTATAGCCGATGATCCTTTCTTCACCATTCCGCTTGAACTTCACTCCATAGCTCATGGTGCCTTTTATGTATCGATTTGAACATTTTTGATTGCTTGAGCGTGAGACTCTTTAGGGCTGTGCATATACGGACTAAGAACTCCTACGGAGTATGCTAGATCCGGCCGAGTGTGGAGTAGATATCGTAAGCATCCTATTGTCCTTCGATATCTTGTTGCATCGACGCTTGACTCATTCTCCGCCTTAGATAACTTGAGACCGGGATCCATAGGGATGTAAGTAGCGTTACATGACTCCATACATGTATCCATCAAGATCTTTTGAGCGTATCCCTCTTGTTTAACGCTGATTCCTTCAAAATCTTATGTTACTTCTATTCCAAGATAGTAAGTAAGCTTCCCTAGATCCGTCATCTCAAACTTAGTCGACATGTCTATCTTAAATTCGCTAATGATCTCGAGAGAAGACCCGATGACAAAGAGATCATCTACATACACGGTTACAATGAGACGATACCCTTCATCTTGCTTGCAATACACAGATTGTTCTTTTGAGCATCTTGAAAACTTCAAACCTTTAAGGACTTGATCAAGTTTGGTGTTCCATGCTCTAGGTGCTTGTCTTAATCCGTATAAAGCCTTGTAGAGTCTATAGACTTTTTCTTCTTCTCCTCTTTTCCGGAATCCCTCGGGTTGAGTAACATAGACTACTTCCTTTAGTTCTCCATGCACGAAGGCGGTCTTGACATCTAAGTGATGAATCACCCATCCTTTCGTTGCAGCCAAGCTAATGAGTAAATGGATTGATTCGATGCGTGCCACCGGAGCAAAGACTTCATTGAAATCTATACCTTCTTGTTGCACATAACCGTTTGCCACTAAGCGCACCTTATACTTTTTTAATGTTCTATGCCTTGCGATGTGCCACCTTCACTCTCCAATATCCTACTTGCTGCAACCCCTTATTTCTTGATTCCTCAATGTTAATAAGAAAACGTATCTACCATGACTCGGTTTTGCGCGTTAACGCCGTCATTGACATCTCCTCGTCTTCTTTCCCCTTTAGTGACAAAGTTTGGTGATGAACACCTTTGATCACAGTTTTGTCGGTTTCGTTGTCTTCGTTGAGGTTAGATCCCGTCATGGATCTTCTCGTAGTCGGCTCAAGAATTAACCGCTCTAATACCAATTCAAGTCCCATACATGATCATGATAGATCGATCAATGATAAACACATAATATATAAATAAAGAAATATTTTTATTGATGGATGGCTGCACCTTGAAGGCTGCCTACGTACCCTTGAAAGGGATCAAGCCTACGTACCCTTAAAAGGGATCAAGTCTACATACCCTTGAAAGGGATCAAGCCTATTCGTAGTTCTCAACTCTCAAATATCTCTAATCTCATAAGCCATAGTCACAACTCGACTTGTGCTTCTATATTAGTTTAGATGACTCCTAAACCTATTTAGAAAACACCTAATAATATTTGGATAACTTCTAATATTATTCTTCCTAATCCTAATCCCTTTAGAAACCATAACTCAATAGAATTAGGATAACTTCTAGATCAAGCTATCAAGCTTAATCCAACAGTCGGGTGAATAATAATGAGCCAAACCGTAACCATAAACGAAAGGAGGCAGAGGAGATAAGACTATATTCCATCTTTTCACAGTTTTTTTTTATTATTGTTGGAAAGTTTACGGTTTATAGGTAAGGATTATGATTACAAGGAGATTTAAGAACTCGTATATATAGCAAACTGAAGTTGACATTTGGATATATAGACATCACACATGCTAATACGTAAGAACACGTTAATACAAGGATACGGTCAGATCAATACAATTTGAAATATAAAAAAGATTTGGTCGAGTACGTACGGTCGGGCCACCAAAATAGATTTTATACAAAATGATTTCGTTAATTGGACGCCAAACCATAACCGGCCTTTTTATATGTCAAGTTGATAGGTAAATTAAAATGATTATGATAGATGGTCAGAAAAAAAAACTTTAAACTATCATCACTACTACTTGTGTTTTCTTTTCTTTTTTGTGGTTAATTTTTTTCATAATAGAATAATATAAAAGTAGCTTTGCACCTAAAACAAGAATAATATATAAATAGATACCAACAGTTTAACCAAATATGGAATGTGATAAGTGATAATATAGGGGAAAATCTTTTGGGAATGTGATAGTTGATACCAATAGTAGGTTTGTCATAGCATAGTTCACCTAGACGTTATACTAGCATGTGGATTAGTGGATATATATATTGTGTTTCTTCTTTTCAATTTGACATCTTAAAGTGATCCTATCACATAAGTATGTCTTGCTATAACAACGAATTAACTTCAATTGGGTGGCTGTATTATGAAAACTGCTTTAATAGTTTTCAGGATATGAAAACCATATGCGCACCAATCATGACATATAATTTCCAAAGGATTCTGTATTGGGAAATTTTGGGTGAAATATATCGTTAGAACGTTTCACATCCGTAACATCTAGATCTCTTACTCAGTTGTAGTTTTGTTTCACTTTAAAAAGTTAAACTCCGCATTGTTTTTTTAATATTATGTAAAATTATATTCAAATAAACCAATTTACATCAATTATATTCAAATAAAATTATATTATGTTTCTGTTTTTTAAACATTTTTGAAAAGAATAAGAGTTTTAGTTTTGATGATCGATAAGTGGTGGTCTCATTAAAAACCTAAAATTGGAAAACTCGTTTGGGACAAAACTACTTTTTGAAAAAAAAAAAATATACACCACTTTCGATAGAGCTGAAAACACAGTGAAAATTTGAAAAAAAGAATGTTGAAAACAAACTTTAAACTCTTGTGGCAAACCAAAACCCTTGCTTCGATTTCCTTGTGTGGGTTTCCATCAACAGAAGCCAGTGGAGACAAAGGAGAAGCGGAGAAGAAAGTGGTAGTCCACCCTCGTCGGACTAATTCTATAAAAAATAACACAAAAGAAACTGGGTGTCCAACACCAGAGTCTAGCTCTGACGAAGCTTGTTGCCGGTAAACACATAAGGAACTGGGTGGTCAAACACCGATGGTCCAGCTCTCTCGTTGCTCGGCCGCAAGAATCCTCCTAGGTACAATGACTTCCTATACTTTGATAACATATAAATCACTTCTAAAAGAGGTGAAGATAATAATGGAAATATTGAAAGAGGATGGCTGAAACAACTGATGAAACCTATCAACTTCTTGATGCAAACCATACATGAATAATCCCTGCAAACTTCGGATCATCAAGAGAGCAACAACGGTTTCAAATATGCTTATCGATCAACCGGATAGTAGATGTTGAAGAATTTGGAAGTTCACCATGTCGTCGAGCATTCCACTCTCTCCAAATGCTATGGACTACAGTTTGGAAAGCGTTATAGATAAAAACTCACATTGTTGCATTCATTGTATAAACGTTTTTTGATAAATAAATTTTACATTCATATAAAATATATATATATATATATATATCTTTAAAATAATTTTAGAATGAATGAATAGGTTTTGTAGAGTTTTCTTTTCACCCTTTAAGGAAGTTATACAAAAACATAGATTTAAGAAAATAGCAACCAATTCCAAATAATGCTTGAATACCAATTCAAACAGTGGAATCTCCTTTGGAAGACAATTTCTCGATTAAGTGAGATGTTTACTCTTGGTTATTTTGTAAATGTATCTGTAAAATAAAAATTATTAGTTGGATACTAAAACAAAACAAATATTTAAAAAGTACAAGTGGAGCGATAAATATATTTTTGGAAACAGAAGTTTAGATTTGATCAAATATTTGGTATATGGTTTTTGTATTCCCAGTTCAAAAACGCGGTCATCTACCTGACTAATTATTTGTTTATGTGCTCATCAGAGTTTGTCCGTTATGATTAGGACCCAATTGATCATACTAATAGCTGGCCAAATGTGTAATCAGTTTAGATGTTCAAAATTAACTAAGAAGTCGCTTATTTAGAAAAGATAATTGACCATACTAGGTTGAAATGTTGTCCAAAATAGAAAACTCCACATTTCCACTAGTTAGTTGGCTAGAGTAAGTTTTTTTATACAAATTTTGACGGAAATGCCACAGTTTTTCAAAAGGGATTTTAAAATGTCACTTTTCTTATGTTTTTTTTTAGTTTTGCGTACTTTTGTCACTGTTTATTATTTTGTTTTATTTTGTATTAAGGCAATACTCTTCCCCTCAACTCCCCTCTTTCACCCGTCCTTCTTGCCCACGCAATTGACAAAGTAATCCGAAATTGGATCTCTCTTGCCGCCCAGGTCCAATTGACAGCAATATTAATATGCTCACTCGATGGTTCAGTCTTTGTCGGTTTTGATTTCATCATTTTCAGGCGGCTATATTACCATGTTTTCTGAGTTATATCATCTCTGTTTTTTCATATACTCCCACTTGAAAATAACCTTATTTTGTTTGGCTAAATTAATATTACATTCAAATGAATTAATAATAAAATAAAACAAAAATCTCTTTAGAATTATTTTTTAAACATATTAAATTTTTATTTTAATTATATTTAACATATGAAATTACAAATAAATATAAGAGAAAATTTGAAAAACATTTATACTCGAGTTTCAACCTAACTAAAATCTGGATTGGCTACACTTATCAGTATTCAACCATAAAATAAAACTATTTTAATTTATAAAATATTTCAAAGTGATTTTTATTCTGTACATAGCATGAATCATCATCTAATATAAAAGACTTTTTAAGAGGCTTAGAAGTGGGTTTAATTATTGTGGGGAATTTTGGATGAAACATTTTTAATAAACCGTATAAAAGAATAGGCAATGCTTGTAGAATGCTAGAGACAAGTCTTGTTGAATAAAACCAGTATGTGGTGGTGTGGGGTTTTATTTTGAATATTAGATCATCAAAACAAGTCTTGTTTTGGGGTTTAATACTTTTGGTGGTTACTTGATTTGAAACGGACTCCAATTAAGTTAATTATTAAACTTATGCAAACTCTCTTTCTTTATGCTAGAAATGTATTTTATTTCACAAGAGAATGACAGTAAAAGAATGTGAACCATCAAGTTCTTTTGATATTCTGATGTCTGTGTTTGCAAGACACCGCACAAGGCCATTCAACCACCTGAACCTTCGATTTCATCAGTCTTCAACTTGATTCGGTCTACAGTGAACTAAACCAAGCTTAGAACCTTCAGAATCGCTGTTAAGCAGCTAACCAGTTGATTTTATACAGTTTCAAATGTGAATTGGATTACACTCATTTAACAAAAGAAATTCATAACAAATTCTCATATATTCCTTTATTGACCACTTGCAAATTTCTTTTTGTTCTTTTGGATTACTCCTTTGCAACTTAATAACAACATTATATATATATATATATATATATATATATATTCTTGAATGATTTTTTTTTGAGGTTGTGATACAGCGCAATCACAATGACCGTCAATCAAACCACACAAGGTACAATCTTAACGGATGACATCATAATACACGGGTGGGCAGCATGGCAGTACGTACGAGTATATAAATACACGTTGTTGCTTCCTCATTTTTACGCAAATAGCAAACCGTACAAAACCGAAAAAAAAAAAAGAGAAAAACACAACGGATACATTTTGAGCTTTTATCTTCTGTAAACAATGGAGTCAGCAGCAGCGACGAATCCACCAAGAGGTGCAGGAGGAAGAAAAGGTAGAGATAGGAAGAAGAGTGTTAACATGTCTCTTAAGGCTGGTCTTCAGTTTCCTGTGGGTCGTATGGCTCGTTATTTGAAGAAAGGTCACTACGCTATTCGGTATGGCTCCACTGCTCCTGTTTACCTCGCCGCTGTTCTCGAGTATCTCGCCGCCGAGGTATAATCTTAGATCTCGTTTGTTTTCCTTAGATTTTGTTTTGTAAAAATGAGAATTAGGGTTTGTGTTACCGATTTCAATTGATTTTTAGGTCTAATATTTCTGATTGAATCTATAGATAATGAGATCTAACGAATCTATTTTTAGGTTTTTGAAATAGCTGGAAACGCAACAAGGGACAATAAGAAGAATAAGATAAACCCTAGGCATCTTTGTTTGGCAATAAAGAGCGATGAAGAATTGGGGAAATTGCTTAATGGAGTGACCATTGCTGGTGGAGGAGTTCTACCAAACATTCATCCAGTTCCTTTTCCCAAGAAATCTATGTAAACACATGGGAAGATTATGTTTGACGCCCTTTTGTAATGAACTAAATTTTCTGGGTTAATAAGAGCATATGTCTCTAATGAAATAAATCAAACTCAGAACCTTCATAATCTCGGTTAATCGCCTAAGAAAGATATATCTCTTCGCCTGAAGCGTTGTGGATTTAGGCGTGTCACGCCAACCTTCTGTCAATTGATTTCATTCAGTTTCAAATGTGAATTGGATTAAACTTATTTAACTAAAGAAAAACAAAATTCTCATATATAGTCTTGAATGACAATTTTTTGAAGTAAGATTCAAAACGAACAAAAAAACTCAATCATTTATAAGGTTTACTTATTTTGGGTATATTTATTTCATGCCATTCAAATTATTTTAAAAAGTTGAATAAACAACACATACAGAAAATATATTCAAAATTGGCAAAAAAAGATTCTCATGTTTATGTTACTTATTTTTTTCACACAAAAGTGGTTAAAATATTAATGGGTATAGTTAGGTACATTGAATAACTGAAAAATATAGAACATATATGTATTCAAAACACACACATATATATATATATAATATTTAATAGTGGAAGGAAAAGATCTTTCATGTTTATGTTAATTGTTTTTAAAGACAAAAATGGTTTAAAATTAATATGTATACTTAGATACATTGAATAACGAAAGAAATCTAGAAAAATTTGTATTGAAAACACATATATAGATAATTTATTCAAAATTGGAAGGAAAAAATTTTTCATGTTTATGTTAATTGTTTTTAATACAAAAATGACTCAAGCATTATTGAGTATCTAAATACATTGAATAAATAATATTTCATGTATATATGTATTCAAAATACATATATAGATAATATATTTAATATTGGAAGGAAACACATGTCATGTTTATGTTAATTATTTTTTAAAACAAAAATGGTTTAAACATTAACATTACAAGAAAATAGTTTAAACTTGATGGCCATATCTGTCAGAATTTCCTCGGAAATATTTTTTGCTGACGAATTTCCGACGTATACATTCGATCTGTTCTAAATGGTCAGAAATTGAGTTATTGTCAAAAATCCGTTGGTACTTCTGACAGATTTCCAATATCTTATATCCGTTAAAAATATGATATTTGGATTTCGTTGGAAAAAACCTATCGATTATTCGACGAAAAACCGTCGGTTTCATTTCCTACGAAATAACTGACGGATTTATGACGAACTGTATTCCGACAGATTTCCGACCAATTTCTGATGTCGTATTTCCAACAGATTTTTGACGGCTTACCGGTATCAGAGATCTGACAGATTTCCAATATCAGAGATCTGATGGATTTTCGATATTGGAGATCCTACAGATTATTGACGAAATGTGTTCCGACGGATTTCTGACATATTTTTTTCCAACGGATTTTTGACGGATTAAAAAGAAATTTTTTAAAAAATATATATAATTAAATATGAATATTAAATAAAATTATAACTAAAATTAAAATTAAATTAAAATAAAATTTAATATTATTTAAAACAAAATAAAAAATTATCTAAAACAAAATTAAAATTATTCAAAATTAAAAAAAAAATATGAACGCTGGAAATCTAAAAATTTATAATTCTTAGGAAGCGGTTGGAAGGAACGGAAGAAAGCATCCATTTGATCATGCATTGTTTTGAGCTATGGAGACGTGTTTTCTTTGATAGTCTCAATCTTGTCGTTGAGAGTTTCGATCTCAGCTGAGGATCTTCGTAAGCTGAGGATCTCTGTAAGCTGAGGATCTCCGTAATACTTTGAAGCTGTCGAAGATGGCAACGAATACTCCTCTGTAAGTCCAAAAATAGTGTTTTTAGACTTTGGAGTGACCAATGAAACAAAGAAAGTAAATCATTAGAAAAAAATTAAATCGATAAAAAAATGTTACTTACGACAAATTCGTTGATCTTACTGATCGGAACTTCGGTGCATGGAGGAGTTCCTTCAACAATCATTTGTGGTTGGAGAAACTCCTCTCCTACCCTTGTCACGTTCTCCACGATCTTTTGAGAAACCTGATCTTGAATTTTTTCTGTCTTGGGGTTGGTGTGCGCATCTTGTAGCAAAAAAAAAGATGCGAAGGTATGACACCTTCTTGACGAAACTGAAAAAAATTTAAAAGTTTCAGTAAGTTAATAAAGTGAAATAAAAATTAAGATTTAAAAAAACTTACCAGTTGTTGTTCCCGGTAAGCCTTGCTTGTTGCTTCCAAATTGTGAGTGGCAATTCTTTTACTCTTCCGGTCACTCTTCTTATTGGTTGATTGAGTAACCGATGTTGTCTGGGTTTTGTCCATCCTCCAATACTCAACTAACCTGTTCCATAGCTCCGGTATCCAACCAACTCCCTATAAATGTCATTCCGATTCCACATTTTCTTCCACTCATTCAGCTTCCTTGAGTACACCTTTGATGCCTTAGCATCGAACTCACATCTGACCCGAGGCATGAGATCTCTATCCCAAGTAAAATCTTACTGCAAAATAAAATGGTTAAACATAAGAACTTACCAGAAAATCAATTATCATAATTCTAAAAACTTGAAATTTTAATGTTAAAAATGAAAAGTAAAGCATACCGCAAATTGGCAAAACCAAATATCACGTTCAGACAGTGTTATTAGGGAGTATGTCGCATACAGACGCTGTAACATTCCGTTGAGCATACGGTTGATGGACTTCGTTATCCCATTATGGGATATATGGAACCTATAAAACAAAATTAATTGTAAATTGTTAAAAAAAAATAAATAAAAAAATAAAAATCTAGAAAATAAATTTACCAAGTGTTGAGAAACTTCGTTTTTCGGCCAGGTTAAGAAACAAAATCCTTGATGCTCATCTGGATTGGAGCGGAAGCCGCTGGATAAGTAGATGAAGGAGATTAGGTCTCCGAAAGAAGAATGGAGTGGTTCATACTAGCTCCATGGCCATATCTCTACCCACCCGTCTTGGAAGTGGATATATGAAATCGACAATAATGCATGAAAATGAAAACAAAAAATGTAATTAAAAACATATAGAAATAATCATCTAAATATCTAAAAGTTTTTACAAGTTCATAAAACTTTATGAAAAATTAAGAAAATCTTTAAAACAATTCTAAAAATTGATAAAAATTGTTAAAAATCTTAAAAATTCTAAAATTATAAAAATATTTACAAAAAGCTAAAAACAATTATAAAACTACAAAAATAATAATAATAATAATAATAATAATAATAATAATAAGGGAAAATAATTTTAAAAATATTAAAATATTTATAAAATTTATAAAACTAGAAAATTAATTATAAAATTTTTGAAAATAGAAAAATATAAAATATAAAAAAAATTATAAAAACTATAAAAATAATTATAAAAATCTAAAAACAACTATAAAACTATAAATATAAAAACAATTATACAAAATTTATTAACTAATTTTATTAGAAAATAAAACAATTCAATATAAAAATCAAATAAAAAACCATGATATCATTTATAAAAACCTAAATTTACATTCCAGTTCACTAAAAACCTAAATCTTCAAAATAAAACACTAAATCTTCATTCATAAACACTAAATCTACATTCCAATTCACTAACACTAAATTCTAAATCCTAAATCTAAAACTCAAGATTTTAATCAACTAAAAAACTTTCGAAACTTACATATTTGGTCGGTTTGGATCCATTGAGGAAGTTTGAGACGAAAATTGGAAGATTTGACGGAGATTTGGAGATTTTAGATATTTTAGCGATTTTAGGAGAGTTTAGGAGATTTTAGAGATTTTTGCAAATGGTTTTGTGAAGAAGACCATTGGGTATATAAAAAAAATTTTCCGATGGATATATCGCTCTCTCACCTCTATCATCATGCCGTGCCACATGTCTACTCTTAGTAGACACTTCCGATGGAAAATAATATTCAGCAAAGTGGAAGTTTTTTCGTTGAGGCTCTGTGTGACAATAGATCTCTCAACTTTTCTTAAAATTTTAACTTTTTTCTTGAGGTGGAACATGTAACGCTCAAAAGGATACATCCAGCGATATTGAACAGGACCTCCAAGTGCTGCTTCTCGTGGGAGCTGGTTTGGAAAATGTTCCATAACATCAAAGAAAGACGGCAGAAATATCTTCTCAAGATTACAGAGGATAACCGGTATATTATCCTGTAAATTGCGGATACTCTCTACTATAAGTGTCCTCGTGCATAAATCTCGAAAGAAAGCACCAACTCCTACAAAACACAATAAACAATAACAAATTAATATGGATACATATGCTACAGAAATGGTTGATTAACATTATGGAAGTAATAATATATATATTTATATATACAATTGCTTCGTGGATGTTTTTTTTAAGAAGATGTTCAAAAGAAAATGGAAGAAGACGCTGCATCACAACATGACAATCATGACTCTTCATTCCAATAAACTTCCATTTGGCGGAATCCACATAATTACGCAGATTAGATACATATCCATATGTGAATTTTTACATCGTCGCGAATCCAATCGAAAAATGCTTATTTCTTAGCTGCGTCTAACCGGTAGGCAGGTATAGGACATCTACCATTAGCCATAATATGAAGAAAACTCCGAGAACAAATATGTGGCAAGTCTAATCTAGACTTCATATTTTCTTTTGTCTTCCCTTGGATGCTTAAAACAATGTTCATGATGTTGTCAGAAAAGTTCTTCTCAACGTGCATAACATCTAGATTGTGTCTCAACAAATGATCTTTCCAATAAAATACTCTTTTTATGTCAGGTATGAACTTCAACAACACCGTCAGTTGGATCATGCCCATTACCCCCCCCCACAGTAAGGAGTTCTCTCAGCGCCAAAATCTCTTAACTGCTCTAATATACAACGTCCATCAATCTCTAAAGTGTACATTCAAACACTTGCTTGTTCTTCGTAAACAATGTTCTAGACCGACGATAAGGATGATCACTTGGTGAAAACTTTCTGTGACAATCAAACCAACACGTCTTTCTTCCGTGCTGTAATTGGAATGCATCAGTGTTGTCTTGGTCATACGGGCATGATAATCATCCATGAGTTGTCCATCCAGATAACATAACATATGCTGGGAAATTGCTTATGGTCCACATAATAACCGCACATATCTTGAAATTATGTTGCAATAAAACATCAAATACTTTAACCCCATGCTTTTATAGCATTTGTAACTCATAGATCAATGGCTGAGTGAATAAATCAATTGACCTCCTTGGATACTCTGGGCCGGTAACTAGCGCGGAGAGGAACAAAAACTCTCTACACATGCACAAAGATGGTGGCAAATTATAAAGTGTTACAATTACCGGTCACAATGAATATTGTCTTCCACGTTTTCCAAATGGGTTAAAACCATCTGTAAATAATCCGAGGTATATATTTCGTCGTTCATACGCAAAATCTGGATACATTGATTGGAAATATTTCTACGCTTCTGCGTTCGAATGATACGTAATCTCTTCATCTTGACGATGTTCTGCATGCCATCTCATTGTCTCTGATGTGCACTGAGATTGATATAACCTCTTCAACCTCTCTGGTAATGGTAAATACCACATCCGTACATAAAATTTTGCAACGATTTCGTGACGAATTAACATCTTAGTTTAATCATTGCATTTTGGTCGTAAAGCATTGCAACGTTGTAGTGACGATTTTACATCATCTCCGGTCATAAATTAGTCATTAAACTTTTCGATGAAATTGTGATAGAATAACTTGTCGTATATTTATGACGACTATGAGATTACTTTGTTGGTGTAGCGACTGATATAATTATTTGAATAATATGGTGAAAATATTTTAATTTGAATAAATATTTATTTTAGTTTTAACTATTTATTAAATTTGTCATAATTAAAAGTAAATTCATCAAAATATGAAATTCAAATTGTATTAAACCGAAAACATAAACAAATACAAATCTAAAAATTATCCGGGTTAAAGGAAAACATGTACGGAGGAAATCTGGTAGGTGCATGGGGTTGACGACCACGTGGTTGCGAAAGATGTTCAGGAGTTCGAGTCGACATTGATGGAGTAGACATGGGATTCTAAAATTTTGGATCTTGGCTTCGGATCCAGGTGACGGCCTCATGCAAAGTAGACTGTGTGTCTTGATGTCGATTGACTTATGCTTCGTACTTAGCCCTTTGCAACTCATTTTTAGCCGCTTGGTCTTCGATCATCTTTTGTGCAACAAGAAGTTGTTCTTGTAAAGAAGCAAGAGTTAAGTTATTGCTTGACGTACCTTGCCGGTTGTTTTTCCCGTATATGCACTTCATACTCTCAAGACCATAAGGAGTTCTCCGCTTGTCGGGGATAGAAGACTACAAAATTTTAGAAATTTAATTAGAAATCAAATATTATTAACTAATGAAAATATTATTTACATGTAGAAATATGGCGTTTAGCTCATCTGTCGAGAGATGAGGCGGTTCCAAACTCTCTCCTCCGTTAGTGCCTATTATCTGAGATAGCATATCCTATACGTGCTTGTCAAAATTTTCGCATATTTCTTTGCCTTCATATCCATATACGTCCCATCGGGTCGAGTATGAGTCTTCTGAAAAACTTTCCAACGTTATGTATACGACAATATGATTTTTAGTCTTCTAAATGTTTGTGTACACCTAGTCCGCCATGTGTTGAGTTTCTAGAGTTTGATGCTTTGATGCTCCTTGATTACGCATACTCTGTTTCCTAGTGAGCGCACATCAATCCCATACCTCAGCCCCCATCCACAAAGGATGCTCCCCACCTTTGACTTGATTTACCATCCTTCTTATCCTTCGTCCACAAACTTTATCAAACTCTTCTGTAACCAACTCTGTAATCGTTGGTTCCCAATTATAACGACACTGGAAAAATATATTTGAAATTAAATATAGGAATAAAATATAAATAAAAATATTAAACTTATATTATAATATTTACAGAAAAATAGATGAAATATTGATCTTGTTTCCATGGGGGCGTGCATGACCAATTATAATATGGTCCGTCAAATTTTTTCTTCAAATTTTCGAGATAACACGAGGTACAATTCTTTTGTCGCTCTCAAACCTATAAAGAAGATAAAATTTCAAACGACTTTAACGTATCTCATGCTCTTGAGTGTATATTGGTTATTGCAACACATACTAGGCGTAGAGATATAAGTTCAAACGACTTTAAATTTTTTGAGTGTATCATGTTCCATCATTTCAACGTATTTCATGTTCGAATACACTATGAGTGTATCATATATAGTAAAAGCCTTAAGTATTAGTATCAATTATTAGGCGTAGAGATATAAGTTTAAACGACTTTAAAATACCTCTCAAAAGGGTGAAAACATTCACAATTTCGCAACACATAAATATGTGCAGATTGATAATCTTCATCTGATAACTATATTGATTTTGGTTTTCCACTAGGCCGACTAGCATGAGTAAATATTGCAGGTAGACCTGCAAAATTAACCATCGATTACGAAATATGATACGTAGGGACTTCGGGTTCTTCAAATCGGGTTGACTTGCAAAGTTAACTATCGATTGTTAATTTCTTATATATTATATATTTGAATATTCAAAGAATACATCGTATGCCATAATGTGCAAATATAAACAGACTTATGTTTTGTATGTATAATCGCTTCAAAATAATGCTCTAAAAATGAAATTTTATCATTAATATACACCTTCACAATCAATCATACCGCATATTTCTTGTTCTTTGTCTTGCTTTTGAGATTTTTTGAAAAATCTCTCGAACGGATACATCCACCTATATTGGACTGGACCACCGAGCTCAGCTTTGTAAGGTAAATGGATCGGAAGGCGCTTCATTACATCAAAAAAAGATGGGAGAAAAATCTTCTGCATTTATAAAACTATTTGTTATATTATAAAAATATTTAACCATTGGTTTATCAAAATAAATGTACTTCCACGTTTACCTATATTTCAAGATGTACATCTCGCGGAAGAAGTTCCAAAAATATGAAAAGAAATATTATTTCCATGAATACATAACAGTCATGACTTTTCATACCAACAAATTTAGATTCATCTAAATCAGCACAAGTAGCTAAGTCGGCAGAGTACCCATCCGGAAATTTGACATTAATGATGCTTAATACATAAAAATAACCGAGTTTTCACGACTTTTGTCAATCTGAATACTGGAAAAAGAGTTTTGCCACTGTTATCGAGATGCAATTCAGATTGGGCACAAAATTTGTGCAGATATAAACATGACTTAACATAATCATTTGATATATCTTTAATGTTTCATCAATGTATGCATGGAGTTATCAAAAATCTTCTCAATATGTATAATATCCATATTATACCGCAAGTTTAGATCTTTCTAGTAAGACGACTCCAAAAATATGTTTTCTGTGTGCCAGTTATGTCACTGCCCATACCCTAGCTTCCTTGGATCATGCCCATTACCACCGCATTTTCCAGTTTAGGATGGATTAATTTGCATAATTATCTCGTGAATTTTTGAACCTATATAATAGGTGGATGGTTCATCATTCACTGCATGCTTCCCTTTCAAAATTTTACTTTTATTTTTCATAGAGTGATTTGGATCCAAAAACCTTATATGGTAATCAAAATAACACGACTTCCTCCCATTAGACAACCAAAATACCTTTGTATCTTCCATACATATAGGACACGATAATCTACCGTGTGTTACCCAAACTGACAACATACCATATGCAGAGAAATCACTAATAGTCCACAATAACATAATCTTTAATATAAAATTATGAATCCTTGAGACATCATACGCTTCCACCCCAATGTTCCATAGACCCTTTAACTCCTTAACAAGTGGTCTTAAGAAGACATACATGTTTGATCGTGGATGATTAGGCCCAGAATTCAAAATTCAAGTGGTCTTAAGAAGACATCTGAATATGTACTCATTTTTCATACGCATACCAGCTGGTAAGTTATATGGAGTTAAATTCACAGGACATAATGAATGGTTGCGAGACATACCAAGTCCATCCAACAATCATATCGAGGATCACGGATGCTACAAAATCATACAATTGTTTTTACAGACATCAATTGTATAAAATAAGAGAACTAAATTTCTCATCAGTTTTTCCATTTTGTAATATGAACCAATTGCCTGATTTCCATAAGGCAAATACTCAATAAACAAGTATGTCCACGAATCAACACATTTATCAGCCATGTTGAAATCAGACTTGTTGTTTGTGAATCTAGTGGCCAAAGATAGTTGTAGGTGACCTTCTCGACAACCCTCATACAATGGCATGTTAGATGACTCTAACATATTGAAAATTTTATGTGCTTCCGAATTAGGTGGTTCATCAGTATTAGAACCACCTTCATCAAATTTGTGACTAGTTTTGTGGTTTTCAGGAAATGAATCATTCACCAATGAGATAAAAGTATTATCTAAATTCTTATCCCCAATATTCAATCTACTTCCATGGTCATCACTATACTTCCTTCCACCTAAATCAACATTATTCTCTTCTATGTGACAATACCAAACATAATAATTTAGCATAAACCCACAGCTTAAAATATGGTTCTATATTTTACTATATTTCAATATTTTGTTATTTTACATAACACATTTTAAATTGTCACTTAAAATGCAATATGTCCATCATATAATTAGGTGATTAATTATTCATTACAACAGATAGTTAAACTCGAGCTTTCATTTAGTACCCTACATCCCATCTTTTGAGTCTGGAATAGTCGTCATCATTAAAATTTCTTCATCTTCATCTTCTGTCATTTCTCATCATCTTGTTGATTACCATTGTTCTGAACCATTTGATTGTTTCCTATTATCTAATAAAGAATATGTTTACAATATAAAAACTTAAATTCGACGTATTCTTATTAAATAAACACTGACTTATTTTTTAATTTTTTTATCTTAACAATGTTTTTTGCACTTATGTTAAGATAACAAGTCATTCCTACAATATTACAAATGGCAACCTTGAAAATAAATAAATAAGTCAGTAATTTCTTAAATGTCTAACAAATTTGGCAAAAATAATTTGTTATTAGAATATAACTACATATATATATATATATATATATTGTCAAGACTAATCTAACTTTTCAAAGTATCATCACACCACCGACTCCAACTACTTGTAAATTCTCTTCATTCTCGAAAACTTTCCTATGAATCGAAGTGTTAATCGTCTCAGTCGGATCCTTTAGAGTTATCATGACATCTCCGTGGCTTGGATTATGAGTAATTATTATAGGCTTATGAGTACTTTAATTAGTCGTGTATATATAAATTACAGGCAAAATACATTGTTACCTTTCTTCCACCTCTGAAATGAATATATAACTGAATTTATGGTTGTCTATAAAGGTTCCTCTCTTTCCAACTGCTTCGATTCTGAATATCAGTGCAAAATATTTTTTTATTTTTTAGTATTTTATAATCGTCTTAATTTATTATTGTAACTAGTCTAAAAAATTATTTTACCATATCTCACAATGTAATCAATGGTAAACGTCTAACATACTTCCTTAAAATCGGTATCATACGGAGTTGGTTCTACAAAAAATTCACGAAGAAAGTCTTGAGTTGTTTTAGGTTGTGCATTTTCAGCAGTCAAATTATTATCTTCTTTCTTTTTTCGTTCTCTCGCAAGTTTAATAGGTCGGAGTACACCAGGAATTATATGTCCAGCGCTTTAAAATTGTTGATAAGAAATTAGAACATGGTTAGGTCCTTCAACACAATTGATGTGTTCATGAGGAATACTCGAAGAACCCATATCATGATTTCTGGAACTCGATTCATGGGTTGCCTGCCAATAATCATATAGAGTTTGACTCCTTTCCGGAATATTATTATCATCATTAGACATAGTACACATTGTAAATGTGATTTGTTAATTTTTGATGTATCTCTTATGTGATCTTTGCATTACATATATAGATATTATTTTCCGAGACATTTCGAACAAATTTACCGTAGTTTTTAAAAAATATGTTTAATCACAATATTTAGGTACACCAACCATTTACGCATTTACAATGTATTTCACCCAAAATTAGGTACACCAACCATATACTATTATTTTTTCTATTTTTATGAATTTTTAGTTTATAGATCTCAATCACTACTTTTTACAAATGATTTTTATATCTAATTATATTTTATAAAAGGAGTCGCAAACTAGTAGCAAATGTGCTAGCATTTTGCGACCGCCAAGTGGAAAAAAAATTCCAACCTATGGGAATCCAACCCTGAATATCAAGTCTTGGTAGATTATAGATCTGTTGCACACTACCAATGTTTCACATAACTTTTTCGGTATTTGTTTACAAAAACTATTATTTGTCCACTAGATTTTATACATAATGTTAATTGACACATAAGATTTTAATATATTCATTATATATTTATGTGCGTACTTATTAATCAAAATTGAGATAAATTTTATATTTTATTAATTATTACAATAATAAAACATAATTACAAAACATATATGTTATTCTCACACCAAATTAAAACATATCAGTTTATAAGCTAATTACTTATTCATTATAACATATATAAACTCAGTAATATTTTTATTTAGCTTAACACTTGCTATCACTGATAGAATTAGTGATTCATCTCAAACTTTTCAATATGATAATGACAATATTCATAATTGTCATTCTGAAATTTACATGTATCTTCATATGATGGCTCCAAGTAATCAGGTGGAGGGTTGAATGGAGAATGAAGCACATTGAAATTAAACTGATTGGCAATTTCAGTAACGTCTAGGTTCTCCGACGGTTCTTCTGGTCATTATGCAAATCCATCACCTATCGCATATCCTTCCCTTTGAGTCCACTGAACTTCACAAACTAATAATTGAGTGGTTGTGAGTGAAATGTTATCTACTGATTGGTGGGTGATTGGTTGCCACAATTATTCATTTTGCATCTCTGACTCACATGAAAATTGAACGTCTTCACGTTCCTATTTTGCGACAAGTTGCGGCAATTGAAAATAGGTAACATCATCATAACTAAGCGATTTAAGGAATCCGAAACTTGGTTTGGTGAAAATCCCGACATTTGATTTTGTGTGTTATTTATATTTTACATATAAATATGATCATGATTATCGTATATATAAATATGAAATATGACGAAAATACAACTTATTTCAAACTAAATAACAATGAAAATTTATAGTTGTTAAAATTAAGTACATTTAATTATGGATAAACTATGTGCCATCAAAACCATATGTAAAAAAATACAAATGCAAATCTGCTATTCTTTTGCGATGCCATTCGATCTATGCGACGAAATTAAAAAGTCTAAGCAGTGTCTTTGCAATGTCTGCATGATGTTGACGCCCATCCTTTCTCTCTCCCGTCTTTTCAGGCTTTTGATCTTGCCGTGTATTTTTGTGTTCCTTTCCGGCTTTTGACTCGACTTAGTCGAAGTTTATTTCTGCTTTTTGGTTCATTTACGGTGTTCGTCCTGGCTTGGTCTAGTTTAGTTTTATGTCGTCTTACATCGGCTTTTTTCTAGCTTTCAATATTTTGTTTTCTAGTTATGAAGGTTTGCTTTTGGTTATGGTTTTTGAAGATGTCATCGCTCAATAAAAAAGCCTAATCAAAATATCTCTAGGTTTAACAAGTTCATGGTGATATTTGGACTGAGGATGAAGAATGATTTGATGGTTGATCGTGTTATAAAAAGCAATGAATTAGAAAGAAGATGATAAGTCCTCATTTTTTCAATAAAATTGATACGTGATTTGGAAGATGAGGATACTCGTAATATTAGCTAATGGCTTGAAGTTGTGGATGAAGACTCTTTCTGAATGTAAATGACCTAGAATCTCTGAGTAATAGACATCTCGACTCTTTTTTCCATCTTTCTCGATTCTGTTTTGGCTAATTGTTGTGATTGAATGACATGTACCTATCTAACTGTTTTGGTTTACGTCTATAATTTTTTGGTTTACCTGTGTGTAATGGGTATATCGAAGTATAAGTTTTTTAGCCATTTTCCCTATATATAATACCCAACATTGGTAGCTCCACAAGCAAACTCGGCGACCTCAATAAATGCGAGAACCAAGGTCCGAGGTTCGAACATCGAGAGTTGGGGAAGATAATTTTCATCCTAATAGAGTATTATCAAATGCTGCTTGAGGACCTAGTAAGGCTATAGGTCAAAGGCTTAAAACTTTTTAGTTAACAAACAAATTTAAAACAAAACTTCAAAAAGAAAAAAAAAATAAATACAAAACTGAAAACCCAACCATCTAGTTGAGAAGAAACCAATACACTTCTGTTACAAACTTTGTACTCATCATTCAGTTCAATACACCTTGGTTATGAACTTATGAGCACGAACACGACAGATACCCTGATTATAATCGGACTGGTTTTGGTAGGGAACACAATTCCGCAGTTTGACAGCAAAATGAAATTCCATGATTTTGACAAAAAATGGGATTTTAGCGGGAAAATACAGAAAAACATGGTTTTAATGGAAAAATGTGAATTACGAGTTTGGCAGAAAAACTTAATTCTGCTGTAATGGCAGGAAAACAAAATTTCATAATTTTTGCGGAAAAATGTGATAATATAATTTTGCGAAGAAAACACGATTATAAATTAGGGGTGGGCATTCCGGTTATGGTTTGGTTACGGTTTGGTTTATTCGGTTTTTCGGTTTTTCTGTTTGGTAGAAAATGAAACCATTTAGAAACCGATTGAAATACGGTTTGATACGGTTCGGTTATTTCCGGTTTATAGTTTAACGGTTTCATTAAAACTAAAACCATATAAAAACCATAAGTAGTTCGGTTCGGTTTGGTTCGGTTTCGGTTTCGGTTTCTGTAAATTGTTCCATGATTTAAAGAAAAAACAATAAAAGAACATATGTAGAAACTAAAAAAAAATATGAATCTTAGAAAGCCACACAAAGACAATAAAAAAGTAATATGACGAATTAGGAAGTTCGAAAAGATAGAAATAATAAATCCAAATTGTAAATATAAAACAAAAAACGTAAAAAACTTCTATCATCATCATGATTGTTCACATATTCACATTGTTCATGAATCTCTTGTCAACACATTAAAATAAATCAACAATAAAAATTAACATATAAGTTCTAAATAGTTAACAATATAGCTTATGATGTGGCTTATAAGAACAATTCGATGAAACTCGTAAAATATGAATGAATAGTAAAAAATCCAAAACATAATCTTTTTAGGTTTTTCTTAAATCTTTCTTTAATTTCTTTTGTGCAATCATTTCTAAGATATATTTTCAAATTTCTTTAAATTTAATTAACCGAATTAGCTAAGTATATATCTAAGTATATATAAATAAAAAAACCAAAAAAACCGAACGGTTTTACGGTTTTAAACCGAAACCGAACCGAAACCAAAATAATTTTATAATAGTAACCAAACGGGTTTTTAAGCAAAACCGAAACCTAACCGAAACACTCATTTATGGTTCGGTTCGGTTCGGTTTTTTCGGTTACGGTTATTATGCCCAGCCCTATTATAAACTAAAATAATGAGTAGACGGATGTGAATGAGTTTAAATGGGTCAATGTTATTTTGATGGATTTAAATGGATTGTAGTTTTAAATGGGTTTAAAATGGTTAACATTTAAATGGACTGGGTTTGTTCAAATTAACATCCTATGATCGGTGGTAAGAATCCTCATCCTCCAGTGAAACTCCACCAAATGCAAAGATATGTTTTTCCCCAGTTAACACTTTTAGAATCAAATTTCTATCATGATTTTCTGAAAACATAGAAAACGAATAGATAAGACAAGGTAGACAGACATAAAAAGTCCTGCAAAACATTTAGACCATTCCCTTTTGAGAATCCATACAGCAACCACAATGCTTAAGAGGATTCAGTCCCTTAACTAAAAACAGAACTGCTTCTGTTTCCTCAGCAACAACGTCCTTTAACTCCAAAGGTTGAACTATCTACCTGTGATGGTTTCCCCAGTACCATGTCCGATACCATTTCCGCTGTTCCTAGAGCCTAAAACGATTTCAAGAAATCGGGAATCATTATCGGGTTCTTGAGAAACGTTTTAGAACATTATGATGAAATCTTCCTTACCATGGAAAGTCCACCTCCTTCGTGTCCAGCTGCTAAGTAAAGGTTTTGTAATCCGGGCACGGAACCTATTACTGGCTTCCCATCAGGCACTACGATCGATTAAAAGACAAGTTCAGGTTTTGTGATCATTCCAAAAGCTAGTTTCAACCATTGTTTGGAGCATTAGAGGCATAAACTCACTGTAAGGGCGTAACCCGACTCTCACTTTTCTGTTACGGATAAAATCTTCAAGGGAAATATCTTGTAACTTGGGGAAGAACTCTGCTGCACGCTCCCATATGCAGTGGATGATAAACTCATCCGCTTCAGTGTCAAACCCAACAAACTCACGGCTGCTCCCTGAAACTCAAACATGGATTATACTGGTTTAAGGGTTTAAGAGTTGACATAGATTGATGAAATTATAAGGAAACAAAGATTACCAAGCACAAGGTTTCCTGTTGTGTTCATTGTGGCTGTCATGGAAATAGAAAGCATCCGCTCCTCGACATCCGATCCTGGAGCTGAAGCACTTTGATGATCCGCGTAACCAGCCTCCATTATCCCGTGATTTAAATGGAACAAATCAAAATTCTCTACCACAAGAAGATGCCCCTGCAAGGAATAAATATGGATACTGCATTTCGAATATACCAAAGCAGTTCATTTCCAGACTCTTCATAATTAAGAAGCTAGCAGAAGATCAACTCAGACAAATAAAGATATAGTTTTTTCTCTTGTACAATAACATCCTCAAGATCTCAGCTTGCAAGAAATTCTAAACCTCCTTATATAGAGATTTTAAATGCCGAACTTTTCGTGCTGGCAGAGAATAATTACGGGAGTAAATAAAAAACAAAAATGAGCAATCAGATGAGAGTTCAAACCTTTCTTGGCTTCACAGGAAGGTCCATCGAAATGTTGCAGTCCTTAAGCAATTCATGCATCAGAGATCCACTCCAGCAACCAGCAGCTACTATAGTAGCCTTCTTACCATACAAGTTGCGTTTCAAAGTCTGAACACCTGCAACCTCGTTGCTACGCCCATCAGACCTGAATAGAAGATATTATTAACATACTAATAAAACTCTAGCAGAAAAACAATTAATAGTGTGCATTGAAGATTCACAAAGAGTAGGATTAACTTGTTTTTGGTATAAAAATTAGGAGATTTGTGTAACGTCGATCCATAGATTAGAGAATGCAATGTTATTCTCTATTTCAGAAGAGTTCTGATTCAGCTAAACAAAGATTAGCAACCTTATTAAACCTGTAACTGGTTCATGATAGAACTCTGCATATCTTCCTTGCGTTGCAAACTCCCTGTTACCCTGAATAACTTACAAAAACCTAAGTAAACCACAAAAGAAAAGAGTCAGACGAGAAATTAAACTATCCAGCAGAAATCAAGCAAACCTTCTCGATATAAGCAACAGCACGATGAGCATCCAACTGCGAATCATCAGGAAGATACGCAGCCCCGCTATCATCATCCACAAGAACCGCAGGTTCCTTTAGAAACAAATCAGCACTTGACAAATACTCAGCTCTCAACCCAGCTTCAGATAACTCATGGACCTTTTGCTTCAGAGCAACACATTCCTGAGAGGTCTTTCCAATGAGCAAGCTCCCTACACATGACAACAGAACTATATAATCTACAAGAAACTCACCATTCGTGGAACATGAAGAAACTAACATTACCAAATAAAGAACCCAAACAATGGTGTAAAGTGGAGAAACTTTATAAGAATCAAGCCAAGAAGATTGTGTATTCTCCCAATTCTAAACAAACGGAAGTGATGGTAACAATACTGAACTATATCATCATCTACAAGAAAATTGCCATTCATGGAACACGATGAAACCAACATTGCCTAAAAAAGAACCTAACAATGGTGAAAAGAACCCAATTGGCTAAAGTGAGAAACTTTATAAGAATGAGCCAAGAAGATGTCATATTCGCCAAATTCTAAAAAAGGAAGCGATGATAACAACACACTGAACTATATCATTATCTCCAAGAAACTCATCATTCGTACAACACGATGAAACTAACATTGCCTAAAAAAGAACCTAACAATGGTGTATAGAACCCAATTGGCTAAAGTGGGAAACTTTAAAGGAATCAATCGAAGAAGATGTCACATTCACCAAATTCTAAACAAAATCGAAATGGGGAATAAGAAGAAACCTGTCTTTTTCCAACCAAGCAACTCTTCAGGATCAAAACCTTCATCATTTAAGCTATCAGCAAGGTTATGCCAAAGTTGATGGCTTCTCATAGTCAAATCCCATACAGCACTACCTGGTTTCTTATGTGTCATCCATATATAACCTTGCCCTGAATTTAAAAATCAAAACTTTCATGTTAAACTCAACTTAATTTCACTTCATAATTTCCGATTTTTGTAACAGAAAGAGTTATACATTACCGGCACCAGTGGCGCCGGAGCAAGGGACGGCTTTATCAACAACTGCAACAGATAGATCGGAGCCTGTAAGGAATTGGTGAGCTATGGTTAAGCCGATGATGCCACCACCAACAACGACTACATCGAAGGAGCTGTTAGAAGCTGTGACACGAAGTGATCGAGAAGGTCTATGTTGGGTTCTCCTAGTGAAGATTTGAGATGAAAATGGAGAGGTGTGGTGTGTTAAAGAAGTGGGTGATTGAGTGAAGAAGATTGAAACCATTGGAGTGCGGATTTTGGTATCGTAGAGGTTGTGAAGTTGAGAAAGTCAACGCCAGGGGGTATAATGTAAGAATTGGAACTTTCAATAGAACTTTGGAATTTATTGAACTCTAAATGTTTATTAACTATATTAGATTAAGGCTTCAATTGTTTACCGGTATTGGGTAAGGCTTCAATTCAAATTCTAATTAGCCCAAAACATTGTCAGATTAATCCATAACTTTGAGAAGAAATATTTTTTTTTCTTTTCTTTTTTTTTTTCTGCATAACAGAATTTGTATATCAAAGAACCAGAGCCAGTCCAACAATATCAAAGACCCTAAACAAGATTCAAAAAAATTGTCGACATAATATTAAACTTTTTCAACTCCAAACTAAAAAAACTGAGGTTTCACTTTTAAGTAACAGCATAAAAAACATACAACATCAAAACAAACAAAAAACTAAACCAAGATATAGAGTCATAGAGGAAAAAAATACATAAGTCTCAACTCACTAAAAACTAAATACTAAGTAAATATGATTCTTCTTGTATTCTTTTCCGCAAAATCATCAATCAAAGTCACGTAATCAATCTTTTCAAGCATGACTCTCTCAATTGATAATATGCCTAATCCATTCAACGTATCTTGTGACATGTATATATACATGATCATTATTTCTGAATATTAGCAGAAAATCAATGAAATGCATATTAACAACTGAGCACATAGCACGTTAACAACTTAAACATCAATGTAGTTTTTAATTCAAAAACATTAATGTAGCTTTTCTTAAATTGGAACTAACTCGAGCAGTTTTTAGTAGTCGTTTGACATTATTTGTATTTGACAAAATTAGAAATTACAAAATCTCAATAACTTCCAATTTCCACAAGTACAGACACACACACAGTTCAGTCGATTCATCAATTTCCATATCAGACATGCTGGACAATGATTAGGCTTCAAGGCTGCTCAACATTAATTAACAAAAACAGAATTATCCAATATGCTAATTGCGTATATGCATAAATGTTCAGTGATAAGTTGAATCGTATAAGTTATAACATCATATTCATAGAGCAAGGATCAAGTACAAAAATTAGTGTACAACAGAATCGTAGACTTTGTAGTTAAAAGGAAGACCATCATCTCTCAAAATTGCACATGACATACCTATTACGATAACAACACCTCCTTCAGTCCTTCTCCTTGACTCCTCTTTCATAATCACCAAGTAAAACAAACAAGTGCTTATGTGATGTCTTCTTAAATCACAAACAAACAATATCTTGTAGAGACGAGTAATCAAGATTTTAGCTGATAAAAGTTTTGGTTGCTAAAGTATTGAATAGTGAAGAGTTAAATTTTTTGAGAAAACCTAATTGATGTTTAATCGTAAAAAGAGGAAGATCAACAGTTTTAGTAACTAAAAATAAATCAAAACTAAAAGGAAAACAAAATTTTGGGCTTAAACTTGAGTAAAGAGTTTTTTTTTTTACCCTAAGTCCTTGTTTATGTGGTTTATGCCACCGGCCGGGCTGCAAAGAACACTCTAACTACTTGATAATTTAATTTTAAATGGTTGATCAGGGCGTCTTTTAACACGTGCAAACGATTAAATAGAACTTTGATCAAAACAAAAAATTTAAGAAAATTTTAAATCTATATATATATAACCTTAAACTTTTTAATATACATATAAATGTGCTTATAATTTAAAAAAAAAAAACTATTTTACCACATAAAATATACTTTAATAAAAAAATTGAACATTACAAATAATTTGACACGGTTCTGTGGTTGATTGTGTTATGATATAAGAATCTACTTCAGAACACATTTTGTCATTGTTTATTCTAGGGGTGGGAAAAAAACGTACATGTGTACCTGACCCAAAAAATCGCACCCGATCCGAAAAATAGTATCCGAATCTGTTCTATACTCGACCAAATTATTCAATTGGGTATGAAATCTCTCAACCCGAAAATCCGAACCCGAACGAAAACCTAAAAATACATAACTATCCATAGGAAAATACTCTAATTCGAGGATTCTATCCTATAAATGTGAAAAAATTTATGTGTAATATACACAAATTGAGCTGAATCCGAACCGAAAAATCCAAAAAACCGAAAAATCTAAAAAACCAAAAACCCGAAAAATCCAGAATCCGACCCGAACCTGACCCAAAAACCAAAAAAACTCGAAAAACCCGACCTGAACCCGACCCAAAAACCCAAACCCGATCCGAAAACCCAAAAAAAATCCAAGAACCCCGAATCAGAACCCAAACCGAATCAATACCCAAATTTTCTGGGTTTTTTCGGATTTCAACTCTTATACCGAACCCAAAATTTTTTACCCAAACCAAATCCGAACTCGATACCCAATTGCCCACCCCTAGTTTATTTCACTTGACCCGTTCATATCATCATCTTCAATTGGAGCCAACAATTGAAATCTACACCACAATTTAAGTCAATGATGACACCATAATTCTAAATAAAGAATTAACAAAACAAATAATAATTTGGGTTGATTTCATAAAATTTCTTTGAGAAAAATGTCAAAAAATCTTCAAATTTCAGAAAATGTTGAAAAAAAATCTTCAACTTTGTATGCCGACTTTGGTTAACTTTCTATTTTAATCACAAATTTAGGTTGATTTTACCAAATTAGTTAAATCGTTAAGTCGTCTAATAGAACAAACTTCGTCTATGAATAATTAAAAATAAAATGAAGTAAAAAAAATTCTTAAAAAAATTTATGTTGTCATAAAATATTATTTTTAAAAACACAAATGATGGGAAATTCAACTAGCGTATTAAGAAACAAAAACTAGAGAATGCAAAATAATAAAAACTATATATAATTTATGTAATGTTAATATTTGCAGTATTATTTTTTGTAATATTAAGTTCATTAATCAAAAAATTATTCTCAAAAATTTATATTACCATATTATATTAGATACAAAGAGGACTAAAAATGCTTATTTAAAAAAAATGGTGAAATATTTTACCAACTTTATCTGGTTGAAAAAATGCTCAACTTTTGTTGATTTTCCATTTTAATCGCTAACTTTTGTTGACTGTTAAGTCGTCTGGCGGGACAAGACAAACCGTTAGATGATTTAACAACGTGACTAATTTGGCAAAATCAACCAAAGTTTGCAATTAAAATGGAAAGTCAATGACAAAAAAAAATAGAAAGTTAACAAAAGTTGGCTATTTATTTTATTGCATACAAAGTTGAAGATTTTTTTACACTTTTTGAAAGTTTAATTTTTGACATTTTCCCCAAATTTCTTTGATAAGAATATACAAATACGGGTAAAAATATTTTTTATTTTAAAATTATTTTATATTATTATAAGCTCCAATAATTTTTTTTTATCACATGCATCTATTATTTGAACGCAAAAAATTGATTATGATGATCACACACTCATGACATGTGTCAAAAATCATAATTAGCGGGATCACCACTTTGCAAGGTTGGGAATGGATATCTTGTAGACTGCTCTTCATATTTGAATTTACAGCTTCTTGTCTCTCACAAGGCAAAGAAGACGATGAGGTATGGATTAGCATATTTATACAAAGGTAAAGCACCAACTTGGAAATATGCATCAAAATAGTAAAATCAAATGGTCTTGAAACACACAAAAGTTGTTTCATGATTTGTTCGTTCTGAGACTGCTCACCCTCACGACCAAATTCCTAACATGGAAATGTTGAAGAATATAGTGAGGCGATGAACTTCACAAGATTGATTGTAGTCATTGTCCATGGCTAAATGGATTTAAAGCACTCCATCCAAAATAGTGGTAACCATAACAAGAAACAATCCATCATCACTTTTATTTCGTATCAAACTCCAATGATTACTATGAGAAACAAGTAGTCTTTAAGTTTTTATTTTATAAGAAAATAACTTTTGAAGCATGAATATATTTTGGATGACGAGATGACATTAGATGAGTTAGAAGCAAAATATCTTACAAGAAACGAAGACAATACTCAGAAAGTCTACGATGACAAAATGATGATGAATGAGATATGTACACTCGAATTCTATAAAATTACCATGTACGAATTTTTCACAAAACCCAACATAATGATTTTTGAAAATCGTATCTCCTTCGGTCATGAACTTGCCAGCAAGATCTTCTATGGAGACATTATCGTCACTCTTTTTCTTCTTCAATTCATTATCCTTCCTGCTTGTCATATCAATATTGGAAATTGAACCTTATTTCTCTAATTCCTCCATCTCATTAGAAACTGAGCTTCCTTCGTTACATATTTTATCCCTATTTTCTTTCGCAAAATCATCCTCCAATGCCTTCTCTAATTCCTTGATTCGGTCGCAAGTTTTCTAATGAATTTTGCATTCAAAAAATAATCAAAAAATGAACTTCCTTTCTTCAATTCAGCATCAACAGAAGAAACAAGAACATAGTTTCTTCTCAATCATCGTGGGTTTCTCCTATTTTTCTGATATTGAACCTATTTTCTCTAATTCATCTATCTTAGTAGAAGTTGAAATTATCTCATTGGAAACTTTACTTCCTTAAATTTTTGTTACCATGCCCCCCAATTTACTCTCGAAGTCCGGACTCGAAACAATACTTCTCAGCTTAACAAGAGAACTTCTCATCTTATCAAGAGAAAAATAATTATGAATGGGCTACATATACTCGGTCTCTCCACGATGATGGCAGATTTAATTCGTCAATGGTAGGTGTAAACTCTTCCATGTGTCGATCGATTTTTGGAGATTCTTTGGTCATTTCTACCTATGAGAGATGGGTTTGGGTTTCTCATCATTGAATTTAATCACTGCTAATATCTTCCCCAAAACTAACCTTTGTTGGGCTCCCTAATTTGATTTAGTTGAGCCTATGTGAATTGGCTTTGTAACATTTTTAATTCTCATGCCCTTTAATAAAAATCGTTTATTAAAAAAAAGATCATCAAACCAAAATCAAAATAAATCAAAATATGAATCAATTAAGTCGCGGAAAGTAGTACAAACAAAATAGATTGTCGAACAAAAAATAAACCTAGTGATCATCCCAAATAGTACTACAAATCTGGGATGATCGATTAGAAACTTGATCATCAAATCTTTGAATGATCGAAAGCAAAACTATCAGAGTTGGTACAAGAGAAAAAAATCCATCTATATGATCAAACCTAAGAACTTGGAAAACTCACCTTGATTCTCGGAAGATTGTAGTACACAACTTGCATTTTGAGATAGTAAATGCATATAGTGGGAAAAAGTTTGAAATTTATGCATACGACCCATGGCTATTAAAAATGTGTTACAAATATAAATTCTTATGTACAAGCACTTCTAATATATTTTGAAATTAGATTATTATTATCATACGCGAGATTTAAATATCATTTTGGAAGTATCAAATAAAAAAATAAAGATATATGTTTACACTTGATTGCTAATAATGCTCAATACAACTTTCATGATTTTTGGTTTATGAATAATTATATTCCGAGTAAAATATAAACTAATATAAATGATTTGGCATGGTTTCAGCTTCATTTTTTGGTTCATATTCTAGTTTAAATCAAATATATCCTTAATTTTTAACATAAACTTAGGTTTTATATCAATATGTTGTTTTTCATTTCAAATTCAAATTTTTTTTGTTTATAAGAATTATGATTCCACTTAAACTATAAGATATGATTCGATTTTAGGATTGATTATGTTGGTTTGATTTGGATCTGTGAATCTGGATTCAACCCTCTAATTTTTTTATACGTGGAAGCACCCTTGATCCATCTGTTAAGGTTTTAAATGCTTGTACACCACGTTTGAGGTTTGATTTCCAGAGAGCGCAATTTCTTGTAGATTAATGGATGCAAAGATTGTCAGAGGTTCTAGAGTGTTGTAGAAATATAGTCACCCATCGTGGTCTTATTTGTTGTGGGGGAAAGCATGTCCATCAGGGGGATGATGTACATGCAGAACCATTCGTCGTAGATCTGAGTGTTGTGGAGAGAGTTTATCCATCATAGGAATGTCGTACATGATGAATCGTCTGTCGGAGAGAGTTTACGCCATGAAATCGTTGTTTGAAAAAAATGTTCATTGTAATCGCACATACTACATGTTGTCGAGTATCATCATAATAAGATTAGATCAAATAAATTAGATCAAATATCTCTAATAATAATAGTGTAATAGATGAAGTATATATATATATATATCTTTATATTAAAGGTGAATAATTTTTTAAAATAAATAAATTAGCATTTGTTTTTTACATATGCAACTCATATTTTTCGTTATAAAACAAAATTTGAAAATAGATGGATTTCAAATGTTTTTTAGAAAAAATCAATTTCAAATAAAAGAACAACTAATTTAGTTTTTATATCTTATATATATATATATATATATATATCTTGTTAATCCTATATATACAGGATGAAGGGAACTATCCATAAAATGAACTTGGAATCCCACATCATCATTTTTAATGTTATCTTAACATTTTTAAATATTATATGATTTTTATTTTCTTTTCAATTTATTTTAAACAATACATTAATTACTATATTAGGTAAAATAATTTAAGTTTCAGAAAAAAAATTACAAGATATAAGAAATCACATATTCCTTATACTAAATATGGAATTTAAAATAAATATAAATTAAATTAAATACTAATTTATAAAATAAAATATATTGATCAAATAACTAACATGTATGCCCATAAATCACCATAGTTAAATTAAATGAAGAATGAAATTTTTACAAAAGGTTGATTCAAATAAATCTATTTATAATTACATTGATATTAGATTAACTATTCAAAATGTAAAACATAATATTGGACAAATGTTTGATTCTAAAATTTTAAAAATTATTGTCACACCAAAAATATAAAAAAAATAATTACCATCAATATTTAAAAGAAAACCACATTACTATTAAATTTGGTAAAATAAAAAATATCTACATATAACAAGGTAAAAACATCAATTTAATTCTAAATTGTAAATTGTTATAACTCATTCTTGTTATAAAAATGGTCACCCAACTCAACTAAGAGAAAATAAAATTAGAATAAAATATCAAAAACACTATTTTAAAACAAAATTGATGTATCATATTATTTATATATATTTAACTAAAATATCAATCTAAAATTATATATGCGCATTGCGCGAGTTCCCTCCTAGTCTTATTATATAAGCTTTGGTTGGTCTCACGAGAGCTTGACATGTGTCAGAATTATAATAATTAGGATCATGATATGTGTTGGTTGATCGATTAGATCCTGACACGTGTAAAAAATTGTGTTATTTTTTTTTCCTTAATAAAAAGGAGAACCAACAAAAAATAATTAAATAATAAAATAGATAACTTTACTTTCTATTTTTCTAAGATATGTTAAATTTTATTATTTTAAATAATTTAAAAAATGTTTATTTCAAATTTAGATGTTTAGATTTTTATATTATTTAAACTTTAATAATTTTTTTATCACACGCTTCTAGTTATTTGAAATTTTTTATTGAATATAATTCATCCTAATTTATTAGTCTAATTGGTTAAATGTTAAATAAATTTTAGAGTAAAAATTAATTGGATTAACCCATGAATTTATCCAATTTAATGAAATTTAATGGATCGAACTAACACATACATATATTTAATTTCATGGATCAAATGATTAAATAGACTGAAAACTTAAAGAACATTTTTGCTGGAGATTGAAGATAATTGTGGGTGTGAATCCGAAGATGGAAAAGAAAGAAAACCGCAAAAATCAAATAACTTCATAAATGGAGCCTGAGACATAAGCTGGTAAAGGAAGGATTGAGTTAGAGGATGTTATCGAAAAACGGTAGAAGATAAGGAATGGTGAAGAACATCGGCTAGTGAAGGTGCGAGATAGAAAGGATATTCGGTTGAGAACCAAGATAAGATATGAACCAGAGGAGAGATATGGATCCGGAGGCGGGAGGAAGACGGTGGGGGTTCTCTAGAGATTGAAAATTATGGTGGATGGGATATGAAGATAAAAAATAAAGAAAACCGCAAAAACCATACAATTTCATAAATAGAGCCCAAAATAGGAATAAAAAAACAAGAGTTCGTGACAGAAGGGTTGAGCTAGAGGATGTTGTCAAAAAACGACAAGAAACAAAGAAATGGTAAAGGACTTTGATGAGTGAAGGTACAAGAGGTAAATATATTTGGTTGGATACCGAGATAAGATCCAAAACATGGAGAGCAGATGGACAACATATATCTTTTTGGAAGAAGGTATCCTTAGATATGAGTGAGGGCATAGCCGTCAGTCACCGAATCTGTGTTTTTCAGATTTCACACAGTGGTCGGAAAAACAAACGACAAGATGAAACAAAAAACTATTGTACGTAATCTAAAATTTTAATATGTTAATAATAATATTGTAATATAAAAATTTTAATTAATTTATTCATGTTGCAAAACAAACTTATATAAATCACTCTATTTTCTAACAAAATATATTTTCTATTTATTTTCTAAAACAAATTTAAGATATATCATTAACCACAAATTTTTAATTTTAAGAAACCCATCCATTGGACTGGTCATAATCTAATTATATATAAAATCCCAGCCTATCCATAAAGCATATGAGGCCACTGTGTATAAATTAATTTTGGAGGCCACAATTTTAGAAAATAATCTATTTATCGAAATTCTTGGTAGTGTGATCAGAATTCAGAAATCTATTACATCACACGATTGATGTTTTCTCACCAAATTCATCCAACACATTGAGCTGCAACTTGAAATAATATTCTATTACAATACAAAGCCTTACAGCATTAACATACACTTTGATGGATATATAGAACAACTCTACGCATTAAACAACAAAACAACATCTGTGATTTTCAACACTTGATCTTCAAACTTCTACAGTTACACCAACACTATGAACTTCTGAAAATGATGTGAGTAGTGGCATTGGCAGTTTCCTAGAATCAGGACCGAGCTCGGAATGTCATCTTGCTAAACTACTGACTAAGATTGCAAAAAGAGAAAGGAGAATCTCTCTGCTTGACAAAAAGATGGATCGCGGTGACCCGGAGAAGTTTACCCTCGCAGCCTGATCCCTGCAGACAAACCAAGTCATTGGTCAATGCGACAACTTTATCTCCATTAACTACATGTGACCTACGATTTTTAGAAAACTATAGTCTACAATTAAATAGTCTCCTGCAAGCACCAATTGCATTGCCTCTAATCGTATTTAGTGCCTCTAGTTCCTCCAACGTCTTCATCTTGAATCAAATTTGGAAAATTGTTTGGGACTAACTAAAGAAGGAAAGCAAAAAAAAAATACTCTTTCTATCTTATTTATGGAACATTCTTTTATAAATCTTTCTTTTGTTCCAACTTTTAGAAATAATATGAGAGAGCATATTGTGTGTTCTGAGAATCTTACTTTTGTAATGGTGAGAGCCGACCACAATATATGGTGTTTTCAGGAATTGAATCCTCAGATGTGTCAATCTCGGGATTAATCACACTCAAGTATGCTTCTTGGCCTAGATACCACGAGGCGAGATTGTCTATTCGAAGATTCCACATACCAGCATTGTCCAAATAAACTAAGATAGCTGTCCATGCACCAGGAAACACCTGTAAACACATGAGCCATATTAGAACCACATAGAAACGAATGTAACATATCGGTTTTTTTTAGGTGTTAAGACATTAAACCTGCGTAGTAGATCGAGCAACCCCATCCCCTTTGTTGTATGAGCTTCTGCTATTCTCTGTCCACAGACCAAAGTCCATCCTTCAAGACAAACATCGTTCTACTTTTTATAATCACAATTTCAACGTCTGGACATGTTAATGGATTTAACATCACTAATGAAACCTTACCCGACAAGAAAAAAAGCATAACCATCCAAGTGGTAGCTCTTAACAGTGGTGTCACTATTCTGAAATATGATTTCCATGAATCCTTTGTATGTGCCATTTATGACAGAGGTATCAAACTTAGGATGCCTATTCATTGGTCTTTTTGGGAAATCCAACTTGTATACCCCTGAGATGTTGTATTGCTGAGCAAGCTTTAGTGGTGTTGAAGGAGGTAAGTATGATATACCATTAAGAGTTGTACGCAATCGCCCATTTATCATCTCTGGTGGTCGATTGACAATTATATAGACATCGGTTACTGTAATCTGGCCATATTTGAAAGATCCCTGAGGATTTGGCCGTGCAGCTCCAGCTGAAACATTCAATCTACAAAACAGAATTTATCATCAACAACAAGTAAAAATTCTAGTTTTGAATTGAAGCAATAAAGGCAAATTCAACCTAACAAACAGAATTTTCCATCAGCAATAAGTAAAAATCGTAGTTTCGAAGTAAAACCATTTCCAGGTTGTGCTTCATACAAAATACCATTCAGGCCAAGATATTTTCTAGTATGAAACATAAACTATACATAGTCGTTAACAACCTTATGGATCGTGCTTGGTTCATTGAGAAAGATGTGTCCAACTCAATAGGAGGATCAGGGAGTGGACCTGAAGCGGGTCCTTGGGAGTTAGAGTAGTGTAAGATAGCGACTCCACTAGCTTTAACAGACGAAGATGAATTAGCAAACCTTGGACTGGCAACAATGTAGTAGTCATTACTACCAGACTGATCCATAGTAACCAGAAATGAGAAAGATTGACCCACATGAATGTCCATATTCGTATAATTCTGCTGAACCGTGTATGACCCTTCTGTCTCAACAAGAAGCAGGTTATGATTCTGTATTCTAAAATTCAAACTGGTCGCAATGCCAGAGTTATGAACACGAAAACGGTATGTTCTTCCTAGTAAAAATGAAGATATAAAAAATGGTCAGAGACTAGACAAGAATCAAACCATAAATCATACCATATTTATGCATATACCTGGTTCAACGTTTATAGTCCCATAAGAAACAACATTCGAAGCGACCTCACGACTATAAGGAAAAGGTCCAAATCCATTAATGACAATACCATCAGGATGTCCAAAATCAATCTTACTCTCAACATCTTTCCTCAGCTTCTGAATTCACCATAAACCATTACATGTTAAAATATGCATTACCAAGAGACAAGACAAAAAACACAATAAAAGGAAAGTTTAGATTTTTACAAACCTTATGACTCTTAGTGAACCAATCACTAATAAAGAGAGTAACATCTCCATCAGGTAGATTAAAAGGAAGTGGAATAATATCTCTATTATTAATAATAATCCCTCCATACCCACCAGAAGCTCTTTGAAAATATGTAGAAGGAAAATAAAAAAAACTTCCAATTTGATCTTTAACTTGAAACTCATAAGTCCAATTCCAACCAGAAGGTATTGGACAATTAGTTCCTAATACACCATCTTGCCATGAATTTTTCCTATGTTGTAATCCATTCCTATAGTTCACACAAACCCACAACAATAGTTTTAGTAACTAACCAAATAAAAAAATCATAAATTTGTAGAATTTGAATACACATGTCAATATTATTACCATGTGAGAAGCAATGGCTCATCAAGATTGTTCTTTACATTTATAACAACATTCCAATTTGTAGTAACATTGAGAATTGGACCTGGGAATTGCCCATTTATTCCAATTACCTACAAAAACACGAGATCTCAATTTAAAGTTTCGATTTTTATAATGATCTGATAAAAAAAAGTTTCGATTTTTCGATTTTCGATAGAAAAATTGAATGAAACCTGTTGACGAGAGTTGAAAGGAGAAGCAGTGAGGTAAGAGACAGTCCAGTCAAAGAAGACGTAAGGGTCGGCGGCGAAGATTCCGGTAGCTGAGAATAATATGAATACGGAGGTGCACCATAAGTTTGGTGTAGAGCACCGCATTGGATCTCTTCCTCTGTCTCGTTCTGAGTGAAATCGGAAACACCCATGTGGAGAGATTGGGGGAGGATTTAACCGTGTTTGGAGGTGAGAATGTGAATACAGCCCGAGGCGCCAAAAGAGCACATACTTTGTTGGGTCCTACAAGTCAGAAATTTCAGAGAGAGTTTTAAAATGGCCACAATCTTTAGGAAATATTCAATTTAACCCCAGATGTTTTATTTGAATCTGTTGATTTGAGTGATTTTAAAGTGAAGGCTTAAGAGTTAAGAGTCAAACGTTCTTCTCCCCAAGTATTAAATACACTTTATGTCTTTAGATTCTACCTCAAATTGTTCATTTTGAGAAAGTGATATGTTTTGTCAATTAAAGTATAAAGTAAGGTTTTTTGAGGGAAAAAAAAGAAGTATAAAGTAAGTTGAAGAGCTTTGTAGACATTCTTGTTTTCACATGTGGATCATTCGGTTATAAAGTATCGATTGATATGGATCTGAACAATGAAGAAATCACATATTTTTACGGATTAAAGATGATGTTTTGCGGAAAAATCTTTGTTTAGCCCAAAAGGTAATTTAATGTTTTAACAATTGAAACTATCGTGTACCATTAATGGAATTATTATTATTATTATTATTATTATTATTATTTGATAAAAAATATTCTATTAATGCACCGGAAGTGCTAGATCATCCGCACTCAAAACAAAAACTATATATTAATATTTTAATAAAATTTAATTATATAATTAAATTTTAATTTTTTAAAAAGAATTGAATCAATTAACGAGAGATAAATGTTAAAAAGGTTCTCTTATTTGAGAACATCTTCTCACTCATTTTTTTCATTTTTATTATTTTTATTTTTTGATCATAAGAAATTCTTTTAAAAACTCTCACTAAAAATGCTTTTACACAGAATGATGAAAATACAAAATAAGAAAGAACAATATGACCGACAAGAGAAGAAATTGTGTATAAGTGAGGAAATAAGAAGGATACTAAAAAGATACTGAAGTGCCCGAGGCGTTAACTTGAAGACAATGAAATCCCTCGTCAATAATGAGAAGCTACACTTACTAGATGTAATCTATTAAACTCAAATATAATAAAAAAATATAATAACAACAACTTTTTATTGATTTAAAAAAATTTTCAAAATTTAAATATCTTTCAAATATCATGAAACAACTCTTCACATATGGACTACTATCGTCTAATTTCTAATAAAAATAGAAATACAAACTTTTATCTAACTTTACCTAAATCTTAGTTGTATTTTATTTTTCTTCTAAATCATATTTTGTTTAGGAGTTAATTTATTCCTTAATCAAATAAGAATTGTCTAACATTTGAAACTTGAGATTGACAGCTATAGAAACACGAAACCTGAAGATAACTTTTGTCAAAACTGTTGAGAGGCTAGTCGAGCCAACCAAAAAACCTGAGAAGAGATCAAAACCAGGCTCCTACGTGTTTCTCCAATCCAAAGCTCAAGCAGACTGACACATCCAGTAAGCGCAGCAACAAACAACCCCAAGACCCACATCCTCAATGCGAACACTCAAACCACACGATGAAAGTTCCCAAACAGGCTACAAGGAAATGTCCGAGCAAAATGCATCATTCCAAGAAGCAAGAACCTATACTACCTGAGACTAGGGAAGCAAGACAAAGAGAGGGTTGGAGGCACACCAAATCTTGGAAAGCAGAGAGGGGACAGAAGGTACTAACCGAGATATGAAGCACTACATCACCTAAACCCACTGCAACCCAACAGATTGAATATGATTCATTTACTTGTTCATTTTGGTATAAAAGTGATCAAAGGAAACAAAATGAACATAAAACATACAACTCACGATAGAAACCAAAAAAGTAAACTTTCGTGGCAAAAATGTAAATCTAACATTTAGTGAGTCAGTTTTAACTTTTGATGCTATCATTCCGGGCCAAGGACCAAAGTTGGGTTAATTAGTCTCATCTCCGTCGCAGTACTCGAACTCGGGATCTCCAAAATCTTTCCTTTGGAGCTACCGACGACAAGTATCAATGTCTATCATTCCATAGTTGGATTCGAAGTACAATGTCAATATTCGCCAATGACATTTGAAGTTTAATATTGTTTTTACACCCAGAAAAAATCAAAATACAAAGGAGCAAAATAATTTAATAGTATTTTATATATATAAATTCTGAAAAATATAATTTCACCGTAAAACATATTTATTCTAAAGAGGAATCCGAAGTAGAATCGTCGAGTAAACTTCCACTGTGGCTATCGGGAGATCCGGTAGGCTTAATAAGATCAAGAGGTTGTTTAAGAGTCCAATACATTATACTCGCCGTTAATGTCAGCATCATCTTTTGATTCACCTGTTCATATATTATATAAACATAAATATGAAATCTTTCACTGTAGTGTTCTATAATATTGTTAAGCAATTAGGTTTTATAATTACCTCAATTATGTCTTCAGGGAGCAAAAATATGGAGCAACCAAGCTTCCTGGCTATGCTAATCACATAAGTAGCATTCATCTTTTTCTCTTCATCTGTATATTAGCAAGTGTCCGTAATTAAATAATAATGTTTAAACATAAACAAACACAGAAACAAATGAATATTAAAAGTTAATTACCAGTTACTCCATTTGTGACAAGACTCCAGTTTACAGCTCTTGGCTGCACTGAACTCAGCAGCTCCAGGAAAAATATCCCATCCGACAAACTCTTGTCCTGTCAAATTTAAACATCTTTTGTTACTCATGCATGCCCGGTCCAGAGGAAAAACCGGTTAAACCGGCTAAGGAAAGAATATTAAATTATTATAAATTTAGGTTCACTTATTTTATATTAATGATGATAGTTACTCCTCTGCTTCATTATAAAAGATGTTTTAGAAATTTTATAGAGATGTTATAGACATTTCATTATATAGATGTTTCACTACATAGGATGTTTACGTAAAAAATACATCTATGTAGGATGTTTTACAAATTTATAAGCAAATGTATATCTTAAGCACCAGCAAATTTATTGTTTTTTAGTAAAAACTTTTGTTGATTAGAAAGTACTTTTCTACAGTTTTACACATTTTTAAAGAAAATAATATGGAAAAGAATTATATTTTTTTTGATTTGAAATAAATGAGTAAAACAAAGGAAGCAGGATAGTACGTACCCTGAAACTGTACATACGAGTTTGGCTACCGTTCTTTCTCACTTTAGCATTAGCCCACTCCAATATATCAACATCTGTTATCTCTTTACCATTTGAATGAAATCTCAAGTTCTTAAGAAGTTGCAAGATGTTGTATCTCATCAATTGCCATAAATATGCTGAAAGAGGTTTTAAAAGACAATCATTATTAAAGTTAGTGGCGATTTATAAAAAAAAAAATACAATCATAAAATTGAGAAATTTACCTAGTATGAGCTTCTTGTTTCCTTGAACAATATCATTTCCAGCAATGTTAACCAAAGAGAACTTTAGTTGCTTCCCTAATTTCACAACTTGATTACAGTTTTCTACTTTCTTGAATGGTAATTTGATTGGAGGCTTGCTTGCTATTTTCCAATTAACAATGCTTGGGGACACCTTGTCTAGTGACTGCAGAAGTATCCACCTGTTGAAGAACACATACACAGTGTTAAAAACTCGGATGAACAATTCTTATACTCAATGCTAAATTACTAACCCATCTCTGAGATCTTCAAACAAGTTGTTTATGTATAGTGAACTATCAAAGCTGTTAATCCAAAACCGGAATGATTTTTCTTCTCTTGATATTTGGATGTCATCAGCTAGAGTTTCGAGAAAAGATATCTGTTTCGTTGGAGTTGAAAGACCGTTTCTGCGGGTAAAATCATAGTTCTAATCTGTTAGACCAACACTAAAATGTTCCCTATGACATGAACTATAGTTGACATGTAAGTGTACTATCTTTCACCTGTGCTGGAATATATGTGCTACAAAAGCAAGATTAAGATTTGGAGAACCCTCAACAATATCCTTTGCAGTCAAGTATCTCCTACATCCCATTCTATCTGCATGTTCAAGAACAAGTTTTGCTCTCTCAAATGTGTTTTTAACTGATACATTTGATGGATTCTTGAGCTCTGGTGCCAGGACATTTAATAGATTAGTGTAAGCTTCAGCGTCCTGCACAAAACCATGCAATAAGCCATATAAAAAGAGTCTATACAGCATTTACTAGAAAAGTTTGGTCAAAGACTCAAAATCATAACTTGATATGATCAGACTTTTGGATACCTTAACATCAGAGGAGAAGTTTGAGACGGTTTTCTTGTATTCAGATTTTTTTAATTGAAAATTCATCCACCTCAATAAGATCTTTTCTGGTGGTAAACTCATCAGCTCTTCTACATCCTGTTCATCCAAAAATTTGGAACAGAGTCAAAATTTTTAGATACAAAAGGTATCAAAGACAATAAGTGAGTAGTATTTACCTTACTGTCACCGACCAACTCCACTAGCTGGGGAGTTTTCTTCAAGTTTAGGTCTGCTAGTAATTGTATCTATACAGGACAATCATAATGAAGATTAATAATCACACATCTTCTTAGCAAAAACACATAATACTAGCAGCATTAGAGCCTCACTTTAATGATTTGAGAAATCACACCAAGCACAAGATGACGCTGAAATTAGAGAAACACAAGTGTTAATCATAACCATCACCAAATTTTCAAGATTGATTTGAGTTAGAGTTTACTGAATTCACATACCCTTCCTTCGATAATATCTTGAGTTCCTATATTAACCACAGTACACCCAATAGCCTTAGCAGAGTTAAGACAGAGCGTATGATTTTCATTTCTCTCCCATGGATTAAGCATACTCTTAGTATTAATCGCTCGTTCATCAATCGTTCCAGGAACCGCCACATTTATAAGTTTACTGCACCAAATCAAACACAATTTATCGTCAACAAAACATTCATGAAACCATAGAATCTGATAAGGAAGCTTATGCTTACCAAAGTAAAACACCATCTTTTGCTACTTCAAAGAGATCATTCGAAGAAGGATTAATCGGAAGATACTTCTTTAAAAATTCATCTTCAGAGAGGTAATTATTGATATGAGCAACATAAGAAGATTTCTCAGAATCGCTAATTGTATGCAACAAAGTTGTTGTAGCTGCTTTGAGAAACGCAGATGAGTTCTTCACACCGCTTCCGATTATAGCGTTCACATGCGCTTGAAGATTCAAATAAATCTGCAAATAAATCGAAGAAAAAAATCAGCAATTACATCACCAGATACAAGATCTGTAGCGGTGGAAGCGGATTTTCAGAGAAACGATACTGACTCTTAAGTAAAACTCGAAATCGACTTCATCGTTCAAATTTGGATGGAAGCTTTGGATCAGAGTCGCTCTTTCTTCTTTACTGAGATTTTGATCTCCGACGATCTTTGATCTTCCCATCCTTGACGCGAGGTCTGATACTGTAAGCTTCCCGCTCTCCCTCTTCATGCTCGTGAACTATGGAATTTGGAAATTGATACAATCAGATCTAAACATCAATGAGAAGAAACAAAACGAGAATCAAAACGGATTCGATTAGACGTACGTACGTGAGATTTTAAACTTCGGAGCTCGACTTGCGTGAATTGATTCTGTAGCCACGGATCCGATACCAAAATTCCGACGAAACCTGACATTTCTATACTTTTTCCGAGCTAAACAGATCGATCTCTGAAGTAAACGTTGAATCTTCGTTTCTCTTCTTGTGAATGGAGAAGAAGATGAAGAAGTAGAGAAGTTGTAAGCAGAGCTGGCAGTGGTAAGGGAAGAAGAGAAAGAAAAATTCAAATTTATGAAGAAATTGCCCTTTTGAGCTTTTTTCGTTTTTAATTTCGCAGTCACCTTTTTATGTGTGTGGGTTAGAAACTGTGACCTGTGAGGGTCCATCTCACTTGCCTATGGTGGGGTCCACATTGTCGTTTGATAAATTCCGGTTATACCCCGTACCTTTGAGACCTTCTCGTGACTGTCGAGAGGGTAAATGCGGGTTTACAAAGTTACGGCTAATATAACTAGTTGGAGCCGAATGTAACGGTCATTTTGGGTAATTGGTTAATTCATCCGAATGTGGATTTTTTTTGTCATCACCGAATGTGGATTTTATTTAAAAATTCAAAACTAGTTCTTTAAATTTGAAAGTGAATAGAAAGGTTATATCCAAACTTTCTTGACTTTAGTTTTATTCTCCGTCACTGTTTTTATTTAGTTTTAGAGCTCAAAAACTGTTTTTTTTTCTAATTTGTATGGCACAAATTAAAAATATTATTGTTTTAAAATGTAAACAAACAAATTTTTTAAATCTTAACATTGTGAAAGAATTTCAATTTTGTGAAAAATTTAGATAACTTAGATTTTCTTATTTTTCTTTGAAATATTTAAATTTATTGATTTTTAAAATAATATATTTGTACAGACATAGACCTAAATATCTAGATGCATTGTTAGCTACACAAATTAGCTAGAAACATAGTGATTTTGTGAAAGCAAATAGACAACATTTGATTAGGAATAGATTATTGATGCATTGAAGCTATCGTTCTGCTGATATTATATGTTTGTTGTATTGATGATAGATGTGTTCCAATTTTTGAAAATATATTCTAGTGAATACATGAACATTATGATATGCCAAAAATGTAGGTATTTGTTAGAACAAAAAAAACAAAACCAATCAACATTATCATCAATCTACTATTTTGGCACGAAAAAGATGACCTCACTTCCATTAAAAATTAATTCCAGAGCGGTAAAAAATTACAAAAATGTCATTTCGTTAACGTTGTCGCAAACTTATTTCACGTTACCGCAGAATTATTGAGTTATGTTAGTTACCGTACACTTATTTAATTACCGCAGAGTTATTTAGTTACCGCATACTTATTTAGTTACCGCAGACTTATTTTAGTTACCGCAGATTTATTTTAGTTACCGCAAACTTATTGAGTTACCGCAGACTTATTTTAGTTACCGCAGACTTATTGAAAATTGTCGCAGATTTATTTAGTTTCTGTAAACTTATTATAGTTACCACAGACTTATTGTAACGTTGTCGCAAACTTATTTAGTTACCGCATACTTATTGAATTACCGCAGACTTATTGTAGTTACCGCAGACTTATTGAAATGTTGTCGCAGACTTATTGTAATTACCGCAGACTTATTGTAATTACCACAGACTTATTTAGTTACCGGAGACTTATTGTAGTTGCCGCAGACTTACTGTAGTTGCCGTAGACTTACTATAGTTGCTGCATATTTATTTAGTTACCGCAGACTTATTGTGTAGTTGCCGCAGACTTATTGAAACGTTGTCGCAAACTTATTTAGTTACCGCAGACTTATTGTAGTTGTCGCAGACTTATTGTAGTTGTCGCAGACTTATTTAGTTACCGCAAACTTATTGTGTAGTTGCTGCAAACTTATTGTAATTACCGCATATTTATTTAGTTACCACAGACTTATTGTGTAGTTGCCGCAAACTTATTATAGTTACAGCATACTTATTTAGTTACCGCAGACTTATTGCGTAGTTTTCGTAGACTTATTGCGTAGTTTTCGTAGATTTATTGCGTAGTTTCTGTAGACTTATTGTAGTTACGACAGATTTATTGAGTTATTGTCTTCGGTCAGACGATAAGGGCTTCTCTCAATTTGGGCACGCCGCTTCTTATTTTTTGTCTTGTTTTTTCTCTGCTTCTTCTTCTTATTCGCCGAAATTATCTTCATCCTAACAGCTAATTGAAGCTATTTTATCTTCATCCTTATCGTCGTCGTGATATTCGTTCTCTGTGTGTCGTAGATATGGATCAACAAATTATTCTTGTACGTGGAAAATTGAATTTTTTGATAGAAATAGATGGTTGTTTGTTGTTGATGTTAAGTCAGGATCTCGAATTCTAGCAGCTAAAGGTAGTACCAGTTATGAGAATTTTGTTCGAATGGTGTTTGAGGATTATGGGTTGGATAAGAGAGTTTATGATGTCAAATTGAGCTACATGTTGCCAAAGAAGATTAAGCAATATTTGACTCAAGATACACCTCCTGTATGTGTTGATAATTGTAGACAATTCCAATTTTTTTGGGGGCAATCGAAAGTAAATATGCTTCATCTTTGTGTGGAAGTTTATGATAAAGTGGATACGGAGAAGAAGATGTCAGAAGATAGTTTTCCAAAAGCTGAAGAGAATATGCACGCTCATGATTTCAATGTTGATGAAGATGATGATGAAGGTAGTGAATCTAGATTCGATTATTGTGACAACTCTAACGGAACAGATTCTGGGGATGAGAATTTTGGAGCGTATGGATTGGTGGGTGAAGTAGAGGAAGAAAAGCCAAAACTACCTCTCAAGAAGAGGGGTTCCTCAGTGTATGTAAGTGAAGGCAATGGAAATGTTGAATTTCCGAACTTAGAAATGAGTTCTGTGAATTTAGAGTCGGACAATGTTATGACACAAAAGAGCATCTAGAGACAAGAGTGAAAATTCTATCTGTTGTCCAAAAATTTGATTTCTATGTATATAAATCGACACCGAAGCTATGGGTTGTCAAGTGTTGGGTGAAAATATGTTCTTGGAAGTTACGTGCTTCGCCAATAGGAGATCATCCAAGATTTCATATTTGGAAGTATGTTCTGAAACATACATGTTCAGTTACAGAGCGTTCTGCAAGATGCCGACAAGCAACTCATGAGATACTTGGGCTATTATACAAGGATTTCGTTGGTGGAGTTGGACCAACCGTATTGCAAATACATGTTGTCGATGCTCTCAATAGATGATTTCAAATAAAGATACATGTTTAAAGATGTATTTGAATTACATTTTTTATGGTCACATATTTATTAAAAACTTTTTTGTATAAATTGGTTATTGGAAGGCATATAGAGCATTAAAACATGCTCGGATTTTTTGGTTAGGGGAAGTGAGGAGAGTGGATACAAATTACTACATGTTTACTTATACATGATAAAAAGAGCAAATCCTTGATCACACACACGACTTGAAGTTGATGAAAAGCAAAGATTCAAATATTTTTTTCTAGCATTTGGTGCAAGCATCAATGGACTTCCATACATACAAAAATTTGTGGTTGTAGATGGTACATTTTTGCAAGGTAAATACAAAGGAACACTTCTTACCGCTACAACTCAAGACGGTTATTTTTAGATATTTCCGATTGCTTTTGCCATAGTTAATACCGAAAATGATGAATCATGGGAATGGTTCTTCAAGCAACTCAGCGGTGTGATTCCCGATGACGAAGGCCTTGCCATTATTTCTGATAGGCACAAATCTATTGGGAAAGCTATTACAATGGTATACCCGAAGGCTAGTCGTGGAATATGTACATATCATTTGTACAAGAATATATTGGTCAGTTTTAAAGGTTAAGATGCGTTTCGTTTGGTGAAAAAAGCGGCCAGTGCTTTCACAATTGCTGAATTTGAGACCACCTTTGATCAGATTGAAGCGTTAAATCTTGTACTTTTTAGTTATCTTCAAAGAGCTGATGTACGACTGCGGACTCGTGCTTATTTTCCTGGAGATAGGTACAATCTTCTTATAAGCAATATTGTTGAATCAATGAATAATGTTCTATCACGTGCTAGAAATTTTCCTATTTTACAACTACTGTAAGTAGTGAGATTGATGATGACAAGATAGTTTTTGGAACGAAGGACTATTGCAATTAATTTGAAAATAAAACTAACCCGTAGAGTAGAACGATTGTTAGAGGTAAATAAACTGCTTATATGGTGACAGACTTATTTTGGTTACAATTTATATGGTGACAGACTTATTTTGGTTACAGCTTATATAGTGACAGACTTATTTTGGTTACAGCTTATATGGTGTAAGACTTATTTTGGTTACAACTTATATTGTGGCAGACTTATTTTGGCTATAACTTATATGGTGACAGACTTATTTTGGTTATAGATTATTTTGTTTTGTTTTTTTGCAGAGTCGTGTGGAATATTCTAAGCTTCTAAGTGTTGGAGATATTGATGGAAATCAAGTTCAAGTGTAAACTTGATAGAAAAAAATGTACATGTCGTCTTACATGACAACCAAAGATTACAAGAATCAAACAAACAATGATCATATGAGTTTCAAAAATCCAACCATGATCATACATCCAATGATTACAAGAATCATCATTTTCTTCATATTCACTTTGGCTTTAATCAACACATCTTCTACCCTCTCGAATATCTCTTTCTCGACCTTCATTAGCACCTTATTAAACACCATCTTCTCATACTCCACACCATCTCATGTAATCTCTTTTGCCATAAGCTCAAGTCTCTCAGCTTTCAAAGTCAATGTCTCTACCTCATTCAACAATGCTTCATCAACCCATTTGAAAATATGATTGTCATCCATAAATTACAAAATAATATGATCCGTTAGGATTAACAACAATGAGAATCAAAATGAACATTGAGTTACCTTATTTGATGCAGCAAACCCACAACAAAAGTATCAGCGGCAACTACAAAATAAATCTGCATCAACTACAATATAACTCTGCGGTAAAAAAATAAAAATGAGTCTGCAGCAAAATCAAAATAACTCTGCGGCAACTACAAAATAAGTCTGCAATAACTACAAAATAACTCTGCGGCCACTACAAAATAAGTTTACGGTAACTACAAAAAATGAATACAAGTAAGGCAAAGACAAAAAAGTCCGTGGTAACTACAAAATAACTCTACCGCAACTACTAAATAAGTCTGCGGCAAATACTAAATAAGTATGCGGTAATTACAAAATAAGTCTACGGTAAATACTAAATAAGTCTACGGTAACTACTAAATAAGTCTTCTGTAACTAATAAATAAGTCTGCAGCAATAAGGTAAAGGTTATAGGTAATTACCGTATCTTCCAACCATCCATAATATGGATCCGGCCATTCTTTCCTTGGTGTAATAAGTTTTTTGAAATGTTGCACATATGGATTACTGCTTCCAAGTGGTTGGTCCCTTAAAGAAAAAAAAATTTCATGTTCAAATTTCTAAATAATGACGATGATGGTTATGATGATAAAGATATTAGATACTTACTCATCAGTGTTTATGAATTCCATTAGCTTACACAATTTGGTTTCATCGAAAGCTTCCTTAGGATCATAGTCATATTTAGAAGTTATACCGTGTAGAAGTCTGTGTTTGACACTTGTAATGATGTGTTTCAGTGTACAGTTACCAATGTATGGTAATTGTTGAGAACGCGCCAAATGTGGAACTCTTTTTGGTATTTCTGTATTTTCATGCAAAGGTTTCAGCTTTTCCGCTATATTAGCAATGACCTCTAGCGGATTTGACCCTTCCTCTGAAGTTGATGTCATTTCCAAGTGTGTGGCTTGGGTTTGAAACTGTTGAGTTATGTCTACGACATCATCTTCAGCATGAGCAATCTTTTGCTTTTTCTTCATCAGAGCCTCACTCTTATCAACATTTATCCCACTCTTAAAAACTTTTTAAGTGGAAGCTTATCTGACAGTTTTTTCATATCCATTACCAACCATGACTACATATAAGTGTTAAACCAACCCATTAAACATGTAAAACAAAAATAAATAACTCTGCATAAACTACAAAATAACTCTACGACAACTACTAAATAACTCTGCTGCAACTACTAAATAACTATGTGGAAACTACAAAATAACTCTGCGGTAACTACTAAATAAGTCTACGGTAACTACTAAACAAGTCTGCGGTAACTACTAAACAAGTTTGCGGTAACTACTAAACAAGTCTGCGGTAACCACTAAATAACTATGCAGCAACTACTAAGCGGAAACTACTAAATAACTCTGCGACAACTACAAAACAACTCTGCAGCAACTACTAAACAAGTCTGCGGTAATAGATATTACTAACCGGTGTTTTAATACTGGATTCATGATTGGGTTGCTCATGTTCGGGTTGCTCAGGTTCTTTATAAGACTTGGTAAAACCAACATTTTTTTATTTGACCTTAGCTCCTTGGTTTCCCAAATCCAAATTAGTCTACGACAATACAATAATTAATCTATAGCAATAAGTAAGTAAATCTGCAGCTAAATAAAAAATTTTACTTGAACTAACCGGTGTTTTACTACTCTTTCATCATCTTCTTTCTCTAATTCTTTGTGAGAATTAGACTTCCCTTCCCTCCTCGCTCTTGCAGATCATTGATATTTGCGTTAAGTGTGGTTAGCCTTGAATCAACATTTGTTTCAAAACCTCATAATCTTGTGTCCAAGTCGTGAACGATGCGAACTAATGTTTCTATGACCTTAAATATTCCAGCTAAGGTCTTTTTTTCTTCAGCATCCTACACATTAAAAACAATAGTTAATAACAAGAGTAATCATATACAAAAATGTTTTGTTAAAATAAGCAACAACAGTCCTAAAATTTGAATGTTCTTTTTCTTTGATCATCAACATTTTCTTAGAACTTCCACCTAGAACCGACTTAGCACTCTTTTGTTCCTTTATATGCCAACAATTTGAATCCAAACGATCCCCAATGATGTCCTGAATCAAGTTGTCAAGTTGGAGATCCTTGTTTTCTTCATTGTCGTTCCCAATAGGGATACATATCTTCTACAGAAACCGAAAACATATGCCTAACACGAACCTACATCGCAAAAAAGTACCATATGAATATCAACATAATAACAAATAAGTATCTCTCATCATAAAAAAATGTGGCATAATCAATTCATACCTTTCCGTGTTAAGCTTTGTCCTCTTTTATTAAATCTTCAAATCTAAATCGCTTCCGACTTCCTCGCCAGTTAAGTAGTGGAGGAACATCATCCATATTTCTCTTAAACCCATAGATCTCCCCTAAAGCATGAACCGACTCAAATAACCATACAGACAGAACATTAACACATCTGTGTAATGTGTAATTGTTCGTTTTGTATTCCAAAGCTTTAATTGAATTTACCAAACTCGTAAATCCCACTCTACCCCACGGATAGTTTTCAAAGCTCTTCTCATAAAACACTAATTTTGCATCACTCAACGGGATCCTTGATGCATGATTGATGCCATGTATTCCAACATGTAATATAAATAGTATTCCAACCATTATCCTCTTCTCGTAACTCCAATTCTGAAAACGTCTCCAAACACGCAGCATCTCCCCCAATTAGGTCCATCCCCTAAAGGAACGTTCATCTCTCTCCAAAAGACTTCATAATCAACAACTGGATATATGTCTTACTTAGATTGCACATCATATGGATATAGGTCACAATTAAAACCTATGATTTCCTTATATTCGTGCAGCGAAAATATTATTAATTGATCATCAATCAATGACCAAACCTTGTGCATATTCTTCAGCGCCAACTGATGTGTGATGAAGTAATGAACATAAGAGGATGTCCATATGAACTTCTCCCCCATGATGTCTATATCATATAGCTTAAAAAATATACGAACAAATGATTTCTTCAATGTATCCCAAACATCATCACCAATACTCTTTTTAATAGCCCCAAATTTGGAATGAGAATAATAGTGGTTTATGCTATCCACTTGAACATGACATTTCCCATCTTTGGAAAGCCTAGCAGGATAAATTGTCATATCTCTGCAATCAAATCGACAACATATAAGTCTAAATAAATAAGTAAGCGGGGAACAAAATAAGTCACTGACAATACAAAATAAGTCTGCGGTAACTACTTAATAAGTTTGCGGTAACTACTTAATAAGTCTGCGGTAACTACTTAATAAGTCTATGACAACTACTAAAGAACTTTGCTGCAACTACTAAACAACTATACTGCAACTACTTAATAAGTCTACGACAACTACTAAATAAGTCTGCGGTAACTACTAAACAACTATGCCACAACTACTTAATAAGTTTCAACAATTAATAAATAAGTCTGCGGTAACTACTAAATAACTTTGCGGTAACTACTAAATAACTTTGAGGTAACTACTAAATAACTTTGAGGTAACTACTAAATAACTTTGCGGCAACTACTCAATAAGTCTACCACAACTACTAAATAAGTATGTGGTAACTATTAAATAACTCTGCAGTAACTACTAAATAAGTCTGCAGCAACTACTAAATAACTATGCAGTATCTACTAATAAGTATGCGGTAACTACTCTATAAGTCTGCGGAAGCTACTAAATAACTCTACAATAACTACTAAATAACTCTGCAACAACTACTAAATAAGTCTGCGGCAACTACTAAATAACTATGCGGTAACATAAACATAAGTCTGCGATAACTAGAATAACTTTGTGACAACTAAAATCTAAAAGAATCTTACAACGAAAAACTACAGAAAACAAATGTGAAAGAAATCTGAAAAACCTAACAAAATCGGCGACAAAGAACCATGAAATCTGAAAGAAAGTTAGTGTTTTTGATGAAAGCGGACCTTTCTTTGTCGTGGTTAAATGTGAACTCGGTGATGAAGATGAAACTGAAACTGAACTACACAAAACAAGTATGAAAAAATCAGAGATAACCTACAAAATCGGCAAAAAGAAAAATGAAATTTGAAGTAAGTTATCGGCGAAAGAGAGAAACAAACAAAATCGATGAAAACAGACTTTTCTCCGGCGACGACGATGAACCCTAACCTTGCGATGGTGGCAACGGTACTGGTTCGCGGAAACCGTTTTTTCGATGTAAGTTTGTAAAACAATACTTAACTTACCATTAATGTTTTTTTGTAACTGTTTGCAAAATTTAAATATTTATTGGCAATTCGTAATTATAAAATAAAAGTTAGGTTCAGTTGTCTTTTAATGCTCTAAAAATTTACCAAAATAAAAACTGGTCAAACTAGTAATTACATCTAAATTTTGGGTCAATCTGTGTCATTACCTCGTAAATCTTATAAAGATTCAAACATTATTAGATATTATGGTGTTGAGCATGTGTTTTCTTTTGGACGTGTTAACTTTATTACAATAGTGCGGAATCAACATACGTAGAAAACTGTTGACATATTTTTTTAGCTTATAAGATTATGGTCTTAAGAAACAGTAAAATTAAATCTTTTTTAGTTCCTCAAAATACATTTTCTAGTTTAACCTGATGTCTCACATTTTTTGTTTCAACTCATCAGTTTGTGCCTTCATTTGTGCATCAATCTTAGCAGCTCTGATCCTAACTCCAATTCTAACTTTTATCTACATTTCTTATGAAACATATAAACTGTGAACATCTTGACAAACTGTGAAGAGTGTCGAGTCGAGTGACCGAGAAGCCTCCAAAGGACCTCTTCCGAGTTGGGCTGAAGATGGGCCACGCAAATTTTGTTGATGGATCGACAACTAGCAAGCTCGGTTTAGAAGCATTAAGGTCTGGTTTTACTAAAGAAGGTAATGTCTGTTTCTTGGAGCTTAAGTAATACTATTTCTAGTAGGATTACAAGGAGAGAAATGTATTCGAAATAGGAACATAGGTCTTCAACAAGTATAAATAAAAGATACAAGATCAGTTGAAGAGATCATCCGCAAATAAGAGAGAAGAAGAGAAGACAAGTGAGCTAACACATTCGGTTAAGAGAGTCTTAGTTCTAAGTAGTCTTTGGAGAGTGTTTCTTCTTAAGTTTCTTGTTGTTCTTCGTCTTGGGGTCGGGATTAGGAGTAGGTTCCATATTTCCTAGATATATCATCACATTGGAGCTCTTCTTGGTGAAGTACCTATCACAAGAAAGCAAGAGAGTTAGTGTGAGAGAGAGACCAAAGATCAAAGTGTAATCAACAGAAACTATTAAAACATTTTAGTGGATGTTAGTAAGCTTTGCTTACCCGAGATGTACTCTCAATTGAGAGGAACTCATTAAATCGTGTTCTTGATTGGTTTAATTATCTCTTAAACTCTAAACTATTCTAAGATCGAATCGAACTCAAACTCAACAAGTGGTATTAGAGCTAGAACAAGGCAGAAGCATGACTAAAATCCAAGTTTTGCAAGTTTCTTGGTCATACAGTTTTGGAGCTATTTGTTATTAAACGTTTCAAGATTGAAAAAAAGAAATCATGGAGTCAACTTCAAGAAGATATGATGTCAAAAAGTTTGATGGAAAAAAAGACTTCGGGTTATGTAAGTAAAAGATGTTGTGTCAACTAGAACTACTCAGTTTATATTCATGTCTTAAAGAATCGAGTCTATCTACATCAGGTGAGGGCAATCCCACAGGAAAAGGGAAGGAAGTCACGGAGACCTTACCTGAAGTGAAGGAAGAGATAGACCCGATACAACAAGAAAAGGAAAAGAGGGCCAAGAATACTATATGCATGAGCCTTGGAGATGTGGTTCCCCGGAAGGTTATGAAAGAGAATACAATATTAGGTATCTGGCAAGCTCTCTCTCGAGACTATCAATCTAAGTCTCAAGATAATCGCATATACTTAAAGCAAAAAATTTCAAGTTTCAAGTTTGAAGAACATAAAAGTATTGATCATAATATGGATATGTTCTTGAAATTAACAAAAGACTTGGCCAGCTTGAATATCAACATCTCAGATGAAGATCAAGTTATTCAAATCTTTTCTGCACTACCAGACCCCTACGAGGCACTAAGGGACACACTTAAGTATGGCACCGGCAAGACTCAAACTTTAAGTATGGATGATGTCACAAGTGCAACTTACTCCAAAGAGATAGAACTAAAAGAAATGGGTTTGTTAAAAACAAGAAATCATTATGAAGATCTCTTTGTGAGTAGGGGAGAAACGAGAACATAAACTATAGCAAAAGAAATCGTTTCAAGAGTAGAGATAAAAGGTCAAAGTCAAGGGAGAGAACACAACTAAAGAAAAAGGAGTGTTGGATCTGCGGAAAAGAGAGTCACTTGAAAGTAGAGTGTCATGAAAGGAAAACCAGCAATGCAGCTAATATAGCTAAGGATGTTGAGTTACCTATGGTGCTAAAAGTCAGCTTACAAGACACAAAAGATGAGTGGGTGATGGACTCAGGATGTACATTCCACATCACAGCAAACAAAGAACTATTATTTGATTTTAAAGAAATCAATGGAGGCAAAGTACTAATGGGCAACAACACACAGAGTGAGGTCAAAGGAATAGGAAATCTAAAGATACAGAATCTTGATGGAACCATCGTGATACTTACAGAGGTAAGGTACATGCCAGACATGGGCATGAACCTCATATCATACGACCAACTCAAAAAGAGTGGCTGCAAGTATGCAGGTGGAGATTTTACAGTGAAATTCTTCAAAGACAATAAGCAAGTGCTCACAGGAAAGTATCAAGAAGGACTGGACTACCTACAAGGATCAGTGTTGCAAGGAAAAGTGTCTATAGCTAGGACCGAGACAAACCTAGCAAATAGGTGGCACTCAAGACTCGGACACATGAGCTTGAAGAACATGAATGTTCTGGTAAAAGAGGGTTATCTCAACTCTAAGGAAATACACACTCTTGATTTCTGTGAAGAGTGTGTACTCGAAAAGTCACACAAGCAAAGCTTTCCGGATGCAAAACATACATCAAGAAGCATTCTTGACTATGTTCACAGCGACTTATGCGGTTCTGTTTCAAATGAATCTACTCTCTCAGGATGCAAATAATTTCTAACATTTATAGACGATTATTCCAAGAAAGTATGGATCAGGTTTTTGAAAAGCAAAGACGAGGTGTTTGAAAACTTCTTCGAATGGAAAACTCTAGTTGAAAACCAAACCAAGAAAACCCTCAAGTGCTTAAGAACGGATAATGGCCTAGAGTTTTGTAATCAACAAATGGACAAACTATACAAGGAGACTAGAGTAATAAGGCATAGGACTTGCACTTGTACTCCACAACAAAATTGAGTATCTGAGAGGATGAATCGGACAATAGCCGACAAGATAAGGTGCATGCTAGCAGAGACATGTTTGGAAAAGAAGTTTTAGGTAGAAGCAGCTGCCACAACCGTCTACCTAATCAATAGGACACATAATGCTTCACTAAACTTTAAGATACCAGAAGAGATATGAACATGAGCTAAGAAGGCTAACTACAACCACTTAAAAAGGTTGGATGCGTAGCTTATGTACACATTCAACAAGATAAGCTGAGTCCTAGGGCTATAAAAGGTTTCTTCATGGGATATCCTCAAGGAACTAAGGGATATAGGATATGGCTACCCGAAGAAAGAAAGTGCACTATTAGCCGGAATGTGGTATTTGATGAAGATAAAGTCTACAAGGAAGTCAAAGATGAAAGTCAACCTAAAGCTAAGACTAAGAGGGTCACTTTCAGAACATAAATGATTCAAGGACCAGAAAAAAATGTCATGGTCCAAAACTCTTCAGTCCAAAGCGATACAAATCAAGAAGAAGAAGATGCTAAGGACAACACCGATCAAGGTGGAGTATCTTTAGAGTTGGAAGTTAAAACTCAAAGTGAAGAGGAAGAAGAATCCAAAGAGGAAGAAGTGTCAAAAGAGGAAAGAAGAAGAAGAAACAGAGTCACCGGATGAATACTTGCTGGCAAGGGATATGACCAAAAGAGGAAATATCCAGCCACTACAAAGGTATGGTGACTCATCACACTATGTTTCATATGCACTAGCTTGTGCCGAGACCTACAGTTAGATGAGCCTAAAACTCTAGGAGAAGCTAAGAGGAGTAGAGAGTGGAAGAAATGGAGATTAGCTATGGAAGAAGAGATGAATTCCCTGGAAACATGGGAAATTGTTTCAAAACCGGAAAAATAGAAAACAGTTGGTTGCAAATGGATTTTCAAGTTAAAAGAAGGAATTCTCGGGGTTGAAAAATCAAGACATAAGGCTAGGGTAGTCGCAAAGGGATTCATACAAGTTGAAAGAGTAGACTACAATGAGATTTTCTCACCAGTTGTGAAACATGTATCCATAAGAATCATGTTATCAGTTGTGGTGAATTACAACTAAGAGCTAGAGCAACTAGATGTGAAAATTGCTTTCTTGCATGGCATGTTAGATGAGGTGATCTATATGGACCAAACTGAAGGGTTCATTGAAAAGGGAAAAGAAAACATGCTATGTTTGTTGAAGAAATCTCTCTATGGCTTGAAATAATCTTATAGACAATGGAATCACAAGTTTAATGACTTTATGAAGTCACAAGAATTCCAAATAAGCATCAATAACCCTTGCGTGTACTTCAAGGGATCAACCATTGATGATCAAGTGTTCTTACTACTCTATGTGGATGACATGCTAGTGATAGCCAATGATTTAAAAGAAGATAAATGTCCTAAAAAAGAGTCTAAATATAGAGTTTGAAAGGAAAGACTTAGGCTCGACAAAAAGGATATTAGGCATGGTGATCATAAGAGATCGGAAGAGTGGAATCCTAAAGCTATCATAAGGAAGGTACCTAAAGCAAGTGCTACGATCATTCAATGATGGATTGCAGGGTTGTGGTGTCACCCATGAATACACAGCTTAAGCTGAAAAGCTTGACACAAGAAGAGATGGTCAAGGAAAGAGTCATCATGGAAGAGATGTCGTATGCAAGCGCAGTAGACAGTCTTATGTATGCCATGATCGGCTCAAGACCAGACCTTTCTTATGCTATATGCTTGGTAAGCAGGTACATGGCTAGTCCAGGAAGGATTCACTGGAATGCAGTGAAGTGGATCCTAAGATATCTAAAGGGTTCTATCGATTTAAGTTTAACATTTACCAAGACATGACATTTAGATATTGAAGGGTAAAGTGACTCGGATTATGTAACCGATCTTGACAAGAGAAGATCAGTCACATGATATGTGTTCCGGGTTGGTGGAAACACGGTAAGCTGGAGAGAAAGCCTACAACATGTGGTGGCGTTATCGACCACAGAGACTGAGTACATTGCCCTCATAGAAACAACCAAATAAGATATTTGGTTACAAAAAATTTGTGATGAGCTAAGTATTGGTTCAAAATGTTTTAAGTTAAGATGCGATTCACAAAGTGCAATTCATCTAGCTAAAAACCCAGTTCATCATGATAGAACAAAGCATATTACAACCAAATACCATTTCATACGAGATTTAGTTGAAAACAGTTCACTAGACATTATCAAGGTTCATACAACTAAAAACCCGGCAGATATGATGAAGAAGGGCATACCTGGAAATACGTTCGAGGGTATCACTATACAGCTGAAGGTTGTCGCCTGACTTGGCGAGCGCATAGTCCGAGATGGCCCTGTCGATTGCATGTTTCGGACAAAAGAAATAGGTAGAGTTAGAAACCGGAAGTATCTCGGTATCAAATCGACAGAAGTTAGATTCTATATTTCAAAGGTGGTAAAGCTTTAAAATCGGAAAGAATCAAGAAAGGAAAGGGACTTACTTTTCGCAGAGAGGCAAGGCGTCGAACTTCTTGCGTCCTTCACCTGAAAAGAAGGAAGATGAACGGGTTAAAGTTCAAAGTAAAAGCTCAAGAACCAGAGAATCTGAATCGCTTCGGTTACAGAGGCGAGGTTAGAGAAGATGTTACCTATTCCTTGAGTCACGGTGGCGTTCCGACATATTGTCTTGAGCATGTCGTACTTTGGAGATCGGAGACTTCTTGGAAGAACAACAGGCGTCAATCGGGAAAGAAGAAAGGGCGTCGAAAGGAAAGAAAAAAGAATGTCGGAAAGAGAGAGCGTCAGAAGGAGAGAAGAGAGAGTTTCAAAAATAGAGAAGATAAATTGTTGGGAAGAGAAAGAGTTTTTTCTCGGTGCGAGGAGAGAAACTGGCTGGCACGTGTCTCGAGAAGGTGGAGATTGTGAAGAGTGTCGAGTCGAGTGACCGAGCAGCCTCCAACAGATCTCTTCCAAGTTGGGCTGAAGATGGGCCAAGCAAAGTTTGTTGATGGATCGACAATTAGCAAGCTCGGTTTAGAAGCATTAAGGCCCGATTTTACTAAAGAAGGTAATGTCTGTTTCTTGGAGCATAAGTAATCCTATTTCTAGTAGAATTACAAGGAGAGAAACGTATTCGAGCTAGGAACATGGGTCTTCAACAAGTATAAATAAGAGATACAAGGTCAGGTGAAGAGATCATCCGCAAATAAGAGAGAAGAAGAGAAGACAAGTGAGCTAACACATTCGGTTAAGAGAGTCTTAGTTCTAAGTAGTCTTTGGAGAGTGTTTCTTCTTAAGTTTCTTGTTGTTCTTCGTCTTGGGGTCGGGATTAGGAGTAGGTTCCATATTCCCTAGACATATCATCACATTGGAGCTCTTTTTAGTGAGTTACCTATCACAAGAAAACAAGAGAGTTTATGTGAGAGAGACACCAAAAATCAAAGTGTAATCAACGAAAACTATTAAAACGTTTTAGTGGATATTAGTAAGCTTTGTTTATCCGCAATGTACTCTCAACTGAGAGAAACTCGCTAAATCGTGTTCTTGATTGGTTTAATTATTTCTTAAACTCTAAACTAATCTAAAATAAAATCGAACTAGAACTCAACACAAACATTTACAATGAAAATACATTAACCCTACTTCGTGTAACACGTTTTGGAAGCTAATTTTATTCTTAGATATAATATAAATAATCAATAGAAATTAAGCGTGTGGGTTAACGCGCTTGTCCCTCAACTTTTTTTTTCAAAGCAAACCCTCGAATTAACAGACGCCACATCTCCTTACGTCTTCTCCGACCGACGCAGGTGGCTCCTTTAGCACCGGCGTCGGTTTCCTCCGCTTTAGTTTTTGCCGTTCTCATGTTCATCTCATGATTGCAATGGTGTACTATAAAGTGTGTATTATAAGACAACGCATGTATTATATATACACATTTGATTGCAATGGTGTACTATAAAGCTACACCTAAAAGAAGATTTGGAAATAAAGTATGTGCCAAACATAGTGAATGAGAAAGAAAGAGAGATTTTGTAATAATTGAGCCAATATTAAGCAATCCTTGCCATGCCTACTTTATGGCTAGCTCATTTCAAGAAAATTTATTTATTTTGCAAAGTGAATGTGTCGAATTTTTTTTTTCAAATTACCGGGAGGTTTTGGGACAAATCTTGTAATTTTTCAAATTTGAAACACAACATGTAATATTAGTTTTATCCCAACCGTCACTTGATTCTGTGATCTTTAACTTTGTCTAGGGTAATTTTTCAGTCAAATTAACGACATTTTTTTTTTTATAGGAATGCAACACGAAAACTTAAAGAGAGATCACTCATCCTAGTAATACTATGCCCAAACATGTTTAATTGTAGTGTTTTGATAGAATCTGGTGCATTAATACTGGTACGATCGCACCCAACTAGATGGATTATTATCATGTGTATAAACCAATAACAAATGGTTTCTCATTTACGAGTTGATCAAACTATATTGAGAAATTTAAGAGAAATTATTCATATCATAACTCAAGCTGTTTTAAGTAAGCACTAGGCAATGAACTTAAAAGGAATGATAAAACACCATTATGTCATTTGGACCCCACCATGCTTCATCCACATGGTCTGAAGATTTCCATAATTGAAACCTGATTTTGTGTATCAAACCAATATTGATAACTCGTCTTATTTGACAACCAATCTTTATTATCCGTGAACATGGTTTGCTTTATTAAAAAAAAAAAAAAAACTGGTTTGGTTTAATTTTGGAAATATTCTTTTGGAAACTTTAGGTTATTTAATTTAAGTTGACACAATTACAAACTCAGTTGTCCTAGCTCAGTGGTTGTAAATTAGATTTGCGAGTACTTCTGAACTGACGTTGTCGAATCTCCCGGGTGACAATCATGCATTAATCGATTGATAGCCTTATACATTAATTTTATTTTTGTTTATTCCTATTTAATTATTTATCCTCTATCCTCGTCGGCTTCTTCTATCTCCATCTTTCTTCCTTTTGCTTAAACCCAAAACCTCGGAAACATTTGAAATCTAAAACAGGAGACACAAAGTATGTTGCAATCAATTCATCTTCGTTTTTTCTCCTCTCCATCTTCTTCAAAAAGAGAATCTCTTATAATAATTCCATCCATTTCTGGCTCCATACCTTTCTCCTCTTGTTCATTCCGTCCAAAACAAACCCAGAAATTGAAACGTCTGGTTCAATTGTGTGCCCCTTACGAAGTCGGAGGTGGATATACCGATGAGGAGCTCTTCGAAAGATACGGAACACAACAAAGTCAGACTAATGTCGAAGATAAATTAGATCCATCTGAGTATGAAGCTCTTCTTAAAGGAGGCGAACAAGTCACCTCTGTACTTGAAGAAATGATAACCCTTGTATGTATTTCGAGTTATGTTTCATCTGAGCTTGCTTGTGTCGTTCCTTAAAGCTTGTCATTTCGTCGAACAACTTATAGGCGTTAGGCTTTATGATACATAGAATCGTTACTTACTCGTTAATTTTTGAAGAAATGATAACCCTAGTAAGTATTTCTAGGTTTCCATGAAGTTATGTTTAATCTGGGCTTGCTTTTGTGTTTTTTCCTTAAGCTTGGCATTTCGTCGAACAACTTAAAGGCGTTATTAGGCTTAGTATTTTCTGGGAAAATTCTCCACCTATCCCAAATGGCTTTATACTCCATAGAAATCGTTACTCGTTAGTTATGGGAATTCTCGGTTTTGTAATGGCTTGACATGTGAATGTCTCTGATGTGTAGTTAGAAGATATGAAGATGAATGAAGCATCTGAGAATGTTGCTGTAGAATTGGCTGCACAAGGAGTTATAGGTAAAAGGGTTGATGAAATGGAATCAGGGTTTATGATGGCTCTTGATTACATGATCCAACTCGCCGATAAAGATCAAGACGATAAGGTAAAGATTGTCTGATATCTTGCAACAATCTCTTATACGTATTTTCACTCAATTTTAAGACTGTTGTAACCTTTGCCATTAGTTCTGTAACATAAGCTTGGAAAAAGATGAAAGAAATTAACTTTTTGTGTGTGTTCAGAGGAAGGCTTTACTAGATGTTGTCAAGGAGACTGTCTTATCTCATCTCTCTAAAAAATGCCCTCCTCATGTGAGTAATATTTAGATCATTTTCGAGACTTGGCTTCATTTCATGTTTTTAATTTTGTGTTAGTGTTGCTGGTTTGTTTATTTAGGTCCAGGTGATTGGTTTACTCTGTAGAACACCTAAGAAGGAGAGTAGACATGAGCTGCTGCGTAGGGTGGCTGCAGGTGGTGGAGCTTTTGAAAGTGAGAACGGAACTAAACTTCATATACCCGGAGCAAATCTGAATGACATAGCTAATCAGGCTGATGACTTGCTAGAGGTAATGTGTTTGGTTAGGTTTATAATAATTGTATTCAAGATATTTGAATGTGAACAAGTCTCAGGATTTTTGTTGCAGACTATGGAAACAAGGCCAGTTGTTCCAGATCGAAAACTACTAGCGAGGCTTGTTTTGATCAGAGAGGAAGCACGGAACATGATGGGAGGAGGTATACTTGACGAGAGAAATGACCGAGGTTTCACTACTCTGCCTGAATCAGAGGTTTTGTGTGACGAACTACTATGTCTATTATCCCATGTTTACGAAAATAGTTTTAACATTGAAGTACAATAACGAGTTGCTTGTTTGTCTAACAGGTGAATTTCTTAACCAAATTGGTAGCTTTGAAACCTGGAAAGAGTGTACAGCAAATGATACAGAATGTAATGCAAGGGAAAGATGAAGGTGCAGATGATCTTAGCAATGAAGATGATTCTTCTACTCAAGGAAGAAAACCGAGTGGATTAAATGGAAGAGTAAGTATGATCAACTAACTCAAGAATTTTTGAGTAGCCACTGAACCAAAGATAAGTCTTTTCTTACTTGGCCTTGATCCGATCCAGGGAAGTGTTACTGGAAGAAAACCCTTACCAGTAAGGCCAGGAATGTTTCTAGAGACTGTTACAAAGGTATATTTCAACATTTCTCTATCAGCTTTGTCCACATATGAGAGGAATTGAGAATCTTGACCATTTGTGATGTCTAATCCAATCTTGATAGGTTCTTGGCAGTATATACTCAGGTAATGCCTCAGGTATCACAGCACAACATCTAGAATGGGTGAGTTGCTTATAACACCAAAACACTTGCAAACAAAATTTCTTTTCTTTGTGTTCAACAGAGCTTCTTTTGTGTGTTTCAATTGTGGTGATAGGTTCACCAGAAGACACTCCAAGTTCTTGAAGAAATCGCGTATTAGTAATCTTCCTTGTTACATCAAGAAAGATTTGCAGGTAGAGATTGTGTCCTTGAATGTTGTTAAGTATATATAATTTTTATTTGCTTAGTTGATATAAAAATGTTGTCTCTACAAGTTACGATTAGTTGAATTATTTTTATTTAGGAGAGCTGAAAATGGAATATTTGTACCACATAATACTCTCTAACACATTGGGAACGTACGGGAGAAAATGTAACTTATTATTCTATTACCTTTCATATGGATAAGGATAACAAACTAATTATTTGATTAATATAATAACATCCTCTTATTTCTAATACTATATAACAAGCCATAAATGCATCGAATTTTTATTTAAATAAACTTGAGGTACAGTAGTTGTACAAAAAAAAAAACTCGATGTATTTTTAATTGTTCTAACGGTTTAAAAAGTGACACGCGGAAGAGAGACACTAGTCTATAGGGTAGGAAAAGATAGTAAATGAAAGGGTATAATAGGGGTATAGTCTCGTTAATAAACCAAAAAGCAAGGGTAAATACCGGACGCGAGAGCAAAATTATTATATCCATTTTGAATCCTCGTCAGGTTACAAAACGATTCCGCTTCTCCGCTTCTAAAATAAATATCTCATCACCGTCTCTGGATTGTTCCTTTCACTAACAAACACACTCACACACTTTTCATTTCTCTCTTAACCGTAACGAATCTTCATCTTTTTTAGCTTTTTCACCCTCTGCGATGGCTCACAAAGAGGTTACTAACGGCGGCGCTAGGGCGGAGAAGACTGTTACCTTCACGGCGTTCAAGCCGACGTTGATCGTTGAAGCTCAAAAGGTCGGCGATGCTGTTACGTTCTACAAATCTGCTTTCGGTGCTGTTGAGTCTGGTCATTCTCTTTACCCTAAGCGTAAGCTTGACCAAGAGCTTCCTCATGTTCTTTCTTCTGAGCTTGACCTCGTTGGCTCTACCTTCGTTGTTCGTGATGTCTCTACTCTCTCTGGTTCTATGTAAGCTTCACCACTCATGTTTGTGTTGTTTCTTATCTAGATCTCCATGTTTTCTCAGGTTTCTAGGTTTTACTCTTATGGTATTTAGCGTTTAGATCTCCATGTTTTCTCAGTTCCTTAAGTGTTACTCGTTTGGTGTTTGATTTTGCTTTAGATCTTCAAGTTTTCTCAGTTTTTAGTTTTTTTTACTCGTGTGGTGTTTGATTTCGTTTTACATCTTCATGTTTCCTCAGATGTTTAGGTTTTGTTTCACTCGTATGGTGTTCGATTTCGTTTTACATCTTCATGTTTCCTCAGATGTTTAGGTTTTGTTTCATTTGTATGGTGTTCGATTTCGTTCTAGATCGGGATTAAGCTCATAATCTAAAACTATTTAGTATATTTTTCAGTTCTTAAAGGATTAATCTGTTTTCTTAAGCGCGAATACTGTTTATTTTGTTGATTTTGACTTTGTTTTATACGTTGAACAGTGCTAAGCCTGAAGGTTCTACAGTGACTCTAACTCTCGAAACTGATGACGTTGAAGGTGCGGTTGAGAAAGCTGTAACCGCCGGAGCTGTGAAAGTGGAAGTTACGGAGGTTGAAGCTGAAGGTGGAGTGAAAGGAAAAGTTACGGATCCGTTTGGCTTCACTTGGAACTTTTCGTCTCCGGCGAAGAAGATTGAGAACGACGAAAACAAAGAGGTTTAAATAACCGACCGTCGGATCTGATTCTTCGTCGGTTTCTGAACAAATCCTAAACTCTATTATCCTATTTTCGTTATTTTGTCTTATGATGAATCCGGTATGGAGTAAACCGGATTGAGTTTTAGCTTAATGACTTTTGTTGGAGTTTTAATTTCACCCTTTTGACAAACACTAATCTTCGTGAAATGAAATATTAATCTCGGACTGTTATATGTTTTGCGTCTCTTTATTATTTTCTATAATCGTATATCTGTGGTTCTATTTTATATGTTGTTATGCTGGTTTTGTACAAGGGTAGAATCGTCCATTTTTGTATTAAAATTATTGGTTTGAGAATCAATCTACACTAATCTTCGTGATTTAAAATATTAATCTCGATAGTATGGTTTGTTGATTCTGTTTTTCTTAACTAATATTCTCTGTTTTTTTGTCAAACCTCAACTATTATTCTCTGTAATCGTATTAGTACTCTGTAAACCTGCTTTCTGTGGTTCGTAGTGGGGATAGAACCGTCCATTTCAAAATAAAATGAATGGTTAAGATAAGAAGGTACGAAGAATAAATGAAGAATATCGAATATATTTGTTGGTGTTAGTAGGTTGAATACTGTGTTGGGTGTAGTGAAAGCATAAAAAACCTCTGGCTTTGTGCTTTGTGGTATCTATCGCTTATTGGTGTCCTATTTTCGAAATTGCCATTATGTAATTGGGCCTTGTGAAAGTTTTCAGTTGTGGTTCTCTTATCTCTTGACTACCTTTTTAGGTTTACCCATAATAGCCATTTGGCAGAAAATAAACTGATATCACTATATTTCATCATAATCGAGATTTTTTTTTCTGTTTTCTTTTCTTTTTTCAAATTTCTATATAAGAAAATTAATTCATTTCTTTTTGATGATCATTAAAATTCTGTTGTATTTTATACTAATGTTGGATTTGTTATATTATATTTTCAATGTATAAATAAAAAATAAAAAACATATAATCTAGTAATGATAACTTGTCAACACCAAATATTTAGAAGTGAGCTATTTATATATTTTTATTTTATTATTAACATATTAAAATAATCTAGTAATGATAAATTGTCAACACCAAAAATTTGGCAAATATTCATTACTAGTAATGATAAAAATGTAACTATGCAATTTCTGCCTAAAACCTGATTCACTATTTTTGTAAAAGAGATATCTAGGTCGTCATATTTAACCATCTGACCAATGAAATTAAAGAATTTTATGTGTTGATCCGAATTATTTAGATTTGATATATTTATGGGTTAACCTAATCAATTTAACTTATGATTCATTTAACATTCAACCAATTTAAATAATAAATTGAGTTATATTAAACTCAATTTAGAAGCAAAGTAATAAGATTTAACATATATTACGAAGAATATAAAGTTAAACGTCTCTATTTTTTGTTTCGTTAGTAGTACTTAAAAATATTTAGGTGGTTAATATTTATACTTTCACGAACAGAATTTAAAAAATTATAATTTAAAGCAAAATAGAAAATTGAGAATATAGATTAACAAAAATGCACTACTAATGACGTAAAATATTTTATAATGTACATTTTAACCATGTTTTATATCTATATATATTAACAATTTTTTTTTAACTATCTTATATAATAAAGTAAAATTTCTCTTGTCATAAGCTTTAAAACGCTAACATATGTTACTTTCAACCCTTTTTCTCTTTCTTAATTTGTTATTTTTTCTAACCAAAATATCAAAAAATATTTAAAAAGAAACCGAATTAAAAAATAAGATTTTATTACTTTTAACCAAATTAACAAAAAAATATCTCCAAAAAATATAACTAATAATATGAAATCTTATTATCTTTTGCTAACGAAAACCCCAACAATTATCTCTCAATAGAATAAAAAACATGAATTTTTATTAAAAAAATTCCAAATTACATAGAATAAATAAGTAAAAAAACACACCAAACAACCCATTTAACAAATTGAAATCTTCTTCTCTTTTTCTAACCAAAACCCACACAAATATCCAATCTTTGACCCGCACCCGCAACCAATCCACGACGGGTCAAAACCTACAGGTCCTGCGGCTCGAGTCAAATTTTGATAGCTCTACTGGGAATGTGAGTAAATACCCACGGGTCTACGGGTTTTTACCCGCTGCGAGGTGGGTTCGGGCATGCCATAGGAAGGTCACTTTTCTGTGGGTCTAGCAAGACGGATCTATAAGTGTTGCGGGTTAGCGGGTTTTTACCCGCAGGACTTGAGGGGATCACATTACTTTGGACCAGACATAAAATGGGCCAGTTAGTTTAGTTTTGGGTTTAGATAGTTTGTGCGGATTTGCAGGTTTGAAAATTTATTGGAAACTTGTTTTTGATTTACGGGTTTGCAGATTTGCGGGTTTTTGCGTACTCGTTTTTATTTTGTGGTCTATCCGCGAGACTCACAGGGCTTGGCGGGGCGGTCACGAGTTTGTTATTTTATACCCACCGTTTTGCGGGGCAGATTTGAACACTCATATTTTTCTACAAACCTGCGGGTGTGGGTTGCTAAATGTTACCTTTTAGTGGAGTTATGAATTGCTGTCACATATCTTTTACAGAGCTCATTTTCTTTCTCTTTCTTAATTTCCTATATTTTTCTAACCAAAACCTCAAAAAAATGTCTCACAAAAAAATCAAATTAAAAATGAAATTTTATTATTTTTTTAACTAAAATCACATCATGCCTCCAAAAAAACATAATTAAATATAATGAAATCTTATTATCTTTTTCTAATGAAAACCGCATCAAATGTTTCCCAACAAAATAAAAAAAAAACAGAAAATTATATATATAAAACACTTCCAAAAAACATAAAATAAATAATTAAAAAAACCACCAAACAACTGATTTAACAAATTCAGTTGCAACATTATGATATTTCATGGATGCTTGTAGATTGTGTTTTTATGCATTTAGTTGAAATGTCAAATTGTGACACGATCATAGAGACATATGACAGACTCTGCGAACATATGATAAACTTTGCCAATATTTGGTAAACCATATGAACATTTGATAATCTTTCCAGATATTTGGCAGTGTGTCTTTTTATTATAAGACTAAAGAGTTATACATAATCGTTAAACAAGAAATTCCTCAAACATCTTGGAAGATAAAAATAAAATTTAAAAGTAACACATTGTTGATGTGCTAACTTACCCAACTTATCTGCAACTTGGTTACACTGTCGAGGCACCGTTGTAAATGTAATGTTGGTGAAGTGATCCATCCAACTGCGGATATCAGTTAGTAGTGGATCCATACTTGCTTTCTGAGATCGAAAATGAATTAGATCTTCCAATACTTTGCAATCACCTTCCACGATGATATTGCGGATTCCTCTACACTATAGAGACTGTAATGCATGTAGGTGAGTCATTCCTTCTGCTTCTAACGGATTGGCTCCATGTCTTAGTTTAGTTGAAGCCACAAGATTATAAACTCCATACTCATCTCGTAAGATCCATCATGCTCCATTTAATAAACTGTTGGAAATGAAACTACCATCAATATTACATTTATAGAACCCTGCAGGCGGGGAGTCCATGGTGATGGCGTGGACTGACTAGGATAGGAAGTACCCCTTGTTGTCGTGTTATTAGTATTGGCCTCAATCCATTCCGTAGTATTATCCATTGCACGAGAATAAACAGAGGTAGAATCTTGTAATGTCGTATTAAATATCAGATCATTACGAGATTTCCGTAGTTGCCATAATATCCAAAACACCATGTTGAAGGGTTTGAGTAGTCGAAGAATCGTAAACAACAAATACACCTTCAATGTTATATTCTAATGTGTTAGTAGGCTGTATAATTGTTGAACCCGGTGAGTTTGACATCCGCCAAACTGCCCGTGCATAATCACACTGAAACAAGATGTGATTTGTTGTTTTAATATGTTGACAACACCATTTACAAGTTGTATCAACCGGTATACCGCGACGAAAAAGTTCAGCAGCATAAGCAATAGCCAAGGAGAAAATTCACCGTAGAAAATGTTTTATTTTTGGGGCCATTTTTGTCTTCCAAATCTGAGATTTCAGCTACGTATTACCTGGTGGTATAGACCTAGTTTGAACCAACGGATCCGTGTAGTGTGTCGCTAACCAATATCCAGATTTAACCGTATAATTACCATCTTTTGTATAATGCCAAAGCAATTTATCCTTAGTATTAGTGAAAGGTATACACATCCTCCGCACATATTTTGCATTTTCAAAATATAAATGCTGCCGTAATGTATCCTCATCCCATTGTCGGTGATTAACCTGCCAGAGATCACGTAAACAAGTGGGGATGTTTTGAGAAGAATTACTTGCACCTGGTCGTGGAGGATGAGATGGTATCCATGGGTCCGTAAATGGATTGATTGTGCATCCATTACCGATACGAAATCAAAGGCTTTTGAATGAGAGATCATGACCACTGATTAATGAATGCCAACTGTGTCAAGATTTCCATGAAATGGCTGCCTCGATTAAGGTTGAGCCCGGAAAATAGTGACTTTCCAAAATTCTAGCGAGAAGAAATTTAGGATCTTGTAAAATACGCAACCCTTGTTTTGCAAGTAAGGAGTCATTGAACTTTTCAATATATGTAAAACTGAGATCTCCTTCATTTTTAGGCACACTCTTTTTATTCCAACTGAGCCAAACCATCCATTTTTTGTTGTCATTCGATCCCCACCAGAATTGAGATAATGTTGAGTCTATCTCATGACAGATATTCTTTGGTAATTTAAAACAAATCATGGTATATGTAGGCATCACTGTAGCTTTGGATTTTAAAAGAATCTCTTTTCTTCCTTCCGTTAAGAACTTTTGATTCCAACTCTTCGTTTGATCCTTAACTTTATTGATAAGATAATCAAACAACTCACACTTCTTATGAGAAAATTCATCGGGGAGGCCGAAGTATTTTACTGCATCCACCGGACCTGAATGTTGATAATTTGACGCACCTCTGTTTTTCTAGATTCATAGACTTGCGATCCAAAATTAATAGAAGATTTGTTGAGATTAACTTGTTTGCCTGAGAGTTTCCCTTATTGATATAACACCTTAGATAGTGTTACACTATTCCGACGATTAGCTTGGCAGAAAAAGAACGAGTCATCCGCAAATAGAAGATGACTTACACGAGGACCATGAACACTTATGGATAGCCTGGTAATATTGCCTTGTCGTTCTTCTCGGTTTAGTCTTTGAGTAAGCATTTCCGCATAAAACAAAGACATGTATGGTGAAAGAGGATCACCTTGTCGTATACCACAAGTTGGTTGTATATCACCATAAAGGCTGCCATTGATAAGAACTGAGTAGGAGAATGATCTTACACATGACATGATCCACTTGACCCATTTCTCATTAAACCCCAATCTTAACAATGTCTCTTCAAGAAAATTCAATTCGACTCTATCATATGATTTGGAGATATATGTTCTTATGGCCATATAGGTCTTAACCTGCCATTTCCTTGTCTTCATAGAGTGGAGGAGTTCATGTGCAATCAATACGTTGTCTATTATATGTAGCCCTGGTACAAACGCAATTTGTTGGTCGGAGATAACTGATGGCAGAAACAACTTTAGTCGAGTAATAAGAATCTTTGATATGATCTTAAACGCGACATTACACAAACTACTCGGTCGATACTCACTCATTGTGCTCGGCTGATCTGTCTTTGGGATGAGAAAAATGTGGGTTTTATGGAGACCGTGAGGCATTATTCCAGTATTAAAGAACTTTTAATCGCGAGTATTATACTATCACCAATGGTAGATATAAAGTGATGAAAAGAACGCCACTTAACCCATCATGACCAAACGCTCTATCTCCGCCAATGGCTTGGATGACTCCCAAGATTTCAGAATTAGTAACATCGGTCGTAAGGACATGAGTTTTTGCACATTTATGGAAAAATTTAGTATTTTGATCACCTTCTTGTAGCCATTTATTCCGCCTCTTAATTTTTTTAAAAACTCCTTGATAATATGCTTTATTGAGTTTTCTCTTAATGGTCCTGATTGATGATGGGTACGGAACAACTTGCAGAAATTCTAACTCCAGTTCAGCCTTTAGTGTTTGGATCTCTGTTTCCGAGTTTGTGACGTTACTTTGCTTCCATCACAAAATTTTCTGGCAAGTAGACTTTAACTTCGTTTGGAGGTTTCCTCGGTGAGATAAGCTCTTCCATTCGGTCTCAACATAATCCTTAAAACCATCTCTCTCATAAAGTCTTTTATCATATTGAAACTGACCTCTCTTAATACGTGTTTCTGAAAGTATATTAATGATTACCGGTCTATGGTCTGATTCAATTGGCTCCAAAAACTCGGAGGAGAATGCAGTATAATGTGATAGCCATTCTGTGTTCGCTAGGGTTTTGTCAAGACAACAATTAGTTAATTTCGTAGTTCGCACACCATCACATACCAAAATTCGATGTCCACTCCAACTAAACTTATTCCCCTTATGAATAAGATCAGTCATATCATAAATCTCCAATGTAGTATTCAAATCTTTGAAAAAATTCTCATCTCGACAATGCCCACCAAGTTTCTCACTATTGTTCTGAGTCTGATTAAAATCTCCGACCATGAGCCACGGATCATTCCTAGTCGTCGACGTTCTTTGGCGTGTCTCCCATAATTCATGCCAAAACTGGGGATTCATATGACAATAAACACAAGACAAATAGAACGGAAATTATTTTTCATTAATAAAACATCTACAAGTCTTACATAATGGTATAATACATTAATGTCAAGAGTATTCTTCCAAAAGAGAGCAAGACCACCACTAATACCAAAATGAGGTACAATAAAGTAGTTCGGAAAACCTAATGAAATAGACAAGTCGCATACATAGTTGAAAGGTTGCTTCATCTCTATGAGAAATATTGCATCAAGAAGATAGCGATGACATATCTCCTTTGCCAATGCCCTGCCAGTTCCAACTCGCTATTCTCATTTGGCCCTTGGCGATAAAGGGTCTGCCTCGCCTCCGCTTGAATTTGGTGATGGTATCGGGCCTGCCTCACCACTGAGTGAACATTGAGTTGAACTGGCCTTAGATGCCATAGTTCTGCGTCGTTTGTATGGGTATTGTGATGGAGATCCTAATGTTTGGTTGATCTCATGAATGATATCATTGCCGACATACTCCAGGAGAGGAGAATTCGACGTCTCCTTGCTTTGGATTTTGTTGGATCAGATAGGACGGTATAATTATGGTAAAAATTATGAAGGTCCAAAATCGAAAAATGTATGCCATCAATCATGATCATATCCACATTCTGGTTATCGGGATGAGGGATCAAAAGAGGGGCTAGTAGAATGGAACTGGTTGCATTGATCATTGCCATTGATTCTACTTAGATGTCCTGTGTCGTAGAGGCAAGACGCGGTAAGAGTAATATGTTCGGATCATTCTCCATTTCCGGATCCTGGTGACCAGGGGCAGCTTTTTCCTCCGCCACTAAACATTATGTGATGTCATGTCGGAGGGAATGACAGCGGAAGCAGTGATTACGCAGTTTCTCAAATCGGAAAGACACCATGGCAAATTCATTGCCGAATTTGAAACATCGTTCAAAGATCAACTCTTTCTCAAGAGGCCAACGTATGCAACATGCTCAAAGGCCGCTTTTACACCCATGGCATATGCTCATTCGGGTTCTACGATAGTACCAAGAGTACCCCCAATATGATTGACCATCAGCGCTGAAAGGAATTGAAAGAGAATATCATGAACTTGGACCCAGAAATTGATATTGTTTGGTTCATCATCGTCGAGAGATGGAGACCATGTTACAATAGCAACCATCCATTGATTGAAACTCCATGATCCCTGTCGTAGAAAAAGTTGCATGGCTTCATTCGAAGGGAACAAGAATTGGACGCAGCCATGATCGACAACACGCCCTGTAACTGAGGTATCCATTCGCCAAATCCTTGGGAAGAATCATGAAAAAGCCCGGAGATTCTGTCTTCGAGAGTTGGTTAGCCTGAAGAGAAGGCTGAACTGTGATGCTCGTGATGCTTCCGAGCATAAATCAATGGGAACGACGAACTCCTCGTTGATATTCATGTTTGGTAAATGATGAATGTTGGGTTCGAGACAGAGGCGATTCATGTAACTGTTTTGTGAATAGTGAATAACGTATGGATTTGAACGCAAACACAGGATTATAAGCAATTGGATAACCAATTTACAGTTGCAGAGTTACAATGGCAGTTTCTTCCGAAATAAATGCACTGGTTCGTTGTAAATCGAGATTCCAGAGTGGTTTCCACTGAAGAGACACCAACCATATAGGCCAAGAGAACCGACAAAACCATGAGACACATGAACACTGGAAAAAATTTCTACATCGAAATCAATGAGATGAGGTGAAGATACAAGCTCGAAGGAACAAAGGAAGAAGAAGAAGAAAAAGGGAGGAGGGAGAACAGAACATTCCCTTTTTATTATTATTGCAGAGTCTATTATTATTTGGCAGAATTTTGTAATGATTTTAGGTTTTTCAAAAAAACTAAATACTTTAACCCTAATCAAAATTTTAAGTAGAATAAAAATATCAAAATACAATTTATAATTTTAAATATGAATTATAAACATTTAATCAAATAACATAAATATTTTTTAATAATATTTTTTTCTTAAATATTTATATGTTATAAAGGACAATTATGGCATTATGGAAAAATATATATATCTAAAGTAGGTTCTTTTAGCAATAAATTGTAAAAGGGGTTATTTTATCTATTTCTAAAAAAATTAATAGGTTATCTTACACAAACTTTTCTTTATTATTTGCCTTGACAACACTATATACATGTTTTAAAATAACGAATATGAAAAGAGTAAGTACTATTGGGTGAATATTTTTTCGCCCTAGCCACCTCTAAAGAAAAAGTTGGTGATTTCCGTTTTAGCCTCCATGGTGGCCTGGCTTCATGCATGAGCTGTGGAAAGGTTGTAGATCTTTGCTTTTCTCTCTTGTATATCCTTAGTTGTTTGTCATGGTAGAGCCATGAGTAAAATGGGATGGGGTGAAGTTCTCGGCATCAGATCTGGCTAGGTGGCGGCAGCGTTTGGCTTTGTAATTGATATATTATGTTTTTGATATTTTTTAAAGATAGATTTAACATTATTTTCTTGCATTTACATCACACATCTAGGCCATTAAGTGTACATTTGAATATGCATCAGTATTTTGTAGGTTTTGGAGTGGAATGGAAAATAAGATGATCAAATGGAACAAAAGAAACAAAAGAGTGGATTTGGTGAAGGTTGTGAGTTGCAGCGGTGAGCTTTAACGGTTTTATGATGTCAAAGAGCTTCATCAGGATCACATAGCAATTTGAAGACGTCACTGCAGGTTTGACAAAGGTTGCTGGAACCTCGACGTCTTCGTGCAGTGGTTTGGAGGTGACCGATGGGAGTTGGCATCTTTGTGTAGCGGTTTGGAGGTGACCGATGCGATGCATCCGGTTCGTGTAGCGGCATGACGCAAACCACTGTAGACTTTTTGGATATTTCTTGAATGTTGGAGACTTGTTGTAGCGGTATGATGCACACTGATGGGACTTAACGGGAAAACGTAGCGGCCTAAAGCACACCGATGGACTGCATCGGTTTCCTGCACAGGCTTGGAGACATCGTTGTGACCCGTTTGCTTAATTTATTCGCCGGTTTATCCGGTCTGTTGCGGGTTGATCCGGTTTTCATTTACAATTGCTATAAATACTCTAAAAACATAATTAGAAGAGGATTCTTTGTTTTAGAGAGATCTTTGTAGCCACTTTTAGCTTTTTCTCAAGAATATTATATGAATCTTTCACTTTTAATTTATCAAATCTTATTTTCTTCTTAAATCTTTTGATTATTCACAAAAAATCATGATTAACCAAAGAACAAGCTTTTGCTTTGTGTTAACATGATAATGAGTGAGTAGTCCCTTTTGAACTTTTAGGATTGATATATTTAGGGTGATCACTTGTAGCTTAATGGATTTTAGGATTGTAACGTCCTAGATCTATGCTTGATAGGTGTTATTTAGGCTAAAATATCTTTGATCATGTTAGTTTAGGACTTAAGAATTTTCACACCCACAAGGTATTCGATAAAATTCACAAATCATAATATCAAGAGCTATTCATTTCTTACCTATGAGAATAGTTAATTAGGATTTTTAGTGGTTAATTAAGCTTGGTAATAATGCTTATTGATCATTTGATAGCCAACGAGAGTTATTAATTATTAAATGATTAGTAAAGAGATTAATACCAATATAGTGGATTAGTTGTCATTAGTGTTATAGGACCAACGAATTAGCTCTAAGAAATAGAATTAAGCTCTATTAACTATTATTTGATCACTCTATTCACCTATCTTATTCTTGAAAGTTTGTTTTCTCTTATTTGATTCTTAAAAACTGATTTTAGTATTTTCTTGCTTTGTTTACAATTCAAATTTGATGTTATAAACTGAAACCTTTTGTTTGCTTAGATTAAGACATGATTTGCATTCTTAGTGTTTTTATTTCTTGTTTCACCGTGGATCGATCCTAAAGTATGCAATGTACTTAGGTTAATTGATAGCCTAAAAGCCTAACTATCAGTAATCGGTGTTGAAGTCGCTAGTCTCACAGGTTTCGACGACGATGGATGTGGCCTCTAGCTTTTCGAGGCAAAGTACATGCCCTTCTCCTTCGTTCTTGGCGGATATGTAACTTGGACGAGTGGTTGTGATGGTTTTCACCTGATTCATACAGTACAAAACGACGATAGCCTTTAGTCAAAATTCCTTATAGTAAGTGAATTATGACCCGACTTTCACCTCCGAAGAGGAATTCCTATTGATGTCAAAATCTTCCTCTCCTTTCAGTCGACCTGCCTTGGGCAAAAAAGTCTTCGTGCGGATCACCTAGGGGCAACTCGTACCGGCTTCTAATACCTATCAGAAGAGGTTTTAACTAGAATACGAACAAGATAAGAGAATGCCCCATTTTATTAGAGGTATCGGTTTGGGAAAATGGGGTTTTAACCAAGTAGGGGTGTGAGGGCTTGGTTGAGAGTTTTTTGGTAGGAGACTACTTGCCAAGGCTTCTACGGAAAGAGGCCTTGGACAAGGCTTTTTTAGGCTGGTTCAAATTCAATACGGATGGTGCTTCCAAGAGGAACCTTTTCTTGCATGGTGCTGCAACGGGACATTCTGGTAAGTCGGGTGCTGGTGGCCTTCTCCGCCCGCTTTCTCCCCATTAACCAATTACGTTACGACCACTGAACAAACTCATACCATCTCAATCCTATTTTGGCTATTACCTTCTCCATTACTATGTTCTCATACGCAGGAATACCCCCGTTAGCGTCTTTGCTTCCTTTGTTGGTTTCTTTGCTGCCTTTGCCAAGCTCTCTGCTCCTTTTCCTGATTATAGTATGGTTTTACTTGGATTAGGTTGTTTGTGTATTCTAGTTTTTGAGCTTGATTTGGCTTGATCATAAAAGTAGTGGTTTAGCTATGATCTATTTTGATGGTTTCGTGCACGTCTAGAATGTGCAAGCCGGTAATAGAGCCTTGCCATCTTTATTTCTCTGTATAAGGTTTAGATCTTTTTGTGCGTTGCTTTGCTTTTAAGTTTAGATTGTTTCATTCTCCTTCTTTGGTACCGGTGACTCTCATGGTTTTAATTAAATTGCATCCTTCATCATTCCTTCCTCCTGAAGAGTTTGGTGAGTCGATTAGGGGCTCTCTTAGCCTCCTTCACTAGAAATCAATATCAGATTTGGTCGAGATCTGATTGTTTGTTGCTTCTACGTTTTCATCCAAAGAGAGCACAAGTTCCCTAATTTTCCAAGTCTACAAAATTCCAAGTAGATAAGAAGTCATGATTTTGACGTTTTAGTTCTTGAGTTTAGACTCGTTTTTTAGGTTGAAAGGTTGTGATTTACTTTTTCTCATTTTAGCGTGTGGCTTAGTCTTTCTTTTATAGTCTCTATATGTTCTTTTTATGGTTTTTGGCTCATGAGGTCCCGAGCTAATTTAGTCCCCTTTTAGGCTTTGTTTTTTTGCTTTCTAAATTTCTTTGGTGTATGTATTTTTGTTTTAATGAAAACTCAACCAATATATTATTCAGAAAAAGAGGAAGAATAACAAGTACTATTGTACTTAAGTATTTATGCTTACTCCTAAATTCCTAACTAGAACGTACACATTGTATACTTTACAAATGGTATGTTAATAACACTCGTAAACACTGAGCCTGATTTTGAGCATAAGTACGAGTTATGCTTTTTTAAATTTCAAGAGCGATGGGCCTACCTCAACCCTAGCATTTTAAGAACTTCGGTTGCATAATAATTGGAAGATTACCCATATTCAAAAAACAATAGTTAACTATAAAACCAATGAGAACATGAGTTAGGGTATAATGGGACAAAATATAGAAATAAGAAAAAGAATGTATAAAGTTGGATAATAACATTATCTAACCATGGAAGACTTCAAAATTAGTTCTTCAAATTTACTATTTCAAACACTCTGTTCACTCAATTTGGACATTTTTACCCTTGTTTGATTAGTTATAAGTTAGTTGATACTAATCATATAATAAATGATTTAACACGATAAATATTAGTTACCACATGTGATAATTAAATTACTACGATAAATATTAGTTTACCACATGTAATAATTTAATTAGCAACATATATAAGAATGCTAACATATAAGTTATATATGACAATTAAATTATCATGATAACTAAATATAATAATGTATAAGTTAAAGATAATGTATAACGTGGCTGATAAGAATAATCTTATTGGACAGAATTCATAATTAGCACGTTATATGTAACTCGTTACTTTTTGTATATCATATAATAAATGAGTTAACAATATAATAAATTTATCATATAAATTATAAACTTATCGCGATATAATATAATTTAACATGATATAGTTATAAATTTATTGATATATATATATATATATTGTTATCATGTTAACCCAATAAAAATTATCTAACTCATAATATGCTTTTACCTAGGTATTTGATGAACAATATCGTCAGAATCAGATAAAAAAACATCGATATCTATTTTAATATATCACTATACAATTTGTTACATGTGGAGGGGCATTTTCGTCCAATTTATACAAGTTGATAAAGAGAGAATTAATCTTATATAATAAAATAAAATTTCCTCAACATATGAGAAGCTGACAAGTGTGGCTCAATTCTTTCGACATGTGTCTTTTTATAAAATCTCAAATCTATTATTATCTATTGTCATTATATTTAACTATATCATTAAACATTTTCTTCTTTTTTTTTCTTTATTATCTTCCATGTCTAATATATAAAATACTATATATTTACAACTTATATAATAAAGTAAGATTTTTTCAATTTCATGCTCACAAGTGGCGCTCTATTCTTTCTGTCTTGTTTTTTTTCTTTTTTTTGCCGGAAAAATCAACATGTATTTTTTTCTAAAACTTCAAACCATTATTATCTATTGTCATTAGATTTAATTATATCATTAAACCTCCTCTTCTTTTTTTTATCACCTCCCATTTTTAATCTATAAATTACTACATTTTTGCAAATCATAATTATATATATAGTTGATTTCAGTTATATAATATCAAAACCAAAACAATTGTGTCTTTTACGTAACCTAATATACACATTTTAAAAATATTTGTCCATAGCTTTTTATTGTTAAAAGTAATATATTACCATCAAATTAGTTGAAAACAATATGAAATCTAAAGAATCGGAAGGTAAAATAAATATATGAACAAAAAATTATAATTGCTCTGCTAGGGTTTTCGGCGAAAACCTATCCGTCTTATCATTTTCTGCATGGAACCTTCTCACCGGCGAGATGGGATCTCCCATCCCTCCTGGTGGCTCTAGTCAGTCATCCCCCAAATCCAAGCCATCCTATCGATCTATCGTGTAAGATTTTGTGAGACATGTTTTTGATTTCACACCCTCTGTTTCGTTGGCGAATGGTATTGCTGAGGTATCCCTCCCAGATGATGTGTTCGAGGATTCTACGCCTCTTTGGTCAAGTTGTTTGGTGGGTCACTTCATTCGAGATTCCCCAAACATTGGTACAGTTCATGCGATGGTGAATCGGATTTGGACAATTTCAGATTAAACAGCTCAGATAAATGCTTACTTTATCTGCCCTAAGACAGTTTTATTCTGTACTGAAAGCTCGCAGATTCGGGAATGCGTTCTAAATCGTCGTTTCTGGCATATAGCTGATGTTCCCTTGGTCATGAATGCTTGGAGCCCAAGCACGATTCACTCTCATCTTGACTTAACTTCGATGCCGCTTTGGGTCGACTTCAAAGATGTTCCAGATCTTATTTATTTTACAAAGGTTTTAGTTTCCTCGCAAGTATCATTGGATCACTACAGAAGTTACACCCAAATACGGAGCAATGTACGAGGCTAGATATGGCTCGTCTCCTGGTATTGGTTAATCTTGAAAAACCTCTACCATAAAAGATTTGTTTAAAGGAAAAGGATGGAACCTCCATACTAATTCATGTGTGTTTCCCGTGGTTACCGTCTCGATGTACTGGATGTGCTAAATGGGACCACTTACACAAGGAATGTTTCCGTACCATGAAAATTCTGACAAAGGACACGCTATCTGAGGGAAATAATACTATTATTCTTAATGTTCTGTCCTCTGAAAATCAAACTCCAGCGGTGGATAAGGATGTTATTGAAGAGGGAGTAGTTGTTCCGGGAACAGAGGAAGCTGAGATTTTGGTAGAATGTGACTTGAAAAAGAAAGATGATAATGTAAGGGTACATGAAGTGGGCAATGGGACACTAGCTATCTCGGAAAATGGAAGAGCATAAGTAGATATTACAAAAATCAAACGGTCTGAAACAAAGGCTATTTTACAGGAGCATGATTGGTCAGTGGTGGGCAAACAAGGACGACAAATCCTGCAAAAATCTGGAAAATGTTTGGAAGTTACACAGGATAAGAACATTAATGAAGAGGTTTCTCCATCTCGATATTTAATCTTGGATTCAATACATAAAGATGAGGACGGTGTGGAGGATATAGTGGTTAAGAAGGGTGATCCGGAGACAATCAAAGATGTACATGCATTAGGGATGGTCGAGCAGAAGCATCTTAGAAATCATAAGAACAAAATGAAGTAATAGGAAAAGCCTATTGAGATGTCAAAAGATACAAATTATGGCTCAGTCTTAAACAAGTCAACAAGAGCTTCCTCTAGGAAGCACTGATCCAATTATATCACTATTTGCTTGGAACACTCGTGATTTTAATAAACCGCAAAAACATAATGTTCTTCGATCTTGGTTGTAGTCTGCATCTCCGTCTTTAGGTTATATTGTTCAAACAAGAGTGCAACAGGAAAATAGTGCATGTATCCTTGCTTATGTTTTCCCAAACTGGAATGTTATCACAAACTATGAACATCACCGACTGGGCAGAATCTGGTTTTGTTATGAAAACATTCTCTATAAGAGCTCACAGAGTATCACATGTTGGATCAAGATTTCATCAGGGGAAGAGTTCATTGTTTTGAGTATATATGCATTAAACTTTCAGGCTGAGCGTGTTCATTTATGGGAGGAGATAAAGTACTATAATGATACTTATGTCAAGGGAGTGGAGCCTTGGATTATTTTGGGGGATTTTAGTGAAACTCTAGCCACTTCGGAACACTCGAAGCAGGTTGCAATGGGGCAACAAGTTGGCATGAGAGAATTTCAAAATGTAGTCTTTCAATGTGACCTTGATGATATGGATGTGGTGGGATCTCGTTACACTTGGTGGAATCAGGAGGAAAATCCTATTGGCAAAAAACTGGATAGGGCTTCGGTAAATAATGTTTGGCTTCTCAATCTTATACTACTTTCAAGGCTGGGGGATATCGGATCATGCGCGATGCTGGGTCCAATTATTTGCCACTATTCAAAGTAGTATACTGCCATTCAAGTTCTTTAAATTCTTACCGGAGCACCCTCTATATCTGGAGCAATTCCGTAATCTTTGGAACTCAACTGCAGAACGCTACCACTCCCTGTCTGCTCTGTTTCTGTTTCAACAAAAATTAAAGCTTCTCAAGCCCGTCCTAAGGGAATTAAATTGGTCCAGATATGGAGATATCATATATATATATATATATCTATAGTGACTGGTGAAACTATTTATGGTCAACAACATATAAAACAGCTTGCACCAGAGCATTTTGAAAGTTTTCTAAACCTCCCACCAAGTGGTTACCAGCTAGTGGAAGCTGAGTTTCTTGAAGACCTGATTGATTATTGATGTCCTCCTATAACAGCCCAGTATCTGGTTGCCCCAATAGATGCAGTTAAAATCAAGAACATTATGTTATCTTTGTTTGTAGACAAGTGCCCAGACCCGGACGAATACACGGTTGAATTTTACAAGTCAGCATGGCAAATTATCGGTAAGGACCTCATCACCGCAGTCCAATCTTTTTTCATCTTCGTTTTTCTGCCTTGGAGTGTCAATGCTACAATCTTGACATTGATCCCAAAACATAAGGAACAAAGACTATCAAAGAGTACAAACCTATAACAAATTGTAATATTATCTACAAATTCATCTCAAAACTCTTGGCCAACCGATTAAAAACCATCCTGCCATACCTCATCGAGCCAACCAGTGTGTGTACCTTTATTAAAGATCGACTTCTACTCGAGAATGTGTTGTTGGCGACTGAGCTTGTGAAAGACTATCATAAGATAAGTATCCAGCCTAGATGCGCTTTGAAATTGGATATTGCTAAGGCTTTCGATATAGTACAATGGGGCTTCATCACTAAAATCCTTCAAGCCTTACATATCCCAGAGAAATTTATTCATTGGATCTATTTATGTATGTCTACGACATATTTTTCCGTAGCTATCAGTGAGGAAATTTGTGGTTTTTTGGAAGCTCTCGAGGTATTAGGTAGGGATGCTCTCTATCTCTGTACATTTTTCATTGTGAACAATGTGTTATCTCAATTACTAAACAAAGGTGCAAATGAAGGAAAATTTGGGTTTCATCCTCATTGTCGTGATGTTAATATTACGCATCTGAGTTTCGCGGATGATGTAATGATTATTTACAGATGGAAAAGCTGCATCATTATAGGGAGTAATGGCCATATTGATGGAGTTTGTAACCATTTCGGATCTGCTTATAAACCTGAATAAATCCTCTATCTATTTAGCAAGGAGGACCACTATACCGTTACTAGAGAAACTTCAAAGAATCATCATTCCCATCGAGATTCTGCCAATTCGGTACCTTGGTTTGCCCCTCACAACAAAGGTAATGACTAGACATGATTACGAGCCTTTGATTGACAAAATCAGGTCTCGATTCCTAGCCTGGAGTAGTCAAAATCTCTTTTACGCCAATCATCTACAGTTGATTCAAGCGGTTATCATGCGTATGATAAACTTTTGGTGCTCTGTTTTTAGCTACCAAAGAATTGTTTTGACATCATCGAAGGTTTAGGCATCGCTTTTTTATGGTCGGGTTCGCCAAACAACCACAACTTAGCGTAAGTCTCCTGGGAGGAAGCCTGTAAACCAAAGCAAGAGGGAGGATTGAAATTCGTCGACTGCGAGATTCATCTCGGGCCTATGCTTTAAGTCTAATCTGGCAGCTCTTCTCATCAAATGGCTCTCTGAGGGTAAGTTGGGTACGTAGGCATCTCATCAGGCCACACTCTTTTTGGGATATCGTCGACTGCGAGATTCATCTCGGGCCTATGCTTTAAGTCTAATCTGGCAGCTCTTCTCATTGAATGGATCTCTGAGGGTAGCTTGGGTACATAGGCATCTCATCAGGCCACACTCTTTTTGGGATATCAATAACTTTGCTGGCTCTTGGGTTTGCGTCATTTACTAAAGCTCCGAGAGCTAGCAACTGTGTTTCTTAAGTTTGAAATCCGAAATGGTGCTACAACAAGTTTTTGGTTGGATAATTGGCATCCCCTTGATATTTTATTAAGAAGATTTGGCGAGTCAGGCCAGCATTTATTGGGGATCAGCAAGACAGCGGCAAAGTAACCATTTGGGAGATCTGGTAAACGCCATTAGGAATTTGCCTCCGCTCTCTCTATTGGCAGATAACAATAGTCTTCTCTGGCGACACAAAGATGATGATTACAGGGGTATGTTTTCAGGAAAGCAATCATGGGAAAATATTAGGAAACACAGCACCACAGTCAGCTGGCACAACCTTGTTTGGTTTACACAAGAGGTTTCTCGTTTCGCTTTCATCACTTGGCTTGCATTTAAAGATAGGCTTGCGATAGGAGTACGTACAAGTGTTTGGGGGACAAGTCACATATGTCTCCTATGCCATGAACCGGAGGAATCCTGAGATCACCTCTTCTTTGCATGCCCCTACACTTTCATAGTTTGGATGGAAGTTAGTGGAGCTCTCCTTGGGTGCGCAATCTCCCCAGACTGGACCAATACCATTACCCAACTTTCAGCTCGCAGGTATACCAAAATTGATTTCATTTTCATTCGTCTATGTCTTCAATCCACAATATACCATATTGGCGAGAACGAAAGTGACAAAGGCATCACCAACTGCATCATACGCCCACCAAACTTGTTGCAACCATTGAAAAGACTCTTTGCTCTTGCATCTTGTCTCTAAACTATCGACCGGGCTCAAGGTATGGGGACATGATGCATTGATGGCGATCTACAAAGAATCAACATACAGCTTCTCGCACCCGCTAATTAGACCAGTTTGAACTATTTGTCTTTCAAGTTTTGAGCTTTGTTTTTTGCTGAATTTTCAGTGAATTTTGTAGATAAAACTTTTTGATGATAAATAAATTTAATATTTCATCAAAAAAATGAAACCTAAAATACACCTTTTTAAAAAATTTGTCTACATTTTTAATTGCTCAAAGTAATAGACATTTTTAATTACTAAAAGCAATAGACGTTTTTATTTTTTTCCAACACTATTTTCAGTACTTTAATTCAAAACTTTATTACCATCTATAGCTACACATAAGTTAAAAATTTTGTTCACCACATTAAAGTACTATAGCCCTGAATGGGAGTGTGATTGCATAATTTTTTTAGGCTAAATATTGGTTTAATAAAAATCAAGATTTACAAATATTTACAAAAGGAATCATAAAGTGTTCATTAGAAATTTTCATAATATTTTAACCAATAACACATTAGATCAATGAAGAATGGTACACTTTTTATGCAAGCAAAACATATAAAATTTATTTTATAACTATAATCTGTTAATGAATATAATTTTATATTAAAAATTTATTAATAATAGACTTGCTCAAAGGAAAAATAAAAGAAAAATGAAGTTGAAAAATAAGATGAAAATAGCATTTGACCATTCTTTAGATGCGCGTAGACTCTAGCCTTTTCCTTCATTCTCTCTGTGGGGAGTGTTGAGAGAATCCAAATCTCTAGATTCTCAGTTTCCTTTACTCTTCTATTTTTAAATAATACTATTTTATTTCAGTCATTTTCATGGCACAGACTGTTTTACGATAATTCTTTGTTATATAAATTTTATTCTTCCACCATTGATTCATAGATGGATTAATGGGTTTAATATGTGTTTTATCGATAATAGTTGATATTTTTTCCACCATCTAATCTTTGCTAAAATTGGTGGGGGCTGACAGACAAGGTCACAAGAGGATAGCATTTCAAATGCAATTAAATTTGAAATATATGTCTTCGGAGAAATTAATGTGGGTAAGGTTGACATAAACTCAAAAATCTTTAAAAAAATGTCCAATAAATGATGTGGCGCATGCATATCACTAATAGTATAAAATTTTAACAACACTTAATATGTAAATCAAAGAAATACAACAAGATTTCTAGATACTGTATATCATTCAAATTTTGATGTTAAAAAGATATTTTCTTCATGTTTTTTTTTGTGAACTTTTGAATTTTTTTAATGATAAGTATTTTATCATGTTTTAGAGTATTAAATTGATGTTATCCTGTGAATTCTATTAATATCGATGATCATATATATTTATTATATTATATTTTCTTAATTTTCATTTAGATTTTAGTATCCTTTGTGTTTGTTATTAGGATTAGTCTGATAAACTATATAAATAAATTTTAGGTTGCATAGAGAAGCACACCAGTGTTGTGTGTTAACTGAACTATAACTTGTGACCTCTAGAACCTAACACTATCAATAGATGTAGCATTGTTCATTGTAGAGAATAATGTATATAAATCAAATGACTCTGGATATTTTAGCCCCGTATAAGAATTAGGATTTTGGAAAAAGTGTAGTTCAGATTCCGTTTTGGCGTTTTCTATCTATAGAGTTTTTAGTTTTTTATTTCATTATTTTTTACGTTTTCCATTTATAGAGTTCAAAGAATTATATACATAAGGTGAAAAAATCACACTCTTGACAAATAAAGCAGCGAAACGTAAGCAGGTACCACTAACCCCACGACTAACTCGAAAAAGCGCCTAGTCTACAAACCAAGTTGAGCATTGAGTCGTAAGACCAGAGTATTAGTTATTCCAATCTCAAAGAATCCCCTCGGATCCAAAGGTCCGAAGAATTTCCCAAAAAAACAAAAAATGATAAATGACATCAAATATTTAATAGATGCATTAAATGTACAGTAGAGCTGTCCACGAAACCTGATGGAAACTAATTTCATTTTTTATATTCCCGTATCATAATAGTAAAGGTCATTTTCTTAGCCTTGTAAATACAATTTGGCAATAAGAAAAAAAAATTAGTTGAGTCTTACTTGAAAAGTGATGTCGTATCAATTATATTGTCTACTAACATTAAACCAATTTTTTATATATGTGTGAATAGTTCAAAAACAATCTCCATAATAAAGGGAAAAAAACAAAGTGTATTTGATGGTGAATTTGCAAAAAAGTATGGTGTATTTATATTTTATTCTACATTGAAACTTAAACTAAACCCGAGATTGTAGAGTTTACTAAATTAAAATGTATCATATTTATAAAAAATTATATTTTACTTTTAAGTTCTTATAACATTTTCTTTAATTATTTCATAAAATAATTGATATATGTGGGTTTTCTAAACTCTTGGCTGATAACAGGAGTTTACATTTTGAGAACTTAAATAATTTCTCTAGATGTATCTTTAGATTTTGAATATCCAAATGTTCAGTTTTAATTGTACAGACTAATGATAATTTTTTTTTTAATATCAGAATTAAACTAATAATTTTAGTGGAAAGTAATTTTAACTGCAAAAGAACACAAACCCAGTGGATTAATGATTAAAACATAGAAATGACTAATCATAGAAACGTCAAATGTTAAGAGTAGAGTAGGCCAAGCAAAATAAACAACCGGCTCACGACCAAAAAGCAAGATATCATATATATCCAAAAAGCATGTTATGGATTTCACAAGCATTGCCTCCATTTACTTTACTAGGTAATGAATTTTAATTTTAAAATACAATAACAATTGAGTATAATATTGTGTAAAAATGTATAAAAGGATTTTAATGAGGCTGTCATGATCGAACCTTAAAAAAGTTAAGTCAAATTATTTTTGTGTAAAATCGCATTTGTTGTAAAAACGGTTTATTTTCTTTGAATATATTTTTATATAGTATTAAAAAAATGTATAAAAGGTTATATACCATAACTTTAATTTTAAAACAGTAGATTATTACTATTCTATATAATAACTATAAATACAAATCTACAATTTTATAAATACTATAGATAAAAAAATATTATTTGATTGAAGTAAACTATATTATAAATCTATATTTTCGAATTCACTTTTTTCTTCATATTCTTTTTGTTTAATACAAAAAAATTTATGATCGAATAAGCTACCTTTTTAATTGATTTAAAATTTTTGTTTAGTTGTGATTATAAATTAATCTATTATATCAAATAACATTTGATATGTTATTTTCTATAATTTTTAATTTAAAATATTTAAATATATAAGAATTTTAAATATTAGTTTACACATGATTTAAAATGATTTATTATCTTAAAATTTGCTTAAAATTTTATTCACTTGTTAATCAGGATCTACTGTTAAAGATGATAACAATTATCTTTTACTTAAAATACAAAGACTATAACACTTTTAAATTTTAAAATTTTTTAAGATGTTTTCAAAAAAATCCAACTATAACTTTTAGATTGTCATTGATTTTCTGTATTTTTGTGTATTATATCTAGAAACATACATATGTATATATATATATATATGAAATACATAACTCATATATTTATTTTCTAGTTTTTTAACACTCAATTTGTTACCTAGTTTCAATGCTTCTATTGTTGATTTCTTTTTTAATCTTTTTATTATTTCATCTTCTAGTTTAATGTAGTATTTCAATAATTATCTTTATCAAATTAACATTATAATTTTATTTCATTCTTATTAAATATGGATGTAATGAATATTTTAAATTATCTTTAATTCAAAAAAGTAGTTTGCTTAGGTGAACTCTGTAGATGGAGAGAACTTCATAATTATATATATGATTGATGTGTATTATAGCTAGAAACAAACATATATATATATATATATATAGTCAGATACTTCGTATTGGTGTAGATATTTCTTATATCCTTTGGAAAAAGTTACATATATTTGATGTCTAGTTTCTTTGCACTCAATTTGTTACATCGTTTTAATGCTTTGATTATTAGTATTTTTCATCTTTTTAAATGCATTATTTAAATATATAACTTTATCAAATTAACATTATAATTTTCATTCTTATTAAGCATGAATTTAATTCAAAAAAGTAGTTTGATTAGGTGGACACTCTAGATGGAGAGAGAACTCCATAATTATATATATGATTTTTGTGTATTATATCTAGAAATAAACATTTATATAAATTCATATAGCTCATATATTCCAGAAAATATTTGTGTAGATATTTCTAATATTCTTCAGAGAAAGTTACATATATTTTTCCTACAGTTTTTTCACACTAATTTGTTACCTCGTTTCAACATTTAGATTATTTATTTCTTTTTTATCTTTTTATTATTTCATCTTCTTGTTAAATGCATTATTTAAATAATTGCATTTATCAAATTAACATTATAATTTGATTTCATTCTTATTAAACATATATTTAATGAATATTTTAAATTTTCTTTAATTAAAAACATATTTAATTAGGGGGACATTCTAGATTGAGAGAGAACTCCCTAATTATATATTATGATTTTTATTTTATTTTTAATTTTATATTATTTTGTAAAATATTTCTACAAATCACTGAATACGTTTATTATGAAATTTAAAGTTGAAACGTTTATATCTTAATACAGTTATTCAAAACAAAACAAAAATATTTCTGAAAATAATTAGTATGTAGTATTTAAAACCACTGAAAAATACTAGAGAATTTATAGTTTCCGTTCATATTCCCTTTTATATTGTTTGTTGGAAATTTCTATTCCCCTTTATATTTGTTTTAAGAGGTTTTTACATAAATGGACACTGACAAAAGATTTGACAAAAGAAGAAAAAAAGAAGAAGGCACATTTTGGGTTAAAACTTTGAAATTGAGTAATTATGTGTTGTGCTTATAAGATTTTTTTTTTTACATGTGAGTATGACTATTTTATGTGTTGTGCTTCTAAAAACATATATTTTGTACATGTGAGTATGACTATTTTACCCTTCACTCCTCTTATTGGTGAGACTTCCATCACCATTGATGGAACAACACAGTCAATCGGGTATAAACCTATGAAAATTGGCTTAACAATTAACACACCAATCTGAACTCCGAATCATACACCAAAACTTCATAAAAATCCTACAAACGTTTATATTAAACAAAAGTCCATTTATCCTAATAATGAGATGGAAGCAAATCAAAACATTTGAACAAAAAATCTAAACTTGAACCTAAACACATTAATGAGTTAAAAAAGGTTCAGTTAAACTGGGAATTGATGGTTTAAAACTATACTCTAAATACTGATGGAAAAAGAATCAAATGGGGAAAACGACGAAAAACCTCTAAAAATAAACTAAAAGTAGAAACATCGAAAAATTAAATATCTATTTGAATGTTTTTTCGGAGGATTAGCATATGGGTGATTTGGCGATTTAGGGCGTTAGAATTTTTCCATCTTGGGTGGCATGATGGTGGATAAGCCGTCAGAGAAGGTCCTCGGTTCAGATTAGGGTTCGTTGCAGGGTGATGGCAACGAGGCTCATGTTGTGGCTTCTGGGAGTGTTACATCGGGACTCGCTTCTAAAGCTTCGAAGATTGATGTGGGGGTTAAGAGAGAGCAGAATCAGAATTCTAGAGTTGTTTATGGAGTGGAAAAGGGGTCAACATCACTGGGTCTGATGATAATAGAGGGTTTGAATGGAGTTTTGGTTTCTATAGCGACAGAATCAGTGGGGGCTTCAGGGTCTGCTGCAATGCTGGGTTATGAACATGTTTTAGGTTCAATGGTTTTGCCGGTGACAGAGGTTTTGAAAGTAACATGGGTTTCTATAGGTATAAAGTTAGCGACAGAGTCTGAAGCTTCAGGGTTTACTGTTGTGCGGGGGTTTGAGAAGGGGTCAGAGTCAGAGTCAGAGTCAGGGGTTGGATCAGTGATGTCATCAAGGTTTCGACGCTTTATCAGAGTCAGCAACAAGGAGGAGAAGCGCAGTTGACAGATTCACGGGGTCCGTTGTTAGTTTTGGGTTCCGAGGCTTCTTTGGGAGAGGCTGTGTCAAAGAGTACTAGGGATGTGGGTGTCACAACTGCTGTGGAGAACATTTCAGGTGCAGTGGATGTAGTTCCGGCTGTAGAGAAGGCCTCTAGTGTGGGGTTGTCGGTGTCTAAAAAATCATACATATCCATTGTTCAAAAGACACTGTCTTTGTCTAAGAATGACTTGACTTTTCGCTCGGAAGAAGATAACACATGCATTGAGGTTCTGGATGAGGTCATTAACAATCAAGCACTGTTGTGGGATGATTTAATAATCAAAAATTCCTAGAAGCAGCACCTCATGTTGCTAAGATTCATGTAATCGTCAATAAGATTTGGACTAAGGAAAGAAGAATATAAGGATTGATGCTTTTGTAGTAAATTCGACTACAATAAAAATTTCTAATTCGGGAAAAGCTCATTAGGGATAGAGTGCTTAGGAGAGGCATATGAAACATAGCGGATAAACCCATGATGGTTTCCAAGTACGGTCCAGTTGTTGAAGAGGATTAATCAGCGCTTCGGAAAATACCGTTGTGGGTCACTCTCAAACAAGTTCCGCCGTCATTCTACTCATGGAATGGGTTAAGATTTTTTCTAAGCGCAGTGGGTGATCCAAACCGGTTTCACCCGGAGACAAAGCTCTGCAATAATTTTGATGAGGCAAAAGTCTTTGTGGACGTCGACTTGACGAAATCATTACCAAAATTCTTTTGTTTCAAGTCAAAGCATGGCATGGTGTCAGAGATCTTGTATTCATACCCTTGGCTCCCACCTAAATGCATTTCATGCTTCAAGTGAGAACACTTTAAAGAGACTTGTCGCGCTAAGTCTACAGATATTGAGAGCCCTAGAATTCTCAAAAGAAGGGAGGATGGGTACTCAGGTAATGATGCTCAGCAACTGGTTTTAGTCCCTGTAACTAAGGCTTGTGCAACAATATTACAATCGACAAAACCAGCCTCGGGACAAATAATGAAGGTTACTTCCTAGCCATTGGTGACACAATCAGTTACGAGAGTAGTCGCACAATCAGTTCAGCCGACTAACGCTTCACTTAATGTAGATGGTACTGTTAAATCTCTCGAAGCTACGACACATCCTGAATGTATAGATGCAGAAGTGGGTGCTGTAGGAGAGGAAACTATTCCACTCTCGGAGAATAAATCATTAGAACAAGACTTGATTAATTTTACACCATTAAGAGAAGATAATTTTAAAGCTCTCGAGGCTACAACACATCTTGCATGTAAAGGTGCAGATGTGAGTGCTGTAGGAGAAGAGACTAGCATGGCATCGAAAGATGCGGAACTGGAGATATGGGAACATGTTTCAATAAAGAGATTTTTAAATGAGGTTCGGTAAAAGAAAAAAAAGTATCATGATTTCGTCGTCGACCTTGTCGATTGATGAGAATGAGGGTTCTAAGGAAAATGAAGAAAAACGTGATGATTCAAAATATGAGGAGAATATAGTACTAACAAGCTCAGTCTCGGCCCTTAGGGGGAATGAAGCAGTTGTTGGCATTTTCCAGACATTGACTGCAACGGAGAAACAAAAAGAAAAATTGGTAACATCTAAAACAAGAGGGTCGAAACATGGTGTACCACAACGTCAGTTTCTCCCTCGCACTTAAAAAAAAATTGATTTCAACGCTTTCAACTAGGGATATCCCGAGGGATCAGAGTGTTAGGTCTACTTCCAACTGATTTTATGTCGAGTTTCTTCTGCAATGCTTGCAGTTTTCAACAAAATGTCTAAACATTCAGTGGTTCGAGAATGGATTTTAAAGGCTAACTTTCAGTTTGGTTGTTTGCTGGAGACACGGGTGAAGGAAAGTAGAGCGGAGACTATTGTTAATGCAGTTTTTCAAAGTTGTTCTTTCCTTTCAAATTATAGCTTACATTGCTTAGGAAGAATCTGGGTAGTATGGGGCCAAAATACTCGTGTCACGCCTTGTTTTACGAGTAGCCATATGATTACTTGCTTAGTTCTAATGGAAGGAATGGATGCAGAATTTTTGTGTTCGTTTATTTATGCAGAGAATTCGGTTGAGGAAAGAAAAACGTTATGGGAGAATTTGAAAAATCATCATGATCTGTCTTTGTTTAGAAATAAACCACGGATGATTTATGGTGATTTTAATGAAATTCTAAGATGTGAGGAGCACTCGATTAATGATTTGTCCCCTACAGTGCCGGTGGTAATGATAAATTTTCAAGACATGGTACAATATTGTTCTTTGACAGATATGCAGTCCCATGGACCGTTGTTTACATGGTGTAATAAAGGGGATGGCGATCAGCTTATTTGTAAAAAGCTTGATAGGATTATGGTGAATGATAAATGGCTAGATGAGTGTCAACAATTTTATGGAGTGTTTGAAGCCGGGGGGATACTCAGACCATTTAAGATGTAGAATAAAAATACAAGCAGATAAACCTTACATTCGAAAGCCTTTCAAGTTCGTTAATGCTTTTGCTACTAATCAGAAATTTTTACGCATGGTGAGGGAGTTTTAGGAAGGTACAGAACCTCTACATCATTCCACATCAGCAATTTATAGGTTCTCCAAAAAATTAAAGGCGCTGAAACCGAAAATAAAAGATGTAAGTAAGAATCATTTTGGGGATTTAACGAGAAAGACAAACGAAGCGTTGGAGCACTTTGTCAATGCAAGCTAGACACCCTACATAATCCCTCAGATTTGGTCATGAAAAGTAAAGCAGCAGCTTATACCCGTTGGCTACATGTCTCGGATTTGGAAGAAAAATATTTGAAGCAAAAATCAAAGCTCCATTGGTTGATTGTGGGAGATGGAAACAATAAATATTTTTCTAATGCTGTAAAATCAAGGAAAGATGCGCAATGCGATAAGAGAAATTAAATGTGCTAATGGTACAATAGTGGACACCCAAGATGACATAAAGAATGTGTCTGAGATTTATTTTCACGATTTTTTGGCTTACCAACCGCCTAATTACATGGTATAACATAAGTGATTTTATAGAGTTTAGTTCTATATCGATGTCCCGATGTTAAGAGAGAAAAGATAGTACGACCAGTCACTGGAGATGAGATAAAAGGGTTTTGTTTCACATGCCTACAAATAAGGCACCTGGGCCAGATGGATACACAGTGGAGTTCTGAAAAGAAGCTTGGTGGATAGTTGGAAAGGATTTTTTTGTGGTGGTTCAATCTTTTTTCCAGTTCGGGTTTATTCCAAAAGGAGTAAATACAACCATAGTCTCGTTGATACCTAAGAGGAAATAAGCAAATGAGTTATAGGATTACCGACCTATCTCTTGCTGCAACGTTATATATAAGGTAATATCAAAGATTCTAGCAAATAGACTCAAAGTCATTCTCCCGGAGTTTATCTCACCGAATCAGTCGGTTTTTGTGAAGAATCGATTGTTGATGGAAAATGTTCTCCTAGATTCTGAGGTGGTAAAAGACTATCACAAGGACGACATATCACCACGAAGTGCACTAAAGATAGACATCTCGAAGGCTTTTGATTCACTTCAATGACCTTTCCTTATTGCCACTCTTTCGTCCTTAAATCTCCCACATAAGTTATTAAATGGATCGAGTTTTGTGTCACTACAACATCGTTTTTAGTTCAAGTAAATGGAGAGCTGGTAGGGTTATTTCGAAGTAAAAGGGGTCTCCGACAAGGTTTGTGCTTTATCTCCTTATTTGTTTGTTATTTATATGAATGTGCTGTCAACCATACTAGACAAAGCTGCGGGGGAAAGAAATATTGATTACCACCCTCGCTGTAAGAATCTTAAGCTAACACACTTATGTTTTATGTTTTGCAGATGATTTGTTGGTGTTCACCAATGGGACTAAAAGATCAATAGAGGGTATCCTAAAGATTTTTGGGAAAATTGCAGAACTCTCGGGATTGAAAATAAGTCTTGAGAAATCAAAGATATTTATGGCAGGGTTTAGAGATAGGGATAAGGAGCTGATTCTACATGTTTTCCCTTTTGAGTCGGATGCTCTACCGGTAAGATATTTGGGACTACCGCTGTTATCGCGGAGAATGAAATAAGTGATTATGCTCCGCTCCTTGAAAGGATTCGTAAGAGAATAGGCATCTGGACAGTGAGACATTTATCTTTTACATGACATTTTCAGCTTATAAGCTCGGTAATCCAGAATTTTACAAACTTTTTGATGTCGGCTTTCTGTTTACCTAATACATGTATAAAAGAGATTTATAGCTTATGCTCGGCTTTCCTATGGCCTGGGCCAGAGTTGAATTCAAGAAAGTCTAAATTGGCTTGGCCGGATGTATGTGTGCCTAAAGAAGAGGGAGGTCTAGGGATAAGATCTTTGAAGGAGGCGAATAAGGTTAGCTGTCTAAAATTGATTTGACGAATTTTAACTTCTAATTCTTTGTGGGTTTAGTGGCTTCGGTTATATTTGCTACGAAAAAGCTCCTTTTGGTCGATTAGTGAGACATCATCGCTAGGGTCTTGGATGTGGAAGAAGATATTAAAGTATCGATCAATAGTTGTGGACTTTTTAAGAGTGGAGGTATTTAATGGGCGAAGTGCTTCATTTTGGTATGATAATTGGTCACCTCTTGGGATATTAATTCTAATAACAAACCAGAGAGGGTGTATTGATATGGGCATTAGTATACATGCCACAGTGGATGAGGCAGTGCTTTCTCACAGAGGAAGGTGTCACCAGATTAACCATTTCAATTTAATAGAAGATGCTCTTGAAGATATCCGCAGGAAGGGTACAATAGTGGAGGCGGACAAAATTCTTTGGAGAGGAAAAGGGGACATACATAAACCCACATTTATCACAAGGGATACGTGGGAAGCCACATGAAATATTAAGGTGAAGGTGGACCAGTTTAAAGACATTTTGTTTTCCTAAGCAACTCCGAAATATTCTCTCTTAGCTTGGCTCCCGATTAGGAACAAATTGACAACATGTGATAGGATGCTAAGCTGGAATGTGGGAGTCAATCACAATGCCCTAAAAATCCTCACGGATAAGGGACTGCAACATGAACAAAAATTCTTGTTAAGATATTTTTTCCAGCTTGAAATTCATTTTATATGGAAGGTAAGAAATAGAAGATGATATGGTGAAGCCCCACTACTTATGCCACATATGTTAAGGTTTCGAAACCGGTTATCTTTTATACGGCTTCAAGGGAATAAAAGACATGATAAGGGCATGGAGATTTGGTTCGCATCAAGATAAGAAAGGATGGCTCTCTTCTCAGCCGCGACAACAACTTTGATCGATTTTTCAAAATTTATTTTTCAGGTTTTTTCAGATCATTCGAAAAATGATTTGTACTCTTTTTCCCAAAATTGGTTTTGTCTCAAATGGGTTTTCCAATTTTGGGGTTTAACGAGGCAACCATTTTTTGATATTTAAAAGATGATCAAATTTCTTTAAAATTTCTAGCTCAAAAACATATGCATTTGATGTAAAAAGTTTCACTTGAATATAATTTTTACATAATGTTCAAAAAAAATTAAAAACATCGTCTCTAAGTAAACACGAAAGCTTTACATTAAAACTAAACCCTCAAAATTAGGAAAATGGGAAACCCAATCCATCTTTATTTTTCCATTGCTCTCCATCATTGCCGTAAGATCTTGTTATTTCGTATTCTCCACTCCATAGATGCGTGCATAATCGTCACTCTCACCTCACCAAATTCACCCATCGAATCCATTGCCCTTGCTTCTCACCACCGCCCAAGCCATTGTTGTCGCTGAAGCTCACCACCGTTTGTAAGTTGAGGTGTTGTCGTGCCATTTTCTCGACATTGACAGTTCCAAATAGGTTTCTTAGGTGAGTGAAGAAGGAAAGACAAAATACTCCATTATTTTTTTTGTGTCGCCAAATCCCATAAATTAAGTTATTGGTTTACAAACTCTCCTACTAGGGAAAGCCAAGAGGACACCGATGTGCTTACATGGAAAAAATAGAATCCTCGTGCTCTTGCACATTTTGCAAGATGATCCGCACGGATATTATCACAACGCGGGATACGTCAAATACTAAAGGACCTAAAAGTTTCTCTAAACAATAAGAAATATCTCAGTTCTTATGCAAATGATGGCCAATCCTCCAGATTTTTATCATGTCAATAAGATCTGAGCATTCCGTAACAAAAACACGTCGATCAGGGGAATATCTGCCATAAATTTCATCGCCTAGACGAGAGCCTCTAGCTCTGTATGTAGGGGAGAAAGGCACCTACCAGATCCTTTCAGACCGATATGTAGAATCTCTTCGCCCTTGGTGACGATCCAACATTGTCCACTCCTACTATCTTAATCATGCCAAGATCCATCCGTATAGCAAAGAAGGGTGTCTTTGGGTAGCTTTGCCTCTGGTTCTTTCTCGATCAAGTCTTCGTAAGGACCTCCTTTGCGTTTGCACGTCTCCAAGCTTCCTCTTCTTAAATGGCAGTATCTAATCTGTCTCGCAGATGCTCATTAACATTCTCAAAAATTTTCTGATTTCTCGCCTTTTAGATATACCACATTACCCAAGAAAAAAATCCTTAAACTCTCCTCGTTCGCTCTGTAATCCTTCCTTATCTAGTAAAGGAAATCCATGTTGTAAAATAAGGATTGCAAGGGATTTAAGACTGGAGCCGAGAGAATGCTTGACAGTTCCCAAACTTGCCTTGTCGGGGGGGGGGGGGGAAGCAAAAAATTAAATGATAATCGTTTCTTCCTCCGTGCCACACCGTGGGCATTCCTCATTCATTTCCAATATGAGGAAAGAACATGCGTTGGCATGAACCCAGATAACCTGAGATGCGTTGTCACACGAAATGCTTCAGCTTCCGTGTAGTTTTTTAAGTTCCATGCTTGCGCCTTGAGTATCGTGACACTCGGTCCCTAAAGAGGAGGGTTGCATGCTGGGCAAGAGAGAGCTCACGCGGCCCAGTATCACGACTTTATGGTATAGTTTCCAGAATTGGTCAATGACCAACTATAACCATCGCTTGATGCTTGTCAGCTTGGTTTAATCTCTATAATCAGGGTAATATCTTCCAGGGGGAATAGTTTCCGGAGACGGTCCATCTTCCACATCTTGATATCAAAATTGATTATGGTATTAACAAAGACACTAGGGTCTCGATCTTTAATCAGACTCATTGGAGGACACGGTGGATCATCTGGGATCCAAAGTTCTGTCCAAATGCTCGTACCGAATCCTAAGCCAAATGTCTTTCGAAGTCCCGATTTCAGAAGAGGCTTAGCTGCCATCATATGACATCATCCATAAGATGGGTGATTTGACATAGTATATCCATGGGGCTTTAGTGCCTATAGTATCTCCCATTCAACATTCAAGAGAGTACAAAATTAGGAAAACAGACTAATCTCCATAACTACTTGGCTAGAAGAGCTATATTAAAGTCAACTTGATCTAAAGCCCAAATCTCTATCTGCTAGTGACTTACGTAATTTCTCCCAAACCATCCAGTGAATACCCCTACTAAATGTCTTCTGGCTCTACCAGAAATTTGCAATAGCACGACATTTGATTAGCACCTTTTTCACCTTTTTCCCTCCTTTTGAAAGAATTTTGGAACTCCAAGAATTTACACTGCTTTGCAGACGCTCTCTCACAAATGCATAAACTTGGGTTTTGGAATCGTGAAATTTTTCTAGCATCCCCATGTACGTTCCTATTCCTCCTTCTTGGGTTATCCCAACTATGCTTTTTATCTCCTATCTCACTTGGGTCTGGACCTCTGATCCAAACAAGATATATGATTTAAAGAGGTTTATTTCTTGTCTTGAAAGCTCACCATAAGAGCGGATGATATCAGTAACCTCCTTACTTTGCTGGACATTTGCGTTACAGAAGAATAAACAATCGTCCGCGAAAAGGAGGTGTGAGACCTGAGGACTTGCATTTGAAACGCGTAAAACCTGGATTTTTATTCTAATTCCGCTTTATGTAATTGCAAAATAAGTGCTTCCGTACACATAATGAATAGGTACGAAGATATGGGGTCTCCCTAACGGATTCCTCTTGAAGGTCTTATGTGACCTTTGGGGGAACCATTGATAAGAACTTGGTATGAAACTTAAGTTATGCATTGCATGATCCATTCCATCCATCTAGGCTCGAATCCCATCTTAACCATCACGGATAAGAGGAAATTCTATTCCACTCTATCATACGCTTTACTCATATTCGTTTTCATTGCCAAAAACTTCTTTTGATTGACCGTATTGGATCTGAGGGCATGAAAATTCTTCTAAGCTATGAAGATATTTTCTGTGATTAATCTACTTGCCACAAATGCAGATTTTGTCTCAGAAATTAGTTCAGGGAGAAATTTCTTAAGTCGTAGATGTAGAATCTTTGAGATCATCTTATATCTTACATTGCATAGGCTAATGAGTCTGAATCCTAACATTTTCCTAGGTCTAGTTCCTTTAGGGATGAGATAGATATTGGTCTCATTGATATTTCCATCAAAGAGACATGTCCTATAAAAAAATTTCACCTTGTTGATGAGGTCCCAGCTAGTGGTACTCCAGAATTGCTGAAAGAAAATGGTCGTCAGTCCATCAGGTCCCGGAGCTTTACATGGGTATAGGGAGAATAAGGCTCATTTTACTTCTTCCCCGTTAATCTCTCGGGTCAATGATGCGTTATTCTTTGGGATCACTATTATTGGCATATCATGAGTTGTCGGAGTTAGATCTCTCAAATTCGAGGAATTGAAAAGGTTTTGAAAATACACTACCGCAATTTGTTCTACACTTTCTTTATAATCAATCCATTCTCCCCGAGGGATTAAGTAAGCCTAGGATTCTATTTCTAGCTCTCCTTTGCTTGGTGACTGCGTGAAAGAATTTTATATTTTTATCCCCCTCCATAAGCCACCATTCTCTACTTTTTAGCCTCCAAAATATATATTCATCTTTGTAGGCTTCCTTCAGTCTCCCATTGAGTTTCGCCATATCTTCTGTAGGGGTTTGATCATCCTCATGGGATTCATTAATCTTTTCTGGGAGTTCAAAACTTACCTTTTCTGAGTTTGTTTTGGAAGATTTTTTCCATATTGAGATAGCTTTCCGACAATTTTGAATTTTCTTCATAAAGGTCCCATTTTCCTGTAGAAGGGAGGAGCCCCATCCTCCCTCCACTGCTTCTTTAAATCCAGGTTTATTAATCCACCTTTTAACGAACATAAAGCATATGTGTGTTTTCTGCGGCTTAGATAATATGGAAGCAATCATGGGTCTGTGATCTGAGCCCCACATCTTCACGCACTCCATATTAGTGTGGGAAAAATATTGTGCCAGTATGCGTTCCCCATGGCTCTATCGAGATGACATCTTATCTTTTTCGATCTTTAGCCAATCTAAGAGAACTAATTTCATGTAAATGGAAAATCTATGAATCCACACGCTTCAATCATACCACAAAACGGTAGAAAGGTGGTTTCCGAACGTTTTTTACCACCACGCTTTTCATTATTCCCACTAATCTTGTTAAAATCAACAATGATGAACCATGATTCAGACGGTTTATACCAATACAGGAAAGTTTTTCCCAAATATAATCTCGGTTTCTAACAATAGGATCTCCATAAATGAAAGTCATAAAAACTCTATTGTCGTCAATAATTGTTTTGATATCAATAAGACAATCATCTAACAGAAGAAACTTAACCAGATAATCCTTTGAAAAAAATAAAGCTAAACCTCCGCTAGTGCCCACTGGCTCAACAATTTGGAAGTTATCAAACCCTAGAACTACTTGAAAATTTTGCAGATACAACTTAGACTTTTTAGTTTCTGATAAAAACATGAAACCTGGAGAATAAAAACGATACAATTTTACCAATCGGTGGGAAGTGACCTTGGCTCCCACCCCTTGACAGTTCCATGCAATGGTCCTTATTTTGGAAGGTCGGGGGAGATCTGAGGCTCCACTGGACCGTCCTTGAGTAATGTATCTACAATAACCTTCTTTTTCTTTTTCACTTCTTGCTCCTCCTTGCGAGGGATCGCACTTGCAATGGCCAAATTGGTCGGTTTCGTCCTTGGCGACGTTTTTCCTTTAAAAGACTTGAGCTTTTTAGAAGCTATGATCCCCACGCTTGGGATTTTTGAGACTATCTTCTTATTATCATTCTTCTTGGGCCCCTTAGCAATGGCCATTTTTATTGGGATTTTCTTTAAAGGGCTTTTCCCTTTGGCATTTTTCACTTTCTCTTCCTTGCTCTTTCCGATCGTCTCGGCCGGTGATGGGGATCTATCCTGTTTTTTTGTCGAGGAATGAGACGATACCAGAAGCTTCCTCTGAGGACGGGATAATGGCTAATGCATGTTCCAATAAAGTTCTCTCAGGGCTCACTTCGTGCTTGAGTAGTTTCGATGGAGTTGGATTGTCCACTAGCATCATATCATAGCCAAGTAGATCGTCTTCGATGAGCAAACCATCAAGAATCATTTCTTTCTCCAAGTCCTTCATCTGTCGCACATCTTCCTCCGCCAGTTCCTTTATCAAAACTACCTTTTCCTCCGGTAGTTGCTCCCAGTCCGATAAGATCTCACTTCCAGCTTCTCTCTTGTCTCTTTCGGAGGAGCTTCCGGTTGAAACTCAGAGGGGCTCTGATCTGGGATCACGACGCCGACATGCTCTTTACCAGATCGAAAACCCTTCTCTGAATTAGGTATCACTGGGAGATAATTATCAAGATGTGGAGGCCCGTAGCTCGATCCTGAGCCCTTTTCAAAGTTTGGCGGAATGCTGCCATGATCTCTGCTTCAAAGTTGTTATCACCGTCCAATTGGTCATTAGCTTCTTCTTTTGCCACCATCTTGCCCTTACCTTTGTCGAGTGGATTGAGGGTTAGATATGGGTTTGAGGATTGAAAGTCGGAAAAGGAACGGTGATTAGCTTGGATTCGAGAAAAACGGCGTGGAAATCTCCATTGTTCAAGACGGATTTCCTCAATGGTCAGTTCACGGATCAACAATGGGGTTTCTCTTCTCCGGTAAGCTTCAAAAGGTGGAGATTTTTCCTGCCGGCGAGGGAGGCTTTGAATTTTGGAGTTAGGCCATTCCGAGGCTTCTTCATATCTTTTCTGAAGTCCTAGTGACGACTGCCCTAAAAGTTCTCTGGAACAGGGATTACTCTGAGGTCTTACATCCCCAAGCCAATGCCAAACTGGCATTCGATCCTTCCTGCTTCCATGCCCATCTGATTGACAAGGATTCTACTGACCTGTCGCCGGCCATCTTCCTCACAGTGAGTCTCTGAAAGATCGATGGCTCTGTCTCTGGCCGATTCTACTCCTAAGGGCCTTTGACGGTTTCTGCCTGAGGCCATCTCCTCTGTAGGATGATGCTTGGACCTTCTTAATTCAATTGATCTTTAATTAAACCCTTCTCTTCTATCCTCTTTCCTTCTCTGATCTGCCGTCGACAAGGGTAGCATGGACTCCCACTTTTCAAGCCTCTGCTGATCCATGAGGTGTGGGCAGTATGTGAAATCAAGAAACTAGTGAAGCAATAACGGTGAAGCTTCTCATAGATGAGAAAGACGACTATCATTTCACCGTTACATGTTAGGACCTTCTTTTAAACTGGATGAGAAAAACGACTATCATTTCACCGTTACATGTTAGGACCTTCTTTTAAACTGGATGAGAAAAACGACTATCATTTCACCGTTACATGTTAGGACCTTCTTTTAAACTGGAGAGGCTTTGTCACATCAACTGCAACTAGCACCTTTGCTTCAACTACAACCGTAACATCAACTTCAACAACCTCGCCCAGGGCTTCGCCAATCCCGTGAAAGGCTTCTTCAACCCAGCAATTCAGGGAAAGATCACGGATGTTATCCCATAAAGAGATTTTATTCAAGAGATTTTCCTGAAAGTTGAGCCCTAACGCTCCAGGGAGAAAGAGCGCTTGTTGAAGTGGCAAGGTCTCTTCTTTAGGACCTTGAGTAAGTCTTCTTCATTCTCGAACTTGAAATGATACCTCCAATTTCTCAGATCAAATCCTCTTACTCTTCCTAGGTCCCAAATTCTTGATCCTGGCATAAAGGCGAGGAACGCTTAAGTGCTTCTACCTCCGGCATGGAAGATACAACCAATCAGATTTAGACGAAACCGACTAACCAGAGTTGCATTATCCAGGGATGGGAGCTGGACTGGTGCATCCTCCTCAATTGAGGGAACTAAACTGGTAACAGTCTTCTTAGAATTCACATTCTTCATCTTTGATCTTAACACTGAAAACCAAACTTTTGCAAAGGTACAAATGCTTAAGAGAGAATATGGTATTTAAGAGCTTTTGACAGTGGGATGACAAAAAGCTCCATTTATGAGTGCTAAAGTGCCCATTTATGTAAGACTTATATGAAAATGCCTAATTGGATAAAACCTATGACCATGAGATGTTTTTGTTCAAAACAAAAGAATTTTGAAAACATAAATCAAGTTTCATTTAGTATAATTTTTAAAATAAATAAAACTAAAATTGGAGCCTCTAGACATATTAAATCACGTTATAAATGAAAAGATTTTTGTTTGTTGAAATGTAAAATTTATTAATCAACAAAAATATGGTTTATATACAAAGAGCGGGGAAAAATGAGAGAAACACAATATCAAATCGAATTTGAGAAACCCCTAGCACAAAACTATTGTTGGAGAAGCTCCCGAAGATTAGACTAGTCTTGATATCGAAGTGAAAGAAATATGTTCCTAATTAATTTTCTATAATTTGAACAAGGTATCTTGTAGAGTGTTGGATTGGATTATGTCGTCTCTCGTTCCTTTCTCGCCAAACATAATAAATAGTAGTTTGAAAAGCCAAACGGATCAAGATAAAAATTAAGTTATCATATCGATGGGATGAGATCCGATGCAGTGTATCACACCAATCTGGATCTGTGTCAACACCAAGTAAATCCCCCACAATGTCCACCCAAATTGTGAAACAAGCAAAACATAAATGATCTCTCGTCTCATCCGGTTCTCCACGTAACAAACACGGCTGAATACAACTTCATTGTGTGAGCCCCTGTTGATAGCTTGTTCTTGCTAGCTAGCTAAGTTATGAAAGTGTACCTCAGAACTCCTTGTTCAAACTAGACAACTTTACTCCATACCTTCCTCTCACTACAACGTCGAATCTGGTCCCAAGTTGTAGCGGCTGAGAACCAGTTCATGTAATCATCCATCCTATGCCTCCACCAAACCTCATCGTCTTTAGCATCATGACGAGGCAAAGGAGCAGTGTTGATATGATCATAGGCGAGCCCCAAGTGTTGATTTCAGCTTCCTCTTAACCTCCATTTTTCCAACGTGGCAACTTCAGCGACTAGGGTATTTCTCAGTACACCAATATCCCGCGGAACATCGATAATCAAGTAACTCCGAGATATATTCAACATATACAACCTCATAATCGGAGGGCATTTGTTGGAGGGCTATAAATGAACAGTTTTTCGGGTAAAAAGATCAATCGAATCATGTTGAGACAATAGATAATATGTAATCCCTGGGAAATTTTTCTTAGCACTAAAATGTCAGAATGATTGCTCACAGAAGTCCTAAGATCTCACCATAGGCCTAGGATTGTTTTCCTTTCAAGGATACGATCAAAAAATGTTGTTAGAGGTAAAATATCATGGAAAGAGTCTCTCGTCTCTTCACTCAAAAATGGAAGTTTTATTATATACATGAATAATACCAATATCCTTTAAGAAAAATATAGATTGCCTGGTATTTGAAACAAATTGTTTACATCTAGCCTCAATGAGGGCATTCTGTTGAGATATGACTCGCTTTCTCTAATCTATTAGATTGTATTGGTTTGTTCGGCATCTACTTTTTTGGGTTTTTAGTATTTTTCGTTCTTGTAATACTATACCCCATCTGTTTAAACTGGATCTTTAAATTTTTATTTTCAAAGTTGTTTTTGTTACTCTTTCTTTGAGATTGGGCTACTAGTAGTAAGTGATTTTCTAATAATTATATGGTTAGAAAAATATATAGCTAAGACATAAACGATCTTAATAAAAGCATAAGATAAAAATGTCTAAGTGTAAAACATAATGGAGGCTCTGATTGGTAAAATTGCATAATTGTATAATCACATATAAAATTATGCTGCATAATAAAATCAGCAGAATGAAAACTTGCAAGATGAAAAATTGCATAATGAAAAAAAACTACCAAAACTTCGGATTCGATTGGTAACTTGCATAATGAAGGAATTGTGTTTAATGTAATTTTTTAAGTATTTTACCAGTCACAAAAATTTCCTAATGATACATATTTAGGCAAAAGCGCAAGATTTACTTTTTGCCTACAAAATACAAGTAAAAATTCATTATGCAAATAAGCATGCATAAAGTAGTTTATTTCAATATAAATGCCTAATACACACACATATATATATATATATATTTCATATGCTGAAAATTAATTATTGAAAATAAAATGAAGTACAATTATTTATAATAAAAAGTATGTCACTTCTTTGATCTTTCAAATTTTTTTAATATATGTTACAATTTTATATTATTTTATAATAAATAGTTAAACAAACTTTTTTACGCATGAAAAAATTAAAAACTGAAAAATATAATTTTTTACAATAATATATTACTTTATAATATGAAATATCTAAAATATATTAAATTTGTATGTAATAAATTATTAATTTCTTAAGTATATGTGTATATTGGTAATTTAATATTACATTCTGATATTTTGCTTAATTTATCCGATTGCACAAAAAAATTATTTTGCAAATTTTTATGCTGCAATTTTTTATTCTGCAATTTTTTTATTCTATAAAGTTTTACTCTGGAATCATGCTATTCAGCAATTATGCAGTGTTACCAATTAGTAACTTGCATAATGGCGAAATTGCGTTTTCTAATGCAGTTATGGATGTATTTTACCAATATGAAAAATTGCATAATGCTACACATTTAGGCAAAAACACAAGTTTTGAATTTTGGCCTAAATAATACAAGTAAATTTTCATTATGAAAATAAGTAGGTTTTGAGTAGTTTTTTCATTATGCAGATTTCTTTATGCAATTTTATTATGCAACATAATTTTATTATGTAACATAATTGTAATTTATGCAATTATGCGGTGTTACCAATCGGAGCCAAAATCATACTGCATAATGAAATCGGCATAATGAAATAAACTATTCCAGACCTATTTATTTTTATAAGGAATTTTTACTTGTATTCTTTAGGCAAAAATTCAAATCATGCTTTTTGCCTAATTGTGTAGCATTCTATAACTTTTGTGATTGGTAAAACACTTGAATAATTGCATTAGAAAAATTCATTCCATCATTATGCATTATTTTATGGTATTATGCGATTATGCAGTGTTACAAATCAGAATCAGAGCCTAAATACCTATATATTTGCATAATGAATTTTTACTTGTATTTTTAGGCCAAAATTCAAATCTTTATCTTTTGCCTAAATGTGTAGTATTATATAACTTTTTATGATTGGTAAAATATTTGTATAATTACATTAAAACACTCAATTTCGCCATTATGCAAGTTACCAATTGAAGATCGAGGCTACTAAGTTTCTTCTCCCTAAACACATCCATATTCATCACTTCATTATTAACTTCAAATTCACTGGCGATGGCAATATCATGCTCGATTATGAGATTCAGAATCTTCTCAAGGTTCGTCATCAGTAAACCATTCGCATCGTCTAGTGAAAAGTCTACTTCGTTTAGTCACTTACCATATGTTTACAATGCGAAAATATAACAATGAAGTCTGGAATTCGTTCAAGAAAAGCAAAACGTGTAGTGCCAATCTAACAGAATCGACGTCCTTCTATAAGGACCATATCGAAAACATTCAACCTCCAATAAAATCCATTTAGAAACTATTTTTGCTAGTTTACCATTGGTTGGGAAAATTCTATAACAACAACACAACATATTTTCGAAAAATTAAAAACAATTTAACCAATTTTAGTTTAATCAAACAATATATTTTTTAAATCGGGTAAATAATAATTGATGGAAACGTGGGCGAAGCACTTAACATTTTATTGAAGTAAAACTGGTTAATCATATTTCAACCTAATATATACATATTAGAGGTTGTATTAATAAGAATCAATATAAATTTCTAAAATGAATTTATACTTGATTTTCTTAAGTTTTAACTGCCCTAAACCCAAGTATTTATTACATCAGTGAAAAGCCATTCCGTTTAACTTTTAACTGCTTTCTCAATGTCAAAGGCTGCAATGAGCAGTTGCAATGAATTATGCTGATATGAACAGTTTTAGTAATTTTGACCTAACCCCACACCTGTCCTGTCTAAATAAAACTTCTGAGAAAAATAATTTAAAAATAAGTGACATATTTATTGTAAAGATGGAATTTTATAAGGAAAAAGTAAGAGAAATTGACAAAAGATAATAAATGGGGTTGCTTGGAGTCGGGGCAATGTTGGTTGCACACTGCACAGAGCACAAAGTTTCATAACAGAGGTAATGTTGCATGTGGCCCCTTCTCCCTAAAGCTCCTTTCTTAACTCTTTTGTCTCTTACATTTTTCATTTTTTAAAAAATTAAAATTTTCAAATTGGATATTTCGATAAATGACCATTAATGTTATATGCTCCACACAAAATCTAGTAATAATTTTTTTTCCCCCCAAAGTTATCAACGTAATAACTGGAATGCATAAGTCAGCTTTGTAAAGCCATAAAACTTGGTCAATGACTCGATATAATAATTTTAACGAAAGTTACATTACGTTAGGTCTTTTTGTTTGTCAAACATTTTTCTTATTTATTAGTTTTACGTTACGTTTTAAGTCTTTTGTTTGTCAACCATGAATAAAAATGTTTTTTTTGAATAGAAAAGTTACTCCATGTAAAAACAAAGTCTAAAGCCAACAAAACTAACAAAAAAGGATAAAATTTTAAAAGATTCAAAAGTAAAGACAGACTACAGAAAACACTGTGTCAAAGGAAATAAAAAATTAAAAAAACAGTAGAAATTTGTTAAAAAGTAAAAAAAGAAGATGAAGAAGAGTAGATAAGCGCACCTATATTTTATATTTTAAATTATTTTCACATTCTCTATCAATTTTTGAAAACATCACTCACTCTCTGTTGTTTTTTTTTGAAAATTATTGTTTTTATTTTTAGTTTTCTACTAATTTTTGAAAATATCACTCTCTCATTTGTCAACTATGGAGAGAAAATGGTTTTTCTTTTCAATAGAAAACTTACTTCATGTAAAACAAAGTCTAAAGCCAACAATAACTAACAAAAACTTTTTTTAAAGAAACAAAATTTTATAGGATAAGTAAACATTTATCTAAAAAACAAGTATAAAAGGATAAATGATGACAAAAAAGGATAAAAGTTTAAAAGATAAAAAGTAAACACAGACTACAGAAAACACTGTATAAAAGGAAATAAAAAAAACAAAAAAAAACAGTAGAAATTTGTTAAAAAGAAAAAAAAAAAAAGAAGATGAAGAAGAAGAGTAGCTAAGCCCAACTTTTTATTTTATATTCTATTTTTTTTAATTATGTTCACTTACCCTACTAGTTTTGAAAACATCACTCTCTCTATTCAGAGGCTCAGAGACACACAGAGTCCCAACTCTCTTTCCTACAAGTAGACTTTAAGGCAACTTTGTCTAAGTGTTGAGTAATTTTAAAATACTCATATAAAATACTCATCTGAACATTTAATAAACGTAATCTATATTTCTCTCTCTCTTTCTCTATTTAGATTACTTAAACAAGAGAGATCCAACTTCATCAATCAAACCATTCACCACTCCTAACCATGGACTACGTAAGCTCCTTCCCTTTCTTCTTCTTCTCATCTTCTTCTTCTTCTTCTTCTTCTTCTTCTTCTTCTTCTTTAACTTCTTATGTAACGTTTTGTTTTTGGCTAATCAGGAGTATGGAGGAGAGTACTGCCGCAGAGGACACGTGCCGGCGTTTGGAAGCTGGGACTGGAACGACACCGTTCCATTCACTCAGTGTTTCGAGACAGCAACAACTCAACAGCCTGCTTTTCTTCACTACGCTCCTTACCCTCAAGATCGTGATCTTTACCTCGCCGGTGACGTTTACGACAACCACCACCTTGTAGCTCCGGCTGTGATCCTGCTCCCTCGCCGTCGGGTACTTTCTTCATCCCTCTTAGCTCAACACTTTCTCGTGAACTTCTTGATTTATATGTTCTTGGAAAATGTTTTAAGGCTAAGGTGGCTCAAGAACCGGTGGAGAAGAAGAGAATTAGCTCCAAAGAGCAACACAATTTCAAGACGGATGCGCGTGAGTTTAACGCGCCGACGAGCGTTCCAACACCGGTGGTGAAGCGAAGGACTAAGGCGCCTAAACCTGTGGATGAAGACTTGTACACAGTGTCTCCACAACTTCTCTCCGTCATATCCAACAAGGTTGACAATAATTTTTTTTTTTGTTTAAGGGTTTTCTAATAATTAATAGAGTTTATTATTAAATAGATTATCCTAAATTGGCTTCAATTATTGTTATAAGTTTTGATTTTTGGGGAAATGTTAAATTGAAATTGCAGAAAAGAGGAGGTGGGTTTGGGTGCATTTCAAGGTGTTTTTTGCCAACACGGGTGCTTTGAAGCCACCACAAGCATGAAAGATCGAGTCAGACAACAATTTTTTTTTCTTTCTCATATTTATATATTTAAAAGACCATGTGTTTGTGAAATCGTGTATGTATTTATTTATGCGTAGTAGGGAAAAGGTGATGAATTCTAAAGGATAGACTAGTGTTAGCTTTTGGGAAAAAAGCGCGCCATATTGTATTACGTAAACCAAAAAAAATTAGACTTGTTTCGCTAATTATTATAATTTGGTCTATAATTAATTATGTTTTGTGAAATTATGTATGTATATATTTATGCGTTGTAGGGATAAGGTGATGAATTCTAAAGGATAGACTAGTGTTAGCTTTTGGGAATAGCGTGCCATATTTTTTTTTTGTTGAAAGATATAATAGCGTGCCATATTGTGAAATTATCATAATATGGTCCATATTTTTTACGTAAACTAAAAAAAAAGTGAGACTTGTTTAGCTAATTATCATAATTTGGTCTATAATTTAATTATGTTTTGCGATAAGTGAGCCATATTTTCTTACGTAAACTAAAAAAATTAGACTTGTTTTACTAAATTTAATTTTGTGTTATTATTTTTTGCTCCCATCTTCTACATTTGTACTGTATTGGTTGGTAGAGTAACTATTGGATTCGATGAGATTAGGGATGTGAAAGGAGTTAAAGCTGAGGAGGGGAATGTAGAATAGTAGCTTAGCTTCATGAACAGAAAGTTTTACTTGTGGCAGAGCTACTTATCCTTTTTCTGATTTGAAAAGAGAACATTATATTAAAAGTGAATTAAATCAGAAAAATGGTCTATAGAATAACTATAAAATTTGGTGAAAAAAATTATAGTACTGGTGGAATATTAATGGTAGATTTTGGCAAATTTATTTAGTGGAGTAAGTGAAAATTTATTTGGTCGACTAATCATAAATGATGTGAAGTACTCATAACTAAATTTACCTAAATACTCATTTACTTATAATTTAGGGAAATTGAGCATTCTGGGAATAAGTAGAGCTGAGATGGGAACTCGGGAAAGTCGCACATAAATACTTTTCAGTAAGAAGCCAGTCAAGTGCTTTCGGTAAAAGGAGCGAAAAAAAAACATCAATGACAAGTTTCTCTTGGAATATTAGGGGGTTGAACAAAAATAAAAAACATTCGATAGTCAAGGATATGGTAAGTTCAACCACAATGTGTTTTGGCGGGCTGTTGGAAACAAGAGTCAAGAAGTACAAGTCTGATCAAGTCGCAAAGAGGATTTTAGGAGGCTGGTCTATGGTGTCGAATTATGAACACGATCCGCTAGAGAGAATTTGGGTGGTGTGGAACAACAAGGTGAATCTAAGAGTTGAGTCTAAGACAAGGCAGCTCATCTCATGTCTTATTACGATGAATGGTATAGAAGAGGAATTCCTATGTATTTTCGTTTACGCATCTAACTCATTGGAAGAGCGCCGCGAGCTCTGGTGGGATTTAAAGCATCATCGAGACACAGCTCATTACAGGGGGAAGAAATGGTTGTGCCTAGGTGATTTTAATGAAATATTGGAGATCTCGAAACACTGTACTGCACGGGGTCTCATCAGGTATGGCTGATTTCCAAGACATGGTAAGACACTGCTCATTAATTGATATGGCTCACCATGGACTACGGTTCACAGGGTGTAATAAGAGGGAGGTTGAGCTAATCTGCAAGAAGCTAGACCGTGTGTTGATAAATGATGAATGGCTGCAGCAAAACAATAATTCCTATTGTGTTTTTGAGGCTAAAGGATGCTCAGACCACCTATGTTGTGTGATCTACATGTTGGGTTCTTCCTACAAACCAAAATGTCCGTTTAAGGTGGTAAATGCGGTTCTGAAGATGGAAGAATTCAAACTAGCAGTTGAAGTATATTGGAATGCTACGGGGGGAATTTATTCGTCGACAACAGCATTATTCAGATTTTCAAAGAAGCTAAAGGGGTTAAAGCTTATCATTCGAGGCCTTAGCCGCGGAAAAATCCATCAACTGTCTCGACGAACGGAAGAAGTGTTCATGGAGTTATGTAAGAGGCAAGAGGAAACATTGCTGAACCCAAACTCAGACAATATATTAGGTGAAGCGGTAGCCTATGAGAAATGGGACAAAATCTCAGCCTTGGAGGAAGAGTACCTAAAGCAAAGATCAAAACTCCATTGGATGAACATCGGGGACAAAAATAACAGGTACTTTCACAATGCCATAAAAGAGAGGCAAATGCGAAATTCTATTCATGTGATTAGAGATGCGGAGGGGGGACTTATAGCTGAAAGAGAAGCAATAAAAACAGAGGCGGTAAGTTTTTTTTCAGATCTGTTTTTAGCAAGGCCGATGGGAGATTCAGCTCCGGAACCGATTATGCGTGAAGAAATAAGTGGTCTTCTAGAATTTTGCTGCTCGGATCAGATCAAGGGGAGCTTGACGAGAGCTGTCTTGGCGGAGGAAATTAAAAAAGTGTTATTTACAATGCCGGCAAATAAAGCTCCAGGATCTGATGGATATACGGTAGAGTTCTTCAAAGAAGTTTGGCCTATAGTTCAGAAAGAGTTCACAATCGCAATCCAAGCTTTTTCAGATTTGGCTTCCTCCCGAAAGGTATTAACACAACCATTTTGGCATTGATCCCAAAGAAAACAGGAACAATAGGCATCAAGGATTACAGACCGATATCGTGCTGCAACGTTATCTACAAGGTAATATCGAAAATCTTGGCTAATCGTCTGATGTGGATTCTCCCAGATTTTATAAAGCCGAATCAGTCAGCATTTGTCAAGGACCGTTATATGCTGGAAAACTTGTTGTTAGCATCTGAACTTGTGAAGGATTATCACAGACTGAATGTAGCGCCCCGAAGTGCGATGAAAATAGACATATCGAAAGCTTTTGATTCAGTGGACTGGCGGTTTCTCATAATGGTTTTAAAGGTAATCGATATACCGGCTGAATTTATTCACTGGATTGAACTGTGTGTTACGACGCCATCATTCTCAGTTCAGATAAATGGAGAGCTAGCAGGATTTTTCAAGAGTGAGCGTGGTTTGAGACAAGGCTGCTCCCTATCGCCTTATTTATTTGTCATAACAATGAATATTTTGTCTTTAATGCTTGACAAGGCAGCTAGGGCACGGAGATTTGGTTACCACCTGGGATGCAGAAGCTTAAACATCACACACTTATGCTTTGCGGACGACATAATGGTCTTTGCTGATGGACGAGGCAGATCGATAAAAGGTATTATTGAAGTGTTTGATAAATTTGCAGAGCTTTCAGGTCTGAAAATAAGTCTGCAAAAAACAACCCTATTCGCGGCGGGGATATCAAATGCAGGGAGACAAACCCTTTCAGGGTTTACTTTCACCATTGGAGAACTTCCAGTAAGGTACTTGGGGCTACCGTTGTTGACAAAAAAAATGACTATCTCAGACTACCAGCCACTAATAGAGAAGATCCGAGGTAAAATCAGTTCTTGGAAGAATCGCTTTCTTTCTTTTGCAGGATGCCTTCAACTTCTCTCCTCGGTAATAGTCAGCCTAACAAACTTCTGGATGTCTGCATTCCGCCTACCCCGTGCTTGTATCCGAGAAATAGACAAAATAAGCTCAGCATTTCTATGGTCAGGACCGGTCCTAAATAAAAATAAAGCGAAAGTGGCTTGGACAGATGTATGTAAACCAAAAGCGGAAGGAGGTCTTAGTCTAAAATCTCTAGTCAAAGCAAATAGAGTGAGCTGTTACAAGTTGATTTGGCGAGTAAATTTAGCAAAACAGAGTCTATGGGTGGACTGGGTCCAAAAGAATCTGATTTGACGAGGCTCCTTTTGGTCGGCAAGCTCAAATGCAAATGCGGGTTCATGGATATGGAAAAGACTCCTCAAACACAAGGAAATGGCGAAAATTTTCCATAAGATACGAGTACGAGGGGGGGGGGCTCAAACATCGTTTTGGCATAATGATTGGAGCTCTCTTGGAAGACTATTTGAGATATTAGGCAGTCGGGGAAGCATTGACATGGGTATCCCAGGATCAGCTACGTTGGAGGAAGTGATAAAAAACCATAGGCCAAGGCGCATGAGGTTTCATATTCTAGCTCAGATTGAAGAGGAAATTCAAAAAGCTCGGGAAGAGGCTTCCTCGAATGATGATATAGCTTTGTGGCGCAATAAGGAAGTCAGATACATTCCCCGGTTCTCAACTAAGGATACATGGAATCAAATCAAAGCCAGCACCACGGAGAAAACTTGGGCAAAAGCGGTCTGGTTCTCACATGAAACCCCGAAGCACTCATTTATTGTATGGTTAGCGGCTCAGGATCGCTTATCAACGGGAAATAGAATGCTAGTATGGAATGCAAATGCGGCTGCGGGATGTGTGTTCTGTTCAAATCACATGGAAACAAGGGACCACTTGTTTTTCCTTTGTCCCATCACCAAGCAGATCTGGAATAATGTAACTTCCCGGCTGTTCAATCAAGACTTCACGGACAATTTCACCACCATACTAGCCCATCTATCAACAACAACACGAGGAAATCACAGGCTGTTCTTGAAGAGGTATGTTTTTCAAACTTATATCTACTTCTTATGGAGAGAAAGAAATCAAAGAAGGCATGGAGAAGTCCCATTGAGCACCGCTGGTATAATAAGAGGAGTGGACAGGACAATTCGACTTAGGCTCTCAACGCTTCAAATGCAAGAAATATGGCAGGAGGGAATACAACAATGGTTTGCATTACGTATTTAATTTCCTGTTGTAATTTTCACTTTCTCTCTTTTCTAAGTTTCAGCTCGATCGAGGGTGAAAGTACTCTTTTTCCCATGAGCTAGTTTTTTTCCAATGGATTTTCCAGCCGTGGATTTTAACGAGGCCACCGTCCTTGATCATCTATAAGAGCTAAGCATCTAGATCACTATCAAACTTTAACACACATGTGTACAAAAGTTTTTCTTTGAATATAAGTTTAACATTTATTCAAAAAAAAAAAACAACTATGACTTTTAACAGTTTTGTTTTTATAATTTTATAAACATAATTACCAAATAAACGACATAAACTATCAAAATTTAGTGAAATCTTTGAATATTGGTTCGTTATATACAGATATTTACCAATCTAAAGTTTATTTTTTATTTTTGTACCAATCTAAAGTTTTGTTCTTTTTTGGTTTTATACCAATCTAATGTTTTTTTATTGTTTGTTAAAGATTATCCAATCTAGTGTTTGTGTAGTGGTGATAAGTGAAAGTCATATAACTGTGAGCTTCTAGGAGGTGCCAATGGGGTGCGAGGAACCTCATGGATGAGTCATGACAGCCTTTATACGAGTCATGTTATGGTTTTGTCCATAGAAAAATAATTCAACTCGAAGATCTATAAAAGTAATTTTATTTTGCATAAATGGAAAATAGTTAATCTTTAATCTTCATACTAATTAGTATAATCTTTAATCTTCATACTAATTAGTAAAGAGAGATCGAGAGAGAGAAAAATAGCATAAACTCAGTTTCTTATTAATGAATGATCTCAAGAGTTTGTTACAAACCTATATACGATGTACAACCTCAGTTAACCAACAATGAACCGATAATAAACCATAATTAAGATAAACAGGACATTCCAGAGCCCTTAACCCTAACCAATATATCTAACTATACATGTTAATAGTCCCCTCAACATGGATGTGCAAAGTGTTGCTAACTCCCATCTTTCTTATCAATTCCCGGAAAAGAGCTGGATAAAAAACTTTGGTTAAAGCATCTTCCAACTGATTTCCTGATTTGATGTACATAGTCTTTAGAAAACCTTCTTCAATCCGATCACGAATGGTATAGCAATCCATCTTGACATGTTTGGTTTTTTTGTGAAACATAGAGTTATTAGCTATGTGGATAGCTGCATTATTATCACAATAAAGGTATGAAGGTGGTTTAAATAGGAACATCTGAGCTGTAAGTATTCGAGACACCCAAACCAATTCGTGAGTTGTTAATGCCATGGCACTGAATTCAGCTTCAATAGTACTAGCAGAGACAAAAGTTTGCCCACCACCTTCCTATAACACTTGGGATTAGGCAAAAAAGTTCCTGCATTCTTTGCCAACTTCACACTCGGATCTAAAGGAGCAAATGATGGTTTGCTACCTAGAAAACCAGTAGTACAGAGTAACTCCAACGTATAATTTCTCTGACATATGAAAAATCCAGCTACAGAACGAACTATCTCAAGACCAAGAAAAAACTTAGCTTGACCAAGATCTCAAAGCTTAAAATAAGAAATATAATATGTGATGGATATAGAATAGTACTAGTATTAGTATAGCAATGAAAATCCTGCAAGTTTTTAGGTGGATGTTTTGGTATGTTCGACTTTGATTCATAAGGAACTAAAGCCTTAGAAGATGACACATCATGACTGAGATGTGCATCTGAAGATGTTTGCATTAGATGTAAAGGAACATCTCGGTTTGCGGGAGGCTGTAAATGAGGGGAAAAAATCCTTTGAAACATCTTTGATATTGGATGTAGAGAAAGGCAAAATATCCTCATGGGAAACAACATGCCTTGAAACAAAAACTAGATGTGTCTCTATGTCTAGTAGCTTATAACCCTTATAACATGATTGATATCCTAGGAAAACACAAGCTCTAATTCTAGACTCAAATTTATGTATATTCTTAGCAGAGGTTAAACAATAGCAAAGACACTAAATGTTTTTAAACAATGATAATTTGGTGACTTGCTAGTGATTTTCTCAAAAAAGACTTATTATCTAGAAAACTGGAGTTGGTAACCTATTGATAAGGAATATTGTTGTTAACACATAATCACCCCAATACTCTAAAGGAATATTTGATTGAAATAGAAATGCTCTATCTACATTCAATTGATGCTTTCTCTCTACCACAAAACTTAGTTCAGGAACTTTAGGACAAGAGTGATATTCAATGATTCCTTTAGATTCGAATAATTCTATAAACTTCAATTCATGAGCATTGTCTGATCTAACAGATAACACTTTTGTGTTATACTGAGTCTCAACCATTTGAATAAAACTAGAAAACACATGCAACACATCCGATGTAACTTTCAAAAGATATATCCAAGATTGTCAAGGTTGTTAAGCACACCATATGTAGCCAAGCAGAAGCGACCGAGAAAGGAGTAGTGTCATTGAAGAGAACAATGTGTTGCTTATTATGTATTTAACTACATCTTATTTCAGTATTTGGTACAACTGGATTATTAGGTTTTGTTCAGCATTTGGTAAAACTAGGTTTATTAGGTACATTTGCTTTCATTGTTGGTACAACTGGTTCATCTGCTTTCAATATTTGGTACAATTGCGATAAGAAATTCGGTATAACTGGGTATAACTACGATAAGAATTATCAAAGTTTTAGTACAACAATGAAATTTCACAATGAACATAAACAATTTAGTGTCTTACAAACAAACAAAAACAGAAACAGAAACAATTTTATTATCTTGTAGCAAGTGACTCCTTGAGCCTACCAATCTCACCGTCTTTCTGGAGTAAGAGCTCCTTAAGTTCACCAACTTCAACACCCAATTAACGCATTGACTCACGAATTGACTCCAAACCAGGATTAGCCCCACCTTCGTATCAGAAAGAGTGTTAAACCGATTATTTTTGCTCCATAAGTCGGAACCTTAGGATTCTAAGTTCCTCATCATTATGTCATCCCACCACTTAGATAGGTGTTATCCACCATCTTCACTCATTGGGAATTTGTAGTATTTTCTTCCTTGATTTTCGAAGGTGGTACACACTTATAGTCAGAGAATTTGACCACAAAAACAACGTGACGGAACACCAAAATCACTGTCCGCTATAGCGTCGCCACTATCAATACTTGGTGAGGAGTCTGAACTGTTATTACAACTATTTGGACAACTGATCGACATTATCGCTATACAAATATTGTTTTCTAAACCCTAGATCCTAACTCTAGAGATATAGTTGAAATCAGCTTTACTTATGTCGATTGTCGATTGTCTAATTAAACCAAGCAATTGTCGAGCTAAACCCAATTCTGCAAATCGCCTCACTCTCTGAAATTGCAATCGAATCTCTCTCTTCCTCTCTCTCTCTCTCAAAACAAACTCTTATGTTGATTTAACAAAGTGATAGAGAGAAATTAAATTTTTAAAGAAATTAAATTTTTAAAAATTTAAAAGGATCTAATTAAAGTGAGAGAGAGAGAAAGAGATATTACACGTGTGGGATCACACTTTCCAATTAAGCGGTGGGATATTATTAAAAAATTGTGTGATATAAACATAGTTGTACCTAAGTATACAGTTGGACATTCACCTTCATAGTTGTACAAATACATTTTTGGGATTATTTTAGTTAGATTTTGATCTAAAATATTATGTTGTAGTTGGACACATAATTTTCTATTTTTAATTATTATTTAGGAGGTTTTCATAATAAAATTTTCACAAAATATAAGTTTACACCTCTTTTTCATCGTCAGTGGGTGACCACTTACAATAACTTCCTTATATTATAAGGAGTGTTTTCTGTGAAAACAATAATATTTGTTAGAAAAATAATAAAGTTTTTTTCTACTGATTTAAAATTGTTTCTTCATAGTTCAAGATGTTCTTGGAATCCTTATAATGGTTTACAAATTTGTCATAAATAATTAAGAGAATAAGACATGTTCTTAGTTCTACCTAGTTGAAACTAGTTGTACAAATATGAGAAATCCAAATAGAAACACACAAATTAAGTTTTCTCATCAGGTTGCAACTACCTCTCCAAGTTTATGGCAAAGTAGGCTTGTTATTGTTTTCCTCAACCTCTTGGAGCGACGTTCTCCGGTGGATGGAAACCGTGTTTCTTTATTTCTTCTCGAGATTTTGGTGTACTCCGGCAGTAAGGCGAACAATTCTTGAATTTCAGCAGGAATTGTCCACTTAGACTCATGTGGCACTACATAATCGTCATATAATAGGCCAATGTTCACGTCTCAATCAAGTAATATTTCAAGCAGAGATCATAGATTTGGATAGTCTCTGTTCTATCTTCCTTCCTCATGACGTTCCTCGATGCGGCTATTACATGGACAGACTGATACTTGTCTATATCAAAACATCTGCAAGAACAACTTTTCATTTTCAAGTCCACCAAATAAATCTTCCCATCGAGCCTAGTAAAATTGTATTCAAGTTGAAAGTTGTTTAATTCAGTCACCATTAAACGTGATACAATTACACATCTTGTGTGCAATTTGTTCTCCACAAAAGGCACTAATTCTTTTGTGTCTGATGCATCAGCAGCTTCATTCCTATGTTTGTTGAACTATTCAAAAAAAATTCAAGAAGCGCATCAATCATAGATAATAGGTTGTACTTCCTTGCTTTCTTAAACACGCTATTCATTGATTATACGAAATTATTGGTGTCTATGTTGTACTTGTCTCCTTAAAAATGAGACCGTGCCCATTTCTCCAACCCTATACTCTTATCCAAATATGCACCAACTTTAGGAAACATATTCCTAAAATCATTATACTCTCTGTTGAACTCAGTCTTAGTATAAACATGTGCGCAATCCCTGAATTTCATTGCAACTTGATCCTTGTCATTCTTCAAATGTCTCCTCACGTTTTGAGACAATGCCAGATGCAATGTACATGTAGTGCGCTCGGGTACACTTCAAAGACTACCTTGATGATGCTTGCATGTCTATCGCTTATAAAACCCAATCCAGGAACATCCGCTATAATGGATTTCAGCTTTTTGAAAAACCAGGTCCAACTAACATCTTTTTTACTATCAATTACACCAAACGCAATGGGGTAATGGTGATGATTGTGATCCTGAGCTATTGCAAACACTAACATACCACCATATAGAGTCTTTAGAAAAGTTGCATCCACAACTATCACTTTTCTCATTGCCCTAAACCCTTCAATGCTATCGCCCAAATCGATGAATAGGTATTTGAACCTTTTTCTGCATCCAATTCTACACTTATTATTGTCCCATGATTGACCTTTTCTAACATGTACAAATAAGAAAACAACATTTTGTAGCTTTTTTCAGGACTCCCTCGTATATACTAACATGTTTTTTTCCTCTCAAGGAAGTAGAGTAGGAACAATACAAACCAATTCTTCCTTGAACAATACTCACAATGTAGTATTCGGTATTTCAAATAGACCTAGATAGTTTTAATGCAAAACCGATGCTACTAATCATGGTGTGCCTCTCTATTTACTATTGTTTATAGTCTTAATAGATCGAGAGCATGTATGCATCTTTCTATGTACTCTGACACTGAAAAAAACCTGATTTCTTAATTTTTGCAACTTGTAAATACCATTTACAACCTTGTGAAGCTTGACGGCATTGTACCATAAGTCGCTCTGTGTCCGACTTAATAGTTTGGACCCCACAACATTTCTTATTTGCAGCTTTGTTAACCAGATCTCACTGCCTGCTTAGAACAAAATTCTTGATCTATTTCAAGACCCGTAGCATCTTCCCATTCTATAACATATTGACTTTCTTCTACACGACATGGAAGCTCAACATATTCATCTCTAGCATCCAAACCACCATTCACATGGTTATCCATCGGGCTATCCACAGCCGCACTTTCGTTACATGATACATTCTCACAATCTTCATCAACAACATTTTCATTACCAGCATTCTCTATCGGCTCATCAAAAATTGGCTCATCAATAATCGGCTCATCAATAATCAGCTCATCAATAATTGGCTCAATCTGTTATTCCTCCGTATCACTCTCTCTCAATATAGTAAGGAATCCTGCATTTTCATTTTCACTTCTGCCATTTGAATCCAGCTCCCCATAATTCACACCAAATGAACTTCCTTGCTCCACTCTTGAAAGTTGCTCTATCCTCTAATTATTTTCTAAATCCTTTAATAACTCCACATGCAAAACATGTTTAAGTCCCTCTTTATCCAATGACGTTATAAAAACATATACGTCCTCGACATCTACAATATATGATTATCTCCGAGATTTAGATAGACTATAACTCAATTTCATCTTTCTCGAGGTTTCATCAATCACAATCTTCCTGCAGATCTTATCTACTAATACCTATAAAGTTATCTCCTCCAAAGATGCGATCTTAAACGATATACCGTATATAGAAAATTTCTTGAAATCCAACATGTTCTTCTGAATAGTACCCTCCATAGTCGAAATGTACGTTTGTGTGGCTATTCTTCTTCATCGCCTCCTGTAAATAGAATAAATTAAAACACAATTACGAATTACACAGGTTGTCACATCTCTCAATTATACCATTTGTACCATTTGTCCCATTTGTATTAGTTGTCCTATTATCTCTCGTTATACCAGTTATACCAGTCTGCAGATTTCCTGAACTACGATTCTAATCGGGGATTATAGTTTTACCTGAGATTCAACCCGATTCAATAGGTACACTCGATAAATTACCAATGCAAATACTTAATCGTCCCATTAAACATGATTACTAACCAAATGTGCTTACCCAAACAACCAATTTTCATATCATATCCCTAAATTTATGAAATCCTCAAATCATCTAACAAGAACTCACTCTGTTCTAGCAATGACTGATAAGATAGGAGAAGAAACTGATTTACGGAGGTGACAGAGGCGATAACAGACGGACGGCAAAATGACCGGCTCAGGTGGCACACGAATTGAGGAAGTCAACAAGGATAGTCAACAACGAAGAAGAAAAAGTTTGATCTCAGATGCCACTAATCATTTTCATTAAGGGCAAAATAAGATTATCACATTGTGGATGACATCCAGATTATTTTGTAGCATGTCAAATCAATTTTTCTTCAAAAATGGCATTTAAGATCAACACCCCTAAAGAGTTTGTCACAAACCTATATACGATGTACAAACTCAGTTAACCAAAAATAAACCGAGAATAAACCATAACTAAGATAAACCGGATATTCCAGAGCCCTTAGCAAAACTAACCAATATATCCAACTATACATGTTAATAATACTTTATTTAAAATTATTTTTAAGAATCTGAAAAGTATTGAGTTTTTGCTAGAGAAATAAATGTTTAGTAATTCAAAGTATTAAATATCATTATATATACGAATGAGTAAATAAAATTCGAATATTTATATCACTAATATCAACATTGTTTTTCGGAAATTCTTCTGGTTCTAACATTACTTCACATTTAAATATGTTCGACTCAAAAATAGTTATAGCCTTTTAGGGTAGATAATCTATTAAATTTTATTTTTAATGCTGTATGAATGATGATAAAACATTAAAAAAAAAAAAAACCAAAAACACACAACTATTTGCAAAACCGATCGAAATTTTTTACGACTAAGGACTATTAATAGGTCTAAGACGTTAATCCTACAGAAAATATCTTCCAAGTGTTACAAACTTACAAACTACGTCCATCTTTTTTTAATCCGTGATTCTTTTCGATTTTTCGTTAGGCATTGCAAAAGTCAACCTGTGGATTTTGACCATATATATATATATATCTAGAAATTACATTGATAACTTTCAACTCAATTTTACAAAATCGACAAAGGTCGAAATCTTTTCGGAAACAAAGCTGGCGAGTTCATAGATACTCGCAACGACAAAAGCTCAAAACACAGAGCCCAAAATGAGAAAATACTTTTAAAATAGAATGAAAAAACTAACATCTATAAAATCAAGATCTAAGACTGAAAATTTTGAACCAAGAGCAACCATCAAGCAAATCCATAGAACAAAAGCATGCCAAAGATGAGGTACAAACAGAAATCTCGAAGAGAACCTATCATTAGACTGCTTTGAAAAACAACTAAAAGGCCAAGAAGGGAACCAAATCGAGCTTTCACAGCTACACCAACCGCAGAAACAAAAACGGATTGGCAAAAAGTATATAACACGTAAACCTTCCCATCACAACTACTTCAAAGAAAAAATGCAATCAAGAAGACATAAGATCAAGAAGAAACATTGAGATCCAGCTGGAAAAAAACACCAAAGAAGACTCTCATTTCTTACATGCGGGCCTTTATAGACCCAACCACATCTATTGACCAAAAACTGGTTGTACTACTCAAGAGAACGAATGGAGACCGATAACCACAATATCTTGAACCCAAACCTGAAGCCCAACCTGGATTCAAATAAGAGCGAGTAGATGCCATTGAAGTGAAATACTATCCGAGTGATGAACCCACAAACCAAAACCTAAGCCAACGCAACATACCAGCACCTCGAGAGTAGACAACAAGGGGAAGATCTAGGAATCAAGAAAGCTAGACCAAAATCTGAGACTACGGCTACAACCTCAACTAAGCGAAATCAGAACAACTTTCGCTGTTAGGAGAAACAAGAACCGACAACGAAGAAGAGACTGTCGGTGAAATCGGAGTATTAAGGGGTGTAGTAAATGAGGGATATGGAATGATTTGTATTGATACATCTTATGTTATTCAAACATGAATTTTGAAAAGTATTGTAAAATCAAGTGTTATTGGATTAATGATTTGAAAATTTACAATCAAACCCATCTAAAATATTAGAATTAGTGGATTTGAAGTAATTTAATGATTTTATCTGAGACTTTAGAGAATTTTTAAGTTAAAAATACAAAGATCCCAATCTCATAGTTTTATATAAAATTTCAGAAAAAAATTATAACAAATTTTATAATTCAACAAAATTCATCAAAATCATCTTAAAACTCAAATCACTTTAAATTTCTCATTCAATACGCCCCTTAGTGTCGTTGCCGCTTTATCGCTCACCCAAACCATCACCATCATAGCACCGCCGACCTTAACCATCGCCAAAACTTGATTCCAAGGACGGCGAAACTTTTTTGAAGACCCCAAAAATCGGTGACATCAACTAAAGTAGAAAGAAGAGACACTTCTAAAATCCATAAAATCATTAAAATCTCAATACTTAAATTTAAAAGTATATTTTTTAAAATCACTTGTTCAAAACCACATGATTTTAAAAATATTTTCAAATTTTATATCGAATAACACTATTTTTTTTAATTCATGTCTCAGAAACATATGATTTATCATTTTAACTCAAATCAGTTTAAATACTTAGTTCAATAAACCTCCGTATCATTAGCTTCTCCTGTTTTTAAATTCATGTTTTTTTTCAATTCATTTGTTTGTTAGATGATTTTCATATTATATCTCTTGATGTGTGACTTGAAATAACACAATATCCAAGAAATTAGTATAAAGAGTCTCAAAACATTGAAAAAATATTTTATGGCAATTGGAAAATATGAATAAGTGAGGATAAAACTTCAATAAAAGCCAAATAAAAGTACGACTAGGACATAAAATCGATCAACATAGAAGCTTAACATTCCAGTCCGTATATGATTTACTAAAACACAAATAACCGTCATAAAATCATAGATAATAGTTATATTATTTATATAATAACTGAAACAAGTAGATTGGATTATCTGTTCAGTTCGTTTATCAATATATTTATATAATTAACCAAAGCGTGGAAAACACTTAGCCAAATGGGCTGTGCATAAGTTCTGGTTCGGTTTGGAGCAGTTTGGGTAAGCCATCAGTTTGGTTAAAAATTTTAACACATCTAAATAAAATGCTAGATATTCAATTATAAATAAACTGATGTCTACCCTAGCTAATATGGTGAATGATGATCCCTCTCCTTTTTTTCACTGCTTACTTTTTGTAACACATAACAACGTTGTCGAAACCTCCTCCATTTTAATTTCACTTTTTACTGTATACAGATGGTATTTTTTGGAATTTATGGACTGGATGGATCTTGTAGAATATCTGCTAATATTACCATAATTTCATTCGCTTACTTGTACAGAGATAGCCTTTTTCTTCTCGAGCTAAAATTCATTCTTTTTTCCTTTACATTTTCCTCCCGATTTCTTAATAACTTTTCTATTGCGCCTTTCATACTAGTATTCGCATATATATTTTTTTTGGTAAAATTGAAACCGTTGACAAAAAAATGTTTATATAACCAAAAGACTTTTATATAACGTTGAAAAGACTGGGCATGACTCTATGTAAATTATGAAAGCTTGTCTTCCTTGTTAGATTACAATCCGAGTTATTAAAACAAACTGTTCTTTCCCTAATCAAAAAATTTAGTCTTTTTACTATCTTTGAAAAAAGAAAAGAAAAGAAAATACACGTTCAAATAAAGGTAAAAGTGGGTGTTTTAAAGGAAAAAAAAAGGAAGACAAAAGTGGTAGAATTATGGCAATCAAATGTCATTAAAGAAAAGACACATGCTTTAAAATTGGGGAAAGAAAAGCACTCTAAAGCACAGTTAAAGACATCATGCCATTAGATTGATTAAATTACGTTCTACTTTTTTACTTTCTCGTTGATTGGGTGTATTCATAATTTCTAGTACAATAGAGAGTTATTAGGATGCAATCATGCAAATGGTTGTATAATTAGAAAACACAAACACAAATTAAATGAATACTGAAAAACAGAAACATAAATAGTTTTTTTTTGTAACATAGCTCATTCATCCTACTAAAACATTGAAAACTTAAATTTCTTTAAAAAAATACTCATCTAATATTTTGTAGGAAAATAAGTGAAATGAAATTATTTCTCTATTATATAATTGATTTTTGTCCTATTACCAAAATGTTGATAATCTACAATGGACAAATTTAATTTATAATACACGTGACACATAAAATCACAGTGAACAGTTTTTTTTTTTTGGAATATCAAGTGGTTTTGGAGCGAAACACGTAATATTAGTTTCGTTCTAAATGTTACTCACACAATGAACAATTTCACAACAGCCTCTCTAATGGAATCCATAACGTACATATCTATGATGAACGGTTTTACATACAATACATTTACGTTGAACAAAATCTTTTATACACAAAACTATGACGAATGACTCTACATCAAAAACATTTGAGCTTTTTTTTGTAAAGTTGCCTCTATTAATTTTTAATAAATTGCACTATTTAAAAATCAAACCTGAAACAATGAGACTATGGTGAACAAACTACCTTACCAAAGAAACATGCAATGCAAAGATAATTCTCAATAAATTGCACTATTTAAAAATCAAACCTGAAACAAATGAGACTATGGTGAACCAACTACCTTACCAAAGAAATATGCAAAACAAAGATAATTCTCACGATCATCTACTCCAAGCTGGGCGGTTCTGCACATAGCAGGTGAATATTGGTCTAGAGTCCTATTTTTGTGAGACTCATGTCTTTAATTTTTATTATTATATATATACATTAATAGTGAGTGATATATATCTATATATTCTCTATTATAAAAAAAAGATTTTAAGTGTATAATTTTGAGATAAAGAAGGAAAAAAAAGATGTGAAACCAACTTATATATAAATGTTTATATTAGAAACTATCTTTATGTTTGATTATTTTGTAAATGACCATTATTTTTTTATTTTTTTAGGACTTCGAATTCTCAGAACCGATCCTGACTCCAAGGTTAGAATCTTTGATCCATATCCTATGTATGTAAAACACTAGATTCGGACATGTACGTACATACGAGGTTATATTTGTAAGAAGAATTTATTGGATATAGTATTGATAACGCAGACTCATACCATTTGGATATTTAGTTTGATTTTCGGTTTGATTTCAGTTTAGTTTATTAATGTTTGAATATTTAGAATAATAATGGCTTTACCAGTATTTTAAAATTTGAAACGACATAGAGGTTGGACCGACATCAAAATGCATGAGATTAATGGTAGGTTAGATTTGTATTAAACTCGTGAAAATTCGTAAGTTAGGGGTTATATATATAAACAGATAACATTATTTGTAACAGGTATATCATCTCTACTTCAGAGATATATCGGTTTTGATATTTTTTTTTATTATCTGATTTGTTGTAAGGCAGTTTATTAATGTTTAAAATTAAAAAAATAACATTACTAATTAGTTTACTTAAGTATACATGAAAGAATGTAAATGAAATTTATAATATTTTTAAAACATAAAATTTATAAATTATATATAATATAAAATTTAAATTTATTTAAAAATTGAAAGTTTTTTATTTAAATAAATATAAATAGTGAAATATGTTTAGTAATTAAATTACCTACTATTTATTTGAAATTTAATTAACTGGACCATGAATAGTCCATGAGTTAATTAATCTTTTGTCATTATTCGGGCCGAATTTATTAGAAATTATAGACCCACAATTTCTTCTAATGAATCTATTTAAAATAAACTATATATTTTATATAGTAAAAGAATATTATTTTAATAATTATGATTAAAATACAGGTAAAATAAACTTACTGACAACTTTACCTTTCTTTTTTTCCTTTCTCGATATCAAATCAAACCGTTCGACTAATCCTCTTTCCAATCTTTGATTTGTTATTTGGGTAATCAAATCTTCTATTCAAATCACAAATATACATGAAATAGTGTCCCATTATACAAATTTTTAATTCAATTTTGGATTCTACAAATTCGTGTCCGATTATACACGAATCTCTTGCAAATTGGTGTCCGATTGTCTTCATCAAATTCATGAAATGAAAATCTAATCGAATCATCTCCAATATCAATTTGTATACAATATATGAAGGTACTCGATTTTATTTTCAAATTGTTTATTTTTCAATTAATTGTTTTGATTGATAATATAGATAAAGATCGATTCTAAATTTTCAGATTTTGGTATCAAATAATGTTGCATGTTAATTTTTCATTTTCTATTTAAAATTAAGATTTGATATATATATTCAAAATAATTGTTCGTAATTTCTATTTGTACTGTGTTTTTCATCTTCGTCATTCCAATTCCAGTTTCTCAATCTGTATTTTTGCTTCTTTGTATAAACAAACGAATAATGTTAGATGGTGATATCTTTGAAGAAGATCATGTCATAAGCTGTCTCATGTTTTTCGAGAAGAAGGAGACAAAGTATATTCTTCTTCAACGACATAATTTAAGTGTCGCTGAATTTGATTTCTTACAATGTTTGAGATAAATAAATGGTTTTTTTTAATTGTTTAACTGCTGTATTTGGAGAACTATTAGAATTACGACAATCAACTGTATGTGATGTTAACTTCTTCTTTTTTTTTGATAGGTAAAGGAAACAAATCTTCAGGACTTGGAACAATTACAGACTTAAAGAAATTCGACTATCATTAATGAAAGGTAATAACGCAAACTCTGTAAATAATGAATTTCGTGAAACAATCAGTTAGCTTTTAATGTGTTTTCTTACATATGATCAAAGTTGAAATGCTAGTAAAATATAGATACAAAGTTGATCAATTAGTTTATTAGTAACATCAATTAAGATAGTGTTTTCTTACATATCTATTGATGTAAGTTTTCTATAATAAGACTCTCATTTGTGTAAAATATAACATGAATCTATACTATTCAAATCTAGTAAAGTTAACATGGTTTATAGACAAAAGAAATTAAGAATTTATATAATAACTGAAAGATCAATAATTAACCCACAAAAACTTAAAATAAATTATTAACTCTTAAAAGAGGATTCAGTTCTTACATCTCTATTGATGTAAGTTCTCTATAATAAGACTCACATTCATGTAAAACTTAACATGAATCTATACTATCCAAATCTAGTAAAGTTAACATGGTTTGAAGACAACAGAAATTAAGCATTTATATAATAACTGAAAGATCAATAAATTAACTAAAAACTAAAAATAAATTCTTAACTCTTTAAAGAGGATTCAGTACATTGAAAAAAATACAACCACATTTAACATAGTCTGAATTTAAAATAATAGAAAATAACATTAATATAAAAACTATTTTAGAAAGACAATAGAACATAGAGGGTTTTTCAGAAATTATAGTAGTCAAACCAAACATGTTCCTCTTCTTCTTTCTCAACTCGTAAAATACTTCAATGAAAAATGACCTATAATCTATTAAAAAATTGAATTAGTTAAGATTGTTTTTGAAAATATGATGCACTAATAAAAAAATATGCTCACGGAGGTAAAATATAATTATTACATGTATTTAGTCTTACTAAACTCTTCCAATTCAGGGTTTAATAGTATCTTTAAGCATCCAACACCATTTATAGCATATATATCTCCTACATAAAAAGCATTTTCTATATTAGTTCATTCTTCAAATGCCTCTATCTACAAAAACATAGACATTTTTAGAATAAAAAATCATTTCCAACTTTTATCAACCTCCAAAACTGCAAGACACAAAAAACATTAGGACGTTCAACGAAATTGAAATCGTAATCTCCTTCATACCACTGAGTCATAAATTGTAAACATGCATCTTCAATGGCACAACACTTTAGAAAATTACCGCTGAAATGTATTTCCAAAAAAGTTGACATTATTGTAGTACATACAAACAAAAGTAATACCAATACCAAAGAAAATAAAATATTTAAACTTACTCATGATCCACAAGTTCAAATCTGACAGCCATACAATCTTCTTCATCCTCTCTTGGAACATAAGAGATTTTTTCAGCATTCCAAAACTTCTTCGTCACTCCATACAAATCTACGTGAAATACAAAATTCGAATTAAAAATTTTCAACAAAAGAAACTTTAAATTTAAAAAAAGTTTTAAAATTTAAACTTTTAAAATTAACTAACATATTGGGAAATCTTGACCAATAGAACCTTCAACAAAATCATCATATGTATCTTTCAACTAAAAAAAAATTACTTTCTGAAAGTTTAGGAGAAGGAAAAAAGGTAGTCTTGTTGGTGAAATTGATTTGGTAAGCATGGTTGGAGTTTCTTATAGGTTTGAGTGGATCGGTAACATGAAATCCTGTGATAATAAACCATTCTCCTTATTTTATAGTCTTTTCTTGTAACATGTGATAGCAATTTTCCGGAATAAAAGCTTCTATTTTCCGACCCTAGACAAAGAAAACAAAAAGTATAGTTAGATAAGAATGAAAAGTAATAGTTAAAATCAAAGAAGTAGATTACTATTTAGATCTTACACTTAAATCAGCTATGATCATGTTACAATAGTAGTCAAGATCAGAGTATTTGTCAAACCACAAACTAAGAACTTTCACACAAATGTTTTCCTAAAAAATACCTCTTCTCAAATCATTTTAAGGAAGAAAATTAGTCATTTGTAAGAAGAAATAAGGAATCAAACTTAAAAAATAAATAAGAGTTTATTTTGTTAAAGTAAAAGAAAGAGAATACTTGAATATATAGAAATCGTTTCTCGGTTAATTTAGGGAAAATATTGCATATATTATTTATCAAATATTTTCAAACTTCCAATCAATTTTAACCTTTTTACTCTACCAAAGAAGTTCTCATTGATGTTTACCCGAAAAATCTTCTAAAATCTTTTACCTAACGTAAATCCTAAAAGTAATATCCCTTTCTTGTTTCTTGATAATATACCCAACAGCTGTTAAGATTCTAAATATTTAAAAATTTTGGATTTAAGCTAGTAACAGTGGAAAGTTGTTTATTGCTCATAAACATTAAATAATATTAATAATTAAATCTATAATAATCGTAAGCATTATTTATACTATTTTCTATACTATCAATTTTCTGTAACTAATATTAATATTAGTAACTAATATTAATATTAGTTTTTTAAATTAGTGAAAACTTTGGACTCGTTTTATAAATATAAATCGCTATAAATACATTTGACAGTAATGTTATACATACTAATTTTTTTTTAATGTATTGGGAACAAATATCAAACCAAATCAAATTTAACCGTGTAGTAAACCAAAGCTAATCAAATTAAAAACAAATAACGATGTTTTTAATTTAAGAATTCTGGGATTAGCTCTCGGGTTATGTTTGAATAAAATTTAACTGATGGATCTAAATCATGGAAACACATAAGTAATGTGGATATCTATGTATATATCTATACATAAAAATTATAAAATGAAATCAATATTTAATATTATAGATGATAGATAAAGGGATTGATTATTCATGAAATATAAATTGTTACCTTTAACAGAGATCATCTTTTCAAAACCATACAGCTAAAGGTTTTGAAACACTTCTTTAAACACCACATTCATCGTTTGTTTTTGTAGCTTTCCTTTTTTGTCCACTATCAACACCTTTAGTCCTTTTTAGAGATCTAGGTAAATAGAGCCCAACTTAGACAAAGATTGTCCCTGACTTTTATTTATAGTCATTGCAAAAGCAACATCTAATGGCAGTTATCTTTAACGCATTTTAAACGGTAGTTTGTGTCTAATGGAGTTATCAATATCTTAGGAATGAGTACCAGGTCACCAACATTATCACCTGTAAGAACTTTAGCTTCCAAAACAAACTCAACCATTTTTGTAATCTGTAACTTTGTACCATTTATTATCCCTCCTCTAGGATCTATGTTTCTTAGTAACATTACAGAACAACCATTTGTTTTTTTTTTGTCAACAACAGAACAACCAATTTTCCGTCTTGTACTGTGATTTGGCAACCCATTTACCCTGAGGCTGTTTAGAAACTCTGGAGTCAAACACTTGATTATTCTTCTTATTATCAAGGTTAATAGGATCAATAGAATTTGAACTTAGGTATATTCGTTCCTCACCTACAGAAAATATAAATTCGACTAAAGACACATCTTAATGGTAAAACTTAAATCATTTGATCAGGAAAGTATACGAACATTCTATTTGATTAAGCATGTAGTCGTTGATAATGTTGACATCCTCACTGGTTGGACATAAAATTGCTCTTTCCTGAAAGAATTTTGGATCTTTTCTAGATTCAACAATTTAGGATTACCATAAACCTCTCGACTTATTGCTTCAATTTGATCATTGGCCTCAATAATTAGTAACTCCTCAGAAATATCTATCATCACTTCCCCATCATTAGGCTGTGATATCTTCCCATCACCAACTGATAGAATCCACTTTGAAAATTCTTTGATATCCTTTGCATTAGTGGGACTCAAATTGTTTGAAAGTAAATACATATTCTTTGTCAGCCTCAAAACTTGGTAGTCAAGCAAAAGATAAGATGGATTTGGTGCAGCCATAACTATTCTGCCCTACTAGCACCATTTATCACATGTAGTACACGTCTAAGATCACCTCCTAATACAACAACTTTTCCACCGAAAGATTTATTTCCTATACCTCTAATAGTATCTGACAAACTTCTATCCAAAGATTCAAAACAATGTTTGCTCATCATCGGGGCTTCATCCCAAATGATCAAAGATGCTTCTTTCACTATATTGGCTTGGTTTGAGCAAGGTTTCATTGTACATATACTACTCTCATCAAGGCTTAGGGGAATACCAAACCTAGAGTGTGCTATCCTACCACATGCTAACAACAAAGAAGCAATACCACTGGAAGAAACATTGAGCACAATTTTCCTTCGTATCAAATTTTTGCTGAGAGAGTTTTATAAATAAATGTCTTCCCAGTTCCTCCAAAACCATAAACAAAAAATATACCACCCATGTCATCATCCACTGCCTTAATGATGTCATCATAGATTTTTCCTGCTCATCAGTCATTATTATTAGCCAATTTTTAGGTCAAGTTTCAAACCATCGCGATCATAGTTTTTTCATCAAGTATCAACACATTATCCTCTTCATCAATCTCTGGAGGTATTTGAGGCATAGTTGTAAAAACTAGTAGAGAAGTTCCATTGCTTCTTAAAATGCTATCAATATCTTTCAGGGCATATTTCTTTTTATCATCATTAGATAGGATTAGTTCTACAAAAACAAAATAACACGGAAAAAGCAATTATAGTCATGTCATTTTCGAATAGTTTTATATGATAGTGGAAATTGTATTTACCTGGCCGGTTAAAATATGTTCTCCTTGCTTTTTCAATTTCTTCTAAAAGAAGTTCCTATGTTTTTTTCCAAACAACTTCTAGTTGAGATAAAGTAACTGATTGGAGCATGACAACAAACATACGACGAAGTAAATTCCAGTACTCCAAAAACTGGTTCTTCCTATATCATCTATATACCCTTGATCATTGTCAAGCAATCCTAGAGCATAACATGGTTCTTTGAATTTTTCATAAACCACTCAATTCACAGTTTTGAGTTCATCAAAACTTCTTGGACCTTTATGAACATTAAGAAGTACTCTTTCATAGTATTCTTCTTCTATTTTAAGTGGATCATAGTTTATTCTCCCAATAGTAGACCCTAGTCATTGTCGTAAATTAAACAGACTTTATTTCTCATCCCAAGTAAAATATTTAGGAATATGAACATATGTTAGCTCTCTTGTTGTAGGACTAACATTATTCAATTCAAAACAAGCAAGAAATATATAATTTTGTAACTCTGACCGATTCAAAACATCTTCTACTTCATCATTACTTAAATAAAGTAGATGCTTCCCTGATAGATGGAAAGATAACCTCATTACTAATGTTAATTTATAATGTATAGAGTTTTTCAAAATCCTTCATCCTACTTCACATGCAGATACATGTTGGGTGGGTCCTTAGGGATCAGACTAGTCAGAGTTTTGTGGATGAGAGCGAGAGCTCTTCCAAGGTTGAGATTGGGGTTGGAGACAGAAGCAGAAGCGCTGAGATGGTCGATCCTCATTACCACGGGCTGGTTTGATCATGTTATATTCGAGACAGATTCTATGGATCAGGTGGAAGCCTTAGGGGATATGACGACATTGTCCCTGCTCAGACTAATTCTACATGATATATCTCACATGTTCTCCCGGATGACCAGCTTCAAAGTTATGTTTCAATGTCTAGGAAGGAATCAGGTAGCAGATCGAGTGGCAAGGGAATCTTTTTCTTTCCAGAAGTATGACCCTCGGCTTTACTCTTTAGTGCCTGAATGGGTTAAATCTCATGTAGAGGAGGATAATCAGTGTATGATTTGATTTGGTTAATGGAAAGTTTATGTGGAGCCGGAAAAAAAAAGAACTATAAGTCTGTATTAGATCTCATCGATGATTAGAACTTGTATTCGTATTCCCAGATGCATTGTTCAACTAAGCTTGGGTCCTTGCACATCAACAAAGCGCTTTAACTAGTGTTTTCGATCACAACAGAACTTTCAAGTCTAGAATCCCCCAAAATATTTTTTTCTGGCCCCAAAATACATTTTATATTTATTACTTTTTCTTTTCCCCCTACAAATAAATACATGCATTTTCTTTTAAGTATTTGGAAGTTCATAATTTCATATTAACGATAGTCGGGGAATTTTTTTTTCATATTAACATAAAGTAAATATTGAAAACAAATGCTTATTTTTAACTTTTTCAAAATTGATTGAGTTAAGAGGCAAACCACCGTGTAAAGAAGAAATGTCACAATTGAATTTCAAATTTAATTTCGAGGCATCGCATCATTCCCACGACGATCGGAGATGAGCGGCGCGAGACTGTGCTCTCTAGTGGCGGAGCTAGGTTACGAAGGCGCCGGAAAATTAGATCCCGACAGCTTCGAATGGCCTTTTCAATACGATGAAGCTCGACCTATCCTCGACTGGATCTGTTCCTCTCTTCGTCCCTCTAATGTCCTCTCTCTCCCCGAACTCTCCCTGTACGTTCTCTTCTCCGTTCTCATTCTTAGATTCGCATTCTTCCTAGTTCCAGAATTCTAATTCTTCACTTGTCAATGTTGTTTGTCCTGGATTCGGTTGAGTTTTGTGTTAAATTTGGTAAATTAGGTATAGATTCCAGTTTCGTGAAGCTTAATACTTTCGATTATTGTTGCTAACTTAGCTTATATTCTCATTGATTAATGTATTTTTTCCGCATTATTAGTTTTTGTGGAACATATTAACAATGATTCAGATATAGTTCATCTACCATTAAAGTTCATGTGCTTCCTCTATGTAGTTAGTTCATATATTAGTGATTAATGTGTTGTTTGTGGATTCAGGTATGAGCAATTTCAAAGAGAAGGCAAACTCTTAGCGGTAACTACTTGTACCATTCTGCTAGGAGGGTTTATTAAACATGTATGTGTTCGTCTTAAGATGTTATTGCCTTGCCTTCTTATGGTGCATTTCCTTTTTTTCTATTGATTCAGGGTGAGGATCTAGACCAGGCTTATGATAGCATATCAGCATTTTCTTCCAGGAGGAATAACCAGGAGGCGGTTTTTGGAGCTGAAGAAAGTATACAAGAAGTAAGGTTAGACCTTCGTATCACACATACGATTCTGCACTTTTTTGTTTCACGCTTTAAGAGAAGTTTATACTAGTTTAAGGTTCTTGAGGAATTGGAACAAATACAACTGTCCAGGTTTCTTAATGTGTGAGATCTCCTTAGGGGATCAGAGTATATAATATGTACACTAAAGTTTTATTGAGCTATGGTGCTCTGCTATGCTTGTGAGAAGTGGGGTAATATTGTTGAGAACTTCAGTTTCATTTCACTTATTATCTCCTTAGGTCATCAGGCATTTACATGAATGATTTTGGTTTCTTTGACCTTGTGGTGTTTTATATAAATGTATTTTGTTGTTCCCTGTAAAATATTTCCTGGGCCTTTGTTTCACATCACTTGGATTTTCAAGTCTTGGCTGCAATTTCAGGTTCTTATTGTGTGAGATCTCATTTTGTTGACCAAGTCAGGTATACCAATAAATACATCAGCACTGCTGACAGATTCTTTTTAATCGACAGAGATGCAACTTCAGCGCATAATGCTGAAGCCTCGGAGTTGGAGAGGCAGCTAAAGCGGTTACAGACTCAATATGATTTACTCACTGGCCAATCTTCAGCTCTGATTCAAGGGAGACGTGCTCGAGTTGCTGCAACTTCTGCTGTCACTGGACAGATAACAGCTATAGAAGACAGCTTATCTGCTAGAAATGTGCAGGTTTGTTACATGCCGCTACACAATTATAAAGTGGAATGTGCAATTCTGTTGGTCTTTGATAAGTCTCTGATGTTTTCTTTCGATATATTTGATTTAGATGAATGGAGTTCTAGGAAGACTGGCTTCCACTTCTCAAGAGATAGCGCATTATCATTCTGGCGAAGGTGTCCTTCGTATCCCTTCTCGATCTTATGGTTTAACTTTTCCACATCTGCTGAACCACAATAGATCTGCTTTGAAGATGAATTTTGTAATTGGTTTGAGTGCAGTATACTTTTAAATTAGCATCGTTGGGGTGAGGAACTGTAGCTGCATATGAAAGTTGCGTATTTGGAAGTTAATGGAGTATAAAAGATTGATTAGTTAGATTGGGTTGCTATTTGTATTTCATTTATAAAACTTTGTGCTAAGATTTTCACGGAGACAGCAAGTTCTATTTTCTGTAGACAGTAGTGGGGTTTGACAGCTATGTCAGCAAAACAGTTTTTTTTAACTGATTATTTTCATGGAATATGATCATGGTAAACTATCATCAACACTTTTAGCGAACTTACTTGGCTGTTTCATATGTGCAGAGGATGGAATCTACTTAGCATACTCCGATTTTCATGCCTACTTGGCTGGAGATTCAGCTTGCACAAAGGAGCTAAATCAGTGGTTTGCTAAGCAGCTAGACACAGTAAGTGAATGGCATTAGCGGTGCATTGCTGATGATTTCCATTTCTCTTCATCATATAGAAAGGTCAAGCTAGTTATCTATCCTTACTACCTTGTGAGAAACACTATGGTTTTACGGTTTCTGAGAATGGAGAAAGTGTCAACTGTTATTCATCTTCCACCTCTTTATGTGCTCTGTTTAATGTAATTTATCTGATATCATGTCAGGGGCCATACCGTTTAGTTGCAGAGGAAGGAAAATCGAAATGCTCATGGGTTAGTCTTGATGATACATCAAATATGCTGCGAGGTAATTTGTATTTTACAGAGGAAAGTTACATAACTGTACAACAACATACACATTTCAGACAAAATAATAATATATCTGAAAAAAAAAATCACAATGAAGGTAAAAACAAAAATTGTTCTTACCTATGTTTTGTTATGGTGCATAAGTCTTACTTCTTTGAAGCTATTGTGCATCTATAACTTGTCTGCTTTCAATGCAGCAGATTTGGAAAAGTCACAACATCAACGTGTATCTGAACTGCAACGGCTTCGATCCATGTATGTATCATGTGGTACTCTGCAATATAATTTTCAACTTTCACTTTGACTGTTACTCTGGATTTGAATTAAGTTTCTAGAAAAAATGTATATGTGCAAGGGTCTCGTGCTACGTGGCCAGACTAAAGAAATACTGGAGACAACTTATCGCATAGAATTTTTTTTGAATTTTAACTCATACAAGTTTTCTCACTCTCCAAGGCATTTTCCTGTTATTCACAGCTTTGGAACAAGTGAGAGACAATGGATTGAAGCCCAGGTTGAGAATGCTAAGCAACAAGCTATTCTTTTGACACTCAAATCTCAAGTAACATCTGTTGAAGCTCATATTCATTTTGATCTACATTCTCTAAGGTAGAATTACATGAAACATCGAAGCGTCTTTAACTTGTCATACTGTATAACGATGATCAAATTCTTATCTGTGCAGGAGGAAACATGCAGATCTAGTCGAAGAAATCTCGACCCTTTATCAGAAAGAAGAAAAACTCTTATCTGAGGTTTGTTCATGTACTCAATTCTTGACATTTTTGGTTTCATGTCTCTAAACGATTAGGCACTTTTTTGAGTAACTACATGTTTGCTTAATCTGTTATTCTTTTTTTAGACTATTCCCGAATTATGTTGGGAGCTCGCTCAACTTCAGGACACGTATATCTTGCAAGGTATTCAGCATTAACTCATTGCTCTTTACTTGTAGCTCTGGAATAATTTTGGACTTTCATATGATTCTGCTCGTCATAATCTTGTAGGTGACTATGATCTGAAGGTCATGCGTCAAGAGCTGTATATTAGTAAACAGAAAGTGGTACGTCGGCTTTAAGTTCTGTTTGTATTAGTTTTGATTAGATTTCTTCAAGATATGTTGTCTACAAAGACTACATGTTTTCTATGTTTGAGATACCAAAGATTTACTTGTTATTGTGTCTTTGATATCCCAAATCTTTTGTCGCAGTTTATCAATCATCTTGTTAATCAGCTTGCAAGACACCAGTTCTTGAAATTAGCATGTCAGTTAGAAAAGAAAAACATGCTTGGAGCATTCTCTCTGCTAAAAGTAATCGAATCCGAACTCCAAGGTTACCTCTCCGCCACAAGAAGCCGTGTGGTATGGTCATATTCATAGTTACAGTCCACTCTTTCCTGCAACTATCGGATAATGAAACTAATTCATCTTTTTTAACAGGGGCGGTGTACGGCACTGATCCAAGCTGCATCTGATGTCCAAGAACAAGGAGCAGTAGATGACCGTGACAGCTTCTTACATGGAGTTAGAGATCTCTTGAGCATCCACTCAAGTAGTCAACACTATCGTTTCACACAAATATTTCGTTTTGTCTGATATTTCCCACGCTGATGATCTTCATCTCTTCCTGTTATAGATGCTCAAGCCGGGTTATCAACTTATGTCTCAGCTCCAGCCATCATTCAGCAAATAGTTTCTCTTCAATCTGATCTGTCGTCTCTTCAGTCTGACCTCGAGAATTCCCTTCCAGATGACAGAAACCGATGTATTAACGAACTGTGAGTCCAAAATCCTCAAGCTGCTCTTCCATAGAAACAAATATTTACGACACTCAAATGTCCCTATTGCCCCTCTCTGTTTCTCAGGTGTACACATATTCAGAACCTGCAACAACTACTCTTTGCGTCTTCAACTACGGCACAACCCATATTGACACCATGGGTAAAACAAATCTCATTTCTCAGTTACCAAGATCTGGACTTTTGTTGAACTCATTTATTTTTGTCCCATGTAAAACATTTAGCCGCTGATGAAAGAACTCGATGAAATGATAAAAATCAACTCCAAACTCTCTGGAGCAGTGGAAGAGGTCACACTTGAGCATTGCAATAAAAAGGAGGCGAGTCTTAAGTCTATTCATTTTAATATATATATATATATAGTGAAATAGAAAACATGCATATACTAACACTATTGCTGCAGATCGTGAAGCATCATGCCAAGGACGTGGAACTTCAAAGGCGAGTATTTGTTGACTTTTTCTGTAATCCAGAGCGATTGAGAAGCCAAGTTAGGGAACTCAATGCACTCGTTCGTGCTCGCCAAGCTTCATCGTAGGTCCTATCACCACCACAAGTACATAGCACAAGTGATCTCTCTTTAGTTTTTTTTCAAGTTTGCTATTTCACTTATTACTCTATTGATTTTATACAGAAGAGTCTTTATCTTGTGGTTGATCGATTTAACTTGCTGCACATCTTCTATTGTTTTTGACTAAGTTTCGTGGTTTCTTTTGCGTTCGTTCAGTTCAGTTAGAGCTGTATAATTCTATTTTGCCTTGTTTTGATAATGAGCTACGTTTGTTCTCAATGAACCAATCCATACCCAACTATAATTTTGTCTAAGATATACATGAACTATAGAGCTCTGTATACTATATACTATTCATACACCAACTACAGAGGTAGGTTAGTTTTGTTTTGTATATGGATTGCCGAAATTTTGTATTTGGTGTACGAATCTAGACAACTCTATAGTGAATGTTATAATCCGTATATGAATTGTCCGTTTTCTCATGAAAGGACTAAAAAGCATACTTGGACTTGAAGTGTTATTCCATTATTTAGATTTCTCAAAACAATGGATGTCAAGACTCGTAATCTAACTTGCAGTCATACTGATCAGGTCAATCTGGTCTGTTTAGCTTCAACATTTCATACCCAAATTTATGTATAACTTTCTCATTCATCTTAAGCAGGAAATATTACAACTATAGTTAAGCCAACAAACTTTGTAGTTATACAAATACTTATGTGAACTTATTTTACTGTTAACGGGAAACCCCAAATCGAACTCAAATTGTTTAATTTGGAAATACCAGAAAAAACAGATAGGGCTTACAAACCCTAAAGTGTCGACAAGGAATCTTATTAGATTAATCCGTTTTTCGCACATTAGTTTTGCTCGTCTTGGTTCAACCATGTGTATATCTTGCCTTTCATGCTTACACAGGTTTAAAAATGGCAAAACCGTAAAAACAAAACTCAACCTATTTTGATAATGCAAATAAAATATTCAATTTGCAAACCCTTTATCAAAAAATAAAAATATATAAAAGCTTTCAAACATAACGATGAAAGCAAGAACTACAAGATTGAAAGCGAGATCTCCAAGAATTATCCAAACGAAAAAAAACATCAAAGACTGACAACGTAGTACGTCACATGACTTTCACACAAATCCAACTGTAGGATGCAAAAACCAACAAATGAACAAAGTTAACATTATACAAATATTTATTTACCCGCTACTCGTTGATGAATTGAACGTTGGGAATGTGTTGGACCTTTTCGTAATCTTCTCCACCTGGTACTAATTTCTCATTTCACTCCCTCTTCATTTCTTCTATCGTCAGTTCCTTTAAGGATGTTATGTACTTGAGTCCATCAGGAAGTTCCTTCAACTTTTCGCAATTATGTATAGTCAAAAGTATGAAGACATTGCATCGACCCTTCTACTACTATCCATTCATTCAAACCATATTGCTTGATTATTTCTAGAGCTGATAATTGAGGAAATCTGTCTTTTGAGCACACCATTCTCCTCCCATCGAAGGCATCCTTTGCTAATTTAACCGACTTCAAATGAAGCAATTTTTCTAGAATCGGCATTGGATCCTCCTTCATCCAGCAATGCGATAGACATGTGTGTGCAAGGTGGGGAGGGAATCAAAATTGATCAGGAAACCTTGGCATATGCATTACCAATCTTAAATCCTTTCGATGAATCAATTCCAGAATGAATTCTCCCACAGAATCAGTCATACGGGTTGTGCTGTGAAAAACAAAAAACCCAAGTATCTCGAGGTTTCTCAATTCACTTAGAATTTTTCTTTAAAATATGTGCTACCACCAAGACTAAAAACCGCGAATCCAAACTCATTTAATGCGTGTCTTTACCAATTGATTCAACCATAGTTGATATAAATGAGTGTCTTTACCAATTGATTCAACCATAGTTGATTCAACCATAGTCATGTACTACACCAACATTTTAATTTATAAATCTTACAATATTTTAGAAACAAATAAAATAAAGGGAAAATTCATTATAAAAGAGGACTAGCTAAAAAATTTGTCCATTTACACATTTTTTGTAAATTGTCATTTTTTCTAAACTACCCTTACTATTAGATTAATACTATTTTCCAAAAAAACCATTAAAACATGTACATACATACCTACTAAGAAGATTTGAAGAAGAAAATTTTTCATTTTAGACAGTTTTAAGTAGGTTTTTAACTTGATGAAAGTTGTTCTGAAAATTCTATAATAAGTATTCTATCGAGATAAAATTATTAGATTACATATTCTAACATTTGTTCATGGTTTGAAAATATTTGATAATACATATTCTAGTAATCGTTCATGTTTTAGGATTTTTTATAATGAAAATATTAGAATACTTATTCTAAAATATTTAGAATACACATTATGATGTTTTTATAATACTTATTCTACCAGTTGTACATGATTTAGGAAATTTAGATTATGCTTTAATGACTGAATTTTTAAAATTTTAAAAAGATATCAAAGATAATGACTGAATCTAAAATATTTATAGTCGTAAATATTTTAAAAATAATTTTAGTTATTAAATAAAAATTGTATTTAAAAATAAATTAAAAATATAGTAAATATAATGACAGAATCTTAAATATATAAAATCATAAATATTTTTAAAATAATTTAAGTTACCAAATAAAAATTATATTTAAAAATACATTTATTAAATAATTTTTGTTATTAAATAAAAATCATATTTGGTTTAAAATTAGTTTTTTTTGTGTGTTTTATATATTTTAAAATTTAAAAATACTTATTTTCATTTTTAAAAAATATCTGATTCATTTTAATGATATTATTATTAATGTAAAATATATATTTTTTAAATGAAAACCTCTTTTTAAGTGAGAAGTTTTTATTTATTTTATTTTAATAAAAAAAATTTTAAAGGCAAAAGAGAATTAAATATTTCAAAAGGATTAAATCAACTATTTTTTCAAAAAATGTTTAGATTAACACATTTTTGAAAATCTCTCTTTATAATGAATTTTCCTTCAAATAAATACAGATCTAAACCTTTTAAAGATTCAGTTTAAAAGATCTAATTTATTAGGGAAATGATCTGAAACCACAAATCCCAAAAAACGATCTGGCATGCCACAAATTGATATGAGTGTCATCCATAATGTGATATCCCATAATTACCCTTAATGAAATTGTTTAGTGGCATTTGTGCGACGTCCCTTTGCCCGGCCGAGCCTCTTCTTCGTGTGCCCACCGCCGGAGCCGGTCATTTTTTGTTTGTCATCGCCGCTTCCGTTCCTATGTAATTCAGTTTCTTCTCCTCTCTCATCATAAATTGTTAGAAGATTTAGGGATTTTATAAATTTAGGAATTTGATATTAAAATTGCTTGTTTGGGTAAGCACATTTGGTTAGTAATTGGACGATTAGGTATTTGTATTGGTAATTTGTCGAATGTAGTTGTTTAATTGTGTTGAATCTCAGGTAAATTAGAATCATAGTTCAGGAAATCTGCAGACATAGGACAAATGGTATAACTGGTATAACTCAAAGATAAAAAGATAACTAGTACAAATGGGACAACTGGTAAAAATGGGACAAATGGTATAACTGAGAGATGTGACTTGTGTAATTCGTAATTTTGTTTTATTTTATTCTATTTACAGGATGAAGAAGAACAACCACACAAACGTACATTTCGACTATGGAGGATACTATTGTCCACCTTACCGACGGAGTACACCAAAAGATCGGGAAAAAAATCAAGAAAACGGTTTCCATCCACAAGGATAATCATGGCATAAACTTGGAGAGGTGGTTGCAACCTGATGAGGAAACTTAATTTGTGTGTTTGTATTTGTGTTTCTTTTTGGATTTTTCGGATTTGTACAACCAAGTTCAACTAGGTACAACTAAGAATATGTCTGATTCTCTTAATTATGTTCGACAACTTTGAAAACATTAAAGTACGTTTTAAAAGGATTAAAAAACATCTTGAATTATGAAGAAAGAATTTAAAATCAAGACAACATAATTTATTATTTTCGTAACAAATACTGTTGTTTTGACATAATAACTCTTTATAGTATAAGGAGGTCTTGTATGTTTGTCACACTTTTATGCTAAAAATAGGTGAAATAAATATTTCATGTAAATTTTATGATGAAAACCTCCAAACTTATAACTACAGACCGAAAATAATGTGTCCAACTACAAAAAATCATTTTACGTCAAAGTCCAACTAAAAAACCCCAAATAAGCATTTGTACAACTATGAAGATGAAAGTCTAACTGTATAGTTAGGGACAACTATGTTTATATCACTCCAATTATTAATAATATCCCGTCCACTATTTGAAATTGTGGGTCCAGACATTTAGTAAACAATGGGAGACTTTTCCACTTTCACAATTAATAAATTGTGGGCCCATACTTGTTCACTTTCACAATTAAAATTTATTTAAATGACTCCCTCTCTCACTTTGGGTTTAGAGAGAGTCGAAAGTTGAAACAGAGCTGAGAGAGAGTCGAAAGTTGAAACAGAGCTGAGAGATCGGTTTTTCACCGATTTAGCTTACGATTGATAGGATTTAAGTCGACAATCGCGAAAGGTACATCTAAATTGTTATGTTTCATTGTGAAATTTTGCTATTGTACTAAAAATTTTGACCAAATACTGAAATCATACGTACGCAGTTGTACCAGTTGTACCAGTTGTACCAAATAGTGAAAACAGTTGTACCTAATAAACCAAGTTGTACCAAATACTGAAAGCAATTGTACCTAATAAACCAGTTGTACCAAATACTGAAATACGATATAGTCAAATACATAATAAACAACACATTGTTCTCTTCAACGACACTACTCTTTTCTCGGTCGCTTCTGCTCGGCTACATATGGTGTCCTTAGCAACCTTGACGATTGTCTTGTTTGCTTCTTTCCAATTTCAACTACATGTCCACTGTTTTTCTTTTCTCTTTTTTTCCTTTCTTCTCTTCCTGTCCTTTCTTTTCTTTCTCACCCCCAGCCTCCTCACCTGCATCAAAGTTCCAAAAAGTGTAAAGACAACAAAAAACCATTAACTCCATCAAATTTAATCATTCACTCAATCAAAACACTCACTTATTTGAAAGATATTTTAATTCCAATGAAGTAAAAGTGAGAATAGGGGATGGAAGACAATTCTTACGGAGAGTGGTGGCGATTGGTAAAATCGAAGAGTACACCAGATTTGGGGTTCGACGCGAGGGTGTGAGCGATGCGAGGGTTCTGACGCGAGGGTTTCGACGCAAGGGTTTGAAGCCCAGATTCACGGCGGCAGAGATGGATGGACTCGACTTGGTCGGAATCAGAGGTTTCGGATTCCGCCGCGAGGGTTTGTCGAATCAATCAATGGATTCTCACTTGGATTTGCAGTTACTTTTTAGGGAAGAGAGAGAGGATGAAGATTTTTTTTTTCAATTTTTTTTTACAATTTAATTTAAAACTACGAAAGAAATTGATAAGATCCAAAATTAATATGGATCGGGTTTAATAAATTGCTTTGAATCTGATATTGTGGTTGGGTTAATAATATTAAGTTTAGACTTAAAATTTTTAGACTTTTACTTTAATTTTGATTTTTTTAAAAATATTTAAAAAATAAAAAATATAACGGTGATATCTAAGAACACAATTTCTCAATGGCATTTGACCATTGATCCGATTTATTATTGACGGTAAATTAAAATAATTCATATCAAGTGTAAGCGTTTTGTTGTTATGTTATGCAGGAGATATAAAAAGCAGAAGACTTCATCATCCTCTCTGGTCTGTTTCTATTTCGCTGTATTTGGGTAAACATTGCTTCCGATTTTCTCTATGACTCCTATTACTTCTTAGTCTTCTTTCTTTTAGTACAAATATGTTTTCTACTGAAATTATTCAGTTTAAAGGAAATTGACAATACAAATTAAATCTTTTGATTAAAACCCAGAAATTGCAGAATCAAAACCCATCATCTCTGTTTAAAGAGAAGAAGATACTATAGAAGTTCATCTCTTAAATCCATAATCAAAGCAGAACCACAAACCCAGAATCAGGGCAGAATCAATCAAAACCCAGAAATCTAACTAACAAATCTATGCGGCGGTTGCGCTCTCTTCCACCCTCGTTCTCAACCCGAGATCTAACAAATCTCTCACTCAATCCGTGCCTAAATCCACCGCGAGATTCGTCTGCTCTGATGACAAGACGACGCCGCGGTATCAGGCTCTCCGCTGAATCTGCCGGTGTCTGCAACCTCCGGAAGGAACGGCGGCGCTTTTTCGTTTTTTAATTCGGGTGGTTATAATGTCGTTTGATTGTTTCTCCGGTCTTTCCGGTTTAGGACCGGTTTAAATTTGTATTTTTTAATTTATTTATAAAATATCATAGGATTTATTAAAATATTGGTATAGTAATTGAACGAAGATTGTGTATTAACTGATAAATACATGCATTAAACGAGTTTGAATATGCGGTTTCAATTAAGAATTCTCTTGCAATCTCACCAGAAACTTTCAAATTCAATTTTTAAAATTATTTCAATAATAATGAATTTGATTGTATATTTTAAAATTATTAATTTAATACTGAATTTTAAAAAATATTTTAAAATTTATATTTCAAAAACGCATAATTTACTATTTTAACTCAGATATCTCCAAATGACCAGTTCAATACATCTTCTAAGCCCATGAGTACTTAAAAATGACATTTGTCTTGGGCCCCAAAATATTAAGCAAATTTTGAGGCCTCCTTTTTATTTTATTTTATTTGGTGTATTGGTAAAATATTTATTTTAGTGTATTTTTATTTTAAAATTTTATTTCTTATATTAATGAAAGATTAAAAATAGTATCAAATTTATTTCTATTTGAAAAAATTTAATTTAAATTTAGTATTTTTATAAATTAAAAATAATGTTAACAAAAAAAAGATTACAAAATAGTATCAAATTATTTTTTATATATTAATAAAATAGTATAATATTTTATGTTCATAGATTACAAAATGAATTTATTATCTCTAATTCATTACAAAATATATTGAATTTTAGTTAAAACACATATTTTACCACATCCAATATATATAAATGTTTTTTGTTCACCTTAATTCTCTAAAACTCTTGACACGGCTTTGAGTAGAGCAATAAGCAATGTGAGAGAGAAGCCCGAACGCCAACAACGAAATCATTCATTCATACTACAAATCTCATTCATTCAATCTAATTTATTTTCTGTACTTTATTTGTTCCCTCTGGTCTATGAATTACCTTAGTTGTGTTTTTTGTGTTGGGTCTTATTGATCGCATGTGTTTCTCCCTCTTTTACGTACGTTTTATCGATCTTCTATTTTGGGTTCTGAGATACGAAAATGCTGCCACGTGTCCATTTGAAATCAAGAAAAAATAATATATAAAAAAGTTTGAGAGGAAAATCTTTTAACCTCCATCAATAGTTCACTCTACCGAGCACGTTTCACGAACTAAGCGATGAAAAAATCTGTAGAGATTCATCTGGAAAGCTATCGATCAGGAGCCTTTTGATTCATATGAGAAGTCATCCCGCATTATACATCAGTCCCGTATCTTTGTTGTTTATGTTTTTTACACTAAAGTTATAAAGAATATTAAAAGAAAAAATAGGAAGAGATATGGCATAAATACTAAATATAACATATATATATATCTGTGTGATTTTGTAAAGACTTATAAAGTTAAATCTAAATGATGTAGTGCTGTTAAAAACGTTTTGAATCTAGAAATCCCAAAAAAATATATCTTTTTGATTTAACTTGGGTATAGCTATATTCTATTTGTTCGTCTATCATACAACCAAACCAACGACAAAAGCAAATCAATTTAAACCACCAATATATGGAACAGAAAATATATCTAAACAACAAGAAAAAACAATTCATTTTTACAATAATTTTTTAAACATCCATAATTATAAAAAAGAGAAAAATATTACAAAACAAGTTATTTATTTTTTGAAGAAAAACATATCAAACAATAAAACGAAACACCTGCGTGTAGCAACTTTAAGTTGCATCGTCAAAAGTGATATCAAAAGAAGCAAGAGTTCAAACAAAAGTATGAGATACATTGTCTACAAAAAAATCTACATCCACAAAAATAAGGTTACATATCAAACTTATAGTAATTTCAATGTTATACAAGTTTCTTTATAATTCTTGGAAATTAAGTTGCAGATTTCAAAATCAATGATCTATCAAATCCCATGACTAGAACATGAAAAGAACATAGTTCTGCAAGAACACTATTACATGTGAGGTTAAATTTATCTTCATTAAGAAATTTGTGGGCAGTAGATTAAAAGATTTTTAATATTAATGTAGATGAAGAAGGAAGTTGTTTGAGAACAAAGGTGAAGTTTTAAAACTTAGAAGTTTAACACATAGACTAAATTTGAAAATGTAGTAATACACTTTAAGTTTTAGTCATTTTCCCTGTATAACATTTTTATATTCAATTTTAGAATATTACATTAGTTTCCGTACTTATAAGTATAGTTAAAAATTGTAGCTAAAATAAATCTTTCTTACATTCTTATTTTACTAAAATAAAGGGCGATGGATACTACTTGAAAGTTATATTACATACCAGTAGTTATAACAATAATAATAATTTACAATAAAATGTAAAATAATATGCAAAAAGAAAAAAGGTTGATAAAAATAAAGTATAAATAATTGAACTATATCTACGACCGAAGGAGACATTAACGTTGGTATATGTTTACATTACAGATTGTCATTTAAAAATAATGAAAATAAAAAAATCTTACCAATGTTATTAAAGGTCGCATAAGTGTAAACCACCAGAAACATGACATAATTTATTTTATATATGACACACTATTTTTTTAAATAAACTAAAATTATAAATAATAAAGATAATGAACAACAACAATATTTTATTTAAATCTAGTTAACTACATAAGACTTAGATATTATGATTTTTCTTTAGCTCTTAAATCTTCTGCAGAAATTTTTGGATGGCATCTTTTCGTATCCGAATCGTAATCAATGAAGAATCTCTTGATGAAGACATCTCTTCGCATTTTTCATCGACCTATTCCAACTTCTGACGTTTTGGTGAGGCTCCTCAGATTTCTTATTGATAGACAATTTACAGGTCCATATTTATTGTATAAATCAAGAATTTAACCTAAATAACTACATAATCATTTTTAAATGCATGATTTTCACCACGTCCAAAAAAAAAAATAACCATTTAAGTTTCTAATCCTTGATTTTAGTTAATATTTTTTTTTAGAATAATATGTAAAATTATATTCAAGAAAAAATATCTGTACATAATTTTTTTGTAAAATAAGAAAACTGAATAGTATAGAAAAAGAAAGCAACCGAAACAACTCTAAATAGTGGGAATGTCGGGATGTGTGCTTCGTTAAAACCCAAAACTGGAAAACTCATTTGGGACAAAACTAGTAATTGGGAAAAAGAGTACACCCATCACCGACCTTTATGCAAGCTGAGAAAAATCAAAAGATAATCTGATGGAGCGTCGTTTAAAGTTGTGTGTCGAACCAGTCTTGTATGGCGGTCGTCATTATGTCCACGTTTGCAATGTTGAAAGACGGTTCCGGACTGCCTTGTCAATGTCTTGTAGCAGCCGGTCGGTGGTGGCTGGTTGCTCTCCATGTCGTCGTCTATTCCTCTCTCTCCAAATCGAATAAACGGCTACTTGGAATGCATATTTGAACAGGAAGCAGCAGACACTCGAACTACCTGAAATCGATAGAATTAGTAGAATAGACGAGAAGAGAGGAGTGTACCTTTGTTGCAAGAGGCCGGAGGTGAGCTGTAACCAAATGTGAGAAGTAAAGTTGCACTCAAAGAATAAATGGTCCCTTGTCTCCAGTGGATGATTACACAAAACACAGCTATGGGGTGAGTTCACATTCCAAGTAACCAGCCTGTCTCTGGTGGATAAGCGGTTGCGCACTGCCAGCCATACAATAAACGAGTACTTGGGAAATCAATCAACCTGCCAAGAGAGCACCAATCATCAAACCAGAACGAAGTGTTAAAACCGTTCCTTACCTCGACTTTGTGGAATTCCTTGGCTTGATCCCGGATTTTGAGAAGCTTTCTCCATATCCACGAGCCAGCCTTATTCCTTGTTTTAGATGACCAGAAGGAGCCCCTGCGAATTAAATTTTTCTGGATCTAATTCACCCACAACGACATTCGTGACAAAACCAAACGCCAAATCAGCTTATATAAGGCGACAATATTTGCAATTCTGAGCGATTTGAGGCCCATGCCTCCTTCTTCTTTTGGTTTGCACACCTCATTCCAAACAAGCTTCGCCTTCTTTGAGTTTAACTCAACTCCAGACCAGAGAAACGTAGAGCTTATTTTCTCTATTTCACTTACACACGCCCGAGGTAGCCTAAATGCACCAATCCAAAAATTTGTAAGGCTCGTGATCACCGAAGATAAAAGCTGTAACCTTCCTGTAAAAGACAAAAAACGATTTTTCCAAGACCCAATTCTAGCGCGGATTTTTTCTATTAAAGGCTGGTAATCCGTTTTACTCATCCGCTTTGTGAGTAGGGGTATACCCAAATACTGGACTGGTAGGGTACCCAAACTAAAAGGAAATGCTGAAAGAGATTCACGAACTCCTGTGGTAATTCCTGTGATAAACAATGCGGTCTTCTCCAAGCTAATCGTTAGTACAGAAAAACGAGCAAATGCATCAAAAATGTCAATGATATCTTGGATAGAGCGCGTGCAGCCATCAGTAAAAACCAGTATATCGTCCGCAAAACAGAGATGAGTAAGACGCAGGGTTTTGCAACCCGGATGATATCCAATCTTGCCCTCCCTCGCTGCCCTATCTAGCATAAGAGATAAAATATTCATACAAATAACAAATAGATAGGGAGATAGTGAACAACCTTGTCGTAATCCCCTCTCACTTTTGAAGAATCCCGATAACTCCCCATTTATTTGAACCGAAAAAGAAGGGGTAGTCACACAAAGTTCTATCCACTTGATGAACTGTTCCGGCAGCTCCATAACTCGCAACATTGTTGTCAAGAACTGCCATTGTACCGAGTCGAAAGCCTTTGAAATATCGATCTTCATAGCACAGCGGGAAGTAACACTCGGTTTATGATAGTCTTTGACTAGTTCGGATGCTAGAAGTAAGTTTTCCAGCATGTACCTATCCTCAATGAACGCGGATTGATTCGGGGTGATAAAGCGGGGAAGTATAACCTTAAGAAGGTTCACTAAGAGCTTGAAGATCACTTTGTAGATCACATTACAGCAAGCAATAGGTCGGTAGTCCTTCATTCCGATTGAACCACTTTTCTTCAGAATGAGAGCTAGAATGGTCGTGTTGATACCTTTAGGGAGAAACTCGTAAAAGAAGAACAAACACACCGCCAGACAAAAATCCCTTCCTATGATAGACCATACCTCCTTAAAGAATTCCACCGTGTATCCATCCGGACCTGGGGATTTGTTCAATGGCATAGAAAATAAGACCTTCTTAATTTCTTCATTGTTCACCTCGGCTAACAAACAGCTCCTGTCCGGTTCAGAGCATCAAAAAGGAAGATAGGATAAGATAGTTGCTGCGTCCAGACCTGTAAAAACATGTGGATGGGAACCAAACAAAGTGGAGAAATAATGGATGGCTTCTGCTTTTATCTCGTCCGATTTGGTGAGTACTTCACCACTTGGTGTCTTGACCATGTCGATCGAATTCCTTATTTGTCGTTCCTTGACTGCACAATGAAAAAACTAGTTTTCTTGTCACCAAATTCTATCCAATGTAGCTTTGATTTTTACCGAAGATAACTCTCTTCCAATGAAGCCACTTGATCCCACACCTTATGAGTTGCTGATTCATCTTGAATAGCCTGAGGATTCGGATTTAAAAGAGTGTAATTCTACTTCTCACACAACACCTTATAAGCCTCTTTCGTCCATTTGGTGAGGTGGTGCAGCTGCTGTCGACTTAGGTCTCTAATGGTTGGCTTAAGATATTTGAGCTTTTTTGAAAGTCGAAACAGGGCTGAAGTTGACTCGAAAATCTCGGTTGTGTTGGTCCAATAATCTTGAATAACCGCCTTAAACCCAGCCATTTTGACAATTGCATTCACTATCTTAAAAGGGCTGCGTGGCTTATAGGGTGCATTGCCTATCGAAATAATTCCGTGTAAGTGGTCTGAGCATCCCTTGGCCTCAAATGAACAGAATGATCGTGAAAGAGCTACAACCAATGAGAAATAATAAGGATATGGTCAAGCTTTTTACACACTAATCCCTCTTCCCTCTTATTGCACCATGTGTAGCGAGGACCATGATAAGCCATGTCTATAAGTGAACAGTAGCGAACTGTATCTTGGAATTCCAACATTCCCGGTAGGTAGACAGTCGTAGTGGACGAGAGTGAATGGTCATCTCGGCTCAACACCTCGTTAAAATCCCCAAGACAGAGCCACGGGGTCCCTCTAAAGTGTGGAGAGTCCTATATTGACCTAAGTTCACTCCAAAGAGAACGACGCTCAGCCAATTCGTTTGACGCATAAATAAAAGAGCAAAGAAACATCTCCGAGGAGCCAATGTAGCTTATCAAACCCGTGATCATCTGCGCTAGTTTACAAACTATTTTGAAGTCAACTCGGTTGCTCCAAACCACCCATATCCTTCCAAGAGAATTATGCTCGTAGTTCGATATCATTGACCAGTCCCGAAACATAGATTTCACTATTTGAGACGACTTATTTTCAGCGATTCTTGTTTCCAATAAGCCCCCAAAATCGATTTAGTTAGAACGGATTAATTCTTTTTACCACTGAATGCTTTCTGACTTGATTAAAACCTCGAATATTAAAGGAGAAACATGTCATCAATGTTTTCTAAGAGATGACCGTTTGCTGAATGAATTGAGAGAGGATCCTCCCGTCTTCTGAGAGGTCTTGGCAAAGTACTTATGAGAAACCTTCGAGGATCTCGGAAGAGTTTGACGAGCTGGTAGCCCTTCGGCCTTGGTGATAACCGGGTCCTGAGTCTGAAGCTGTTTACCGGAGGATTTTCCTCTCTGATCTGCATCTATGAGCTGATTACTGCTTATGCTCTGGTTGCTACCTGTGAGTGTCGGCGTATCTTCATTCATTTTCACCCCCTCCGAAATCCTAGACTTGGAACCAGACTGAGTAACTGCTGACATATCCGTTGTGTCTTCATCATCTTGAGTCTGAAAAATAGCAAAGCGAGAAGGTGAAGCTATAGTTACCTGACCGTAAAGGAGAGGTGGCAACTTCATAGATGCATCAGCTTTGTGCAGAGAATTGCCTGATCGTTTAACGACAGCCCAGTCATTAGACAAAGTTTTAAGCACTGGAGATAACAAACTGATATTCCCCTCTTCAATGTCTTGAGCTACCTCAGAGTTGTTATTTTCCCCTACGTCTTCAATAGTACTACGACGTACAGAGGAAGTACAAGCATCTGTGTCGTGTCCTGATCCCATCTCTTTCTGCTTCGTGATCTCGTTTCTAGGATCTGTGTTAGCAGCTTTGTTACTTTGGGCCCGAGAATCTGATGCTCCAGCCTCTGATTGTATCGCATGTACAAAACTCCCTGACCCTGTTTCTTGGAAGAGATCATCACTGTGAACTCCTCAGTACTCTGTTTTCCAGCAACTTCATTGGTGAGTTGATTCTTCGTGGCCACAGCGAGAGACACCTTCCCAGTACCCGGCGATACTGGCTGTCTTCCAAGAGACACCGGAGCTACCGACTCAGGTCCCTGTTTCGGCGAAGACGCAGTTCTCTGTTTTGGAGATAATGCTGATTTCTGTGGTGACGAAGATGCAAAAGTCCGAACCTGTTGAAATTTCACTACACATCCTTCAAAAGAGTGGTCCCATTTGGAACAAAAGTCGCACCAAGGAGGGAGCCAAGGATAGTGATAGTTAACCTTGACTTCTTCATCCCTAATTTTGAAGAAATAGTGGCGAGGTAAAGGCTGCGAAAGATCAACATCCACAAATATCTTCGCTTCCTCAAAGTTTGATACCAATTCAGTGTCTCGATGAAGACGCAAAGGAATACCCTACGGACTAACGAGGAAACTGAGTCCCTTCCATGAATAAGGAGAGTGCAGAACGTTTGTAATTTCAACCCACATTGGCATAAAGGTAATTTCAGATTGTGCGTCTTCAGAAATCGGAGTCCAACGGGAAACAATCATTGGGATATTGCAGATGTTCCACATACCCAGTCTGAGCACTCTACTTCTCGCTCCAGCATGACGAATTCGGAATTTCATTGTGCTTTCATTCACCTCATATGCATCCACTTTGATAGTTTTGTCACCGAGATTCCAAATTTTGTTTACAATCACATGTATCTTTGCAATATGGGGCGCAGCGGAAGCAAACCGACCCACAAGGAATTCCTCCCATAGCAGAGAATCATGAAGAATCTCCTCCGGAACAGAGACTACTCCCTTACCTTCAGTCTCTGTAACTTCACAATCATACTTAGATAAAGAGTTCTTTGCAGCTACTTGTAGCCATGATTTCTTAGTACCTTTTCCCCTGTCTGAATCGTGATGATACTCTGTTTCGGAAGACACCCTGCCTGAAGCAGTACTAATCACTAACGAAATATGAGGGACTGGGACTGAACTCTCCATTACAAACACTCCTGCCTGCGACGTCTCCTCGTGATAAGCATTCCCAGTTGTAGAAACCTCACGAGGCTGAGCCCCCAGATGTTCTTTGAACTGAGCTTGCGGACTATGTTCAACGGCGATGTTATTGTAAGTTTCTGTAGCGGTTGGTTGGTGATTAGTGGTTGTTAAAGATGATCCCCCGGCCATAGAACCCTCTAGATGCGGTTCCACGACGGTGACCTGCAGATGTTCCTTTCGCTGAACGTGCAGACTATGATCAACGGCGACGGCGGTGCTGCAGGGTCCGATATCGGTTGTGTGATGATTGACGGTTAACAAGGATGAGCCTCCAGTCACCTCAGGGGAGGCCAAAGGTGGCGGCGCCGCCACCATGAAGAAGATCCCTAGGGAACTTCAAAATCGCTCTAGAATCGCCCTATAGCCAGAAAAGGAAAGTTTTTTCTATTTTGAATTGCTCTTGCGTTAATTTCACTTAACCTCTTATAAGTTTCACATTATGCTTGGTTAGGTTCTATATCCACAGCCACAGTTTGAGCTTACATGTTCTCTCCTTAAAACTTAATCTTGTATCTCATTGGTTTTGCTTATGTGGTCAATGAAATATTTTGATTGTATTTAACTAACACCGTCATTTTCTATCTTTCCTTTACAGTTATTGCAGACGGGAAAATTCATTTGATACCTCAATAGAGTTTGTTTGTGCTGATTATTCGATGAGACCTTTTCACAAAAACTTTACTTCAGATTCGATCAAAGCTGTTCGTAGAATTCATAGGAATATAGTGCGAGTGAAAATATTCAAATCTAGTTTACATACGGTATTGTTTTCCATTTGGGAACTGGATTTAAAAATTCTACTTGAACTTTATTCCTACGAATTCTAGGGACAGTTTTGATCGAATCTGAAGTAGAGTTTCATTTTTTGAATAATAGGTTGAATTGAACAATCAACACAGACAAAATGTATTAAACATAAAATGAATGTTCATGCATGCAATAACGGGAATACAAAGATTTGGTTAAAGATAGTCAAAATATTTCATTGACAACATAAGGAAAACCAATAAGATATGAGATAAAGTTCCAAGGAGAGAACAATTTATAGGCAAGCTCAAATTGTGGATGAGGATATAGAACAATCGAAGATACCATCCATATCTAACGTAACAAATTTCAGTATTTAAAGATACATGACTAAACCCAGAATTTATTCTAAACAACGCCATAAGATCATATCACAATACCGAACACGAATTAGATACACTCAAATCCTCGATCATAAACCAAATTCAAATCAGAGTTACTCAATAAAGCCATAGTAATAAACAATCAGATTCCTATGTTTTAAAATTGTGAAAACGACATAGCGATGATGTAGGGAACCAAATAATCTCTATAAAAGAGCATCATCAATATATAAGAAGAAGAAATAAAACCTATTAAATAAAAAACAGTTAGACATATAAAACGAGATCAAGATTCGACGTACCGGGAGGAAGACATAGAAGACAGGAAAACCTAGTGAATAAAAAAGTTAAGCTTTCTGTGTTTCGTCGTTGTTATCATAATTATTTTCGAAGACAAGAATATGAAGACTATTCACAAAGCATCCTACTTTCGAGAAAACACAAATAAAATCACAATTTAAAATCAAATTTCACAGCAACAACAACAAAAAAGCAACAAAGAAAATGATAAATTGAGAGATCATTACATACATCTCTTCGTATCCAAATCGTAGTCACATGAAGAGTCTCTAGACGAAGACATATGATAGGTTGGCAATACCATTGGCTTATGTGAGAAAGAAGACAAGGTCATCAGAACGAAGGGCTAGGAAGTTTGATAAGAATCGCATCAGCAAAAGTAGCTAATTGTGTCATAAAGGACTTGTAGAAAAAAATAGAGTATTCTATTAGTATTTAAGTAATATTCAGCCTTATCTTTAATTATGCTTTATCGTATTAGGAGTAAGTTGTATACTCTTTTTATTATATCTAGAGACCCAAATCAACAAGCTCTGCCAAGTGGACCAAATGCTCAAACACCCTTTACCCCACCCTTAGTTTTTTTTCTACCCTTCTTCAATCTATGTACCCCTCTTTAAATGAAAAGACAAAAGTTATCATTCCTTCCTTTTTTATTAAAAAAGAATTTAAATAAAAAAGAAAAATAAATGTTTCACACTATAAATATGGGAAGTGAGGTGGAAGAAAGAGAAACATGGGTGAGGTGGAAGAAAAAGAAATGTGGATGAGATGGAAGAGAGAGAGAGAAACATGGGTGAATATGATTGGAGAATAATTAATAAAGTGGGTGAATATCATTGGTGATAGTTTAATGGGAGGAATTAATTAGGACCAATCAAAAATAAGAGAAAAATAGATGAATATCTCATTTCTCTTTCTTCTTTCTCTTGCCGCAAAAATCTTCCATCCTCCATAACTCAAAACTTGAAAATTTATTTAAGGTAATTTCTTTTAATTTCTTTTTATATTAATGATAATAAACGATGTGTAATTGTTTTGGGTGGCTTTCAATAAAATTTAGAGGTTTAAATGCAATGGGAAATGGTAATGTTTTGTAGGTTTTAAAATCTCATTTTCTTTTAAAAGTTTGGTTGGTTTTTTTTGTGGACAATGGGTTAATAAACACGTATTATGCATCAATTAAGGTCGGATATTGTTAAAACTTGTTATATTTGGGAATCTAAAGGTGAAATCAAAGCGAGTCGTAGTTAGAGAGAAATCAAAATCGTAGTTAGAGAGAAATCAAAATTTTCCCAGAAAATAGTACAACTAGTACAGCTGAGTATATTTAGTACAACTGGTACAACTGACTATATATTGTACAACTGGTACAACTAATAATACTAAGAGTACCTGAATACTAATTATCAAATATTTTTTTTTCAATTTTAGGGGAAAATGAATAACAAGCGATGCATAATCATACATTTTGATTATACGGAATGAATTCAAATCGAAGATCGAATATACACTTTTGTGATGAAGAAATCTACAGAGGAAATTACTTATTCTAAGTTGGTTCATAGCATATGCAAGAAGATGAAGATAGATGAAGCTGCTACGAAGCAGAAACTGAGTTACATTCCAAATGTGGATCCTAAGCAAAGACCATCTTTTATTGCGGATGATGAAGAATTATTTGCTTTTTTTTTTAATTTCCTAATGATTAATTAGAGAGTATTTAGATATGGGAGATGTATGCTTTACCTCCAGAATATGTGAAGAAAAAATGGAGAACACAAAAACTTAGGTACCCCTCAGTTGGAGAACACGGTGTTAGAAAACGAAAATCGAGTAATAGTAGAGAACGATCGACTGAAAGTGTCCCAAGTTCAAGTCAAAGTGCACAAGGATCGAGTAACTGTGGGGAGTTATGTTTAGCTAGTTTGTGTGTGGTAATAGTTCATAATATAGATATGTTAGTAGTGTCCATTTATGTTAAGGTACAACTAAGTAAAATTATGGTACAACTATGTTGAATTTTTTATATGTCCAATTTGCTTTTTGTACTTTAAACACCAAGGATGGGTCTAGATGTGTTCAGTTTATATCATTATCATCTTGAGAACGTGGGTAAAAATTGATATTGTTTTAATTGTTCACGTTTCATCATAATTTCCCAACAAGTATCATATAGTCTTAAGGTTTATTTTGATGTGGAGCACTACAAATTACCAAAATGGTGAAAAATGGTGATTTCTCACATTTGTTTATATGAAAGTATAGTAAATCTACCCTTTAGTTGCAATATGTATGATATAAATAGAAAAAACTTAGTTTCAGTTAAGTACAACTAACTAAAGAAAAATCGGTGAAAGTCTAACTATGTACATTTCGGAGTACAACTGCAAAATTTGGTACAACTGCGGTACAACTATGTTAATTAATTTGTTGATCCTAGGTATGATTGCAATCATTAAGTTATATTATTTATATTTTTTAATTAATTAAATTATTATCAACTAAATAATAATAAATTAAATACTTATATTTTTAATTATTTTAATTAAATTAAATATAATACATTTTATTTTTAATTAAATAATTTAAAATTTAATATAGTAAAAGAAAAAATTAAATATAAAAATTTTATTTTATTAAATAATTTTTTACACTAATTTTTATTTTCAAAAATTAACAAATTCATTATAAAGGAGGATTAGCAAAAAATTTGTCCATTTACACATTTTTTGTAAATTGTCACTTTTTCCTAAACTACCCCTACTACTAGATTAATAGCATTTTTCCAAAAAAAAAATATAAACATGTAGATACATACCTATTAAGAAGATTTGAAGAAGAAAAATTTTCATTTTAGGCAGTTTTATGTAGGTTTTTTAGCTTGATGAAAGTTGTTCTGAAAATTCTAGAATATGTATTCTGCCGAGATAAAATTATTAGATTACGTATTCTACCATTTGTTCATGGTTTGAAAATATTATATTACGTATTCTAGCAATCGTTCATGTTCTAGGATTTTTAGAATCAAACTATTAGAATACATATTCTGAAATATTTAGAATACACATTCTGATGTTTTTAGAATACTTATTCTAACAGTTGTACATGATATAGGAAATTTAGATTACGCATTCTAGCAACTAGAATACGGATTTTGAAAATTTTAGAATATGTATTTTAAAAAATTTAGAATATCCAAAAGGATAATGACTGAATTTTAAAATTATTTAAAAGAATATCATAGATAATGACTGAATCTAAAAATCGTAAATATTTTAAAAATAATTTCAGTTATTAAATAAAAATGGTATTTAAGTGTGGTGTATGGAGATTATATGATAACAAAGAGTGGATACTTATTCTAGCAGTTGTACATGATCTAGGAAATTTAGATTACGCATTCTAGCAACTAGAATACGGATTTTGAAAATTTTAGAATATGTATTCTAAAAAATTTAGAATATCCAAAATGATAATGACTGAATTTTAAAATTATTTAAAAGAATATCATAGATAATGACTGAATCTAAAAATCGTAAATATTTTAAAAATAATTTCAGTTATTAAATAAAAATGGTATTTAAGTGTGGTGTATGGAGATTATATATAACAAAGAGTGGATACTTATTCTAGCAATTGTACATGATCTAGGAAATTTAGATTACGCATTCTAGCAACTAGAATACGGATTTTGAAAATTTTAGAATATGTATTCTGAAAAATTTAGAATATCCAAAAGGATAATGACTGAATTTTAAAATTATTTAAAAGAATATCATAGATAATGACTGAATCTAAAAATCGTAAATATTTTAAAAATAATTTCAGTTATTAAATAAAAATGGTATTTAAGTGTGGTGTATGGAGATTATATGATGACAAAGTGTGGAGATTTATTGTTGATGAAGAAAAAGATTGGAGATTACTTACTTTGCAATCCACTACATCTTTTGAAGAGTTAAAATTCATGGTTTTAGAAGACTATGAAGTAAAGCAGAGTGTAGATGATGTGGAATTCAGTTATTTTTCCATAGATCTAAGTGTTGACTCTCCTTCCGTTGTTTTGATGAATGATAGACAACTCAAAAATTTTGTTGGCTATTTAAAAACAAACAATAAGTTACAGTTGTGTATGACGTTTAAAGGTAGAGTTTATGATTGTATTAGTAGAGACCATTTTGATTTGAATAAGGAGTCAAGTGATGATGCTAAAGAGCGAAGCTATGATGCTAAAGAGCGAAGCTATGATGCTAAGGAGCAATGCGCTGATCGTAGGATAAATATAAGAGTCTCCAATATGTCTAGATTTGAGAAGAAAGCAGATTATGTTTGCCAGATTTTCAAAAGTTTGTTGTGAGTAAAGATCTTTTATTATCAAGTAAAAACAGAGAATTGATTTCTCAGCATTCCTCTCCAATTACATTAAACTTAAACTTCTCTTAGTAAAAGAAAACATAGCAAGAGTGTAACCTGAATGCTACGATTCAAGGGTTAGAAGAAAACCTAACAAGCTTAGGCTTGAATTTCATGGGCAGAGGCAGTGGTGAGGAGGCAAGAGCATGGTGATCACCATTGTTGTCAGAGTCCTGGCCATCACAGTAACCTGGAAGCATGTCACCTTCTTGAGCAGTGAATCCAAGAACACCAATCATAGTAGGCCAACACTTGCGTCTGACGGTTCTTATAGCACTGCAACATCCAGGGTCAATGTAAGTCTCACCGTTGAGGAAGAACAGGATCAGCTCTCCAGAGCAGTGTTGAAGCTGCCTCAGTGAGTCCCAGCAGTAACCTGTTTCTTCATCAAGCCTTAGCCGGTACGCAAGGCTTGTGGGAGGAGAAGACGAGCCCACAGATGGTTTCACGAGAGGTCGAGCTGTAACTGTGGAAGAAGCCACCATGAACATGAGTGTCACAATGTTGAAAGTAACCACGAAACTGGATTTGTTAGCCATTTCTCTGCAGATTGATGAAGTCGAAAGGAGAAAGAGTAGCAGTGGATCTGGTTTACTTGTTTTAGTTTGTGATGAGAATTGTGCGATTACCTTAGAGAGTTTATATAGAGGCACTTGGGGCTTGACTGTTACAAGTATATGGTAGAGTGAAAGGGCCAAAGTAATTACGAGGGAAGCTCATTAGATTGTGAGATAATTTAGTGCTTAGTGACTATTATTACTGTGTTAAAACTGCGTTATAAATGGTATATATATATAGAAGAATACTTACCTCGCTCACAAGCTAGTATGCTTAATAGGGTCTAATGGGCCGAGTTATGATCACTCAATCTGGTTTCGTATAAACACATGGAGAGAGGTTTAGACGGTACATTAGGAACTGATTTGATTCAATTCAATCGAACCAGTTTATCTTCACCACCAAAATCCTTGCAAGAACAAGAAATAGACTTGTGATATAAACCAAGCTAAGAATGCAAGTATGAGTAGCGATTATTTTGCAACAGAAGAAAGAAACCATAAGGGCAAAAAACACACAGGCAATACTGCAAATTTGAAAGGTTGTTGGACTTAGTATTTGCTAATTCAACACAAGTTTATCAAAATACATAACAGCATCAGAAACTGTGTTAGCTAAGAACGGAAACATTTAATTTAAACCTAAACTTGCATGAGATATGCAAATTCATCTTCTAGATTTTCCTCAAGTCTTGGAGCGGCTGCCTCTTTGATGTCCTTGGAGCTGTTACGTTAAGATTATCCACAATCTTTGAGTTTGGTGTATTCTCTTTCATGTCATGACTTTTAAGCTTCACTTGTGTTCTGAAAACAAAGATTGGTTTTCCTTTAACTTGCTGCTCAGATGACGTACCTGATTCATCAATGTTCAAATACTCCTTGTTTTCAGATGACTCATTTAAGGTTTCTTTGGGACTTGGAGTAGTTTCTCTCCTGATCATTTCCTGATCTGCAGCAATTTAAAACAAAAGGTAAATGATTCTAGAGATTAATCACTACTTAGTTTACTAATTTTTGTTGAATCTAAGAGATACAAGATCTGTAAGTAATCTAACCTTTTTCATTCATATTATTCTGAACAGAGAGATAGATTTCCCTGTGAGAATGGATTGAGTAGAAGCAGTAATTAGTCAAGAGTATCTCAATATAATAAAACCTGGAAATTGCATAGATGTAATAAAGAAATTTACCAAAGGCAGTAGCAATTGAAGCAGCTGCTTCATCTTCGAGAAATTTGGGACCACTTTTCTCACATGTGTTCACAAAATCGACTTCAGAATCAAAACCTAAGTGCTCATTCTCCGTTCCACTTGAGGAGTTCAATAGGAGATTCCCTTCGTAGCCTTTTGTAGTGCTCTTTGTTACCTTTGCTTCTATGAGCTCCTTTGTTTCATTATTGTCTACAAATGATTGGAAATAATTTAGCTATCTTTTACTTATGTATGCCTCCAGGAAAAAAGTATCTGATGCTGAAAAATTAAAGTCTATGTGGTAATTACCTGTTATTGCCAATTCAACCACCGCATCATGCATCTGATTTTAAAAGTCTGTGGAAGAGCCAGATTCTTCTGCGTTTCAGGATAAAGATAGATATGACAGTTTAAACTCTTAACTGATGGACTGACATAAGCATAATAACTTCAGAGAAACTCTTAATTCATGGTTACATCATATGATTTAGATAATATTAATTCCATTCAATTTTTATTTAAAAGTTGCTTACCAGACACCATGGAACAGGTTCCAGCAAGAACGTAGGAGCTACAGGAAACATTTCTTTCTGCTTCCAATATTGTCTCTGAATTGGCCACAAAATACATTTTTAAATGATTTAGGGTTAAGAATAAGCTATACCCCATTCGATATTTCGATATTGGCCACAAAGTAAGATACTAGACAGACTCAATGACTAATCAACTAACAATTTCGCAAGCAATACTTGAATGATGACTAAAACAAAACAGAATGATGAAACAAAGCATCACAACGCAATTCACACAGCAATGAAAAGATTGAAATGGTAATGAAAATATTGAAAGAAAAGACACAAGAATATGAGTCTAGGAGATGCATTGAGAATCTAAACTCAATCAACTAATTGCTGAAACATTTCAATTCCATCGAGGCAAAAAAAGAAAAATTTCTAGTCTTTAATAACCAACGATGATTCTTCGTCTTCCTAGAGTAGAACAACAAAATCAAATCCGAAAGATGGAGATAATAGAGACACAGAAAACCCAAATGAAAAACCCTAATCTCGATTCTACAATAAAGATAATCAATGAAGATACAATGGAGATAATCTAGATTCTAGGGTAATTTCAGATGGAGTTTACTGTGAAACTTTTACCTGAGATAGTGGTGGAGTTGTGAAGTCGCAAGGGAGGAGAAGAACAGTCACTGCGAAGCTTGAAAGAACGTTCGTCGGAGCCGCTGGTCGGAGCTGTCGTCGGAAGAAGAGATCAATAGTGTGGTTTGAAGAGAAAAAGGAATTTTTAGTTTTTTAGGATCGTAGTTTTTTTTTTAAAGTCTCTTATATATATATCACTTAAAATTAATGAAAAATAATTTTTTAAAAATCAAAACCTCTTTTTAAATCAGAAGTTTTGATTTTTTTTATTTTAATTAAAAACAAAAAAATTAGAGGGCAAAATAGGATTAAATATTTTAAAAGGATTAAATGAACAATTTTTTTTAAAAAAGGTTTAGATGGAAATTTTTTTTGAAATTCCTCCTAAATAATGAATTTCCCCTTTTTAATGGTAAATGAACACATTTGTACCTAAGATTACCAGTTGCACTGAATGAACACAGTTGTACCTAATATTACCATTTACACTGAATGAACACAGTTATACCTAACATTATAATAGCCAGAGTTTCCACAAAACACAACAAATAAAAGTGGTCTCTAACCTGAGTTCCACAATCCACATAAACTAAACATAGTGGTCTCTATCCAGAGTTCCACAACCAACAACATCACAAAAAACGTAAAACATAGTGGTCACTCATTACTATTCCGCTTCTTCTTTTTCGGGTTCTTGTTCTTCTCTTCCGTAAAGGGAGATTGTTGGTACTTGGATGGTTTAGACTCTCTTGCTTTTTTCTTCTTCGGCTTACAAGCATCGCGTGCGCAATAATTTAAAGCTTAGATAATGTCTCCAATATAACTTTTTTAGGGACAATAATTAATCAAAGGGAATATGATGATAATTCACCAAATTGCACCAAAATTGAAATCATAGGATGGAAAATCAGGACTCAAAATTTGATATTGAATCTATAAACTAGGATAATTGATTGGAAATCCTTACTTTAACTGGAAATAACAGACTCATAGGTAACATAAAATCAAGAGCATAAAACGGTTTCCACAATAATCAGATAATAAAATTCAATCCATTCATAAAAAATTTTGCCTTGTAATTTTCTGCAACTCTCTCCATCTTCATCGATCAAACAGTAACAAAATTCAGTAGAACAATATCTTATCTACCAAGAAAAATATAATATTATGTTTTAAAACTCAAATTTTTGATCTGAGGAGACTAGAATATAAAGAATCAAACTTTGATCCTGAAACCAGTGGATTCAATAACCAGAGATGAAAACAAATTCCATGTTCCAACCAAAAATGGAAGAAGATAAGAAACATACCAATCAGAGAAAGCGAATTTGGTTGTGAAGAGGTCTGAAACCTTTGGAGACGGAGATGAATTGGAGATATAAAGGTGTGGCATTGCTACTGTCATTACCAAAGAAAAAGAATGGATGACCCTAATGTAGAGATACATAGACGACGAGACAGAGAGATAAATAGATGAAAATTGTACCTTCACAAAGCTAATATTTCTTGAAATTACTGGAATCAGTGAGCACGATCCAAGTTCTACAATGGCGGCATTATTGATCGAGATCGAGTAAGAGTTAATTTCTGAAACTAAATCTGAGAGAAATACTCAACGACGGTGGAGTAACGGAGGAGAAGAAGAAGAAGAACATGTTGAAAGAGGGAAAAATAAATTAGGTTTTGCGATGGTTTTCGGTGATTACATAGGGAAACGGTGAACGACAATTTTCCAGAAAAATGAAGAACATGAAGAAAAAGAAATGAAGAAAAAGAAGAGAAGAAAGAGGGAATTAAGGAGGATCAGATCCTCTTTACTTTTATTGTTTAATTGTTTTATTGTTATTGGGCTAAGGTCCATTTTACTTTTGATCTGATTTAAGAAGGGTGCAGGTTTTCTTGTAATTAATGTTACTTTCGTTGGTTTTTCAGCAATTTAACCATTTTGTGATTTAAAATTAATTATAAATTAAATTAAATAACATAAAAAGGGTATATGAGACGAGTTTATTGCCCATAAGGGTATATGAGAAAAGACTTCCTGCCAAGTAGATGTGAATCTTGAAACCTAGACAACTGATTTGAAGGACAATGGCGATCTGAAGCTGGATTTTGCATCGTGAAGAAGCTATAAACCACATGATGAAATCGAGCCAACAGGGAGAAGCGAGCGATCAAGCATCTCCGACAAGCCTTGTTCAACCACCGCCAAGTCCGAGTGTGACTCCTCTGAGGACCACTATGACACAGAGTCCTCCCAGGCGTGATGGTATACTTTCACTCCCGCTGTTAACTTTTTTGATATGTCAGATGGAAGCCTTCAAGGAGAATTCGCCTAATTTTAAGCTTGATTCACTGACTAGACGTATAGATCTGCCTTTATATGAAGGAAGAACCCCTGTGATTGGATTTTCCGTGCTGAGAAATGTTTTTTTGTGAACAAAACGCTAGATCAAGAGAGTTTGAAGAAGGCTAGTATTTGTATGACTGGACCATTTTTGACTTGTTTGCGGTTGAATCAAGATAGGGAATGGTTCCATGATTGGTTTCATCTTTTGTAAAGGAAGTTCTATTCTAAGGCAGGTTCTGCAACTCAAGAAAAATGGATATGTCGAAGAGTACCGTCAAGAGTTTGAGGAATTGACAGTGAACTCACCTCATCTCTCCGATGAGACATTGGAAGAAGCCTTCCTTTTGGGTTTGAAAAAACTGATTCAAGATCAAGTAATTCTCTACAAACCAAGAGGGAGCTATGAAATAGTTGAAAGTGCTTTGATGATTGAAGAGCATGAGAACAAAAAGATTCAAGCTAGGGGACAACTTCCGCGAGCCAACTATGCTTCATTCATGGGAAATCAAGGAAAATCATGTAGTAGTTGTCCCTCTAAGCCTACAGAGTTTACTCCAGCTTGAAGGTAACTCGATGCTAACAGGAATGATAGAAGGAACAAGTCTCTATGTTTTCGATGTCGTGATAAATTCTTTTCTGGCCATAGGTGCAAATCTCAGGAGTTCAAATGTATGGCAGTAGAAAAAGGGAATGAGGTGTCGGAAATAGGAAAGAACTTACAGATTATGGAAGAGGATAACCAAGTGGAAGATGATGCTCAAGAACTGGTACAACTATCCTTACATTCAATGGTTGGGTTGATTGTAGACGGAATAATCTGGATGATAGGAGAAGTAGTGGGACGAGAAGTTATTGTGTTGATGGGCTCAGGAGTGACAAGAATGCAAGAGTTTTGGAGTGGTATCAGAGAGAGTGGTACAAGAATGCAGGATACTAGTTACTACAACAAGGAGTTTTGAAGTGGCTGTAGGTAATGACCATATCATCTCGAGCATGGGAAAATTCTCTAGATTGCTGTTATCCCATTCACGACATTGAAATAGTAGAAAAAATCATGTTGTTTGATTTGGGAACTACTGATATTGTGCTGGGGGTACTCCTTGTTAGCAACACTAGGAGAAACACGCATAGACTCGGGACATCACACTCTCAGTTTCAAAATAAACAGTTAATGGGTAACACTAGTTGGGAATCTTAATTTGCTAAGGGCTTAGATCTCCCTTAATTTGATGGAGAATGTGGTGCACAATGGAGATGTCGTATCTCTGCTTGAGTTAAATTTTCTATTTGATGGGAAACTTAGAACATGTGACACGCCTATAGATGGAAGGGTACTCGGAAGCATTCACCATGCCAAAGAAGCTACTTCTTTTGCGCAGTCGTGAAACATGTTATCACACTTCCATCATGCCTTTCTCCAATCATTATCAGGCCATATAGGTAATCGTTTCAACAAAAGATTGAGATTTAAAAGTTGATGCAGGAAATGCTTGAAGATGGCATAATCAAGCGTAGTGTTAGCTCTTATTCTTGTCCAGTTTTATTAATCAAAAAGAAAGATGGGGATGGCGATTTTGTGTTGATTACAGGGAACTCACCAAAGTCACTATCCCAGATCGATACTCAATACCCATCATTGAGGAGTTTCTAGAAGAGTTATAAGGAGAAACAAAGTTCTCCAAGATTGACTTAAAGTCACGGTATCACCATATTAGAGTAAGAGAGGCTGACACTGAGAAGACAGCTTTTCACACCCATGAAGGATGCCATTTGGGCTCACCAACACCCCAACTACATTCCAATCAGTTTTGAATGATATTTTCTTGCCATATTTGAGGAAATTTGTATTAGTATTTTTCAATGATATCCTCGTATACAATAGGAATCGGAAGGAGCACTTGCATCAATTGGAGATGGTGCTACAAATTCTTGTTCAACATGAGTTCTATGTGAACTTGAAGAAATGCTCTTTTGGTCAATCTGAGGTAGCCTACTTAAGACACATAATCTCTAGCAATGGTATGGCAGCAAACCCTGAGAAATTGGAAGGGATGTGTACTTGGCCTATCCCTAAGTTAGTTACAAAACTAAGAGGATTTTTGGGTTTAACATGTTACTATAGGAGATTCGTGAAGAACTATGGCTATCTTGCTTGCCCACTTACCAAACTTCTAAAGAAGAATGGTTTCAAATGGTCGAAACAGGCAAATGAAGCTTTCCTCACCTTGAAGAGAGTTGTTACCCACTTACCAGTCCTCACCCTGCCTAATTTCTAGTTGCCTTTTGTGATCGAGACAGACAAATCTGGAAAAGGAATATGTGCAGTATTGCCTCAGGGAAAATTTCCCATAGCGTTTTCCCATAGCGTATATGAGCCAAGGTTTTTCAGTTTGAGAAAATCTTAAATTAGCTTAAGAGAGGGAACTGTTGGCTATTGTAGTAGCACTAACTAGATGGTACCACTACCTCATTGGAAATAAGTTCATCATTTGGCCTAATAAGAAAAGCATAAAACATTTTCTGAAGTAGAGGTTTAAGACAACATAAAGCAGTGTTAGGAAACTAAATTGGTGGGGTTGAATTATATTATTGAGTATAAACCGAGTACAGAGAACAAGGTTGCATATGCTCTCTCTAGGTGTTTCCCTTCAGAACAATTATTGTCCCTTGTATACTCAGCCCGTTATCCATTGATGAAACAGAGCTAGTAATTCAGACTAAAGCTGATCTAGAACAGCATAATATTATCTGATCAGACACCAGCCTTGATTCATCGAGAGATAACCAAAATCGAAGGGATTTGATGCTATCTTAGTGGTCCTGGATTGTTTGAGTAAATACATCCACTTCCTCTTATTGAAGCATTCATATACATCAAAATGTGGCTGAATTATTCTTGGCAGAGGTCATAAGCTTACATGGTTTTCTCGAAACCATGGTCTCGAATGGGGACGTAGTATTTCTTAGTAGTTTCTGGACCGAGCTGTTCAATTCGCAAGGCACCAAACTGCTTCGAAGTACCACTTACCACCCACTGACCGACGGCCAAACCGAGGTTATTAACCGATGTTTAGAGACTTATTTGCACTGGTTGGTAGGTACTAAACATACCTCTTGGGCTCAATGACTGACATGGGAAGAATTTTGGTATAACACCTCCTATCATAGTGCCATCAAGACTTCTCCTTTCCGAGCTTTGTATGGTAGTGATTCTCCAAAACTGTTGCGTCATATAGATATTCCGGTTGCTAATGCTAATGTGGCTAAGTTGCTAATTAAACGTGAAGGATTAATCGAAGAGCTGAGAGCGAACTTAAATAAATCTCAGCATCGCATGAAATTAGCACCGATAAGCATAGAAGGGAAGTGGTGTTCAGCACCAATGACATGGTTTTTCTCAAGATTAGTCCGTATCGGCAAACCTCGGTAGCTAAAAGGCATTTCAAGTTTTGGCTCGAATTGGACAGTCATCATACCCCTTACAACTACCAGCCTCTAGTGCATCCACCCAGTATTGCACATCTCATTACTCAAAAAGCAGTACCATCATCATACAAGGTACAAGACCTCCTTCCAGTTCAGTTTGCAAATATGGAGTGGCAAGTGGAACCAGAAGCAATTACAGCTATTCGTCGTGCTACTGATGGAGGGGACACTGAAATCTTAGTATAATGGAAGCACTTACCGGCATTTGAAGCTACATGGGAACCCAATTCAACATTCAAGAAACAGTTTCCTTGATTCCACCTTGAGGACAAAGTGGCTTCCATTGAGGGAGGTCCCAAATCTTTGTTTCTTCTACAAAAGGTCCCAAATCTTTTCTTGGCTTTAAATGCAACATATATCATTTCATTTTCGTTAATTGTGTAACTTAATTGACTATGCTACCAACCCTTATAAGATAAATTATTAAGGGGATGTATTGGGATTAATAATTTAACTGACTTTGTAAATTTTGAATTTGAAGACATTTCAGTGATTGTTTTAGGAGATTCTAGTGAATATGAAGGGGTGTATTGGATATATATTTTAGTTAATTTGGTAGATTTTAAATTTGTAGAGATTTATGATCTTTAGGAGATTGTAGTGAACTTTAAAGATGTATTGGATTAGATATTTTTGTTGATTTGTTATATTTAAAATTTGAAGAGATTTTAGAGATTTTTAGGAGATTCTAGTAAACTTTATAAGTCTTTTTTATAACTTATCATTGATTTTGTGAGATTTTTATCGTTAAATTTCATAACATGATCATAATATATTATGATCTTGTTATGAAATTTAACAATAACAAATCTCACAAAATCAATGATAATTTATAAAAGAAATACTTTTCAAGTCCAATAGAATCTCTGAAAAATTTACTGAAATCTCTTCAAATTTTAAATCTCTCAAATCAACAAAAATATACATGTCCTTTAAAATTCACTAGAATCTCCTAAAAAACACATATCTCTTCAAATTTAAAATCTACCAAATTAACTAAAATATCTATCCAATACACCCCTTAAAGTTCACTAGAATCTCCTAAAATCTTTTCAAATTTTAAATTTACCATACCAATTAAAATATCTAATTTAATACATCCTCTTAATAATTTGTCTTATAAGGTTAGCATAGTTAACCAATTTACATAATTAACAAAAAAAACTGGGCACGTGTTGCATTTAAAGCCAAGAAAAGATTGGAAGAAGAAACAAAGAATTAGGTTTATCATCATCCCCACCAACCATAAATATGGAACTGCAAATCGTCTATCGATAAGAAATCCCAGGAGCCTCACCAAAACATCAGAAGTTGGAAGAGGTCGATGAGAAACGGATGTCTTTGTCCAGAGACTCTTCATGTGATTATGATTCGGATGCAAAAAGATGTAGGTGATGATCCAAATCTCTCAGTTTATCATTTTCTTTGTTGCGGTTTTTTTTGTTGTTGTTGCTATGAGACTTGATTTAAAAATTGTGATTTTGTCTTTGTTTCTCGAAAGTAGGACGCTTTGTGGGACAGTCGTTTGTTGTCTTCTAGAATAATTATGATAACAACGACGAAGCACAAAGAGCCTAAATTTTCTTTATTCAATAGGTTTTCCTTTCTTCTACATCTTCTTTCTCCTGGTACGTCGAATCTTGAACTCGTTTTATATGCCTAACTTTTCTTTATTCGAGAGGTTTTATTTCTTCTTCTTATATGTCGATGATGATCTTCTATCGAGATTCTCTGATTCTCTACATCATCAATATGTCGTTTTTACAATTTCGGAACATAGGAATCTGATTGTTTATTGCTATGACTTTATTTGAGCAACCAGGACTAGTCCAATAAGAAATAGTGCTTAAAGCACAAAAAGGCGTAGCAATCAAAGCCTTGATCACAAACAATGCATTGATTAAAAGATTTTTAATAAATAATGCAGATGAAAAAGGAAATTGTTTGGGAACAAAGGTGAAGTGTAAAAATTAGAAGTTTAACACATAGACTAAATTTGAAAATGTAGTATACACTTTAAGTTTTATTCATTTTCCCTGTATAAAATTTTTATATTCAATTTTAGAATACTACATTAGTTTTCGTACTTATATGTATAGTTAAAAATTGTAGCTAAAAATAAATCTTTCTTACATTCTTATTTTACTAAAATTAGAAATAAAGGGCGATAGATACTCTACTTGAAAGTTATATTACATACCAGTAATTATAACAATAATAATAATTTACAATAAAATCTAAAATAATATGTGAGAAGAAAAAGGTTGATAAAAGTAAAATATAAATAATTGAACTATATCTACGACCAAGGAGACATTAACGTTGGCATATGTTTACATTACAGATTGTCATTTAAAAATAATGAAAAAAAAAAAGATTATCAATGCTATTAAAGATGCATAATTGTAAACCACCAGAATCATGACATAATTTATTTTATAGATGACACACTATTTTTAAAATAAACTAAAATTATAAAAAATAAAGATAATGAACAACAATAACATTTTATTTAAATCTAGTTAAAAGAGAGAACTACAAAAGACTTAGAGATTATGGTTCTTTTTTAGCTTTGAGTCTTCTGCAAAGATTTTTGGATGGCATCTTTTCGCATCCGAATTGTAGTCACATGAAGAGTCTCTGGACAAAGACATCTCTTCGCATTTCTCATCGACCTAATCCAACTTCTGACGTTTCGGTGAGGCTCCTCAGATTTCTTATTGATAGAAAATTTGCAGGTCCATATTTATTGTATAAATCAAGAATTTAACCTAAAAAACTACATAATCATTTTTAATACATGATTTTCACCACATCCAAACAAAAAATAGATAACCATTTAAGTTTCTAATCCTTGATTTTGCGTTAATTTCATTTAACCTCTTATAAGTTTCACACTATGCTTGGTTAGGTTAGATATCCTCAGCCACAGTTTCAGCTTACATGTTCTCTCCTTGAAACTTAATTTATTGGTTTTGCTTATGTGGTCAATGAAATATTTTGATTGTCTTTTAACTAGCACTGTCATTTTCTATCTTTCTTTTACAGTTACTGCATACGGGAAAATTCATTTGATACCTCAAGAACAGCTTTGATCGAATCTGAAGTGGAGTTTTTGTGAACAGGTCTCATCGAATAATCAGCACAAACAAACTCTACTTGAACTTTATTCCTACGAATTCTAGGGACAGTTTTGATCGAATCTAAAGTAGAGTTTCATTTTTTTGAAATAATAGGTGGAATTGAACAATCAATACATACAAAATGTATTAAACATAAAATGAATGTTCATGCATGCAATAGCGGGAATACAAAGATTTAGTTAAAGACAGTCAGCATATTTCGTCGACAACATATGGAAAACACTTAAGATATGAGATAAAGTTCCAAGCAGAGAAAAATTTATAGGCAAGCTCAAACTGTGGATAAGGAGATAGAACAATTGAAGATACCATCAGTATCTTACTTAACAAAGTTCAGTATTTAAAAATACACATGACTAAACCCATAATTTAACCTAAACAACGCCATAAGATCAGATACACTCAAAGACTCGATCATAAAACAAATTCAAATAAGAGTTACTCAATAAAGCTATAGTAATAAACATCAGATTCTTATGTTCTGAAATTGTAAAATCGACATAGCGATGATGTAGGGAACCACATAATTTTTATAAACGACCATCATCAATATATAAGAAAAATAAATGAAACCTATTAAATAAAGAAAAGTCAGACATATAAAACAAGATCAAGATTTGACGTACCTGGAGAAAGATGCAGAAGACATGAAAACATACTGAATAATAAAAGTTAGGCTCTTTGTTTTCTGTCGTTGTTATCATAATTATTCTCGAAGACAACAATATGATAACTATTCACAAAACGTCCTACTTTTGAGAAAACACAGATAAAATCACAATTTAAAATCAAATCTCACAACAACAACAACAAACAAAATGATAAACCGAGAGATTTAGATAATTACATACATCTCTTTGCATCCGAATTGTAGTTACATACATCTCTTCGCATCCGAATCGTACTTAACAAATTTTAGTATTTAAAGATACACATGAATAAACCCAGAATTTAACCTAAACAACACCATAAGATAAGATACACTCAAAGCCTCGATCATAAAACAAATTCACATAAGAGTTACTCAATAAAGCTATAGTAAAAAACAATCAGTTTCTTATGTTCTGAAATTGTAAAAACGACATAGCGATGATGTTGGGAACCAGATAATCTCTATAAAAGACCACCATCAATATAAAAGAAGTAGAAATGAAACCTATTAAATAAAGAAAAGTTAGACATATAAAAAGAGATCAAGATTCGACGTACCAGAAGGAAGATCTAGAAGACATGAAAACTTATTAAATAATAAAAGTTAGGCTCTCTGTGTTTCATCGTCTTTATCATAATTATTCTCGGAGACAACAATATGATGACTATTCACAAAGCGTCCTACTTTCAAGTTAACACAGACAAAATCACAATTTAAAATTAAATCTCACAGAAACAACAACAAAAAACAACAACAAAAAAAATGATAAACTGAGAGATTTTGATAATTTACATTCATCTCTTCGCATCCGAATCGTAGTTACATACATCTCTTCGCATCCAAATCATACTTAACAAATTTCAGTATTTAAAAATACACATGACTAAACCAAGAATTTAACCTAAACAACGCCATAAGTTCAGATACACTCAAATCCTTGATCATAAACCAAATTCAAATAAGAGTTACTCAATAAAGTTATAGTAATAAACAATCATATTCTTATGTTCCGAAATTGTTAAAACGACATAACGATGATGTTGGGAGCCAGATAATCTCTATAAAAGAGCATCATCAATATATAAGAAGAAGAAATGAAACCTATTAATAAAGAAAAGTTAGACATATAAAAATAGATCAAGATTCGACGTTTTAGGAGGAAGATGTAGATACGGGAAAACCTACTGAATAATAAAAGTTAGGCTCTCTGTGTTTCGTCTTTGTTATCATAATTAATCTCGAAGACTACATGTGATGACTATTCACAAAGCGTCCTACTTTCGAGAAAACACAGACAAAATAACAATTTAAAATCAAATCTCACAGCAACAACAACAAAAAATGATAAACTGAGAAATTTGGATAATTACATACATCTCTTTGCATCCAAATTTTAGTTACTTACATCTCTTCGCATCCGAATCGTACTTAACAAATTTCAGTATTTAAAGATACACATGACTAAACCCAGAATTTAACCTAAACAATGCCATAAGATAAGATACACTCAAAACCTCGATCATAAACAAAATTCAAATAAGAGTTACCTAACGTAGCTATAGTAATAAACAATCAGATTCTTATGTTCTGAATATGTAAAAACGACATAGCGATGATGTGGGGAACAAGATAATCTTTATAAAAGACCATCATCAATATATAAGAAGTAGAAAGAAACCTATTAAATAAAGAAAAGTTAGACATATAAAAGGAGATCAAGATTCGACGTATCAGGACGAAGATCTAGAAGACGTGAAAACCTACTGAATAAGAAAAGTTAGGCTCTTTGTGTTTCATCGTTGTTATCATAATTATTCTCGAAGACAACAATATGATGACTATTGATAAAGCGTCCTACTTTCAAGTTAACACAGAAAAAATCACAATTTAAAATCAAATCTCACAGCAACAACAACAAAAAAATGATAAACTGAGAGATTTTGATAATTTACATACATCTCTTCGCATCTGAATCGTAGTTACATACATCTCTTTGCATCCAAATCATACTTAACAAATTTCAGTATTTAAAAATACACATGACTAAACCAAGAATTTAACCTAAACAACACCATAAGTTCAGATACACTCAAATCCTCGATCATAAACCAAATTCAAATAAGAGTTACTCAATAAAACTATAGTAATAAACAATCAGATTCTTATGTTCTGAAATTGTTAAAATGACATAGCGATGATGTTGGGAGCCAGATAATCTCTATAAAAGAGCATCATCAATATATAAGAAGAAGAAATGAAACCTATTAACAAAGAAAAGTTAGACATATAAAAGGAGATCAAGATTCGACGTACCAGGAGGAAGATGTAGAATACATGAAAACCTACTGAATAATAAAAGTTAGGCTCTCTGTGTTTCGTCGTTGTTATCATAATTATTCTCGAAGACAAAAATATGATGACTATTCACAAAGCGTCCTACTTTCAAGAAAACACAAACAATATCACAATTTAAAATTAAATCTCACAGCAACAACAACAAAGAAAACGATAAACTGAGAGATTTGGATAATTACATACATCTCTTCACATCTGAATCGTACTTAACAAATTTTAGTATATAAAGATACACATGATTAAACCCAGAATTTAACCTAAACAACGCTATAAGATTAGATATACTCGAAGCCTCGATCAAAAACCAAATTCAAATAAGAGTTACTCAATAAAACTATAGTAATAAACAATCAGATTCTTATGTTCTAAAATTGTAAAAACGACATAGCGATGATGTATGGAACAAGATAATCTCTATAAAAGACCATCATCAATATAGAAGAAAAAGAAAATGAAACCTATAAAATAAAGAAAAGTTAGACATATAAAATGAGATCAAGATTCGACGTACCATGAGGAAGTTGTAGAAGACATGAAAATTTATTGAATAATAAACGTTAGGCTTTCCGTGTTTTGTCGTTGTTATCATAATTATTTTCGAAGACAACAATATGATGAATATTCACTAAGCGTCCTACTTTCGAGAAAACACAAATGAAATCACAATTTAAAATTATATCTAACAACAACAACAACAACAAAAAAACAAAGAAAATGATAAAATGAGAAATTTGGATAATTACATACATCTCTTCGCATCCGAATCGTAGTTACATATATTTCTTCGCATCCGAATCAAACTTAAAAATTTTAGTATTTAAAGATACAAATGACCAAACCAATAATTTAACCTAAACAACGCCATAAGATCAGATACACTCAAAACCTCAATCATAAACCCAATTCAAATAAGACTTTCTCAATAAAACTATCGTAATAAACATTCAGATTCTTATGTTCTTAAATTTTAAAAACGACGTAGCAATGATTTAGGGAACAAGAGAATCTCTATAAAAGACAATCATCAATATATAGGAAGAAGAAATGAAACCTATTTAATACAGAAAACTTAGACATGTAAAAACGAGATCAAGATTTGATGTACAGGGAGGACGATGTAGAAGACATGAAAATGTGTTGAATAATAAAAGTTAGCCTCTCTGTATTTTTTCGTTGTTATCAAAATTATTCTAAAAGATAACAATATATTGACTATTCACAAAAGTCCTACTTTCGAGAAAACACAGAAAAAATCACAATTTAAAATCAAATCTCAGAGCAACAACAACAAAAAACAACAACAAAGAAAATGATAAACTGAGAGATTTGGATAATTACATACATCTCTTCAAATTTGACTCGTAATTACATACATCTCTTCGCATCTGACTCGTACTTTACAAATTTTAGTATTTAAAGATACACATAACTAAACACAGAATTTAACCTTAACAACGCCATAAGATCATATATACTCAAAGCCTCGATCATAAAACCAAATTCAAATAAGAGTTACTCAATAAAGCTATAGTAATAAACAATTACATTTTTATGTTCTGAAATTGTAAAAACGACATAGCGATGATGTTGGGAACCAAATAATCTCTATAAAAGAGCATCATCAATATATAAGAAAAATAACATGAAACCTATTAATAAAGAAAAGTTAGACATATAAAAGGAGATCAAGATTCGACGTAGTAGGAGGAAGATGTAGAATACATGAAAACCTACTGCTAAATAAAAGTTAGGTTCTCTATGTTTCGTCGTTGTTATCATAATTATTCTTGAAGACATTCACAAAGCATCCTACTTTTAAAGAAAACACAGACATAATCAAAATTTAAAATCAAATCTCAAAGCAATAACAAAGAAAATGATAAACTGAGAGATTTGGATAATTACATACGTCTCTTTGCATCCTAATCGTAGTTACATACATCTCTTCGCATCCGACTCGTATTTACATACATCTCTTCGCATTCGAATCGTACTTAATAAATTTAAGTATTTAAAGATACAAATACATAAATCAAGAATTTAACTTAAATAACGCCATAAGATCAGATACACTCAAAGCTTCGAAGATAAACCAAATTCAATAAGAGTTACTCAATAAAGCTATAATAATAAACAATTAGATTCTTCTGTTTTGAAATTGTAAAAACGACATAACGATGATGCAAGGAACCAGATAATCTCTATTAAAGGCCATCATCAATATATAAGAAGAAGAAATGAAACCTAATAAATAAAGAAAAGTTAGATATATAAAAGGAGATCAAAATTCGACGTACCAAGAGGAAGATGTAGAAGACATGAAAACCTATTGAATAATAAAAGTTAGGCTCTTTGTGTTTCGTCGCTGTTATCATAATTATTCTCGAAGACAACAATATGATGACTATTCACAAAGCGTCCTACTAACGAGAAAACACAGACAAAATCACAATTTAAAATCAAATCTCACACCAACAACAACAAAAAACAACAACAAAGAAAATGATAAACTGAGAGATTTGGATAATTACATACATCTCTTCGCATCCAAATCGTAGTTACGTACATCTCTTCACATCCAAATTGTTGTTACATACATTTCTTCGCATCCGAACCGTACTTAAAAAATTTCAGTATTTAAAGATACACATGACTAAACCCAGAATTTAACTTAAACAACGACATAAGATCAGATATACTCAAAGCCTCGATCATAAAAGCAAATTCAAATAGAATTACTCAATAAAGCTATAGTATTAATCAATCAGATTATTATGTTCTAAAATTGTAAAAACGACATAGCGGTGATGTAGGAAACAAGATAATCTCTATAAAAGATCATTATCAAAATATAAGAAGAATAACTAAAACCTAATAAATAAAGAAAAGTTAGACATATAAAACGAGATCATGATTCAATGACCAGGAGGAAGATGTAGAAGACATGAAAACCTATTGAATAATAAATATTAGGTTCTCTATGTTTCGTCGTTGTTATCATAATTATTCTCGAAGACACAAGATGATGACTATTCACAAAGCATCCTCCTTTTTAGAAAACACAGACAAAAGCACAATTTAAAATCAAATCTCACAGCAACAAAACAAAAAGACAACAACAAAGAAAATGATAAACTGAGAGATTTGGATAATTACATACATCTCTTCATATCCGAATCGTAATTACATACATCTCTTTGCATCCGAATCGTACTTAACAAATTTCAGTATTTAAAATACACATAACTAAACACAAAATTTAACCTAAACAACGCCATAAGATCAGATATACTCAAAGCCTCAATCATAAAACCAAATTCAAATAAGAGTTACTCAATAAAGCTATAGTAATAAACACTCAGATTCTTATCTTTTGAAATTGTAAAAAATGACATAGCGATGATGTTGGGAACTAAATAATCTCTATACAAGACGATCATCAATATACAAGAAGAAGAAATAAAACTTATTAAATAAAGAAAAGTTAGACATATAAAAAGAGATCAAGATTCGACGTACCCAAGAGGAAGATGTAGAATAAATGAAAACCTACTGAATAATGAAAGTTAGGCTCTTTGTGTTTCGTCGTTGTTATCATAATTATTCTCAAAAACATCAATATGATGACTATTCACAAATTTTCCTAATTTCGATAAAACGGAGAAAAAAAATCACAATTTAAAATCAAATCTTTCAACAACAACAATAAAAAACAACAACTAAGAAAATGATAAACTAAAAGATTTGGACAATTACATACATCTCTTCGTATCTGAATCGTAGTTATATACATCTCTTCGCATCCGAAATGTACTTAATAAATTTCTGTATTTAAAGATACACATGAGTAAACCCCGAATTTAACCTAAATAACACTATAAGATCAGATACACTCAAAGCCTCGATCATAAACCAAATTCAAATATGAGTTACTCAATAAAGTTATAGTAATAAACAATTAGATTCTTAGGTTCTGAAATTGTAAAAACAACATAGCGATGATGTAGAGAACAAGATAATCTCTATTAAAGACCATCATCAATATATAAGAAGAAGAAATGAAACCTATTAATAAAGAGAAATTAGACATATAAAAGGAGATCAAGATTCGACGTACTAGGTGGAAGATGTAGAATACATGAAAACCTACTAAATAATAAAAGTTAAGTTTTTTTATGTTTCGTCGTTGTTATCATATTTATTCTCGAAGATAACAATATCATGACTATTCACAAAGCGTCCTACTTTAGAGAAAACAAAGACAAAATTACAATTTAAAATCAAATCTCAGAGCAACAACAACAAAAAAACAACAAACAAAATGATAAACTGAGAGATTTGGATAATTACATACATCTCTTCGCATCCTGATTGTAGTTACATACATCTCTTCGCATCCGAATCGTAGGTACAAACTTCTCTTTGCATCCGAATCGTAGTTCATAAATTTCAGTATTTAAAGATACACATGAGTTAACCCAGAATTTAGCCTAAACAACGCTATAAGATCAGATACACTCAAAACCTTGATCATAAACCAAATTCAAATAAGAGTTACTCAATAAAGCTATAGTAATAAACAATCAGATTCTTAAGTTCTGAAATTGTAAAAACGACATAGCGATGATGGAGGGAACCATATAATCTCTATAAAAGACCGTCATCAATATATAAGAAGAAGAAATAAAACCTATTAATAAAAAAAGTTAGACATATACTACAAGAAAACAACCTGTTTCTGACGGTCATACTGGTAGGAAACCCGTCGGAAACATGCCTTACCGACGGGTTTTACGACGGAAACGTGTGTCATTTCTAGGTTGTCAGAAACTAATATCCTGTCGGTTTCCCGTAGGAAAAAAACTGACGGCATACCGACAAATAATTTATGACAGGATACCGACATGAACTCTATCGTACTGTTAAATACGAGAACCATCGTTACCCCGTCGTAAAACATAAACGACGGGTGACCGACAGAAGTGGTTAATGATGGGAGTCCGATGGGAAATATAGCTACGAGAAACCGACAGAACTAGTTTTGACAGGAAACCGACAGGATGAATTTACGACAGGAAATCGACGGGACCGGTTTTGACAGGAAACCGACGGGAAACCGACATGATCTGTTTAATGTTTACGATGGGAAACCGACGGGACCTTTGTAATGTTTACGACGGTAAACCGACGGATAATATTATTTTAATTTTTAAAAAATGCATTTTAAACCCAAAATATTGGTTTCAAAAATTAAAATTAATTATAATATAAAAATGTAAATTAAAAATAAAAATTTAAATAAACATAAAATTAAAAGTGTAATAAAATAAAATTTAAATCCATTTATACAAAAAAAGAAACATAAATAAAATTCACTTGTTCGGCGGCAGCGCAGTTCCGCAAAACTCGGCTCACATTTGCTCCCTCATCGCGTCCAATTCTTCTTTCATTTTTTGCTGCATCTGAAGCTTGAATTCTTTCATTTCTGTTTTATAAGAAGTTTTGACGTTCATGACATCTTCCTGCATTTAAGCGAATGCTGTATCATGAGAAAACCGGGATGTCACACTGCGGTGCTCGTTGGGACGGCCAAAAATCCGTCCTTTGCTCCTAGGAGTTAGCTCTAAAACAAAAATATCAATATGATGAGTTAATGTACATCAAATTAAAAATTCTATATATTAAAAAAGACATATACTATTTCTCATAGTAAAATTCATTAAACTTATCCACAGAAACTTCATCCGACTTGGCGCTTTCAATCTGAGAATCTAAAAATTCCTGAGACTGCTGATACTCATCTACAAACTTGTTGATGGAATCGACGAGGCTCCGAGCTATTGGATCTTGAATCTCTCTTGTTTTCTTGCTGGTGTGAAGTTCGGTGACTAACTCCACATTAGATGGACGTTTTCTTTTTTTTAATCTGCAATCAAAAAGTAAAATTATGAGAAAGGTTATAAATAATAATAATTAAGTTAAAATTATGAGATACATACCAATTTCTCCTCGACAGTGGCGATGCTCTCAGAATTTAACCTAAACACTCAAAGCCTCAATAATAAATAAAATTCAAATAAGAGTTACTCAATAAAGCCATAGTAATAAACAATCAGATTCTTATGTTCTGAAATTGTAAAAACGACATAGTGATGATGTAGGGAAAGAGATAATCTCTATAAAAGACCACCATCAATATATAAGTAGAAGAAATGAAACCTATTCAATAAAGAAAAGTTAGACATAAAAAACGAGATCAAGATTCGATGTACCAGGAGGAAGATGTAGTAGACATGAAAACCTATTGAATAATAAAAGTTAGGCTCTCTGTGTTTCGTCAATGTAATCATAATTATTCTCGAAAACAACAATATGACGACTATTCACAAAGCGTCATATTTTCAAGAAAACACTGACAAAATCACAATTTAAAATCAAATCTCACAGTAACGATAACAAAAAAACAACAACAAAGAAAATGATAAACTGAGAGATTTGGAAAATTACATATATCTATTCGCATCCGAATCGTAGTTACATACATCTCTTCGCATCCGAATCGTAGTTACATACATCTCTTCGCATCCGAATCGTAGTTACACATATCTCTTGGCATCCGAATCGTACCTAACAATTTTCTATATTTTAAGATGCACACGACTAAACCCAGAATTTAACCTAAACAACGCTATACGATCAGATATATTCAAAGCCTCGATCATAAAACCAAATTGAAATAAAAGTTACTCAATAAAGCTATAGTAGTAAATAATCAGATTCTTATGTTTTGAAATTATAAAAACAACATAGCGATGATCTGGGAAATAAGATAATCTCTATAAAAGACCATCATCAATATATAAGAAGAAGAAATGAAACATATTAAATAAAGAAAAGTTAGACATATAGAAGGAGATCAAGATTCAACGTACGAGGAGGAAGATGTAGAATACATGAAAACCTACTGAATAATAAAACTTAGGCTCTCTGTGTTTTGTCGTTGTTAGCATAATTATTCTCAAAATCATCTGATGATGACTATTCACAAATCTTCCTACTTTCGATAAAACACAGACAAAATCACAATTTAAAATCAAATCTCAATAAAGAAAATGATAAACTGAGAGATTTGGATAATTACATATATCTCTTCGCATCCGAATCGTAGTCACAAACATCTCTTCGCATCCGCATAGTAAAATAAAAACAACAACTAAGAAAATGATAAACTAAAAGATTTGGATAATTACATACATCTCTTCGTATCCGAATCGTAGTTATATACATCTCTTCACATCCGAAATGTACTTAATAAATTTCTGTATTTAAAGATACACATGAGTAAACCCCGAATTTAACCTAAATAACGCTATAAGATCAGATACAATCAAAGCCTCGATCATAAACCAAATTCAAATAAGAGTTACTCAATAAAGCCATAGTAATAAACAATCAGATTCATATGTTTTGAAATTGTTGAAACGACATAGCGATGATGTAGGAAACAAGATAATCTCTATAAAAGACCATCATTAATATATAAGAAGAAGAAATGGAACCTATTAAATAAAAAAAGATAGACATATAACACGAGATCAGGATTCGACATACCAGGAGGAAGATGTAGAAGACATGAAAACCTACTGAATAATAAAAGTTAGGCTCTTTGTGTTTCATCGTTGTTATCATAATTATTCTCGAAGATAACAATATGATAACTATTCATAAAGCGTCCTACTTTCGAGAAAACACAGAAAAAATCACAATTTAAAATTAAATCTCAATGCAACAACAACAAAGAAAATGATAAACTGAGAAATTTGGAAAATTACATATATCTCTTCGCATCCGAATCGTATTTAAAAAATTTCAGTTTTTAAAGATACACATGACTAAACCCATAATTTAACCTAAAAACGCCATAAGATCAGATACACTCAAAGCCTCGATCATAAACCAATTCAAATTAGAGTTACTCAATAAAGCTATAGTAATAAACAATTAGATTCTTATGTTTTGAAATTGTAAAAAAAGACATAGCGATGATGTAGGAAACAAGATAATCTCTATAAAAGACCACCATCAATATATAAGTAGAAGAAATGAAACCTATTAAATAAAGAAAAGTTAGACATATAAAACGAGATCAAGATTCGACGTACCAGGAGGAAGATGTAGAAGACATGAAAACCTATTGAATAATAAAAGTTAGGCTCTTTGTGTTTCGTCATTGTTATCATAATTATTCTCGAAGACAACAATATGATGACTATTCACAAAGCGTCCTACTAACGAGAAAACACAGACAAAATCACAATTTAAAATCAAATCTCACACCAACAACAACAAAAAACAACAACAAAGAAAATGATAAACTGAGAGATTTGGATAATTACATGCATCTCTTCGCATCCGTATCGTAGTTACATACATCTCTTCGCATCCGAATCGTACTTAACAAATTTCAGTATGTAAAGACACACATGACTGAACCAAGAATTTAACCTAAACACCTTCAATAAGATTAGATACACTCAAAGCCTCGATCATAAAACAAATTCAAATCATAGCTACTCAATAAAACTATAGTAATTATCAATCAGATTTGTATGTTCTGAAATTGTAAAAACGACATAGCGATGATGTAGGAAACAAGATAATCTTTATGAAAAACTATAATCAATATATAAGAAGAAGAAATGAAACCTATTAAATAAAAAAGTTAGACATATAAAAAGAGATCAAGATTCGACGTACAAGGAGGTAGATGTAGAATACATGAAAACCTACTAAATAATAAAATTTAGGCTCTCTATGTTTCGTCGTTGTTATCATAATTATTATCCAAAACAACAATATAATGATTATTCACAAATCGTCCTACTTTCGATAAAACACAGACCAAATAACAATTTAAAATCAAATCTCACAGCAAGAACAATAAAAAAACAACAAAGATAATGATAAACTGTGAGATTTGGATAATCACATGCATCTCTTTGCATGCAAATCGTAGTTACATACATCTCTTCGCATCTGAATCGTACTTAACAAATTTTAGTATTTAAAAATACATATGACTAAACTCAGAATTTAACTTAAACAACACCATAAGATCAGGTACACTCAAAGCCTGGATCATAAACCAAATTCAAATAAGAGTTACTCAATAAAGCTATTGTAATAAACAATCAGATTCTTATGTTCTGAAATTGTAAAAACAACATATCGAAGATGAAGGGAACAAGATAATCTCTATAAAAGACCATCATCAATATATAAGAAGAAGAAATGAAGCCTATTAAATAAAGAAAAGTTAGACATATAAAACGAGATCAAGATTCTATGTACTAGGAGGAAGATGTAGAAGAAATGAAAACCTACTGAATAATAAAAGTTAGGCTCTCTGTGTTTCGTCATTGTAATCATAATTATTTTCGAAAACAACAATATGATGACTATTCACAAAGCGTCATACTTTCGAGAAAACACTGACAAAATCACAATTTGAAATAAAATCTCACATCAACGATAACAAAAAAACAACAACAAAACAAATGATAAACTGAGAGATTTAGATAATTACATACATCTCTTCACATCCGAGTCGTAATTACATACATCTCTTTGCATCTGAATCGTAGTTACACACATCTCTTCGCATCCGAATCGTACCTAACATTTTTCTATATTTTAAGATGCACATGACTAAACCCAGAATTTAACCTAAACAACGCTATACGATCAGATATATTCAAAGCCTCGATCATAAAACCAAATTGAAATAAAAGTTACCCAATAAAGCTATAGTAATAAACAATCAGATTCTTATGTTTGGAAATTATAAAAATGACATAACGATGATGTGGAAAATAAGATAATCTCTATAAAAGACCATCATCAATATATAAGAAGAAGAAATGAAACATATTAAATAAAGAAAAGTTAGACATATAGAAGAAGATCAAGATTCGATGTACGAGGAGGAAGATGTAGAATACATGAAAACCTACTAAATAATAAAAGTTAGGCTCTCTGTGTTTCGTCGTTGTTATCATAATTATTCTCAAAATCATCATAAAACACAGACAAAATCACAATTTAAAATCAAATCTCAACAAGAAAAATGTTAAACTGAGAGATTTGGATAATTATATATATATCTGCGCATCCGAATCGTAGTCACATACATCTCTTCGCATCTGCATCATACTTAATAAATTTCAGTATTTAAAGGTACACGTGAGTAAACCCAGAATTTAACCTAAACAACGCCATAAGTTCAGATACACTCAAAGCCTCGATCATAAACCAAATTCAAATAATAGTTACTCAATAAAGCTATAGTATAAACAATCAGATTCTTATGTTCTTAAATTGTAAAAACGACATAGCGATGATGTAGGGAACAATTTAATCTCTATAAAAGACCATCATCAATATATAAGAAGAAGAAATGAAAACTCTTAAATAAAACGAGATCAAGATTCGACGTATCCGGAGGAAGATGTTAAAGACATGAAAACCTACTGAATAATAAAAGTTAGGCTCTTTGTGTTTCGTCGTTGTTATCATAATTATTCTCAAAGATAATAATAAGATGACTATTCACAAAGCGTCCTACTTTCAAGAAACACAGACAAAATCACAAATTAAAATTAAATCTCATAACAACAACAAGAAAAAAACAACAACAAAGAAAATGATAAACTGAGAAATTTGGATAATTACATACATCTCTTCGCATCCGAATCGTAGTTACATACATCTCTTCGCATCCGTATCGTACTTAACAAATTTCAGTATTTAAAGACACACATGACTAAACCCAGAATTTAATCTAAACACCCGCCATTAGATCAGATACACTCAAAGCCTTGATCATAAACCAAATTAAAATAAGAGTTACTCAATAAAGCCATAGTAATAAACAATCAGATTCATATGTTCTAAAATTGTTGAAACGACATAGCGATGACGTAGGAAACAAGATAATCTCTATAAAAGACCATCATTAATATATAAGAAGAAGAAATGGAACCTATTAAATAAAAAAAATAGACATATAACACAAGATCAGGATTCGACATACCAGGAGGAAGATGTAGAAGACATGAAAACCTACTGAATAATAAAAGTTAGGCTCTTTGTGTTTCGTCGTTGTTATCATAATTATTCTCGAAGACAACAATATGATGAATATTCATAAAGCGTCCTACTTTCGAGAAAACACGGACAAAATCACAATTTAAAATGAAATCTCACTGCATTAACAACAAAAAACAACAACAAAGAAAATGATAAAATGAAAGATTTGGATAATTACATAGATCTCTTCGCATCCGAATCATACTTAACAAATTTCAGTATTTAAAGATACATATGACTAAACCCATAATTTAACCTAAACAACGCCATAAGATCAGATACACTCAAAACCTCGATCATAAACCAAATTCGAATAAGAGGTACTCAATAATGCTATAGTAATAAACAATTAGATTCTTTTGTTTTGAAATTGTAAAAAAAGACATAGCGATGATGTAGGAAACAAGATAATCTCTATAAAAGACCATCACCAATAGATAAAAAGAAGAAATTAAACCTATTAAATAAAGAAAATTTAGACATATAAAACGAGATCAAGATTCGACGTACCAAGAGGAAGAAGTAGAAGACATGAAAACCTATTGAATAATAAAAGTTAGGCTCTTTGTGTTTCGTCATTGTTATCATAATTATTCTCGAAGACAACAATATGATGACTATTCACAAAGCGTCCTACTTTCGAGAAAACACAGACAAAATCACAATTTAAAATCAAATCTCACAGCAACAACAACAAAAAAACAACAAGAAGAAAATGATAAACTGAGAGATTTGGATAATTGCATACATCTCTTCGCATCTGAATCATTGGTACATACATCTCTTCGCATCCGAATCGTACTTAACAAATTTCAGTATTTAAAGACACATATGACTGAACCAAGAATTTAACCTAAACACGTGCAATAAGATTAGATACACTCAAAGCCTCAATCATAAAAAAAATTCAAATAATAGTTACTCAATAAAGCTATAGTAATAAACAATCAGATTTATATGTTCTGAAATTGTAAAAACGACATAGCGATGATGTAAGGAATAAGATAATCTCTATAAAAGACAATCATCAATATATAAGAAGAATAAATGAAAACTATTAAATAAAAAAAGTTAGACATATAAAAGGAGATCAAGATTCGACGTGCTAGGAGGTAGATGTAGAATACATGAAAACCTACTGAATAATAAAAGTTAGGCTCTCTGTGTTTTGTCGTTGTTATCATAATTATTCTCAAAAACTCAATATGATGACTATTCACAAATCTTCCTACTTTCGATAAAACACAGACCAAATAACAATTTAAAATCAAATCTCACATCAAAAACAACAAAAAAAACAACAAAGAAAATGATAAACTGAGAAATTTGGATAATTACATACATCTCTTCGCATCCGAATCGTAGTCACATGATGAGTCTTTGGACGAAGACATATGATAGGTTGGCAATACCACTGGCTTATGTGAGAAAGAAGGCGAGGTCATCAGGAAGAAGGGCCGGGAATTTTGATAAGAATCGCATCAGCAAAAGTCGCTAAGTGTCACATAAGGGACTTGTGGAAAAAATACTTCCAGCTGAAAGAGAGTATTTAATTAGTATCTAAGTAATGTTCAGCCTTATCTTTATTTATGCTTTGTCGTATTTGGAGTAAGTTGTATTTAAGGATTCCCAAACATTATGGTTTTGATTATGATGAATGTGGCATAAGGGACTTGTGGAAAAAAAACACTTCTAGCTGAAAGAGAGTATTCAATTAGTATCTAAGTAATGTTCAGCCTTATCTTTAATTATGCTATCTTGTATTAGGAGTAAATTGTATTTAAGGACTCCCAAACTTTATGGTTTTGATTATGATGAATGAATATTGAATCTTTCCCTTATCCTTTCATTTCCTCTCTTTACTCTTTTTATTATATCTTCTTCTTCTTCTAGAGACCCAAATCGACAAGCTCTGTCAAGTAGCTGTGAATCTTGAAACCTAGACAACTTATTTGGAGGACAATGGCGATTTGAAGCTGGATTTTGCATCGATGAATAGTGACATGGCTTGGCTAAAAGAAGCTATGACCCACATGATGAAATCGAGCCAGCAGAGAGAAGCGAGCCATCAAGCACCTCCGGCGAGCCTTGTTCAACCACCGCTGAGTCTGAGTGTGACTCCTCTGAGGACCACTATGACACAGAGTCCTCTCAGGCATGATGGTATACTTCCACTCCCGCTGTTAGATTTTTCGATATATCAGATTTTTCTGTATACTTCCACTCCCGCCTTCAAGGAGAATTCGCCTAGTTTTAAGCTTGATTCACTGAATAGACATATAGATCTGCCTTTAAATGAAGGAGAGAACCTCGGTGATTGGATTTTCGGTGCTGAGAAGTGTTTTTTTTGGTGAACAAAATGCTAGATTGAGAGAGTTTGAAGAAGGCTAGTACTTGTATGACTGGACCATCTTTGACATGTTTGCGGTGGACTCAAGATAGGGAATGGTTCCATTATTGGTTCCATCTTCTACAAAGGAGGTTCTATTCTAAGGCAGGTCCTGCAACTCAAGCAGAATGTATATGTCGAAGAGTACCGTCAAGAGTTTGAGGAACTAACAGTGGACACACCTCATCTCTCTGATGAGACACTGGAAGAAGCCTTCTTTTGGGTTTGAAGCAACTGATTCAAAATCAAGTAATGCTCTACAAACCAAGAGGGGTCTATGAAATAGTTGAAAGAGCTTTGATGATTGAAGAGCATGAGGACAAAAATAGTCGAGCTAGGGGAAAAATTCTGCGAGCCAACACTGCTTCATTTTTGGGAAATCAAAGGATATCAGGCAGTAGCAGTCCCTCTAAGCCTACAGAGTTTACTCTAGCTCGAAAGTCATTCGATGCTGACAGGAATGATAGAAGGAACAAATCTCTTGTTTTCGATGTCGTGATAAGTTCTTTCCTGGCCATAGGTGCAAATCTCAGGAGTTCAAATATATGGCAGTAGAAGAAGGGAATGAGGCGTCAGAAACAGGAAAGAACTTACAGTTTATGAAAGAAGATAACCAAGTGGAAGATGAGGCTCAAGAACTAGTACAACTATCCTTACACTCAATGGTTGGGTTGACTAAAGATAGAATAATCCGAATGATAGGAGAAGTAGTGAGACGAGAAGTTATTGTGTTGATTGAATCGAGGTTGACAAGAATGCAAGAGTTTTGGAGTGGTATCAAAGAGATAGTGGTACAAGAATGCAGGATACTAGTTACTACAACAAGGGGTTTTGGAGTGGCTATAGGTAACAGCCAGATTATCTTGAGCATGAGAAAATTCTCTTGATTGCTGTTATCCCACCCATTCACGACATTATAGTAGAAAAAATCATGTTGTTTAATTTGGGAATTACTGATAGTGTGTTGAGGGTAATTCTTGTTAGTAACACTAGGAGAAACACGCATCAACTGGGGACGTCACACTCTCAGTTTCAAAATAAATAATTAATGGGTAACACTAGTTGGAGATCCTACTTTGCTAAGGACTTAGATTTCCCTTAATTCTATGGAACATGTGGTGCACAATGGAGATGTGGTATGTTTGCTTGAGTTAACTTCTCTGTATGATGGGAAACTTAAACATGTGACATGCCTATAGATGGAAGGGTACTCGGAAGCATTCACCATGCCAAAGAAGCTACCTTTTTTGCGCAGTTGTGAACATTTTATCACACTTTAAGCAGGGCTTTCTCCAATCATTATCAGGCCATATAGATAATCGTTTCAACAAAACAATGAGATTTAAAAGTTCATGCAGGAAATGCTGGAAGCTAGGTTAATCAAGCCTAGTGTGCTTATTCTAGTCCAGTCTTATTGATCAAAAAGAAAGATGGGTGATGGCAATTTTGTGTTGATTACAGGGAACTCACCAAAGTCATTATCCTAGATGGATACTCAATACCCATCATTGAGGAGTTTCTAGAAGAGTTACAAGGAGAAACCAAGTTCTCCAAGCTTGACTTAAAGTCAGGGTACCACCATATTAGAGTAAGAGAGGCTGACACTGAGAAGACAGTTTTCCGCACCCATGAAGGATATTACGAGTTTTTAGTGACGCCATTTGGGCTCACCAATCAGTTTTGAATGATCTTTTCCTGCCATATTTGAGGAAATTTGTATTAGTATTCTTCAATGATATCCTCATTTACAATAGCAAATTGAAGGAGCACTTGCATCAATTGGAGATGGTGCAACAGATTCTTGTTCAACATGAGTTCTATGCGAACTTGAAGAAATGCTCTTTTGGTCAGTCTGAGGTAGCCTACTTAGGACACATCATCTCTGGCAATGGTATGGCAGTAGAACCTGAGAAATTGGAAGCGATGTGTACTTGGCTTATACTTAAGTTAGTTACAAAACTAAAAATATTTCTGAGTTTGACAGGTTACTATAGGAGATTCGTGAAGAACTATGGCTCTCTTGCCTGCCCACTTACCAAACTTCTGAAGAAGAATGGTTTCAAATGGTCGGAACAGGCAAATAAAGCTTTCATCACCTTCAAGAGAGTTGTTACCCACTTACCAGTCCTCATCCTGCCTAATTTTTCGATCGAGACAGACGAATCGGGAAAAGGAATATGTGCAGTATTGGCTCAGGGAAATCGTCCCATAGCGTATATGAGCCAAGGTTTTCCAGTGTGAAGAAATCTTAAATCAGCTTAAGAGAGGGAACCGTTGGCTATTGTAGTAGCACTATCTAGATGGCACCACTACCTCATTGAAAATAAGTTCATCATTTGGACTAATAAGAAAGGCCTAAAGCATTTGTTGAAGCAGAGGTTTAAGACAACATAACAACATCATTAGGAAACTAAATCGGTGGGTTTGAATTATACTATTGAGTATAAACTGGGTACAGAGGACAATGTTGTATATGCTCTCTCTAGGAATTTCCCTTCAGAACAGTTATTGTCCCTTGTATACTCGGCCCATTATCCATTGATGAAACAGAGCTAGTAATTCAGACTAAAGCTGATCTAGAACTGCAGAATATTATCTCTTCAGTCAAGGCTAGAACCGACAACAAACATGGGTTTCAGGAAAAGGATGATTTGTTATTTCAGGAGAGAAGATTGGTTATTCCAAAAAGGTCACCTCTTACTCACAACTTTTACATTAGTTTCATAATAGTACCGTTGGAGGCCAAGAAGGGTACCTTGTAAGAGGTTGGCTAGAGAAGTGTTTTTCTTTGCAATGAGGAAGGATGTGATTAGGTACATTACAGAATGTCAAACTGGTCAACATAATAAATACTCAATTCTTTCTCCAACAGATTTACTAGCTCCTTTGCCCATTCCACAAAAAATCTGATCAGACATCAGCCTTGATTCATCGAGTGATAACCAAAATTGAAGGGATTTGATGCTATCTTAGTGGTCATGGATTGTTTGAGTAAATACATCCATTTCCTCTTATTGAAGCATTCATATACATCAAAAATGTGGCTGAATTATTCTTGGCAGATGTCGTAAGCTTACATGGTTTTTCCGAAACCATGGTCTCAAATTGGGACGTAGTATTTCTTAGTAGTTTCTGGACTGAGCTGTTCAATTCGCAGGGCACCAAACTGCTTCGACGTACCGCTTACCACCCACTGACCGACGGCCAAACCAAGGCCGTTAACCGCTGTTTAGAGACTTATTTGCACTAGTTGGTATGTACTAAACATACCTCTTGGGCTCAATGGCTGCCATGGGAAGAATTTCGGTATAACACCTCCTATCATAGTGCCATCAAGACTTCTCCTTTCCGAGCTTTTTATGGTAGTGATTCTCCAAAACTGTTGCGTCATATAGATATTTCGGTTGCTAATGCTAATGTGGCTGAGTTGCTAGTAAACAAGAAGGGTTAATCGAGGAGCTGAGAGCGAACTTAAACAAATCTCAGCAGCGCATGAAATTAGCACTGATAAGCATAGAAGGGAAATGGTGTTCAGCCCCAGTGACATGGTTTTTCTCAAGATTCGTCCGTACCGGCAAGTCTTGGTAGCTAAAAGGCATTTTGAGAATGTTTCTCCTTGATACTTTGGACCAATTGAAGTATTGGCTTGAATTAGACAGTCAGCATACCCTTTGCAACTCCCAGCCTATGGTGCATCCACCTGGTATTGCACGTCTCATTACTAAAAAAAAAGTACCTTCATCATACAAGGTACAAGACCTCCTTCTGGTTCAGTCTGCAAATATGGAGTGTCAAGTGGAACCAGAAGCAATTACGGCTATTGGTTGTGCTGCTGACTGAGGGAACACTGAAGTCTTAGTATAACGGAAGCACTTATCGACATTTGAAGCTATATGGGAACCCAATTCAATACTCAAGAAACAGTTTCCTTGATTCCACCTTGAGGACAAAGTGGCTTCCATTGAAGGAGGTATTGATAGGTTGGAAATACCACTGGCTTATGTGAGAAAAAGGCGAGGTCCTCAGGAAAAATGACTAGGAAGTTTGATAAGAATCACATCAACAAAAGTGGCTAAGTGTGTTAAGGGACTTGCGGAAAAAGCATATTTCTAGCTGAAAAGAGAATATTCGATTAGTATCTAAATAATGTTCAGCCTTATCTTTGATTATGCTTTGTCGTATTAGGAGTAAGATGTATTTAAGACTCCCAAACTTTAGGGTTTTGATTATGACGAATGAAAATATTGAATCTGCCTCTTATCCTTTCATTTCCTCTCCCTACTCTTCTTATTCTTCTTATCATTATCTCATTTCCAAGCTCAGAGTAACATTTGGTATCATATAAATTGAGAGATTTGGATCATTACCTATATTTCTTCGCATCCGAATCGTAATCACATGAAGATTTTCTGGAAAAAACATCTAGTCGCATTTCTCATCGACATCTTCCAACTTCTAACATTTCGGTGAGGCTTCTTAAATTTCTTATCGATAGACGATCTGCAGATCCATATTTATGGTTGGTGGAGGATGATGATAAACTCTAATTCTTTGTTTCTTCTACAAAAGGTCCGAAATCATTTCTTGGCTTTAAATGCAACGCATATCATTTCATTTTTGTTAATTGTGTAACTTGGTTGACTATGCTACCAACCCTTATAAGATAAATTATTAAGGGGATGTATTGGATTAATCATTAATTGATTTTGTAAATTTTGAATTTGAAGAGATTTCAGTGATTCTTTTAGGAGATTATAGTGAATATTAAGGGGTGTATTGGATATATATTTTAGTTAATTTGGTAGATTTTAAATTTGAAGAGATTTATGATTTTTGGGAGATTGTAGTGGACTTTAAAGGGGGTGTATTGGATTAGATATTTTTGTTGATTTGTTATATTTAAAATTTGAAGAGATTTCAGTGATTTTCAGGAGATTCTAGTAAACTTTATACGTTTTTTATAAACTACTGATTTTTGTGATATTTGTTATTGTTGAATTTCATAACAGGATCTCAATATATTATGATCATGCTATGAAGTTTAACAATAAAAAATCTCACAAAATTAATGATAATTTATAAAAGAAATACTTAGTTCAATAGAATCTCTCAAAATTTACTGAAATCTCTTCAAATTTTAAATCTCTCAAATCAACAAAAATATCTAATCCAATAGACGTCCTTTAAAGTTCACTAGAATCTCCTAAGAAATCACACATCTCTTCAAATTTAAAATCTACCAAATTAACTAAAATATCTATCCAATACACCCCTCAAAGTTCATTAGAATCTCTTAAAATCTTTTCAAAATTTAAAATTTACCATACCAATTAAAATATATAATTTAATACATCCCCTTAATAATTTATCTTATAAGGTTGGTAGCGTAGTCAACCAAGTTACACAATTAACAAAAAAAAACTGAGTATGTGTTGCATTTAAAGCCAAGAAAATATAGGAAGAAGAAACAAAGAATTAGGTTTATCATCATCCCCACCAACCATAAATGTGAACTACACATCGTCTATCGATAATAATCTCAGGACCCTCACCAAAACATCAGAAGTTAAAAGAGGTCGATGAGAAATGCGAAGAGATGTCTTTGTCCAAAGACTCTTCATGTGATTACAATTCGGATGCGAAGAGATGTAGGTGATGATGCAAATCTCCCAGTTTATCATTTTCTTTATTGCTGTTTTTTGTTGTTGTTGCTGCGAGACTTGATTTAAAGTGTGATTTTGTCTTTGTTTCTCGAAAGTAGGACGCTTTGTGGGAAAGTGTTTGTTGTCTTCTAGAAAAATTATGATAACAACAACGAAACACAAAGAGCCTACCTTTTCTTTATTAAATAGGTTTTCCTTTTTTCTACATCTTCTTCCTCCTAGTATGTCGAATCTTGACCTCGTTTTATATGCCTAACTTTTCTTTATTCAATAGGTTTCATTTCTTCTTCTTATATGTCGATGATGATCTTCTATCGAGATTCTCTGATTTTCTACATCATCTCTATGTCATTTTTACAATTTTGGAACATAGGAATCTGATTATTTATTGCTATGGCTTTATTTGAGTAACTCTGATTTGAATTTGGTTTATGATCAAGGCTTTGATTGTATCTGATTCGCACTCGGTATTGTGATCTGATATTATGGCGCTGTTTAGGTTAAATTCTGGGTTTAGTCATGTTTATCTTTAAATACTAAAATTTGTTAAGTTAGATATTGATACTATCTTTAACTAAATCTTTTTTTTTCCGTTATTGCATGGATGAACATTCATTTGATATTCAATATGAATTGACTGTTCAATGCAACCTATTATTAAAAAAAAAGAAACTCTACTTCAGATTCGATCAAAACTGTCCCTAGAATTCGTAGGAAGAAAGTTCGAGTAGAATTTTCAAATCTAATTCCCAGGCATTATTTTCCATCTGGGAACTAGATTTAAAGATTTCACTCACACTTTATTCCAGTTCCCAAATGGTACACAATGCCTTTATAGTATCTAAGATGAAGTAATTGATTTCACCATAGAAAGTCACAAATCTTTCATTTCTGAGGCAATATCAACTTTTAAAGTACAACTACATGTTATAGGTCTGGGTACTTTAAAAATTGATTTATTGCCTCCTGATGAAAAGTTTTCTGACTTCCTCTGGTGAAATCAACTTTATCTTAGATATTAAAGATATTGGTTTCCATTTAGGAATTGGATTATGAAGATTCCACTCTCATATATATTCCTGTGAATTATAGGAAGAGTTTTGATCAAATCTGAAGTAGAGCTTTTTTGAACATGTCTATGGAACAATCAGCAACAGACAAACTCTGTTGAGGTATCAAATGAATTTTCCATTATTATCTTTACAATTTTATGTAACCTTTATTAGTTTCACTTAGTCTGCCTCTATCTTCCTTAAGATTCATCATCTATGTTGGTACCGGGTTGCGCACCTTGCCCAAGACCCGACCCAAATCAAGAATTAATCTCCTTAAAGCCCATTAGGCTTGGCCCACCTGAATTGGCACCAACCTAAAATGGTAAAAGAGGAAAGTTATGAGGAAATAGAATCATGATCAAAAAGGAAACAGATAAGGAAAACCAGATTAGGGAAGGAAAGAGAAAGCTCTAACCTTCTCAAATCACTATAAATAAACACCTACCCTCTCTTCACAACCCATCCAAAAATCTTTGTAGAAGACTCAAGAGCTAAAGAAGAACCCTAATCTCTGTCTTTTGTAGTTCTCTCTTTTAACTAGATTATCACCTCGAGGATCTAGTTCTTTCTTTTAGTAACCTTTGATCTTAAGCCTAATCAATACAAGAAGTGTAGCATCCGCAATCCTAAATAGTGTCGCCGGGTGGAACTTGGTTCAATGATAAGTGGGAAATCACGAACTAAGTTAGGAAAGTATTGGATCTATTGGGAATTTAATACTTAGAACGAGAAAGATGAAGAAATATAGGAAAATATAAGGATTTTGAGCTAACTCCGAGATTCTAGCTGGAATGAGCTGAACGGCCAAGCTCAGCTAGTTGGACCAGCTGCCGGGTAGCTCGACCTAGCTGGGAAGATTGATTGCTAGTTGAACCAGCTGGATTGACTAAGGCACTAGATAGGCAGTTGAGTGCCTAGCTAGGTAGCTCAGTTGGTCTGACGGTTATTGGTGATAGTTACCAAGATTAGCCGAACCAACATGAGTGGGAGCATGCTTGGTAACTACCGGATAATTCCTAATACTTCAATGAATCTACCGGGGCGATTACAAAAACGGTTCCTACCAGTTTTCACCAAGAATCCTATATAAAGAGCATCCTAAACACGATTTTGGACACAGAAAAAAAAACACAAGGAAAAATCCAAAAATAATCTTAAGGAAATTCTAAAGGACTAACGACTAAGGAATTGCTAAGATTTGGTACCGAGCGTGAGGATCAGCGATAGAAAGAAGAAACGTGGCAAACATCCAAACAGATCTATGTGATCACGGTAAGTACGAGACCTTTTTTGCTCAGGCTTGTAAGTTACCTGGTAATCTAAAATGACAAGGTTTTTGGGATTAAAATATTTAAACGGATTAAAACATTCATATTCTGCATGTGCATTCATCCGATTCCACTAAGTGAATACGGATTACTTATGCCTTTGTGGCTTTCAAGAAAAGAAGGTGATCGTGGGAAGGATCTGGCTTAGGCAGCCCGAGATGGGATATTTCAAGTTGGTATCAGAGCATGTTTGTTCATAGGACTACTAATATAAGGTTTGGATCACCACTCACAGGTATATGAGATCCCGTGGTAATGTTGCCTTACTCATTGATGGTTATTATATGATTTTTATGACTAACTTGCATGTTTCTGCAGATGGGTACGAGCAACAAATCGGGAAAGAGTAAGAAGGATAAGGACATTGCGGAGGAGATGCGAGTCACGATAATACAAGTGGAAGTAGTGGAAAAATACTCAGCCGGACCTGTGGCTGGGCAGGGTAAAAACCCACAGTTCTCCAAACTCCAGATGGGCAACAAGATGACCGTAATACGGTTTTTCAAGATGATATGACCGAAACTTCAAACACGGGCAGTCAATCTATGCCAGGAGAAAATGTGAATGGTGCAACAGTTGAAAATTTGAGCCTGCTTCCTTCTGCCCATGAATAGTGAGATACCATGAGGGCAATGATGGCTCAACTGGCCGTGTTGATCCAAGCACTTGTACCCACTTATGTAGTAAAACTGGAAGAGAAACAAGCTGGTGCAAATACGGAGGTGATCGAGATAATCCCGACAACTAATTCCTCGAGAAAAGAGGGGAGATTATTTGAGTTTTTTGGAATCTGTCTCCAAGTTAGGAACAAGTAAGCAGGTAATCAGAGATTATCTGAGTTTTCAGAGCATGTTTTTTTGAAACCTTTCTCGAATTAGTACAAGTACACAAAAAGGTGTGTGAATACGATAAGGAATTCAATTGGCTTAAGTGCTATGTGAGAAGAGAGCTCGAGGAGGAGCAAGCACAAGCACACCGATTCATTTGTGGATTAGTGGAACAAGCCGCAATGATCGAATTTGGGATCAAGGAAGATTAATAAGTAAACTAGGAAAGGATTCAGCCCGCAATAATCAGACGGTCAAAACCGTGGATAGAAAGAGGAAGATAAGATAGATGACCTCAAGTCAAATGCTAAAAGAGGCATAATGGTGAATGCTAAAAGAGGCATAATGGTGAATGCTAAAAGAGGCATAATGATGAATGCTAAAAGAGGCATAATGGTGAATGCTAAAAGGTTTTGAGTGCCTGCACTTGTTGCCGTAGTAATGATCATGGAATCTAAAACTGTCCTCGGATTGATCATGGTAGACAGAAAGTGACTGGCGAAGAACCTAGGCTTTGCTACTACTGTGGGAAAACGGGTCACTCTAAGCGGGAGTGAACAAAGCTTGAAGCGTAAAGACAAGCGAAACAAAAGTCACACCACGGAGGAAATGCCTTACTGCTACTACGTATGCGGAAAGTCGGGGCACCACGTGTGTACGAATTGTTGGAAGAGGATAGCGTTGTTGGCAACTTCAAGGCAATCACTATAACGTTGTTTAGCCTGTTCTTGTAAATACGTGCATTGCATAAGCATGATGCACAAATGGTTTGGGTACTAGGCATTCTATAAGAATGTGTAGGGACCTTGGAAATTGGTGGTCTTTCAACACACACCTTGTTTGATTCAGGGGTTACATATAGTTTTGTGAGCTTTAAAGTGACAGGAAAGGAAAAATGCCTTAAGGAATATAACCCAGAAAGTGGAATTAAAGGCGGCCAATGGGCAAAAGATGTTCATTAAAAGATGGTTACATGACGTCTTTGTAGATATCGAAGGTGTCAACATGTCGACTGATCTAATCGTTGTTCAACTTAAGAAGTATGATGCGATCTTGGGTATGGACTGGTTTGGGAAATACAAGGCCCATCTTGATTGCCACCAAGGCCGAGTAAAGTTTGAAAGGAAAAATGGGAAAATGGAATTCCAAGGAATATGATCCACTTCAGAAAGTTTAGTAATCTTGACAATATGGACATAATGGATGCTGGAGAAAGGATGTGAAGCGTCTTTAGCCACGATCAAAACAACAGAAGTTGGGATAGATGTGGAGTTGAAAGACATTCTAATCAGAAATGATTTTGCAGATGTGTTTGAGGCCGTAAGTGGTTTACCACCGGATCGGTCCGGCATGTTCACTATTAAACTCAAACTAGGAACGACTCCTTTCTATAAAGCTCCTTACCTGGAAAAATCCTATCATAAGGCCGAGTAGTTCCCCGCGGGGTGCACCAGTTTTGTTCGTAAAGAATAAAGATAGAAGTTTCCGGTTATGTATCAATTATCAGATTAAATCGGGTAACAGTGAAAAACAAATACCCATTACCCCGGATTGATGAGTTATTCGATCAACTTGGAGGTGCAACGTGGTTCTCAAAGATAGACTTGGCCTCAGGTTACCATCAAATTCTAATAGAACCTTAATATATTCAGAAAATGGCTTTCTGAACAAGGTACGACCACTAAGTGTTTATGGTAATGCTTTTCGGATTAACTAATGCACCGACAATAAAGATTATGAATAGTGTCTTCCGAGAATTCCTTGATGATTTTTGTCATCATCTTTATTGATAAATACTTGTATACTCGAAGGATTGGGAAACACATCAAAGTCATCTAAGGTTGGTGTTGGAACAGGTTCGGGAACATCAATTGTTTGCCAAACTAAGAAAGTGTAGTTTTTGGCAAAGGAGTATTTGGTTTCTCGAAAACATTTTCTCGGTGGAAGGAGTGTTTGTAGACCTGGAGAATATCAAGTCAATCAAGGAATGGTCACGACCAAGGAATGCCACCGTGATATAAGTTTCCTTGATTTGGCCAGGTATAGAAAATATGTGAAGGGATTTGCGAGTATGGCACAACCATTAACTCGCTTAACCGAGAAGAATACCAAGTTCAAATGGTTGGAAGATTGTGGGACAAGTTTCTCAGAGTTTAAGGCAATGCTTACAAGCACACCGATTCTGGCATTACAGGAATGGTGGTCTTGGAACAGGTTTTGGAACATCAGCAGTTCGCCAAACTAACCAAGTGTAGTTTTTGGCAAAGGAGTATTGGGTAGAAGGAGTGTCCGTAGACCCGAAGAAGAACAAGTAAATCAACAAATGGTCATGGCCAAAGAATACAACCGAGATAAGAAGTTTACTTGGTTTGGTCGGGTATTATAGGAAATGTGTGAAGGGATTTGCGAGTATGTCACAACCACTTACTCTATTAATCGGGAAGGATACTGAGTTTTAATGGTCGGAAGATTTTGAGACAAGTTTCTCTGGGTTGAAGGCAATGCTTACAAGCGCATTAGTTTTGGCATTACCGGAAGCAGATGAACCTTATGTGGTTTATACAGAGGCTTCCATCACGGGCTCATGATGCATCTTGATGTAAAAGGGATGTGTAATAACAATTATCAAAAGAGCATCGATATGTCTCCTTATGAAGCACTATATGGCGGGCCATATTGAATACCTGTTTGTTGGACATAATATGAAACAATAGACAAGATCAAGTTTCTAAAGGTGAAGTTAATAGAAGGTCAGAACTGGCAGAAAGGTTATAGTGACAAGCGCCAAAAAGGAATTAGAGTTTCAAGTGGGAGATTTGGTGTACATTAAAGCGGTGACATACAAGGGAAAATGGCTAAACTAAGAGGAAAAAGTTAAGTCCCATGGTACATTAACCCTTACCTGGTCGTGTATATGTTGCAATTGCCAACGGGACTTGAAGCGTTTCTCAAGGTGTTTCATATATCCCAATTAAAGAAATGCCTAAGTGATCATGATCAAGTTATAAAAAAAATTTCCTTTGGACCTCAAGACGAACTTAACGGTGGAAGCCAAACCAATTCAAATCATTGATCAAATGGTTAAGGGTACCTGAAGGAAGAAGATACAAATGTTCAATACTTTGGGATTGTAATGGTAATGTGGAGGCTACTTGGAAAACAGAAAAATATGATGAAGGCTGATTATCTTAAGTTGTTTAAAGAGATGGGAAAAAATCAACTGGACACGAATTCGAGGACGAACCCTATTCAAGTGGAGAAAACTTGTAGCATCTGCAATCCTAAATTGCGCCACTATGTTGAACTTGGTCAAGTGATAAGTGGGAAATCAAATACTAAAGTTTGGAAGTATTGGATATAATGGGAACGAGAAATATTAAGAGAGATGGAAAAATATAAGGATTTTGAGATAATTCCGAGAATCAAGCTGGAATGAGCTGAATGGCCGAGCTTAGCTAGCTGGACCAGCTGCCGATTAGCTCGACCTAGCTGGGAAGAGTGTTTGCTAGTTGAACCAGCTGGATCAACCAAGGCATTAGCTAGGTAGCTGGGTGCATAGCTAGGTAGCTGGGTGCATAGCTAGGTAGCTCGGTTGGTCTAACGGTTATTGGTGTCAGTTACCGAGATTAGCAAAACCAACATGAGTGGGAGCGTGCGTGGTAACTACCAGACATTTACCAAGAATACAATGAATCTACTTGGGCAGTAACAAAAATGGTTCTAAGCGGTTTTCACCGAGAATCCGATATAAAGATTATCCTAAACATGATTTTGGACACAGAAAAAAACACAAGGAAAAAACCAGAAAATTTGTAAGGCAATTCTCAAGGAAAAACAACTAAGGAATTGCTAAGAATCGGTGTCGAGCATGAGGATCGGCAGTAGAAAGGAGAAACATGGTGAACATCCAATTTGATCTGCGTGATCAAGGTAAGTATGAAACCATGACTTTGTGCTTGGGCTTATAACTTGCCGGGTAATCTAAAATGACAAGGGTTTCAGGATTAGAAAGTTAAAACAGATTAAAACATTCATATTTTGCATGCGCATTCACCCGAGTCCACTAAGTGAATACACAATACTTATGTCTTTTTGGCTTTCAGGAAAAGAAGGTGATCATGAGAAGGATCTGGCTTAGGTGCAAGACTCAAAGCTAGGAAGATGGGTGGTGAAGTAACCGAGTAGATAGGAATACATGACTTGCAATAGTTTATATATAAACTCATAAGTTATATCGAATTCTTTATTATATAAATAAAATATCCAGTTTATTTGTTTAATCTAATACTGAGAATTAACTTTAAGTACTGAATCACATAATCAACCTCTAATAAATTTTTATTAAAAACTAAACCCTAAAATGAGTTAAGTATCGGAGATAACCTTCTTGGACTTTGTCAATTCAGGATGGGATCTTTCAAGAAGTCTCCAATTTTCCACATATAATTAATTACTAATTAATTACTTTGTTGTTACAGAACTCTAGTTCAACAATTGGCTCCACTTGTGGTTTCTGAAGGGTATTGTGCGAACGTCGTTAAATGATGTTATTATTCCTTCAGGCTAATAATCCAACAATTTATCCATATCAGTCTTGTAATCTTCAGGGAAATGAGTTAGGTAAAAGAAGCAATGCTTTAAAACTATCGGCCAATCTTCATAGCTCATAGACAATACTCGGTAAACCGAATTGATATTGTTGTCCTCTAAGCCAAATGATCCGACGATCTGAGCTCTAATATTTTCATAAAACTCTTTTCCACTCGGGAAATTTATGTTTCTTAGCTAACAAACCTCCCAACACTTTAACGGCTAACGATAGTCCTCCACAATATGTGATAATTTCCTTTCCCATGACTTCCATTTTTTCATCAAGCCTTAATTCTTCAAAACATCACAAGGTAATCCACTTCAAGATTTGAGCCGCAAAAATAGAATTCACAAGATCTCTATTTTATATTTGAAAGTGTACCAGTTTCATATGTCATGAGGAATACGATCCTCTCACACAGATTCCAACTTTCTTCAGGAGTAAGGATTATTGGTCTAAATGTAAAACATGTTGGATCTGCATGTATTCCAACACCTGCATTCCAAGAAGTAAGTAGCATCTTTGAACCTGCAAAATATTTATGTTTCCATGTTTGTGAATAAAAGGCATTTATAATCAATCTGTGAGTCTTATTATATATCTCTTTATAGTTTTCTATATATCTCTTGTCCAGTTAAAAGGGCATTTATGATCAATCTGTGAGGCAATTAAGTTTCCTATATATCTCTTGTAACAACACTTGTCAAGTTAAAAAGAAAAGTGCTTCATATATGTATCATTAGAGCTCACCTCTTTTTTGTGGAAACATTGCTTCTATTTGGTCCCAATCTTCTCCTTTCCATACATCATCGAGGATAACCAAATATCCACCAGTTCCCAACAATTGAAAGAGTTTACTCAAGTCTTTGTTCATTCGTCTTTAAAATTTCCCCATTTTGTGGCTGAAGTTCTTGCAAGATCCTCTGCCAAACACGCTTATGTTTAAAATGTTGTGTAATACAGACCCATACAAACAGTGCCGGCTCAAGTGGGGAGACGAGAGGGGCGATGTAGAAAGACTTGTCTAGCCAGAGTGGTTTTACCAATACTGCCCATGCCAGATATAGAAACCACTTGAATGTTATATTCTTCACTAACTGAGCAAACAATTCTTGATCAACACTCTGCTCCACCCCTACAAGATCGCTTTCAGAACTGTTAGAAAACGTTTGTCCGATCTCTCTCTGCTCCCGTTGACTTTCTTGCAAAGATTGCGAACGGCCACCAGCGATGATCCGTTGTATCCCTAAACTTTGCATTCCACCAATCACTTCAGAGATCCTCTTAGTGATGTCTTCTATATCTGAAGCAAATTTGCGGCGATCCATTAAGGAAAAAGTAAATCTTGTTATTATCCATTTTTCTTTTGCTCCATTAAGAAGAAAGGATTTGATTATATCCTCAGCATCATAAACGATGTCTTTGACATCCTCCAAGAAGTTTCTCACCCTTTCCTTCTCATGTTTCTTGGCATCTGCATCTTTCATCAAAGACTGTAACATTCCCAGCTGATTCTTTACTTTAATAGTACGTTTATATGTTTCGAGTTCTATGTTTTAATGTTAGCAAAGAAGAGTTTTTAATCTTTTAAAGTAGGACCAACTATATTGAGAACAAATATTTACTTTATAAGAGTAGGAGACAATTAGCCCAATACAATCAGTGGCTGGTGTAGAGACTAAGTTTATGTGGGGGGGGGGGGGGGGGGGGGGGGCATAATTAAAATTACTTAAAAATAGGGTTAGAATTATAATTAATAATAACGGAGCATTATTGAAATATTAAGAATTTACATGAAATTTTCAAAATTTACCCGGAGTAACTGCTCCCGTCTTGGCCTACATAGATCCGCCCATGAATACAATGTAAGTTCAAAGACCAAGTAAGTACCATCTAATGCTTTTGTTTCAAGTTTTAAGTTAATTTTGATTCGTTTTAGCCTTTTAAATACTACTATTTGTTTTTTAAAAAGGTGATTAGTTAAAAATAACTTAGTATAGTATATTATATTGATTAAAAAGTCGATGACAGTTAAAACTTATTAAAATATTATATAATATTTAAAAGACTATTATTAGGCCTAATAATATTGTACTAATGAAGTGTATCCACTATCTCCAATGTTCTCTTAGCAAAATTAAAGTTACCGGTTTATTGTTCATTGTAGATATTTATCCAGGGATGATCATTGATAAAATGCTTATTTGAACCACTACTTATATTTTTGTCACTTTTTCTTATGTTTTCCTCACATTTTGTTTATATTTTGCATATTTTTTGTTTTTAGTCTTTTTTCCAAATTTTATAATTAATAACTATAACGTATTCTAGAATTGTAGCCAGGAGTCCAAAGTTGTAGATGAAGACGAGCTGCAACAATTCATCAACTATATATCATAGTTTTCTATGAAAGTCTGATTTAGTCTATCAACACTACACGAAAACAATTTTTTTGCTACTGCAGGTTTAGTCGCAACAAAGTCGCTAATATTAAATACGAGATGTAAATGCGACTGATAAAATGTGTCGAAAATCGTGCGTCGCTAAATCAGGTAGTCACCTTTTCGTAACTAAAAATACTACAATTTTGCGACTGAAATAAAACGTCGTCAATATTGCGACATCAACTTGCTACACTTTGGCAACTTCAAATTTGCGACGAAAATGCAACAACATTTTTGCGAATAGGAAATTTCATAATCGACCACACTCTGTAATAGCAAATTTGTAGTAAATCATTTTCGTCTAATTGGCTACAGCAGAAACATTAGTCGCAAATGTTTTAACTAATATGCGCATCAACAGTAATCAATCGTATAATTATTTAATACATAAGCAACAAAAAGCGACATTCATGGATATTGAAGAAGTTACAGAAAAGCGACTACGGCTAAAAATGTCTATATAAATTAATTACACCAAAACTAATAAAAACCATTACGAAAATTAAATAAAAACCTGGAATAAACCCAAAAAAAAAATTCAAATTGCAATAAATAAATATCTTTAAATTCAAAATGTATAAATTCAAAACAAAATTAAATTAAATATTTAATTGTAATTAAAAATGCAAACTAGGTACTTTTGGGTTGATCGGTCGGTGTTTGTTTCGGAGGGGTTGCCGAGTTCTGGTTCTGAGAACGTGTTTCCACAAACCGTGCATATCCGGGATCTCTCGCATATACGCCACAACCATCTCCAAGGTAGCTATAGTGGCCTGTGATTGTTGAGCTACTTCCTTAGCCTCAACGGCTACTTTGATGGCTTCATCAGCTCTAGCACGGTATTCCTCGTTCTCAGCAGCTTGCTGTTCAATCTTCCGCTGCGCAGCTTCAAATTGTTCTCGTAGTGGAGCCATAGAAGAATAGCTAGTTGATGCACCACTCCCCTGATGCTTTACAAATCGGCTCTCCATGCTACCGAGTCCATATAGTGTGCCTCTAGAGTCAGGAATAGTTGACTACAACAAGCAAAGTTCATTCGGGTAATCAATTTGCGTTACTAAAACACTAAAGATAATTTAATGTCTCTTTTACCTCTAAGAAGATCGCGTCTAGTTCCTCGGTTGTGAATTGAGGACGTGATGAGTTAGGATTGGACAAATCGGCATCATCTTCAAATTGCGCTAACTTATTCTCTATGTTTTTATTATACTTCTCGCAAATTTGTGCTGCTTTTTGATCGATAAAACTCCCATCGGTTTTAGTATGTGTCCTCACAAACACCTTTCCAACCGAGACCGGTCTCCCAAGTTCTTTTGCCTACGAAAACCAAAACATAAGAACATGCAAAAAAACAAAAATAACATTGACATTAACTACGCCATCAAAACCAAAACCATAATATGTGAAAAGCTAGAAGATGTCCAGTACATGCATTTCGAGCTAAGGAATATGTTAATATTTTTCCATTTGCATGAGACGCTAATCAGGGATTGATCATATGCATCAACACAAAACACATGTGACGTTAAAAAAAATATAAAGCAAATTAAAATCAAAAGCACCAGAGCTGTAAACATTTAGCATTCGTAAACATTTTGTGCCTTTGAAAAACAAAATGTCCAAATACAATTTATTAATTCTGGACATCATATAGCATAGGCATTCACATATAAAGTATCTAACCCAATGCTCTATGTAATAAAAATGGGGAATCTGAGGCGAAAGATGGTGATCTTGTAGAGATTAATAATCACTGATTATCATTGAAAATGACTATTAATATGTGATATTTTAATTCACTTATTCATCAATGTTAAAAAAAAGATGTACATAAAACAACTCCTAAAATATTGAATTCTTATTCGATATTATAAGTTCAAATTCTAACCTAAAAGTTGATAACTAAAACACAAAGCATATAACTAACTAATTATATAACAAGGAGTTAACTACTAGTTATTCATTCTATGTTCACTAACTAATAAAATCAAAAGCACAATTATCACAAACCAAGCTTTATAAGTCGAATTAAAACAGGTTCTAAAGTACTAAATATTATCAAAGATTGCCTTAAGTTAAATGAAAACAAAGAAATCAAGTTTAATTACCATTTCATGCTGAATTTTTTCGAAGCTCGTAGGTCCACCAACATGCTTGTGAATACCAAGACCACCCCGGTCAGAGTTCCACGAGTTGGACGCCACACTACTCCTCGACTGTGCTTTTTCGGTTGCCCAATATGATTGCATTTCGAGCCACAATGCCTCACCTATCCACTTTGGTCTCGGTTTTTTCTTAACTTTACATACCATATCCCTCATACGGTTAATACATATGGAATTAAATTTACACCTAACATGTGGAGTGATCAAAGGACTCCAAGTAAATTCTTGCTGCGGTGAAAAGATCAATTAGTTGTTTCAAAGTTCCTATATAAAATATAATATAAAAATTTAAATTTTCTTTCCTTACTGCAAAATCTATAAAAATATCGATCTTGACGTCTAGGAGGAACTTTGGACCAACTGTAATAAGGTCCATCAAATTTGTGCTTCAACAACTTAGACACTTTCCTTGTAATAGTCCCTTTGTCTCGCCCAAACCTACGGAAATGGTAGCATTACATGTCTAACATTGCCTACCAATTAGTTAACTTAAACTATGAATAATAACTATTATACTTACCATGTACTATTACCTTCCTCTTCTAGACTTAAAGTTGTCAAATACACATCTCTTCCCGGAGTTTGCAAAAGTTCATCTAGAGTCATTTGCTCTGCCTCTCCCATAGGTCCAGCCTCCGCCTCCTCATCTGTATCTTCAGCGACTGACTCTTCAGTAGGATGGTCTTGTGGAGGAGCTGGTCCAGTAGGAGTTTCAGCAATAGTTGGTCCTTGCCTCACTTGTTCATTGACCCGCAAAGACTTACTCAAAATGACAGTGAGTGCTTGTTGGGGAGGGATAAATGCAACTGATGGTCTAGAAGTTGAGCCTTGCTGGTTTGTCGAATGAGAAGACCTTGTTCTTCCTCCTCCACCACGTCCTCGGGTGCTTTTAGCACGTGATGCCATACCTATAGAAAAAAACACATACAAACATTCGAAGCAATTGGAAGCTCTACAACATCCTCCAAATCCAAAACCAACCAACCAAATACTAAACAATTTGGAGGATTTTGAAACATATAGCATCAACGTTTACATTTTGAATTTGCTCTCATCCTAAGATAGTCTAATCATCATCATCATAACACAAGTCTTTTATCAAGCAAACTATAATGTGTCCGAAGAAGAAGATAAGCAAAGAAGAAAATAACCGAAGAAGAAGATAAACGAAGAAGCAGATAAGCGAAGAAGGTTCAAAATCAGTTACCTTAGCGGAGAAGAAGGTCATCAATGGATTGATTTCGTGGTTGAAGTAATGGTGAGAAGACAAACTCGATGGTTGCGTTCACGGTGAGAAGACGGAAGGAGAAGATTAGCGAAGTAGAAAGCGATTGAAGTCACGGTGAGAAGACGAACTCGACGGCGAAGACGAAATCGACGGCGACGAAGTCACGGAGAGGAGTAGGATTTGGGAACTCAACGGTGATGAAGGCACGGCGATGAAGGGCGACGGCGGGGCAAAGTGAAAAGTTAAAAGTTGGGAAGAGAAGTCAACCCGATGAATTCACGGCGAAGAAGGGCGATGAAGTCACGATGAGGACTTAGATTGGGGAAGTGATGGCGAAGATTTCGACGGGAAGTGACGGCGAAGATTCCGACGAAGTCACCGGAACTCGACGGCGATGAATTCAAAGGCAAAAGGGTGGTTTTTTTAATTGAAAGAGGGTTATTTTGAATTGAAAGAAAGGAGACAGTATAAAGTCTAAGGGTTTGGTCGAAAATAGCTAAGTATTTTTAGTATGTAGTCGCAAAAGAGTAGCACTTTTTGCTACTAATTTGCTACAACTGTATAACCATTTGGAATTATAAATATAAACATTATAAATTATAATGTTTCAAAAGATCATTTTATATAAATGTAAATAACTTCACATTTATATATCTCGTAAACCCTATAGTTGCAAAAGTGTCACATTTAATTGTAGCAGTCACTAAAGTGTAGCATGTTTTGCAACAATTATGCTACACTCATTTGATAGTTTTAACCAAGTATAGCACCAATTTAAGATGAATTTAGGCCTAAAATTTGCATTTTATAAATTTCAGACATAATTAACAAAGCCAATACATTATGTAAGTAAGACAACACCAAATATTATGTTTATTTTACAGAGTTTTAAGGGTAACCAAATTGTTCTTTAAAGAAAAGTATATAATTATTTAGTCTCCACTATCACCTTCCTCATCTTCAGATGTCGAAACTTGTGTAAAAAATTCGTCGTCTATTTTTTCATCATCGACCTCTATGTCAAGCAAAGTAGTTGAGTTAGAGGAATCTGCTAAGCTCTCGACAACAATATCTTCAATTGTAAACTCCACATTCACATCATTCTCTTCTTGCATTAATACCACCTCTTTTTCTTTTAACTTGCCAATTAAGTTTGCCCTTGGGTTTACTTTCATAACTGTAAGCCATACTTCTCGTCGGTGTCTTACAGACGGATACGATATATAACATACTTGATCCGCCTAAGATGTTGTAGTATACATGGGATGATATTATTTTTACTCCCTCTGTTATGTTAATTTGAATAGCTTAACGAGCAATACACATGAAACTAATTTACTACTTACCAAGGATAAAAGGCTTGTATTTGCTATATTTGCCTGTTGCAAGCACATCAACTACGCCGCCATTGCTCTTCCTTGTGCCCTTTCCAATGGTAGGATCGAACCATTCACATTTAAACAATGTTATTTGTAAGGAAACTAATCCTACATAATCAAGTTGTATGATATCAGTCAAAATTCCATAGAAATCGGCTTCGTCTGATGAATCCGAGTAATTTTCGCCTCGAACACAAACACCATAGTTACTAGTTGACCTTCGTTGTCCGTGCCTAAGTGTGTGAAATAAAAACCCTCTTGTAAAAAAGATGGGCCACGACGTAGCCTTGTAGTTAGGACCCTCAACTAACTCTTCCACCCAAATAGGAAAAGGTTTGTTTTGGTATAACAAACCTGATTTCACCAGCAATCAATATCTAAACAGGTTAGTACTTTGAACATAATATAGCTTAAATATTTTAATCTTTGGCACTTGACTACAAATAATTTTAGCTTACATATTCTTTAATACAATTTAACAACTCCTCTTTCGCTTCCCGAGTGAGTCTAAATATTGGGAAAGGAGCACTTCCATTGCTATCCAGATGTAATTCTTTGCGAGAACAAAATAACTCTATATCCAATCGTGACTTAACATTGTCTTTGGACTTTTCTTTCTGATTCATCAAAGTGAAGATGATGTTGTCAAAAAAATTCTTCTCTATATGCATTACGTCAAGATTATGCCTCAAGTTAAGATCCTTCCAATATGGCAACTCCCACAGAATGCTTTCTTTGTGCCAATTATGCAATCTTCCATATCCGGCCTTTTTAGTATCATGACCATTACCTCCACAAGTTGACGTTTTTGCAGGATTAATTTCTCTGATTTGATCATATATGTCTGCACCTGTTGCATAGCTTGGTGCGTAATCATTTACTGCGTGTTTCCCTTTCAGAAATTTAGTTTTACTCTTCCTTAACGAATGATCAGGAGAAAGAAATCTTCTATGACAATCAAACCATGATGACTTTCTACCATTTGGGAGCCAAAACGCCTTTGTCTAATCCATACATATTGGACATGATAATCTACCATGAGTTGTCCAACCTGAAAGCATACCATACACAGGAAAATCGTTGATCGTCCATAGGAGAACAACCTTCATGATAAAATTTTGGTTTGTTGACACATCATATGCCTCAACTCCATTTAACCATAGTTCCTTTAACTCTTCGATTAGAGGTTTATGGAATACATCTATACTGGAACGTGGATGATTGGGGCCTGAGTTCAAAATTGTAAGGAAAATATACTCTTTCTTCATACACATACCTGGGGGTAAGTTATAGGGTGTCAAAATCATCGGCCATAACGAATGGTTTCTAGACATACCGAATGGATTAAAGCCATATGTGCATAAACCAAGGTATACATTCCTAGGTTCTGCGGCAAATCGTGGATGTTGTTGTTGAAAATTATTCCACTCCGCTCCATCTGATGGGTGACACATTTCACCATCGATACTTTGGTGATCAAAATGCCATCTCATTGAAGGTGAAGTCAGCTCGCTGTGATACATTCTCTTCAATCTATCAGCAATTGGGAGGTACCACATTTTACTAAATGGGATTTTTGTACGCCCTTCGCTTGTCTTAAATCTTGGTTGTTGACAGAACCTACATGTTTCCCATTTTTCATCTTCTCTCCAAAAAATCATGCAGTTGTTTACACAAACATCAATGGTGTAATACGGCAACCCTAAATTCCTCATCAACTTTTTCGTCTCGTAGAAAGAGCTCGTTGCATGATTTCCTTCTGGCAAATATTCTGTGAATAATTCCACCCAAGAATCAAGACCCCTCTCAGACATATTTTGTTCGCACTTGTTGTTCATGAACCTCGAGGCCAAAGAAAGTTGTGTGTGTCCTTCCTTACATCCCTCATACAACGGAGTGTTTACAGCTTCTAGCATGTTGAAAAATTGTTGTGCTTCAGTATTAGGTTGTTCTTCATAGAAAGTAGTTTCTCCATCGTTGTTGAACCCAGTCATAGTGGGAAATGCGTCATGGACCATATCAATACAATTATCAGGAAGAAGTTGGTAATCACTTTGACGAGATGTACTATGACGACCAGTATCATGGCTTGCACCTAAAGAAACGTTTATTTCTTCCCCATGTCTATGCCAGATATAATAGTTCGGCATAAACCCTCGACTCAATAAATGATTCCAAATTTTCCTCGACCTAAGGAATTTGTCATTTTTGCAAATATTACAAGGACAGTAAAACATACTGCCACTACTTTCCACGATAGATTGTTGACTTGCAAATTGCATGAAAACTTCAACCCCTTCTATGAACTCAGAAGATAAGCTATTTGTATGTGAATCGATCCGATTATACATCCACGCTCTAGAATTTTGATAATTGGAAAATCTGGCCATTGTTGTATTTGTTGGTAGCAGGGAAATTTTTTGCAAACTTTCCAAAGTAAGCCAAAGTATACATATATATATATATATATATATATTGTGACAAAAATGCGACTATAATGAGACGAAAATGTTACCACAAATGTCGTCGCACTTTAAATCTCTACCTACTTATTGGTCGTATGAAACACATGCTATATACTATTATAACCACCAGAATTAGCTACCTATTTGCGACACTCTTCGAACTTAGCAACTAATATGCAACTCTCCCAACTATAGGATATGTTAAAATAAAACATCTTAATTGGGTAAATAATTAATAATGCACTAAATTTATTTAGATATCGATTGGAAATAATTTCTTAATACGACAATAAATTAATTTCTAAGTTATATTTATAATTTTGTTATTAAGTAGATTTTATAATTAGTTAATAAAATTTCTTACGAGACAAAATGTTACTTGAACAATTATTATGGTTAACATAAAACCCAAATTTATTATAGTTTTAAATATAGTAACACAAATAAGATGAATTTAAACATACATAATAATATCACACTAGAAATACAACATAGTACAATAACATAGCATATCTATAACTCGTCCTCTGAATCTGGTACAATCGTAGACATAATTTCACAATCATCTAGGTTTTCATTATCACCAATATCAGCTTCGGCTGTTTCCTTGTTTATGTTGTTAATCATTTGATTAACCCCAATAACCTACAAAAATGTGACTAATGTATTAAATTGGTACCCAAATACATGAGTTTTATTAAGGTAAAACATGGTAGTTACCTTTTCAATGTTCTTAACAACTATGTTTAGGTTCATAGTACTTCGGTTAAACTTACAAACTGATACATGTATATACGAAAAAGCAATTATAATACCATGAATTAAATAAAATAATAATGTTGATTGGTATAAATTTATTATATATGTTCAACTATTTTTTTTACCTTTTTAAGAATTAGCACTGCACCAACTTCGATAAGTATTTTAAATTCATCTTTGTCAAATACTTTCCTGTGAATTGAGGCCCTGATTGTGCCAGTCGGATCTTTTAAAGTAACCAAAGCATCACCGAATTCGTTTTTACTCAAATCCTTAACCATAACCACCATCTACAAATTTCATTATCATGTTATTTAACCATATATAATATAAATCAATTTTAAATTTCTAAAGTCGATACCATTAAAACTTGCCTTTGAAATTTTGGACCAGTTATTGTTCATACATTCTATTGACTTCAAGGTTGTCAACTCTTGTCTTTTCTCAGTTAGGTATTGAACAGCCGATGTCCAGCGAATTTCGTTGAAATCCGAGTCTCCCTCTACAAGTAACTCATTATAAAATATTTGAGTTGGAATAGGATGATGGGGATCATAACTGGAACTTCTTTCATGATTTTGCTTGCATCTTCGTGCTACTTGAAGATTATGGAAATATTCTGTGCCAGGAATTATATGTTTATCTTTCAGAAACTCGGAATGGTCCTCAGAAGGGATCTGACTTGTGGGAGGTATATTGACAACATTAATTGTAGGCAAGGGAGAAGATATTGGTCGGCGGTATAATCTTCCATTTTTGTACCACATCCAAAGAGATGTGTCATCTTCGCAATCATCATTATCAGAGGAATTAGACATTTTGTGAAACAAATTGAAAGATAAATGTAGTAATAAGGTTTTGATGTTCATATCAACTATATGTATGGCTATATATAGAGACAATTTGTTTGGTACACCTACCTCAGAAATTGTAACACGAGGACATAAATTACAAAAGGGATCACAAGAGCGACCACATAAAACAATTATTATTTTTATTCGCCTGTAGTAACATAAACGTAGCAAATTTGGCTACAAATTAGATAAAAGTTGTCGCAATTTGAAATACTTTTATAAGATAAATATAGTCGCATTTTTATAACAAATTTGGCTACACAAATGCAACAACAGTTATATAGTGCGCATAATATTTATATAAAGCAATATTGAAGTTTGTGGTTTATATAATTTAAATTAATTATATTTATTAAATATAAATTTTAATTAACATGTTAGTTATGTCATTTATGTAATATTTCAATATATAATTTAAACCATCTTTTTATTCATACAAAAACATACATTAACATAATGACATGGTATTAATACCAAATGTCATCCTTATTTCAGCATACATAGCAAAAGTAAACCATTATTAAGCTACTAATAATTATCAATGGTCCATCTCGAACTCTTCAATATGGTACTGACAACATCCGTAGTCATCACTAGGACATTCGTAAACATCTTCAGGCTCCTCATATTTAGGACTACGCGGAGGGTTAGGTACACTTTCAACGTTTTCACCTACTAGCTTTGCGATGGCATCAACATCTACGTCACTCGGAGGATCTTCAAGTGGTTGAGCATAACCACCGGCATTGTAACCGTCAAATGATGATAGTGTTGGCCCAGGGGTGAAACTTGGTTCAACTTGTGTGAGAGGAGTCTCTGATTCCCAAGACATCTCAACCGATTTGTGCTCGTCCTCCCACTCCGCCAACCTATCAGGCAATTGAAAATCTGTTATTTCTGAGAAATTAAAAAGTGAGGAATCAGATTCATTAAATGTGTTTGACATTTTAATTATTTGGTTTTACTATGAAACAATCAAACCATTGAGTCATTATATAACATATTTACCTTCAAAAATTGCAACTAAAAGTAGGTACACCTACTTTCAAAGAAAAAAACACGTGCAAATATATGCGCCTGAAATGCGACACTTTCATATTTTTACCAACTGTCGCTACATTGTCGCTTATTTCTGTGACAACCATTATCAGTCTCCTACTGCTGTCGCATCTATGGTTACAATTTACTACTGAATTGCGACTACCTTAAATTTTGTAACAAAATCTTTAGATCTCGCATATTTGTTGCATTTTCGTAGCATATTTTTCCAACAAATTTGCGACAGCGTATGTAGTCCCCTTTTTAGCGACCAATGTGCGACAACATTGTAAAGTCTTATATGAGTTATAAATACGTCGCAGTTTTGTCTTTTTTATTTGTTACAGCGTTTTGTTGTCGCCAAATAAATGTTTTCGTGTAGTGCAAGTTGATCATCAATTCCCTTCAATTCCAAAGTCTTCAATATATGTTTAATTAAATTCTTGAATTTGATATCCTCATGAATCTCAAAGAGTGATGTTCTTTTCTCATAATCGACTAAAATTTCCACTGGATATTTTTATTTGATTTCCACACTCCACATACACAATATATTCACCATTGTTGACAAAATCTTGCAAAGAAAAACTTCAGTGACCAATACAACTGAAACAAAATACCTACAAATGACAATGTCTAATGAAACAAAAACACATTGACAAAATTTGAAGAGAATTGATACACAATAATTCAAATTCCCCGTACCACAGATAATAGAATCTATAGATCATATATTTCTTTTCAATCTCTGTCTAAAATCGTCATTGAAATTGAAAGCTAAATTCTTAGTGATAATTTCATCAATACATAACAGAAATTTTCAATCGAATTAAAATTGATTGAAACAAAGAAGTTAAACTTGATTAAACACTGTAATTTTGTGGTTTCACTAAGAAATTTACCTGAATATATATAAAACAAAGGCTAATCAAAAAGCAAGAATTGAAAACGAAAAATGAGAAATCTCGTCGCGAGGAGAAGATGAAATCGAGGAAGAAGAGGAAACCTTCATAGTGAGGAGGAAGAGGAAGATGAAATCTCGTCGCGAGAAAGAATATGAATCTTGTAGGAACTAAATCCCATTGCTGATGTCGAACTAAAATATCCCATTTTATAAAAAGAGGACAAAAATAGTCATTTGTATCTCATAAAAATGCTATAAAATGGCTAATAACTTTTCTGGGGCTATTTATAACGAGACTAGTTAATTTTTCTCAAAAAAACTTCTATTTAATTTCCTGCTTGGCATAAATTTATTTACGCCCAACTTGTTATATATATATATATATATATATAGTTGTAGCACAATATGTCTTATTGTGTTTCTCTTCAAGCGAATTTAGGTCAGATGCTGATGTTATATATATAATCACGCTGATGTTGGCTCTGAATCTTCAATATCATAATCAATTTCTCTTGAGTCAAAAAATGAAGATGAAATTGTATGATTTTCTTCACAAACGGGGAAAAAAAATTGCCAACGGTTAAGGTCCAAAAAGGGGGAAGGGGAAAAAAGGCGATTTAGGCGATTAGGGTTTTCTTGTTGTTGTGGGTTGCAAGATGGATGCTCCGCCGGTGATAGCAGAGAAGGTCGTTGTTGTCGAGCTTCAGAGTGAGGGGGAGGTTTGTTGTTCATTGGTTGGGTCGAAGGCTTTCTGTGCCTAAGGCTGTGGTTTCAGGTTTTTATCGGGGGGGGGGGGGGGGGTGGGTGGGTGGGCTCTGTTTCATCCGTCGTTTCTGCATCTGATAATGTTTTTTCAGGTTCTCTACATGCGGTTTAGGCTTCAATTTCTGGTTCCGGTGCTGTTTTGGTTTTGGATCCGCCGGTGAATTCTGTTTTGGTGGATGCGGGGTTTTCTGGTTTGGTGGTGGGAGATTCGGGTTCTGTCGCAGGAAAATATTCTGTTTCTTGTGGTTCTATCTCTATTATAGAAGGTTCTGGTGTCCCCGAGATTTTGGTTCCAAGTGTTGTAGTGGAGGTTGATGCTAGTAGCAGAGTTTTGGCTTTGGTTTTGGGTTTGGTGGTTTCTGCGAAGGTTTCTGGGATTGCTAGGGTCGCTATCTTAGTGAATTTCTGCGAAGGGGTATGTGGAACATTGCAAATAAACCTATGATGGTTTCGAATTATGACCCTGTATCAGAGGAGGCACATCCGGCCATTCACAGCATGCCAATTTAGATTTTTATCAAAAACATACTTGTGTCTTTGTTTTTGTGGAAGGGTATTACTTTCTTGGCAAGTGCAGTGGGAGAGCCTAAACATCTCCATCCAGAGACGGAGTTATGTAAGTGCTTTGACGAAGCTAGGGTTTTTGTTGACGTTGATATGTCTAAGGAGCTTTCTGAGTCCTTTCTTTTCAGATCAAAGCAAGGTTTTTCTTCTCAAGTTTCGTATGAATATCCATGGCTTCCACAAAAGTTTGTGAAGTCTTTTAAGTTGGTTCAACTAGTGGGTGATTGTCACCTCCGAAAGGAAGTTTCTACGCCGGCTGTGGTGTCTCCCACAATCTTAAAGCTCCATGTGTTTCATCCGTCGTTTCTGCATCTGATAATGTTTTTTCAGGTTCTCTACATGCGGTTTAGGCTTCAAGTTCTGGTTCCGGTGCTGTTTTGGTTTTGGATCCGCCGGTGAATTCTGTTTTGGTGGATGCGGGGTTTTCTGGTTTGGTGGTGGGAGATTCGTGTTCTGTCGCAGGAAAATCTTCTGTTTCTTGTGGTTCTGTCTCTGTTATAGAAGGTTCTAGTGTCTCCGAGATTTTGGTTCCAAGTGTTGTAGTGGAGGTTGATGCTAGTAGCAGAGTTTTGGCTTTGGTTTTGGGTTCGGTGGTTTCTGGGATTGCTAGGGTCACTATCTTAGTGAATTTCTGTCTCTAGGGTGGGTGTCTTGTATCACTCTGAGGCTGTTGGAGATTCTTTGTTGACTAAACAGAGTGTAAGTGGTGAAGGGGGTTTAAGTTTAGGAGCAGGGTTGTTGTTGGTTCTTCAAAGTTTACTAAAAGGGATATGAAAGCAGGGCTGTGCAGAAAAAGTCTACGCTTTCTAAACATGAAATTACTATTTAAGTGGAGGGTGATTCGATAATCAATATTTCAGTGGAGGGTGATTCGATAATCAATATTCCAAATGAAATTTTGAATGACTCGGTTCCTTTATGGGAGGATATGATAGTGGGACGGTTTCTGGAAGTTGCTCCTCACATTGCAAAGATTAACATTATTGTGAATAATATATAGAGTTATGGGAATATGTTATCTAAAATTGATGCCTATTTTGTTAACGGTAAAGTTTAGGATAAAAGACCGAGTTATTAAGGATATGGTTCTGCGAAGGTGTATGTGGAACATTGCAAATAAACCTATGATGGTTTCGAATTATGACCCTGTATCAGAGGAGGCACATCCGGCCATTCACAGCATGCCAATTTAGATTTTTATCAAAAACATACTTGTATCTTTGTTTTTGTGGAAGGGTATTAGTTTCTTGGCAAGTGCAGTGGGAGAGCCTAAACATCTCCATCCAGAGACGGAGTTATGTAAGTGCTTTGACGAAGCTAGGGTTTTTGTTGACGTTGATATGTCTAAGGAGCTTTCTGAGTCCTTTCTTTTCAGATCAAAGCAAGGTTTTTCTTCTCAAGTTTCGTATGAATATCCCTGGCTTCCACAAAAGTTTGTGAAGTGTTTTAAGTTGGTTCAACTAGTGGGTGATTGTCACCTCCGAAAGGAAGTTTCCACACCGGTTGTGGTGTCTCCCACAATCCTAAAGCTCCGTGTGTTTCATCCGTCGTTTCTGCATCTGATAATGTTTTTTCAGGTTCTCTACATGCGGTTTAGGCTTCAAGTTCTTGTTCCGGTGCTGTTTTGGTTTTGGATCCGTCGGTGAATTCTGTTTTGGTGGATGCGGGGTTTTCTGGTTTGGTGGTGGGAGATTCGGGTTTTGTCGCAGGAAAATATTCTGTTTCTTGAGGTTCTGTCTCTGTTATAGAAGGTTCTGGTGTCTCCGAGATTTTGGTTCCAAGTGTTGTAGTGGAGGTTGATGCGAGTAGCAGAGTTTTGGCTTTGGTTTTGGGTTCGGTGGTTTCTCCGAATGTGTCTGGGATTGCTAGGGTCGCTATCTTAGTGAATTCTGCCTCTAGGGTGGGTGTCTTGTATCACTCTGAGGTCGTTGGAGATTCTTCGCTGATTAAAGAGAGTGTAAGTGTTGAAAGGGGTTTAAGTTCAGGAGCAGGGTTGTTGTTGGTGCTTCAAAGTTTACTAAAAGGGATATGAAAGCAGGGCTGTGCAGAAAAAGTTTGCGCTTTCTAAGCATGAAATTACTATTTCAGTGGAGGGTGATTCGATAATCAATATTCCAGATGAAATTTTGAATGACTATGTTCCTTTATTGGAGGATATGATAGTGGTACGGTTTCTGGAAGTTACTCCTCACCTTACAAAGATTAACATTATTGTGAATAATATATGGAGTTATGGGAATATGTTATCTAAAATTGATGCCTATTTTGTTAACGGTAAAGTTTAGGATAAAAGACCGACTTATTAAGGATATGGTTCTGCGAAGAGGTATGTGGAACATTGCAAATAAACCTATGATGGTTTCGAATTATGACCCAGTATCAGAGGAGGCACATCCGGCCATTCATAGCATGCCAATTTAGATTTTTATCATACTTGTATCTTTGTTTTTGTGGAAGGGTATTAGTTTCTTGGCAAATGCGGTGGGAGAGCCTAAACATCTCCATCCAGAGACAGAGTTATGTAAGTGCTTTGACGAAGCTAGGGTTTTTGTTGACGTTGATATGTCTGAGGAGCTTTCTGAGCCCTTTCTTTTCAGATCAAAGCAAGGTTTTTCTTCTCAAGTTTCGTATGAATATCCCTGGCTTCCACAAAAGTTTGTGAAGTGTTTTAAGTTGGTTCAACTAGTGGGTGACTGTCTCCTCCGAAAGGAAGTTTCTACGCCGGCTGTGGTGTCTCCCACAATCCTAAAGCTCCGTCTGTTTCATTCGTCGTTTCTGCATCTGATAATGTTTTTTCAGGTTCTCTACATGCGGTTTAGGCTTCAAGTTCTGGTTCCGGTGCTGTTTTGGATTTGGATCCGCTGGTTAATTCTGTTTTGGTGGATGCGGGGTTTTCTGGTTTGGTGCTGGGAGATTCGGGCTCTGTCGCAGGAAAATCTTCTGTTTCTTGTGGTTCTGTCTCTATTATAGAAGGTTCTGGTGTCTCCGAGATTTTTGTTCCAAGTGTTGTAGTGGAGGTTGATGCTAGTAGCAGAGTTTTGGCTTTGGTTTTGGGTTTGGTGGTTTCTGCGAAGGTTTCTGCGAAGGTTTCTTGGATTGCTAGGGTCGCTATCTTAGTGAATTCTGTCTCTAGGGTGGGTGTCTTGTATCACTCTGAGGCTGTTGGAGATTCTTCGCTGATTAAAGAGAGTGTAAGTGCTGAAGGGGGTTTAAGTTTAGGAGCAGGGTTGTTGTTGGTGCTTCAAAGTTTACTAAAAGAGATATGAAAGCAGGGCTGTGCAGAAAAAGTCTGCGCTTTCTAAGCATGAAATTACTATTTTAGTGGAGGATATGATAGTGGGACGGTTTCTGGAAGTTGCTCCTCACGTTGCAAAGATTAACATTATTGTGAATAATATATGGAGTTATGGGAATATGTTATCTAAAATTGATGCCTATTTTGTTAACGGTAAAGTTTAGGATAAAAGACCGAGTTATTAAGGATATGGTTCTGCGAAGGGGTATGTGGAACATTGCAAATAAACCTATGATGGTTTCGAATTATGACCCTGTATCAGAGGAGTCACATCCGGCCATTCACAGCATGCCAATTTAGATTTTTATCAAAAACATACTTGTATCTTTGTTTTTGTGGAAGGGTATTAGTTTCTTGGCAAATGCGGTGGGAGAGCCTAAACATCTCCATCCAGAGACAGAGTTATGTAAGTGCTTTGACGAAGCTAGGGTTTTTGTTGACGTTGATATGTCCGAGGAGCTTTCTGAGCCCTTTCTTTTTAGATCAAAGCAAGGTTTTTCTTCTCAAGTTTCGTATGAATATCCCTGGCTTCCACAAAAGTTTGTGAAGTGTTTTAAGTTGGTTCAACTAGTGGGTGATTGTCACCTCCGAATGGAAGTTTCTACGCCGGCTGTGGTGTCTCCCACAATCCTAAAGCATGGCTCAGTGGTTCAACCTAAGTCAATGGATTTGGGAAATCATTATTTCCTACTAGTGCAGGCTTGTAATACAGTTTTGCAAGCGATAGAAAAACGTCAATCTGTGGGTTGGGAAGATGGTGTACTTTTGGTCGCGTGACCTCCTATTGATAACAACCTATCTATTGGAAATAATGATGTTCTCCATGCTATAACATATCTTGCATATGGAGATGCAGACGAGGGTGTTGTTAGTGAAGTTGCAGCAAATCCTACATACCAAGATGTCGATGTGGGTGTTGTAGGAGAGGGGGGGACTGTTTCGGAAACATGGAAGCAGGTATCCCCAAAAAAATCAGTTAAAGGTATTCTACCACAGGAGGAAGAAATTGTATTGGTTTCTCCATCACGTTTCTTGGTTCTAGAGGTAAGGGGAGAGGATGTTAGTGGGGATGAGGAAGTTGGATGAGGGATGGAGGGAAAAGAAATGTAATAATCTCCTTGGGAAAATTGGTTTCTGTTGAGAAGGTACTAACTAAAGGACATACCTTTCTCGCTCTTCTAAAGGAATTTTCAAGCAGTTGGTTGAATCGTTTTCTTCCCTTACTAAGGACTCTCTCCTTAGTGTGGCGAAGAAGAAGAACCCCCTAAGAAGAAATAAGTATGTTGGGTTTTTCTGTAATGTGCGTGGATTGAATAAAACCATAAACATTATGTAATAAAGAATTGGATGAATGAAGGGAATTTTGATTTTGGTTGTTTGCTGGAAACTAGAGTTAAGGAGGGAAGGGCTCAGTTGTTATGTACTCAGTTGTTTCAAGAATGGTCAATTTTAACAAACTACGAATATAGCTGTCTTGGTCGTATTTGGGTGGTTTGGAGAGGTAATGTCAGACTAACTCTTTTCTTTAAGACTAGTCAAATCATGACATGTTCTGTGTAGTTAGAAAATCAAGATGAGGAATTTTTTGTTCTTTTATCTATGCTTTGAATTTTATGGAGGATCGTAAGGAGTTTGGAGTGAGTTGAGAGATCATCATGACTCTCCTATTTTTTCGTAATAGAGCCTGGATCTTGTTTAGAGATTTCAGTGAGACTTTGGATATGGCTGAGCATTCTAGAGTTGATATTAGTCCATTAAATATGCCAGGTATGCAAGACTTTCAGACTTTGATAAACTATTGTTCTTTTCAGATATGACTTATCATGGTCCGCTCTATACTTCGTGTAATAAACATGAGAATGATCTGATCATGAAAAAATTGGATAGATTTTGGTTAATGAGCATTGGAATCCGGTTTTTCCTCAATCATAATTTGTGTTTGAAGTTGGTGGATGCTCGGATCATCTTTGCGATAGAGTTGAATAAATGGTATTACAGACAGGGTGCCAAGGCAAAAGCTATTTAAGTTTGCTAATGTGGTTTCTGAGTTAGAAGAGTTTATTCCTTTGCTTGGAAATTTCTGGAGTAGAACTGTCCCCATTTTCTTTTCTACATTGTCTTTATTCCGGTTTACGAAGAAGTTAAAGGCTTTAAAACCTTTGATTATGAATTTGGCAAAGAAGAAGTTAGGGAATTTGGCAGAAAAGGCTAAGGAAGCTTCTGCAGGACTTTGTCAAAAACAACAAGAGAATTTAAACTCACTCCACCTCTGTTAATGGAAGAAGAGATTGAGGCGTCAAGGAGATGGGATAGAGTGGCTGGTCTTGAAGAAAAATTCTTAAAGAAGAAGTCGAAGTTGCATTGGTTACACGTGGGTGATAAAAATAACAAGAGATTCCATAGGGCTGTTGCTATGAGGGAGGCAAATAATTCAATCTGAGAAATCAAGTGTACGGGTGCTCGAGTTGTAATGCAGGACGGAGAGATCAAGGAAGAGGCTGAATTTTTTTTTAAGAACTTTCTCCAGCATTGTCCACAAGACTTTGTTGGTGTTTCAGTAGGGGAGATCGAGAATTTGTTACCTTTTCAATGCTCAGAAGAGGATAGGTCGAAGCTAACATCACCAATTTTAAGAGAAGAAATAAAGAAGGTAATTTTTTTAATGCCTAATGATAAATCTCGAGGAACTGATGGGTTTATCTCGAAATTCTATAAAGCTTCTTGGGGAATTATAGGAGAGGAATTTATCACATCGGTAAAGTCATTTTTTGTGAAAGGATTTTTACCCAAGAGAACTAATGCAACTATCTTAGCTTTGATTCCAAAAAAACAGTTGCGAGGAAAATGAAGGATTATAGACGGATCTCTCTATGAAATGTGATTTCAAAAATCATTTTCAATAGATTGAAGCAGATGCTACCAGAGTTTACTGTGGGAAATCAGTCGGCTTTTATTAAGGATAGACTGTTAACTGAGAACTTTAAAGATTATCATAAAGATTCAGTCTCGGCTCGATGTACTTTAAAAATCGATATCTCCAAAGCTTTTGATTCGGTTCAATGGTCTTTCCTTCTAAATAATTTTCGAGTAATGAATTTTCTGATGGAGTTTATTCACTGGATCTCCCTTTGTATCACCACGGTTTTTTTTTCTCTTAAAGTTAATGGTGAACTTGTCGGGGTTTTCCCAAGTACTAGAGGTTTACGTCAAGGTTGTTCCATTTCTCCTTATATTTTTGTCATAAGTATGGATGTCCTTTCGAAGATGCTTGAGTTAGCCGCATGGGCTCAAGGCTTTGGTTATCATCCAAGATGCAAAAATATGGGGTTAACGCATCTTAGTTTTGTGGATGATACCATGGTTCTAACAAATGGTAAAATTCGATCTATTGAAGGGATTGTGTGGGTTTTTGATGGTTTCGCTGAAAATTCTGGATTAAAGATAAGTTTGGAAAAGTTCACGATATACATGATGGGTATTTCAGCTCAAGCTTAACAAGTCATGAGGGATCGTTTTCCTTTTACTTTGGGACAGCTCCCGGTGAGATACTTTGGTCTTCCGTTGGTAACAAAGCGTCTAACTTCTGTAAACGATTCTCCATTTTTGGATCAAATAAAAAAGTGCATTAAATCTTGGACCGCACGCTTCGTTTCGTATGCTGGTAGACTGAATTTGATAAGCTCGGTGTTGTGGAGTATTACAAATTTTTTGTTGGGTGCTTTCCGACTTCCTAAGTCTTGCATTCGAGAGATTGATAAAATGTGCTCTTCATTCCTTTGGTTTAAAACTGAATTGAATCCTAACAAAAAAAAGTTGCATGGACTGAGGTATGTAAACCGAAACATAAAGGAGGACTTGGTCTTCGATCTTTGAAAGAGGCGAATGATATTAGCTGTTTGAATTTCATTTGGAAAATTATTTCTCTTGGACCTTCTCTTTGAGTTAAGTGGATAGAAATTATTTAATTAAACATGATACTTTTTGGTCTATTCGATGTAGAAAAAACTTCTTAAGTATAGACATGTAGCAAGATCTTTTTGCAAAGTTGATGTGGGAAATGGTGTTCATACGTCGTTTTGGTTTGATAACTGCTCTTCCTTAGGCTGTCTGATGGATTTGGTTGGTACAAGGCGAATTATTGACATGGGAATCAGGCGATATGATAACAGTTGCATGTGCTTGTCTTTCACGAAGGAGAAGAAGGCATAGACAAGTGGAGTTAAGCAATATTTAAGATGCTATTCAGGCCCAGCGCTTAAAGGATAATATTTCGGATGTGGTTCTTTGGGAAGGGAAGAAAAAGAGGCAAATTTAAGGAATCATTCAGCATGAAGGATACATGGAACCATATACGCACACCTTCAAATAAGGTAGCTTGGTATCAGGGAGTTTGGTTTCCTCACGCAACTCCAAAGTTCTCCTTTTGCACTTGCCTTGCAGTTTTAAATCGTTTATCTACCGGGGATTGAATGACAATATGGAATACGGGACAGACAGGGATGTGTATTTTGTGCTCTAAATTGTTCGAATCAAGAGATCATATATTTTTCTCGTGTGCTTTCACTTCACAATTTTTGAGATTGCTGACTCAGAACATTCTTAATTCAAGGTATACTACTATTTTCTCATTGATCTTTCTTCTTGTTTCAGATCTGAAGCTTGATCCCACTCGGAGATAATTCTAGGGGTTTTTCTTCTTCAGCATTTTCAGTTTTTTCTCTTTGAGTTTTATTATTTTTTCAACGCTATCAATAGTGTTTGTACTCTCTTTTTTTTCAAAATTAGTTTTTGTCCCAAATGAGTTTTTCAGTTTTGGATTTTAATGAAGCAAAACTAATCGATTTATTTTGCTAGAGCTTATGTTCTTTCAAAACCATTTCTAAAATCCGCTGCATATGATATAAAAAGTTACTTTTTAATATAATTTAACATAATATTCAATAGAGAAACAAATAATGAAACTGCCGGTTATATCATATTCATATCTTTTATTTTATTTTTGAATTCTTCCATCATGGTTATAATTAATTCATGTACTTTTACAATTTTATTTGTTTGTTTTATTATTTTATTTTTGATCATTAAGAGGTATCAGAATTTTTACCACCCAACTAATTTTCTAACGGCACTACAAGAAAACATGGCTTTTGTGACCCCTTTTTTCGTCCCAATTGAGTCGCAAAAACGGAAAATCTAATCATTTTGCGACGACAAGAAAACATCACTAAAATCTTGTCGCAAAGTAAAAGTCGTCGCAAATTCGTCTCTGTTTTGAGACGATTTTGAGACAACGTATAACGTGGCTAATTTTTCACGATTTAACGACTACGTTTGTAGTCTTAAATTTGCCACGATTTTAAGACATTTTATCTCGTCTCAGTTTTGAGACGATTTTGAGATACCATATATCGTAGCTAATTTACCACGATTTAAAGACTACGTTTGTAATCTTAAATTTTCCACGAATTTAAGACATTATAACTCGTAACAAAATTGTGGCTAAAGCAAGTGGTCGCAAATGTGTCTTAAAATTTATGACGATTATGGGACTACATTTTGCGACGGAAATGTGACGACCAAACAAATTAGGGCGACTTTGTGACATATTGTATTCGTTGCAAAAAGAGAAAAAATTAAAAAATTAAAAAAATATTAAATGAATTAAAAATTGATGAAGAAAAATTGCATTTAAATTTTATTTTCCTAAAAATAAATTCAATAATTAAAAACTGAATCTCAATTAATAATAAAAGTAGGAAAAAGAAAAAACGACATTTGTTCATACAAACATGAAAATCTAATCGTCCACATGACTACAGAAGCGAGTAACACAAATCCAAAAAAAGGTTCTGGTTAAAGTCATACATGTATGGAGGAGATCTGGTAGGTGCACTTGATTAAAGATCACGTGGTTGTGGAACATGTGACAGATTTTGTGCAGGCAAGGATGAGCCAGCCATCCGATTCTGGAATTGGGGATCTTGGCTTTGGATCCAGTTGACAACCTCCAACAAAGATAACTACGTTGCATGCAATGCAGACTTCGTCTCATTCAAAGCCGACTGTGTCTCAGTCAAAGAAGACTGTGTGTGGAGATGTCGGTTGAATTCAGCCTCATACTTAGCAGCTTGTAACTCGTTCGCAGCCACTTGGTCTACAATCATCTTCTGCGCTACCAGAAGTTGTTCTTGCAACGAAGCAAGAGTAGAGTTGCAGCTAGATGGACCTTGACTGTTGGTTTTCCCGTAAATGCGCTCCATACTGCCAACACCATAAGGATTCCCCCGTTTGTCGCAGATAGATGACTACAAAAACACATGCATTTAGGTAGTTAATTCTATATCAAATACTGTTTAAAAATGTAAGCACTTTTTACCTGTACAAATATGGCGTTTAGCTCATCCGTCGTTAGTCGAGGCGATTCCGAAACCTCTCCTTCTTGAGTTCCTATTATTAGAGATAGCCTATCCTCCACATTTTTCTCAAAATCCTCGCATATTTGCTTCGCCTTCATATCTACATACGTTCCATCCGATCGAGTATGAGTCTTCTTGAAAATCTCACCAATACAGGCCTACCTAGTTGTTCCTCCTAAGTTATAATAAAACATATTAGTAAAACTTACATTATTAGTATTTACAAATATATGAAGTTTAAATTTACTATGACGTACCATCTCTCCATGTTTACGTCTATATGATTTTTTCCCTGATAAATGTTTGTGTATACCTAATCCGCCACGCTCTGAGTTTATTGAGTTAGATGCGCTGCTGCTCTTTGATTACGCTTCCTCAGTTTCCCAATAAGTGCACATTATCGCCCAAATCTCTTCTCCAATCCACAGAGGTCGCTTCTTACCTATAACTTGACTCACCATCCCTTTCATCTTTCGTCCACATACTTTATCAAGCTCTCCCTAACTACCGGTGTAAGTATTGGATCCCAATTATAACGACGTTGTGAACATGTTTTATTAGTTAAAAATAAGGCCAAAAGTAGAACAAAACAATATTGTCAATGAGATAGTAGAATACTTAACGCAAAATCGATAAAGTATTGATATCGTTTCCTTGGGGGTGTGGCTGTCCAATTAAAATATGGTCCGTCGAACTTTTTCTTCAAACGTTTAGAGATAACATGGGTAATTTTCCTCCGTCACGGTCAAACCTAAAAAAAGAAATATAACACAAATAAATATATATTAATAGATTGAAGAGATTGTATCAGAGCGAGAAAACGGCGGCCGCAATGACTTGGCATGTTCTGAGCACTAGTCTGTAGAAGGAGAAATGTGTCATCCATCAGATGGAACAGAGTGGAAGAGTTTCCAAAGACTACATCCTAGCTTTAGTGCGGAACCTCATAATGTGTATCTAGGATTATGTACAGATGGATTTAGTCCCTTTGGAATGTCTCAAAATAATTCGTTATGGCCTGTGATCTTAACTCCATATAACTTACCACCTGGTATGTGTATGAAAAAGGAGTACCTATTCCTCACAATAATGAATTATTGGGCCCAATCATCCACGATCAAGTCTGGATGTTTTCTTAAGACCACTTGTTGAGGAGTTAAAGGATCTATGGAACATTGGGGTGGAAGCGTATGATGTCTCAAAGAATCAGAATTTTATCTTAAAAGCTATGTTATTGTGGACTATTAGTGATTTCCCTGCATATGGTATGTTGTCAGGTTGGACAACACATGGTCGGTTATCTTGTCCTATATGTATGGAAGATACAAAGGTATTTTGGTTGCCTAATGGTAGGAAGTCGTGTTGGTTTGATTCTTATAGAAGGTTTTTGGATCCAAATCACCCTTTGAAAAAAAATAAAAGGAAATTTTTTGAAGGGAAGCATGTAGTGAATGAGGAAGCACCCACCTACTATACAGGATTACAAATACACGAGAGGATAATGGAAATAAATCCACCTAAAACTTGAGAGTGTGGTGGTAATGGGCATGATCGAAAGAAGCAAGGATATGGGGAGTGGCATAACTGGCACAAAGAAAGCATAACTAAATATTTGACCTTAACAATATTTTTGCGGTTACGTTAAGATAACGAGTATTTCCAAGAAACTTACAAACGAAAACCTTGTAAACATAAGCAAATAAGTCAGTACTTTCTTCAAAGTATGACACATTACGAAAATGTAAGTAAGAAGATTTTTTATGTTTAGAATAATCAAACCTTTTTAACTATCATCACAGCACTGACTCCAAATACTTGTGCATTATCTTCATTCTCTAAAACTTTCCTATGCACTGAAGCGTCAATCGTCCTAGTGGGATCCTTTAGAGTTATCATGTCATCTCCTTGGTGGTTTGGATTGTAAGATTGTATCATCGCCACGATCTATAAAATTCTTATAAGTGTTTAAGTTCTTTTATTAGTTGTGCATATATATGTTACATGCGAAATACCTTGTTAACTTTCTTCCAACGATTTAGTGGACATATAACAGAATTTAAGGTAGTTTATAATGGTTATTCTCTTACCAATTGCTTCGATCCTGAATACCAAAAGAAATTGAAATGATTAATTTTATGTATTCCTTAAGCATCTTATTTTTGATAATGTATTCTGGTTAAAAGTAATGTTTATCATAGTTCACAAGGTAATCAATGGCTGACGTCCAACATACTTCATTAAAATCAGTATCATACGGAGCTGGCTCTACAAGAACTTCGCGGACAAAGTCTTGTGTTGTTCTACGCTGTTCACCTTCAGAAGCCACAATATTACCTTCGTTCCTCATACGTTCTCTTGCAATTTCAAAAGGTCGAACTTGGCCGAGAATCATATGTCTGACACTTTGAAAGGGTTGAGATGAAATTGGAACCTATATGTATGGTAGTTCTTCACAATTAATGTGTTCTTCAAGTTGACTTGGAAGATCCATAATGCGATTTTTGGTACTCGATCTGTGATTTGCCGGCCAATACTCGTACAGAGTTTGGCTCCGTTATGGACTATTATTATCATCATTAGACATTGTAAACTTTGTAAATGTTGTTTGTTAATTTTGATGTATCTCATATGTGGTCTTTCCATCAAATATATAGCAGTTATTATACATATAACTTAGAACATTTTAGTCACATATTTGGGACGATAAGTTTAGTCCCAAAAAATTAGGTTCACCTACCATTCTTGCATTTACAATGTGCTTCAACCAACAATATATATATATAATATATTTAATATTGTTTGTTATATACTTTAAACAATATTTGTTTATTATATCGTCATATATATATACCAATTATAGTATATATATATATATAAATCATTTTATATAATTATAGTAATTATAGATATCATAAATATATATATATATATATATTATTTCATCGTAAATTGGTTGCAAATTAGCTACCTTTTTGCGACGAATTAGGAAAAAAAGATGTGGTTTCTACAACCTCTGAGACTCGAACACACGTTAGTGGGTCATGGGGATTTAAAGACGTGGGGCACACAACCAATGTACCACGGTTGTCTCCGAGATTATTTTTCGAAAACTTATATATATACTGACAAATATATCGTGGCAAAACCGTAGCAATTTTGCAATGGTTTTGCAACAAATCAAAATAATAAAAAATTTGGTTCATGCAACCTCTGGGATTCGAACACGAGTTGCTTAGTCATGGGGATTTAAAAACACGGAGCACACGACCACTGTGCCATGGTTGTCTAAAGAATTTAGTTTATAAAACTAATATATATACATTTATAGAATTAGTTGCAAAATCGTTGCAAAATTAGACCTTGATAAGTAAATTTGTATCTCCAAACTATGGGATCCAACCACATGTTATATAAATTTTAGAAACCCAACATTTTGGTTTTTACACATGTAAAAGTATAATTCTACATTCAAACACTTATATATATATATATATATATATATATATATATATTATTTTTAAATTCGAATAAAACACACATATATATATATATATATTATTTTTTAAACTCAAAGTTTTACATTTCAGCTTAAAAAATAATATATATATATATATATATATTATTTTTTAAACTCAAAGTTTTACATTTCAGCTTCTAAGCTGAGTACTTATTCATTACAACATATTGAACAACTCACATATTATTTTTATTTAGCTTACCACATACTCTCACTAATACAATTAGTGATCACGTTCAAACTTGTCCATGTGATGCTGACAACATCCATAATAGTCGTTAGAGCATTTATATGTATATTCTAGCTCAACGTATTCATGTAGAGGGTTTGATGGAGCAGGAACTACATTGAAATTAAACCGATTTGCTATTTCAATAACATCTAGGTTCTCCGGAGGCTCTTCTGGTCATTGTCTGAAGCCATCATCTATCTCATATCCTTCACCTTGACTCCACTGATCTTCATATACGGATGATATAATGGTTGGGTGTGAAACTCTTTCAGCAGATTCTTGGGTCATTGGTAAAAACAATGAATCATTTTGCATCTCTGATTCACCTGAAAAGTGAACCTCCTCACGTTCCCATTTCGCGACAAGTGCTGGCAATTGAGAATCAGAGACATCACCACAACTTAGTGGTGGTGAGGAATCATAAACTTGCTTAGATGAGAAATCAGACATATGGTTTTGTTATTTTTTCTAGTGTACATATAAAATTGATCATGTATATCATATATATATATATATATATGAATTACAACCAAAATATGACTTATTTCTTACCAAATACTAATGACAATATGTTGTAGTTAAAAATTGTTACAACTACTTACAAATTAAAACATGTGCGGATATACATATGCAAATATATAACGTAAATGCGATGAATATAGAGACATATTTGCAACGATTTAATTCCAATTATTAAACATAATTTAGACATTTGAATTTTAAAAATATATTATTTGCAAAATTGTTGGAAATTTTTAAAATCAGTTTAGAGATGATTTTTTATTTTTCTCAAATTTTTAAAAATGCATTATCGTCTCAAATTTTTCTTACATTCGTCGCAAATCTACTAGTAATTTGTGATATTTCCATTTTTTCTTAATTTTCAGACTAAAATGAGACAAATTTTTATTTGTCGCATTATCGTCTCAAATTAGTTTTAGATTCATCGCAAATTTACTACTAATTTGTGACGTTTCTATATTATTTTAATTTTAAGACTAAAATGCGACGAATTTTACTATGTATTAATTTCATCGCATGTTGGTCATACATTAGTCACAAAAATTTGTGACGATCAAATTTGTCTCTAGTGGTCGTCGATTTTTGGTTCATTTCTTGTAGTGCGGTGAATGTAACCGTCTGAGTAGTCCACTCAATAGATTTTCTAATAGTCTTAAAGCATAACACCATTTCAAATAGTTAAATAGAGTTAATTAATAAGAGGGGTTTCGATAATTTATTAGGACAACTTCTTAAAGTAGGAAAACCACTGGCCCACCACCACTTGTTTTTACAATTTTTTTTTTTGTTTCTATATCGTATGTTTATTCTAGAACCATTTAATTGAGATAGGCTCATTTTTCTTTTACCCTCCTTTCTCTTTATATACTTTGTATCCTTTGAAACAAAAGGTAATCCCCGTGTTAAACTAAACATGTATCAAACTCATTTGACAATTTTTTCTAAGAGTTTTATATAACAATAATAAACCTTATAATGTTTAAGAAAATTCTGAAATGATATCTTTGTTGAAACGGGAAACATATTATTTTCTTTAGGATAAACAATATATAGGTTCCGATGATTTGTACTCATGATGGAGTCTAGAACACAGATTACTCGGCAACTTAGTGTTTACATCTTATATAAGAAAAGGAAAGAGCATTGCATACATATGTTGATATGCATATTCTCTTGGAATCAAATTTACTCTTGTATTAGCCTTAGGACTACGGAGAGAGACGAACGGATGAAATAGTACCAACACTAGGACCAGTTCTAGTTGGATCAAGAGGGAAATAAAATGGATAAAACTCGTACCGGACATAGCAACTGCTATATAAAACATGACATCCTTTGTTGTTGTGACAAGCCGTCATGAAGCTCTGGACCGCAGTTGCAAAGCATTGAGCGCAATCAAATGCGCTCAAGTCCCTCGTGCACTGAACCAAACCGTTTAGTGTCACAAAAGGTGTCAGTTTTGTCTTACCTTTACCTAAACCTTGACTCTTAGGCAAAACTGCCTCTGACCTAATCTTGTCAAAGAATGCCCCGAGCTCGTTATCGAACGTTTTGGGGTGTGTTTCGGTTACGTTAGCCACGTTGTAGTATATAAGACCAGAGCCCGTATCAAGCTTCCCAATGAAGTTCTCCTGGCTGTAACGTAAGAAGCAGAAATTGTACAAGATCCTTGAGTCGGATTGGTTTGGATAGACTTCACGGATTTTCTTGGCAGCGTCTTGGATGCAAGTCGATAAATCCATCTTGCTGATGTCTCCTCTACATTGAGCAAGTCCGTATACACTGTCTTTGGGGATGTAGCTTGAGGATGTTGTGGTTATGAAACCTTGCGAAGGAGTCTTTGAGACGAACGTAGCGAGAAGTGAATCTATGTTATTGGAGATTTGGCTGCTTGCTGAGACGTTTGAGTTTTTGTTGCAGAGGTTCCATATTGAGTCTGCCGCTCTGCAGCTGGATACAAGAGCCGATAGAAGAAGACAGTTCACAATTAATGTCTTTTTCTATTTAACAAAACTTTATACTCTGTTTTGAGTTTGAGGTTAGCATTGTTCACTAGAAGGTAGTGTAAGAGCATAACTCCTACGATATGGGCAACTTGATAATTGTGAAGAAATAATAGAAAAATAAATATTACCGATAAAAGAATTAGGAAAATATTTGCAGAGTTGAGACAAATCTCTTTCCTTAATTTTGTAAATGCCCCGTAGTGAGATGGTTTACATGACACTTCAGAGTCCCAGGATACAACTGCAATATCTTCGATTTGCATCACCCAAACTTGAAGCCCGACGAACTTTGTTTTGTGTTGTACTCTCAAAGAAAAACAAGACAAAAACTTAAGAGAGATTTCTACCATGGGTGGAAGAGAATGAGATCATAGTTAACTTATGGGTGAAAGAGATTCATTTAACAAATTTAGTCATACTTCACAATTCGAGTTACAACATGTAAACCCAAATTTGTATACTAAATTGTATATAAATTCAATGTAAAAGAATTTGTCAAATTAAATTCATTATTTTTGCTGGAATATACAATTAAGCATAGTAATTTATTCAAAATAAATCACAAAATATATTAATTATTTCTGAAATTTTGTTGAAATAATCAACAAGTAGCAGATCTAATAATTAATGAATTGCATAATCCATTTATAAGATTTTATAGATAATGTTATAAGACTTTATAATTTTCTTTTATAAGTCTTCATAAATTCCATTTATAAGACCTTATAAAATATAATCGCTATTATTAGCGTTTACAACATTTCACAAATTTGCCTATAAAGCGTTTGTGGAAATCGCTCTACTCAAACACAAATGCGTTTTGCACACGTGCTTAGAAAGCATTAGCAAAAACCATTATTGTTGTGTTTTACACCACTTAAATCATTTTTCAAACTTGCTTGCAAAGCATTCGCGAAAATGTTTGAAACTAATGGAAATCTAGTTTCCAAAAGAACTCGTTTATTTTTGGCTGTTTCATTACAGACTCAATATCTCTCTTTATACTAATTTAAATTATGCGATCTATATATCATTAGAAAGATATTTTTGATTTCTACACACAGACACCAAGATCGCTCAATTCCAATAACAAATTGGAAAGTTATGAGGTATACACTATTTGATCATATAATATCACAATATTCGATCAAATATTGATATTTGGACATTATGATAAACATCATAATTCCAATGCATATCTCATATAGAAAAACATGTGGCAGACCCCTCCCAAGCTGGGGCATCAACTCACATGATCTATTATGCACTTATTGGATTTAATTCATATGAATCCATCATAATAATATTTCAAAAATAACACAAAATCGGTTCACATCTGATAGCGTAAACAAGCATTTTTTGTGTGTTTATCTTTTATAGTATTTGAATTTCAACTTGGTAAAATTTAACCGAAGTAAACTCATATATGAGCATTTTAATCTGAATAAATTCATAAGAATTATTCGATTAACTACTCAAGTTAAACAAAAAAATTCGGAATAAATTAGCCGATTACCCAATAAAGGTGCTTTCTTTTGTCTTAACTTTTAATTGACAAACAAATTTAGAATTCAACTTGGTCTTCTACCAGAGAATTCAGTTTTTGTTTTTCTTGTCAAGCTTCAACTTTTTTCGATTTAAATCACTATGAAGTATCTAAATTGAAAAAGTGATGCGCAAAAAATAAATTTCAGAATTTAAATGCATTAACCGGCTGAAATTTAAAGACACAATTTGAATAAATGAATTAATCCAAACATGGTTAATTTCCACTATTACAGATCTGCACAAAAATTGTTAGATTTCGGTAAAGTCCATAACGCTTGAACAACTCCTATTCTTTTATCAAGACTCACAAAATATCAGTTTTTTCCGTTAATGCATCAAAGCAAAAACAAAAAAATTACAGAATTAAGAATGTAAGAGCATAACTCCTACGATATGGGCAAACTGATAATTGTGAAGAAATAATATAAAAATAAATATTACCGATAAAAGAATTAGAAAAATATTTGCAGAGTCGAGACGAATCTCTTTCCTTAATTCTGTAAATGCCTCGTAGTGAGACGGTTTATGTGACACTTCAGAATCCCAGGATACAACTGCAATATCTTCGATTTGCATCATCCAAACTCGAAGGCCGACGAACTTTGTTTTGTGTTGTACTCTCAAAGAAAAACAAGACAAAAACCTAAGAGAGATTTTTACCATGGGTGGAAGAGAATGAGATTATACTTAACTTAGTGGTGAAAGAGATTTCTATCATCTATCATCTTTTATGTGTATAAAGAGTTTTTCTTTTATAGCACAAAAAGTCATAGATAATAATGTACAAAATTAATCACCATTAATTTGTGTCTTTGCACCTAAAAATAGAGGTTACTCAATATGTAATAATCATGGTATTAACCATATAATTAATCACAATATTGACAACTTGTTGACGAAAGTTAGTCATATGTAGTGACTATTAGACAAATTAAAAATAAATAGGTACAACAAATGTTTGTTATTTGAACTGCACGTCTATAACGAGTCTCAGCTTAAACTTGATTCACAATCTCTATTTTTCTATTTCTCATTTAAACGAACTCCATATAACAACGATTTTTAACACGTAGAGGCTAGTTTTATACCAAAATGGTATATATTCTAGAACGTGATATCTTTAGAAGTCGGTCAAAATGCATATGATCAGCAAGTGGGAAATTATTGTTTATTTAAATAAAATACAAAAATTTGTTGACCGAGTAGTGTATATTGCAATACTTGTGACCAATCAAATCAGTAATAAAGATTAATTGGTCAACTTACCCTTACCCTCTAATGGTGTTTTGTACTGACAACCTAGATACGATATATAATTAAAAATAAATAACTTCGCTAGAAGATTCCAAGATGGCATCACGTGGGGGTCAAAATGAATGGAGCAGAATTTTTTTTTTTTGAATAATTAGGAAGTTTAGAGTTCGTGGTCCTCTAATCTTTTTGGAATATGGCCTAAACCATATTAAATTGACTCTTTTTCAGAAAGCAGACCTTTTTCAAGATGGCATCATATAGGAAGTTCAGAGTTCATGGGCCTCTAATCTTTTTGGGATAGGACCTAAACCATGTTAAATTAACTCTTTTTAAAAAGCAGACATTTTCCAACGTGAATCAAAATTATAATTTTTTTGACCTTGACCTACAAGAAGTTCTCACTATATCAATTGCACCAAGTTGAATGGAGAAGAAATTATTGACTGTTGATTATGTAATTGCTGCTTATTTTTCAAACGTCAACATAAAAGCCAAAGTGGCCCAACATCGACACTTCTCTCTTTAAAAATCTTCACCACTAATAAATATTATCTTTACGGACCTACCACTGAAAGCTGATGGATTATTTTGATTTGATTTAAATTTAAATGGTTTCGTTTATGTTATAAAAAGGCATATTAAGTTCCGCCAGTGCTATCCTCGTGATATACATATGAACCTCATGCATGGAAGTGATTGTAGCTCAACATTCTCGTACCAAACTCGTTAGCCATTATTAACCTGCATATAAATTCGTTGTTATATTATAGTCCACGTTCTAGGGACTACCACCCATACCCTAAATTTCTCTTGTATATACATCTTCGTACTTAAGTTTTTTCATATATTATTAATACATAACTATATTATTAGATGTTAAATACCAAATTAATACATATATATTTAATGTGTTACAACTAAATATAACTTGTTATTTAAATATTTTGTGCGCTAAGCAATCAACTAATGATATTAAAACTATGTTTTTAGTGGAAAACATTTTACTATGCTAAAAACTAAGTAACAGTAGGAGAACAAACACAATCAATTGTATTGTGGAAAGAAACGTCGTGGCAGTCATGGACAATGAAAATTTTATATTCGACTCGCACCTGGTTTAGTGAATCGGATTCTGTTTTGTGTTGTACCAACTCAACTGGCGATTATGAGTAAAATTTTCTATTGCTTATTAAGAAAAGAAGGAATAATAGGAAGAAAGAAAGATGAGAAAAAGATTAAAAAAGATTAAAAAAATAATGGAGGGAAAAAGAGATAAAAACAGAAAAGGGTGATCTACCACAACAACCTACCTTATTTTGAAATAAACTAAATAACATATTAAAAAATTTTAAACTCTTACAAACTTTGCCAATATTTGAAAATCTATGCAAGAATATAATAGAATTTGTACTTCTTTGGCAGACTCTGTAAAATAATTGGGGCACTCTACGAAAATCTAATAGACTACATATTGTTGGCATTTTGTAGAATAGCTTGCAAACTTTGCAGAATAGTTGGAAAACATTTGTGTAAGCTACCCCTAATCAACCACAACAAAATATCACAGGTACTTTATTTTGTTATCAAAAATCACATGTTACACAAATGTGATATTTTGTTGTGGTTGATTAGGAGTAGCTTACACAAATGTTGAAAATTTTGAATATATATATACATTTAGTCATAAATATTACTGTGCCAAATAGGTTTATGAGTATTTAGTTCAATTTATAATGAGATCTATTTAGGGGTTGCCTTCTATTTATGATGACTAGTCCCAGGGTTTACTAACAACTAACAGACTTAATTAATTATAATTAAACTAACTCTCATTGGGTCTAATTAAATTCTAACACTAATGGGGCTTTTAACACTAATTGTACCTAATTAAACTCTAAACATGCCAAAACTAATTCGGCCGTGATCTCGGTGTCACATGTATGACCTATTTTCTTTTTTTTTGGTCGACTCATCATCTCATTTAGGCTTATAAAACAAATTTGCATTTACAACGATCCTTTTTAGATTTTGAAATGGATCATGAAGAATTGGAAATTTTGAGAATAAATTGGATCAAAATATGGAGCAAGAGCTCAAGACAAAAGAAGAATGGATCAAAATGAGGAAGAAGAGCTAGTAAACATATATCCCACATTCAAAATAGACAGTTATAGCGGCCAGAAGACGTCGCTGAAGATTTCCCTAACGACTAGTTCACATATCAGCCTGATGTAGCAGCTTGAAGATCTCGTTGGAGAAATTCTGGAAGCTATAGCTGACAAGAAGAACAAGTTTTGTTATGTGTATTGCACCCTAGATTATCCAATGTTTTGACTTCTCTTAGTTTCTAAGGTCTAAAAACACATTTTATGGGATCTTTTTAAGTTTATAGTTTATACACTGTGATCTTGTTTTCTTTTACATTTATCTTTTGTCTCATCTTATCTTTCTTTATTACGAAAAGTAAAAACAACATATATCATTTTATTGTCATGGAAATTAATGAGTAGTCTCTTTAGATTATGTATATGGTAGATTAGGAAAATTAATGATTGATATTTTATGTTTGGATTTAGATTTCATGCACCCCTTGCTTATGAGATGTTATTGATGGTAGATTAGTCATTAATAATGTTCTAGATATCAGTCTAAGCGCCACCTAGATGTCCAGCAAGGCAGAAATTTACACTCAAGTGCCATATTTTTCTTAAAATTGCTTAATCAAATAGTTAACAAGTTTTAGGTATTTAATTTTGGTCCAAATTTGAAAATAGTTTCGAATTGACCCAATCACCTGGTTAAAAAATTAGTTAAATTTTGATTTTTCCCTTTGCTTTTTCTAAAACTCTTGGATTTTCTTGTAGCTTATACTATTACTGAAGATTATTTGGGATAGACTTTATGAATTTAGATAATTATACACTAAATTTTAATTTAGAATTAGAATAAGACATTTTTAGTTTTCTTTATATTTTAACATGATTTCTACATATCAAATTACTATATAAGTATAAAAATATTTAAATATATGTATTAATCTATTAACACCTTATCTCTGCCTAAGCGCCAATTAATCCGCCTAGGTTCTAGGCTCCTACCGAGTGTCCTTCAAATTGTATGATCATTGTTGGTAAAAGTGTATGTTCAGCGTATCACCACACACTAAAGCCAACACGAGTGACAAAAGATTTTACCAACAGTGATCATACAATTTGAAGGATGCTCCTTCATAACAAAATTTAATCCTTGTAACACATCACGCGGAATGAAAGATGAATTCCCAGTCATGTACTCTTTCAACTCAAATAGCTTAAGCTCATTCACTTGTTGTTAGTGAATGTCTAGCTTCAAGCTCCCATCTCTTCTTTTTTCAGGAAATCCACCTTAAATGACCCGGTAGGCAATTTAGCAGCGCTGAAGATGTTCTTCTGACCATCATAAGCCATCTTGGCGAAGGGAAATTCATCGGGATCATCTGTAAACACTCTGTCTCTAACCATAGCTAGCTCGAATCTCAATATCTTCTTCGTAGGATTGTATCCTTTAATTCCGACATCGTAGTGCCCTATAAAACTATCTGGATCAAAATTAACTCCAGTATTATTGACATAGAGATTAAGTAGCCACAACACCACCTTTATCAGGACGCTTCATTGGTTCTTTCTTATAAGAAGAAGCAATTTGTACATATGGCCTTGGATTCATCCTAACTTCAAAACCTATCAAATTAAAAATACAATAATCACATTTAAATTCATTAAACAAGAGCAAAAGCTATTGAATAATTCACATATATCTGTCTAATCATTCAAAGTTAAGTTCTAATAATTTATTGTAAGCTTCTATTTTTACAAATTTCCCCTAATCTTGTCAATTCTCAACGATATAACAGAAAGAGTTCCAACAAAATTGATTTAATTATATTATTCAGCATACCACGAGCGGTGGACGAAGAAGCCGAGTCAGAAGAAACCAGTGATGTATTTAAATTAGCAAAATTAATCAACGTGCCAAAATGTAGTTCTTAATCGAAATTAATAACGCGTCAAATTAACATCATAAATTACGTGCTAAAATTTTGAATTAACTAATGACATGTAATTTATAATTTTTTCAATTTATAACCTAAAAGGCTAAAAGAATTCGATTAGTTGTTTTTTACTTTAAATTTTATTAGTATTTTGTTGACAAAATAATATTGAAATTTTTGGATATCAATACATTTAATCAAAAAATTTGTTTATTCTTTGATCGACGCCAACCATCGTTAAATTTAAGGTATCATTACTACATTTTCTCAAAATTTCTTATTCAAAGTTTCACAACAATGTATGTACTTTATTTTTAATACGGAGGTATTACACACTTTTTTTGGTAAATGATTCACACATTTATTATCTTCTCTTGTATATAACTAACTCATTTGAAAAATTAATAAAAGCATCAAAAAGATTATTACTATAAAAAAATGTGTTAAATTTTTAATTGACTAAATATAAAATTTATTGACAGTAAATTTATTAAAAATCAATTTATCACCTAAAAACATTGGATAATTAATGTATATATTTTTCTTTTACTTTTTGATATTACTTTGTTGAAAAATTTGGATATAAATAAATTTAATCATAAGTTTTGGTTGTTCAAGTGTAGCATTTAATCATTCTATAAAACTTGTCTTCTGGAGAATTCTCAAATTTATAGTAAACATGTTGTCAGTTGAAAATTCGGAATTACATCACTTTTGGGAGGTTTTAACTTAGGATTGAATCAAGGTCATCGCCAATGGTTGATTGTTGCATAAACTGATCATGAAATCTGAAAAATCCATATTTACTGATTTTAAATGATATTTTCATTCAAAATTTCCTATATTTGTAAAACTTGCGTTATTTCAGTTCAACTCTATGATATTTGGAAGTAAACTCTCTCACTTTGGGGTTTGTATTACAATGTACGTGGATTTTGAAAGATATTCGAGTTATTTAAACATTTATACCACCTTTGTTAACTCAATGACTATCTTCATCTTTAAAATTGACCCCACTTTTATCCTATTGACGTGTCATGGTTTTGAGGGTTTTAACTTTTGATTCTATAAGTCTTTTGAGTTTTTAATCCAGTCTAGGATAACGTTATGTTTTTTTAGTGTCATTTAAGATTTTGACAGGGTTTACAAGTCATTGGAGTTTATGGATGTTATGGACTTGCTTTTAACGTGCAAATACTTCAAGGATAAACAGAATATGCATTGGGATCGATCAATCTGAAGTAAGCTCTATTAGATTGATGATTTAATGAAGTGGTGTGTTTTAAAGCATGGATCGATCAATCCGCGAGGCGGCCAAATCCAATTCCAACAGTCTTTTGGGCCTATCTTTATATATAAATACGATTTCCTGCATTTTGTACTATTATATTTTTACAGCTTTTTGTTTTCTGTTTTAATAGTTTTGGGAGAGAAAATCTCTTACTTTCAAATACTATACATATTAAATATCAATTCTTATAATTAATGATTATCATGATATAGTACCTCTGATTTTTTGATGGGGTTTGGTTCATTAGGAATAGCTGGGGGATGACGTAAACACAAATATGTAAGTACGTAAATTAAATATGTTCCTGTAATTTTAACGCATGAAACATTTGTTATAAAATAAATCAAATTAATATAATAAACTTCACAAGAATTACTTTTCATGTTTCAAACTTACAGTTTCGTGTGTGACAAGTGGCGCACACATTCCACTGTCATTAACCACCAGAGTTTTCATCACCATTCTTGTCCAGATGAGGCTGGCAAAAATCAGAGATCAATGGTGGCAAGGGACTCGTCCAGCGTGAAAACAACGAGAATAAAATCAAAGTCAAAGGTAGAGGGAAAAGACTCAAAGGTGTGTTTGGTGCATATTAAGCCCAAATCCCGCCTCTTGGAGAATCAGATCTGGTTGTGCTTTGGGTCAGATCTTCTTTACTCTAGTTTTTCGATTAGGGGTCGCAAGCCACTGGTTTCTGAAACCACTCGTGGTATTCTCAATAATCTAATTTATTCAGTTTAAATTATTGGAACTTTTTTTGGTCTATCATCGAAAATTGATAATATTAGGGGAAATTCATATGATAAAATCTTACAATAAATGATCAGAACCTAATAATTCTAAATCATTAGATAGATCTGTTTAATGAATGTTTACGTGATTAATGTATTTTAATTTGATTGGTTCTGAAGTTATGATAAATCCAAAGCCGTATCTACAAATTGCTCCTCTGACAAGAAAGAAGTTACGAAGTGTCGTGATAAAGGTAATTTGGATCCAGATAGTGATTGTGGTGTTGTGGCTGTGCGGCGAGTTAATCTCTATTTGAATCGTTTTAGAGGTAATTTGGATCCAGATAGTGATTGCTAGGACACTATACGATGTTGAGAGCAAAGGAGACAATCCTACTCAGAGACAAGGTGTATACAGACAGTCCCGATGAATTTCCCTCCGCCATGGTGGCTAATCATGGTCAAGAGAACATCTGTAGGGCTGCTAAATTTCCTACCGGGTCATTTAAGGTTGATTTCCGAAAAACCAAAGAGATGAGACCTTGAAGCTATAAATTCATGATAAAAATAGTGAATGAACTTAAGCTAGGCAATTTGAAAGAGTACATGACTGGGAGTTGTCTTTCATTCCACATGATGTTTTACAAGGATTAGATGTTGTTCCGAAAGATTATCCTTCAAAGTGTATGATCACTATTGGTAAACGTGTATGATCAGGGTATCGCCGCACTCTAAAGCCTACAACACGAGTGAAAAAGCTTTTACCAAAAATGATCATACACTTATAAGGATGATCTTTCATAACAACATCTCATCCTTGAAACACATCACACAGAATGAAGATGAATACCAGTACACTACAAGAAACCCTGCAATTTGCGACCAACAAAATCGTCTCGAAATAGTCACAAAGTCCTTATTTAAGACTAATTCGGAACTCTTTCAAGTAGTCGCAAATTAATTTGGTCGCAAATTAATTTGGTCGCAAATTAATTTTCGTCTACATTGTGATACCAAAATTGTCGTATATAAGCGATTGCGTTACGACTGGTACAAAACATCGTACTTTAAAACTAAACAGTGACTGAAAAATGGAGCGAGTAGTTTGTGAAGCAGTTTTGTTTTCGTATAGTCGAGACTACGGTGCAACGATTTTAGTAGTCTAAGAAAATCTTAAGTTGGTCCCAAATTAGCACTAAATAATAGTCGCAGAAGATCACATATTAGAACCTAATATGCCACAATTTTGTTATTTTAATGATGTATATGGTCGCAAATTGCTGACAATTTAGCAATTTATTTGCAACCATCTTGAATTAAAAAAAGCTTAAATGCTTTAAATACCCGAATTTGATTTATATAATACCCAAAAACATTCTTTTACTAAAAGATCTAAGCATAACATTACATAATCAATTCAAAACACAAACAATAACAAAAAAGCAAAACAAAGTAGTAATTCGATAAGGGAGAGACGTAGTTCTAATATAAGGGAGAGGATGATGAAGTGTTGGCAATGGTGAAGTGGCAGGTGGTTGGTTTGTGCATTGGCTGGTTGTTGGGTAGCCATAAATTTTGCTAACACGATATTATTATCCTTCAAGTAGGTAACGAGCATCTCCAAGTTTAAGATCCGATTTTGATCTCTGCGTTGGTCCTCACAAAGTTGTTGAAGCTCTAAGATTGCTTCACTTTGATTAAAAAAATTTCCCTTTTTCCCTTGTCATCTGATTGAGTACACTAAAAACCAGAAAACAGTTCACAAAACCAATAGAATTATCATGATTCATAGAGCAAAAAAACAATAATTCAGATTAAAAGTTATTCTAAATAATTATTGTCGACATCATACATTAAAGTACAAACATGGATTCCATATATACAAACACTTACAATAAGCTTAGAACAAAAAAGCATAATCCATAAATCGAAACAATACCTAGAACAAAAACCCATTCCCTATCCATCACGTTTCATCCATACATGACAATAGTCTAAGAACTACATACCTTAATATCTTATCATAGTTATTATATACTACACAGCTCTACACTGCAGTATCTCTATCTCACTGAGTTTAGAAAGACAACTTTAGCACATAGCTGCAAACTTGTTGCCTTGAGAACTAATTTTTGGATCTACACCAAACGCAAAGAATCATATATTGATTTATAAAAGGGAACATGATGATTCAAACATCAAGAAAAGTAAGAGCTTATACCAAGACATCAGCTTCGTCAATTCCAGACTTTATCACAATAATATTCCCCTTCCTCTCTTCTGCAAAAATCACATAACAAGACATATGTACTGAAATTGCCACACCCAGAACCATTTTTCAAAGCTTACGAAATTCAAAACCCTTAAATTTCAAAGCTTACGAACTTGTTTCAAAGCTAAAGAACTTGAAATCGCTAAAACCCTGAACTCAAACTTCAGCCGAAACAAATCTAACGAGTCAACTGAAAATCCAAACTCAGACCTTACAATTCAAACCCAGATCTCGATTTTCAAAGCAAGCACATTGTTACTAACTCCAACTCAAACGAAGCTAGCAATCTTCAAAACTGGCAAAACCCATAACTCAAACTTCAAACCAAGAACTCTCCAATCAAACCCAACAATCGATTTTCAGAGAAAGCGATGTCTCCTAGCTGTCTTTCAGCAAAGCAATGGAGCACGAAACTGGAACAGAAGAAGAAGGTAACCGCCAGTTGACCTTCCTTCTCGTCCTCTCCTCCTCGATTTGCCTGTATTTTCTATGAAATCAGTTTAAATTGAGATAGATGGGAGAAAATTAAAGAGAGTAGAATTAAATCGAAGATAATTGAAGGTAATAACTATAATAGACGAGGGAGAACCCACGATGAACTAAGCAAGAACCCGACGATAGACCGTATTGATTAAGTCGGATCTCACGCTAACCGTATTGACAAATCGAGGGGGTTTATGGGCTCCAAGTACAGCGAGCATCGTAGGCGCTACTCTCAGCCATGGCTCAAGCCGTTTGAGCTTAATTTGCCATGTCGTTGAGCAGATTGGTCATCGAGAATTCGATGATTCCAATGTCTTTATCTTTTCCTTTCTTCTTGCGATCATCAAGGGAATCTTGGCTCGAGTGAGATGAAGTAAGCGCAGGTGTTCGCGCTTGCTTGGTTTGAACTTCAGGTTCTCTGTACCTTCTAGTTCGTTCTCGAGTTGGCCTAGGTTTGTACTGGTAAGGCGTCGTCATGGCATAACGAGAAATGAGCGCTTCATTGGATGACAAGAATCCTGGTGAGGATGTCTTTGGCCTTTGACTTTGACCACCAAAAAGGAATCCTGGAGATTAGGATGTTTGAGGCATTGGAGTGCTCAAGAACGTATTTCCGTAGGAAGGGTAATACGTTTCTGACGGCCTTTGTGGCTGCATGTTCTCAAAGTATTTTAGCAGATCTTTTAACTGGAACTTGAGATTATTCATCTCGGCTTCTCTGCTCTGAAACTGTGAAGTATTAACCATCATTTGCTTTGACATTGTTAGCATCTCATGATGGAGCGTTTCGAGTCGAGCATTGATTTCTGCGATTGACTTTGTGAGAGACGTCAGTCTTCTGTCATAGTCTCTATTCATCTGGTCAAACTTCTGGTTCATGTTGCTCAGAATATGGTTTTGAGCGATAGCGTTTTCTGTTTGCCAGTTGAGGACCTTTTCTCCTTGGCTTAATTGCTCTGGTCCGGATGAATTGATAGCCTACGATACTATCTTTGGACTATGTGCTATGTTATTTCTTATGAAGTCTTTAGGCGGGGGAAAAGGAGGGAAGTCGTCTGGACTCATCATCATGATTTCTTTCTCCTTCTTCTTGTCCGAGTATTGGACTAAGAATTCGTATCTTCCGGTTCCTTCGCCTAAAGTGCCGATTGTAGGATCGCCATCAAGATATCTTCGATAGAGAGGATCCTTCTTCTTTCTTCTTCTTTGTCGGATCTTCATCAGATTCGTAATCGGCATCCATACATGCTGAACATGAACAGACATCAGAGTATTGATGACGGTTTTCATCTTTGAACGGGAATATGACAGAGCCGTCTTGACCAAAGGATATTGGTTTTGGCATCTGTTCTTTGTATGGATCGTAGAACTCGTGTTCATCATTTCTAATGGAGAACTGAGTGAACAGCTGTTTGCGAAACGAGGATGATCTTGGTTTCTCGAATTTGATTTCGGTTGTACCATCGTTTCGTGTGTGAAAGCTAGCTTCAGATAGTTGAATCAGAGTTTGGGCCGATCGATGTAGCTTTTCGTAGCTAGTTATCCATTTATATGGTAGCTGTTGGATGAGTTCTTCTCGAGATATTTGTCGAGGAATCTGGACAGCGTTTGGAGCTTGTGATGCTGACGTGACTTCAAGGTAGAGTGCTTCGTTAGAGGATGGCAGGATGAGATCAAGAGCATGGTCTTGAACCCGATAGACTATTTGATGATGAATAGTCGCCATGATACTATCTTCTTTCATTTTAGCTCCAGTGAGTTGTAGTTGGACCTTTAAAGTCTTTAAAAGATGTGGATCTTGTAAAGAAACATTCAAGTTTGGAAACAATGTAATGAACACTGTTCCGGCGTTTAACGTTGTCTGTACCGTTCCAATACATGCTTGCTGGTAAGACTTTAATCTTGAGTCGAGCAGGGCAATTCTCGCGTAGATTGGTAGACCTTTTCGTGCGTGTAAGGTCAAACCGATACGAACTACTCCGAAGTGTAGATGCGTATAGCCTTGGTGTTGCCATAGTTGTGGTAGATTCTCTGGAAGATTGAGCGATATGAACTGCTCTTCTTCTGTAGCTGGAACTTGGCAAGATGAGAATTTGCTAGACTGCACGTATTCGCGAACCTTCCTGTGTGAGGATGGTCGGATGAGCTGTCGAACTCCGTTAACCGAAAAAGCACTTGGCTTCTTGGAAAAGATTTCGTACGGATTTACTAGAGGAAGAGTAGTTTCTGGGAGACGTTGATCTCCTGGAACATACTCGATTTCGTATAAAGAGTTTATAGTAGGAAAAGAAGAACAATTTTTATTTTGGTTTTTATTTTTAGGTAAAGTAGAAATAGCAAACTGGGAATTAAGAACGGAATTTTCGGAAATAGACATGATTAGAAATAGTTTTCCAGAACATTCAAATCGATCATTCATAAACAATGATTCATTCCATCAAAACATAAGTCTAGGCTCTGATACCATAACTTTAATAGACGAGGGAGAACCCACGATGAACTAAGCAAGATCCCGACGATAGACCGTATTGACTAAGTCGGATCTCACGCTAACCGTATTGACAAATCGAGGGGGTTTATGGGCTCCAGGTACAGCGAGCATCGTAGGCGCTACTCTCAGCCATGGCTCAAGCCGTTTCTTTAGGATCCAATACCCACGCCACCCCACGATAGTCGTGTTGGTTACCGTAAGATCAAACCGTCGTGTTAATCTACCAGAAAATTCTTACAAAGACCACCGGATTTTCCTCTGAAAATTAAGCCATAGAAGCAGATCGTCAACTTATGAATGAAAAGAAAGAAACAAAACTTAGGAAGATCTATTGAAGTTCGGAAAACTTAGAGAAAATTTAGAACATGTTTAGAAAGAGAAAATTATAGAGAGAAGTTTTTATTATTTCTCGATGAATTTTCCGAACTTCAATAGATCTTCATAAGCTTTGTTTCTTTCTTTTCATTCATAAGTTGACGATATGCTTCTATGGCTTAATTTTCGGAGGAAACTCCGGTGGTCTTTGTAAGAATTTTCCGGTAGATCAACACGACGGTTTGATCTTACGGTAACCAACACGACTATCGTGGGGTGGCGTGGGTATTGGATCCTAAAGAAATGGCTTGAGCCATGGTTGAGAGTAGCGCCTACGATGCTCGCTGTACCTGGAGCCCATAAACCCCCTCGATTTGTCAATACGGTTAGCGTGAGATCCGACTTAGTCAATACGGTCTATCGTCGGGTTCTTGCTTAGTTCACCGTGGGTTCTGGTTTTGCTGCTTTGAAATGACGCTTTTCTTCATTAGACATGAAGAATTGCAGATCTTCGTCGAGACTGATTTGATAATCGATGGAATAGTAGGACCAGTTCTGGTTGAACGGGATGTGAAATGTCTGTCGAGTATTGTTGAGGCGGAATGCATGAGTCTGAAATTCTTCATATAAAGCATTATCGCGAACATTGAAGTCTGGTCGGATTCCATGCTTGAAATCCTTGTGATGAATGAGGTTGGGTAGTGCGTGAACCTTTGCGGTTCTGTCGTTGACTTGAATTGGTCGATGGAAGAAATAGATAGTGTGTGGACTAAAGAAAAGATTTAGACCACCTGGTTCTTTGAGTTTCTTGTAGGGGATTTGCATCGATTTTGCTGAATTTCGTAGCTTGCCACTCCAGTTGACTAGCGGGTTGAACCATGTGAGGAATGTTGAAAGTCCTTCTTGTTGACCTTGTTGTTCGTTGACGTACTGGTATAACCATTTGATATCGAATGAGATACCAATAGTGTATACTGCACAGAGATACCAGAGGAAACAGAAAACTTCTTTCGGCATATATTTGTTCTCGATCCTGTACAGATGAGCGAACGGGTAGTCGGGATGAATGCCTAGCGGTGCAATGTATCTTCCGTAGAGCCCGTGGTTTGTTAAGATGATTGATTGGTAGTGGAATATCCTGTTTCGCAAAGTTTCTCGAAAATGTCCTTTTGTGATGAGAGGCTTCACGTCTTTTGGCATGTTGTTGTCGAAGTCATAATATGTCTTTGATGATGAAGAACTCGCCATAATGTGTATGCCTTGGAGAGGCTTTCTGCTGAGCATATCGGCTAGAATGTTCTTCGTGCCCTTTAAATAGACGGTGTCGAAGTCGTACTTTGAAAACCATTCACTCCATCGCAAGAGCTGTTGATGCGGGACCATCTTCTGCTTGAATTGTAACATCTTTGGAAAAGAAGACATATCCATTTCGATTTGAAATTTATGTCCAATCAGATGAAATTCAAATTTTTCGATTGCTCTTTTGACGGCTAAGATCTCTTTGAACGTTGAGTGATAGTGCATCTCCGAATCTTTAAAGCGTCCACTTTTGTATCCACATATTTGTCTTTTTTCATTTTTTTCTTCAAGTAATATTGCACCCCAGTATTTGTCGCTTGCGTCAGTCTGTAGAACCCGTGTTCCCGTAGAGGGAATCTTTAAAGGTGGTAGCTTTTGAATTTCCTTTTTTAGGTGTCTGACAGCTTCAGTTTGTCTTTTTGTCCACTGTTGAGGATTCTTTATCAACATCTTTCGTAGTGGATGAGTCAGCTGCGAAAGTTGCGGGATAAAATCGCCTAGATAGTTGATTACACCAAGGAATTGCTGAATTGCTGAATTTGTCGCTTTGTCAGATTTTCTTCCGGGAAGCTCAGAAGTTCTGTAGCTAGATGGGCTTGGGCTGCGAACTGTCCTTGAGTAATTTCTATTCCAAGAAATTCGATACTTGATTAGGCTATGATCATCTTTCGGGCCGAAAGCATGATACCATATGATTTCACGATTTTGTGGAATTTCTGAAGATCTCTGATGTGATCTTCTTCTGTAGTTGAAAACAGTAGGATGTCGTCGATGTAGATTAACACCGTATGTATTAGTGGTTTGAATATCCTTAGCATCGCCTATTAGAATAGGGATGGTGCTGTCTTCAGACCAAAGGATATAACCTTCCATTGTAAGTGACGGTTCGGTAGGCAGAACGCCGTCTTGTATTGATCTTCAGGTCGAACACCGAGTTGCCAAAATCCTGACTTGAGGTCGAATTTGGAGAATATTGTTGCTCCTGAGAGATGTTGGAGCAGCGATCTTTTGTTCGGTAATGGGAACTTGATGTCTTGAAGGTATTGATTTAATGGCTTGTAATCAATTACCAGTCTTACCTTTCCTCGTGCTTGTTCAGCTCGGTTGTTGACGTAGAATGCTTTGCACGCCCATGGTGAGTTGGTTGATGAGACTATTCCTTGTCGGATTAGTTGGTCGCATTCGTCGTTGGCTTGTTGCAGTAGGGCTGGAGACATTCCTGCGTGACTCGCTTTAGTAGGAGTTGTTGCCATCTGTTCTTTGAATGGAAGTGATACAAAGAAATCTTGGTTGAGCCATAGAGGATTTTTGCATTTTTCCAGAAATTCAACATGTGAATCTGCACAAGAGACTGCTGCAATCTCCTTTTTGATTTCTTCAAATGTTGGAGCGATAGGATCTTCTATTGCAAATAACCTATGCAATGTTGTGAAAGCCTTGAATAGACCTTTCCATTTGATTCCTCCTGGTTCGATTGAAATATCAAACATTTTCTTCAGTATATTGTAGGAATCCCATCCGAGAATTAGATCTTTTCCGGGTGCGGATGATCCGAGGACTTCTGTAGTGAATTGGCATCCAGGGAAAACTTCAATCGTAATAGGCTTGGACTGGAGGTTAATTTTTAAAGCTCCTGAGTTTTCCACTCTGAATTCTTGCTCAAATGGTGTCCACATTGATGGTGGTAGAATCTTTGGATTTAATATCGACGTGTGAGCTCCAGTGTCGATGAATGCAATGACATGGATTGGATCTTCAGTTTCTGTTGGATCAAAGATTGTGACCGGCAGGTGTGGAATCGTCATGATATCTTCTTGTTGTGGTATCTGACAAATCTTGAAACAACAATCATCAAACGCTTCTTCATCTGAAGTTTCTGAGGAAGTATCATAGTCGGAGTATCCACATATTGCTTCATTGTCATCACTGTCGTAAGATAGGACGGATTCGAGATCATGATTTTTGAGGTCGATATCCGGCGCTATGCGTGATATTGAGCTGATGAGATACTGCCTTTTCTTTGTTGACTTGTTCGGGCAGTTCTTGGCGTAGTGTCCTTCTTTGCGACAAAGAAAACACTTGGTTGACTTTCGAAAGCTCATTTTCTTCTTGAAGAATCGTCTGCGTCGAAAACCTTTAAAGTTATCTTTTTTTTGCTTTCTGTGTTTGTGCCTGGTGTTGCATGAACATACCTTTTTTGATTTTGAACATTTGATTGATAGGTCCGGCCTTGCACAGATCTTGGATAGTTGTTTAGACTTATCCATGAATTCCATCCAAAACTCTTTCTGTTTGCATAACTTGTCAAGGGTCCGATTGATGTATTGTTGGATTTGACCGATTGAGATTTCTTCAACCGTCTGACCTTGATCTCTGATGTAGAGTTTGGTTTGCTGGCTTAGATATTCGTCTATTGATGAGAGGTAGACGTGCTTCAAGCTCGGATTGTTGAGTTCGTTTAGAGCGTAGAATCTTCTCGCTTGATGCTTGAAATGTCTCGCCAGATCTTTCTTCTTCAATGAACAACACTTTGCTGTAAAGTATTCTTCCTGTATTTGCTCCTTTTGATGATTTGGTGTACCGATAAATTCTCGATGGATTTCTCCGAGTAACATCGGTATTGTAGTGTCATAGACTTGGTTTTGTCTATAATCACCGAGTGAGTTCCACCATTCTTTGAGGGCTCCAGAAAGCCTTGCAGTAAATTGTTGGATGACAGTGTATGTTGTCAAAGTTAGTGCTTCAGAATTCATTCAAGCGTGAAACTCGTCAAGACGTTCTTTCCATTTTTCGAACGGAATATCATCGAACGTAAATGTCATGACTTTTGAAGCGAATTGCTTTTCTGGCTTTTTGTGTTCTTGAAATTGTTGATAGTTCATCTCTTCATCGCTTGAGAAAACTTCGTTTACACTTGGCTCTCGCTTGGGTGTATAAGAACTTTCTCCGATAGCAAATTGTTTCAGCATTGATTCGTCTTCTGATTCGGTTTGCGACTCAGTTGAATTCGTGTCCGAGTAGTGCTCTATTATCGGGGTTGGTGATTTGGTTGTCTCCACTGATTGCGAAGAGTATGCCTGTTTTGTTTCAGGCTTTTGCACTGTCTCGTTAGCTGATTGAGAAACATGAGAGACGTGAGAGAGAAGATGGGAAAAACGTGGTTTTTTTTTCTTCCTTTTTTTATTTTTTTAATAAAAAAATATCAATATATTTTGGGTTTTATATAGATATTAAAATTTTCCCAAAATAGTCAATTTAGACTCAAACGAAATTAGAGGAGGGAGAAATTGCCGCACTACCTGTTAATTTAGTTATAAAGTGCTACTTTTTGGTGATGTATATTTAAGAGTCATAAACCCAATTATTATGACTTTTAATGTTTAAGAGTCGAACAAAATATATGTATAATAATAAGATCACTCAAATTACAAAGACTAAACAAGATCAATCAGTTTAAATGAGTAAAATCATTAAATGCAAAGAAAGTTAAGAAATTTCAAAACAATTAGTTAATACATATAACACTTATGTAATATTTAGAAAACTTCTGTACACCATAGATATATTAAAAAAATTGGTATAGTAATGATTCACTATCTCTAGTAGTTCAAATCAATGTAGAAACCTTAAACCTTAACATATTTGACAAATTTCTATTGGTAAATCTCTAAATAAAATTACGAGGGTTGCTAAACGGAAACAAAACTGTCCCAATCTCAGGTGTTAGTTGCAGATTAGTCACATATATGTGAGTAATTTATGACAGATTTGTGACTACCTGTTAATTTAGTTTCAAAGTGCTACTCTTTTGTGATGTATATTTAAGAGTCATAAACACAATTATTATGACTTTTAACGTTTAAGAGTCAAACAAAATCTATGTATAATGTTAAGATCACTCAAATTACAATACTAAACCAGATCAATCAGTTTAAATGAGTAAAATCATTAAATGCAAAGAAAGTTAAGAAATTTCAAAACAATTAGTTAATATTACATATAACACTTATGTAATATTTAGAAAACTTATGTAAACCATAGATATAATAAAAAAATTTGGTATAGTAATGATTCACTATCTCTAGTAGTTCAAATCAACGTAGAAACCTTAAACCTTAACATATTGACAAATTTCTATTGATAAGTCTCTAAATAAAATTACAAGGGTTGCTAAACGGAAACAAAATTGTCCCAATCTCAGGTGTTAGTAGTAAATTAGTCGCAAATTAGTCGAAAAGTGCTACTCTTTCGTGACGTGTTTGTAACCAATTTGTGACACTATTTATTAGTCACACACCTATATGATTACTCATTGACATACATACATATATTATATATATGTATGACTCTATGATCATTCATATCCCGATTCTAGAGTAAAAATCTCCGTTTTAAGAGGAAACAAAGATATAGCAAGTAAATTTTAAAACTTATACAAATTTCACAAACATTTTGTGAGTAATACAAGTAACACTTAATACGTGTTATATATGATACAAATATAAATTTCAATATTTAAAATATTGAATTTTTTTCTTTGTTTATAAAGATTAAGTGTATATAGTTGTCCAAATATATGTTGCAACATATCACTTAACTTTTTTCAATTTTATTTTGCTAAATTTCTAAAAACAATGGAGAGGAGTTAGAAAAAGAAGCAAATCAGTCATAATTTCAAGTGTTGGTTGCTAATTTTTCAGTTGTTAGTCGCAAATTGGACACTCTTTGTGACGCAAATGGAACTGTTATAATTAAATATGAATTTTTTTCAATTTGGTCGCAAATTAGTGGATTTAAATTTCCAAATATGATATTTATATTATTAGGATTTAAAGTCCTAAAATTATTATTCAAATTCCGTATCTTCATCATCTGAAGAGATTTGTTATCTATTTTAGCGTTATCGATTTTAAAATCATTTTTTGCCACTTCTTTTGCCAAAGTGCCACAACATTGACAACTTCGTTCTTTAAAAGTCTTCACCACTAATTAATATTATCCGTACGGACACTACCATTGAAAGAAGATGGATTATTCAGATTCGCTTTGAATTTAGATGGTTTTGTTTGTTACAAAAAGGCATATTAGGTTCAGCTATCCTCGTGGTAGTGTTATCCTCGTGATACCCATATGAACCTCATTTATGGAGGTGGTTGTAGCTCGACACTCTCATACCAAACTCGTTAGTCATTCTTGACACACATGTAAACTCATTGGCGTGATATTTATATTATAAAGATTTAAAGTCCCAAAATTATCATTCAAATTCATTATCTTCGTCATCTTAAGAGATTTGTCTTCTGTTTCAGCGTTATAAATTTCAAAATCAATTTTTTTCCACTTCTTTTGCCAAAGTGGCACAACATCGACCACTTCTCTCTTTAAAAACTCTTCACCACTGATAAATATTATCCCTGTTGATCCTACCACTGAAAGAAGATGGATTATTTTGATTCGGTTTGAATTAGACCGTTTTGTTTAAGTTACAAAAAGGCATTTTAGGTTCAGCTATCTTTGTGGTAGTGCTATCCTTGTGATACCTATATGGACCTCATGCATGGGGGTAGTTTTAGCTCGACATTCTCATACCAAACTCATTAGTCATTTCTTGACCCGCATGTAAACTCGTTGGCATATCATAGTCCACGTTCTAGGGAGACTACGACCCATATCCTAAATCTCCCTTGTACATACATCTTCATACTTAACATTTTTCATATATTATTAATGTTCTACATTATAATTATATATTATTAGATGTTAAATATCAGATTAGTGCATATATGTTTAATGAAAGAAGATGGATTATTTTGATTCGGTTTGAATTTAGACCGTTTTGTTTAAGTTACAAAAAGGCATTTTAGGTTCAGCTATCTTTGTGGTAGTGCTATCCTTGTGATACCTATATAGACCTCATGCATGGGGGTAGTTTTAGCTCGACATTCTCATACCAAACTTGTTAGTCATTCTTGACCCGCATGTAAACTCGTTGGCATATCATAGTCCACGTTCTAGGGAGACTACGACCCATATCCTAAATCTCCCTTGTACATACATCTTCATACTTAACATTTTTCATATATTATTAATGTTCTGCATTATAATTATATATTATTAGATGTTAAATATCAGATTAATGCATATATGTTTAATGTGTTACAACTAAATATAACTTGTTATTTAATTATTTCGTACGCCAAGTATTTAAGTAATGATATTAAAACTATGTTTTTCAATGGAAAACATTTTATCATGTTAAAAATATAGGTAGCAGTAGGGAGAGCAAACGCAATCAATCATCACGTGGGAAGAAGCATTGTGGCAGTATTGGACGATGGAACTCGTATATGTGACTCACTCCTGGCTTAGTGAATCGGATTCAGTTATGTGTTGTACCAGTTCAACTGGCGATTATGAGTGAACGTTTCTATTGCTTATCAAGAAAGGAAAGAATAGTAGGAAGAAAGAAAGATGAGACAAAGATGAAGAAAGATAAAAATAACGAGGCAAAAAAAGATGAAAAAGAGAAAAGGGTGATCTACCATAGTAACCTACCTTATTTTTGAAATAATCGAAATAACATATTAAGGTTTTTAAACTCTACGAGCATCTGGTTGACTCTGCGACCATCTTACATACTTTGTAGATATTTGACAATCTATGCAAGCATATGATATATTTTGTACATATTTGGCAGACTCTGTAAAATAACTGGGACACTCTACGAGAATCTAATAGATTTTGATATATTTGGCACTTTGTAGAATAGCTTGCAAACTTTGCAGATTAGCTGGAAAACTTTGCAAAATAGGTGGCAACTATGCATAAGTTTGGCAGAATTTATTGAATACTTGGTAATTTTGCGAATATTTGTTAGATTATGGGATTATTGGGCAAATTTTGCGAGCATTTAATCCCTAGAGCACAAGTCTTCATCTCTTACCCTGCAACTTGCACGGCGTGATTTTACATAAGTGCTTTTACTTTTCTTTTTATTTTATTTTATTTTGTAACATAGATGATATTCTATCATCATCTTGCCGGTGGAGACTCAATTCCGTGAACGGCACCCACTTTTATCATTATTACCAACTCACTTTTGGTAGGAATACATCATTAAAAATTTGTATGTCCCTAAAACCTAGTCCACCATATCTTTTGGATTTTCTTAATTTTTTCCAAGGTAATCAAATGATCTTTACCTTATCGGCACATGAGTCCCACCAAAATCTTGTCAAAGCATATTGGAACAAAAAATCTTTTCACACCAACGAAATGAAATGGATGCTGCTTTCTTTTTTTCGAGAAGACAACATTCCATGTCCTTTGTACAACTCCCAACTCAAACTCTAACCTTTTTCAAGCTAATACCTTTCAATAAGTTATCAAATTTATTTTGACAGTCAAACAAAGAGAAGCCAAATTTTGAGTTGGTGTCCATAACCAATAAAAATACCACCAACTTTATTTTTGGTCATCTTGTGCAACCGCAATTAGAAAACACAACCACAATAACCTCATACTCTGTCTCCACCGCAATTGTAGCCTCATAATCTTGACAAAAATATGTAAGGATATTTTTCGTTTTGCCGCTTATTGATTAGTTGGAGCGAGAGTAGCTGAAGATTATTATCTTGGAAGAAGACAAGAGGATTCCTCATCTTCTTCCAAGATAATAATCTCAGGCTACTCTCGCTCCAACTACTCAATAAGCAGAAAAATGCAAATTTCATCTTCACATACATCTTTTTGTGTACAGTATGAGTCTGCAGTTGCAGTTGAGGATGAGGATGAGGTTAAATTGGTTGTCATTCTAATTGCGGCTGTATAGGATGACCAACAATAGATTGGGTATTATTGTATTGTTCATGGACACCAACTTGAAATTTGGCATCTCTTTGTTTGATTGTCCAAACAATTGTGATAATTTTTTGTTTAAAAGGCAGTACCTTGGCAAAAAGCTAGAGTTTAAGTTCAATTAGTAATAAGGACATGGAATGTTGTCTCTCTGAACAGAGAAAGCAATATTCATTTTATTGGCATTAAATGATTTGAGGTGTTAGAAGAGTCTTGTTAGGCTAGCAAATTTTGCCCACATAGTACATTAAAATCCTCAATCTTTTTTCACCAAATGCATGATACTTTCATATGGTGGATACTATATAGTGGTTCATATATAGAGAAATATAGATAGCTAATACGAAATAAACTTAGCTCACATCAATAAAGAATAAATTAAGCACAAGTTTATAGTCTTTTTGGATATAAGAAAAACAAATTAATGTCAATTCTATCAAAGAGGTTATAGTCTTTTTTGTTATAAGCTAGAAATGAAATTCAATTTTATTTTTTATAGTTTTCTTGGTTACAAAAAGAGATTAATTTCATCTCACTTATATTTTGACAAAAATAATCACACGATCAAATCATAAGGAAATCAATTAACATCACGTATCTCCACTCAATGATAACAAGAACTCATTATGACATCCATACAATTTAGAAATATTATCATCTTAGTAGCTAAAACCAGATTAAGATCACACAGTCGACAAGAGTGTATTATACTCTTGCTACCAAAGAAAAAAAATTGGCTAATTTATTGTTCTTCTAGAGTAATCTAAGGATGTATCTTTCACTTAAAACTAGTCAATATTTTTATTCACATATACAGATCAATACGATATCCTCTAGTTGAAAGACTCCAAATACTATATATATATATACTTATTAAATATCAATTCTAATCATTTATATTGATCATGAAATAGTACATGTAATTTTTGATGACAAAACAAAAGTACCTGCGATATTTTGATGTGGTTGATTAGGCGTAGCTTACACAAATATCTAATTATATAAATATGATCCTGTAATGTAGAACACATGAAAATCTTCGTTAGAAAAAAGATTATCGAATTCTTATAATGAACCTCACCACAATTACCTCTAATGTTCCAAACTTACAAATTCATGTGTGACCGCTGACCAGTAGCACGCACCGTCCACTGCCATCAACCGCAAGAATTCTCATCACCATTTTCGTCAGTATAAGGCATGGCATGACACAGAGATCAACAGCCGCAAGGCACTGTCCATGGGAAAATAACGAGAGGGTAATTGAAGCCGAAGGTAGAGGGAAGAGACTCAAAGGCCTGTTTGTTGCATTTTAACCCGAATCCCGCCTTTTGCTTGTCATTTTTCGTTATAAAAAATAAATTTTGTTCCTCTCTGTGTCCTATCTTTTCCTCTCGCTCGCTGTGAGGAGGCTTAGAAAAAAATTTGAGAAAAAATTTACTCGCTCATGTTTTTTCCGAAAAAATTAGAGAAACAAATTGGAGAAAAAAGAGAATCAGATCTGGATATGTTCGGGTCAGATCTGGAATATTTTCCTTTACTTTATAAATGCGTAAATAAATAAATGCGTAATTAAAACTTTGATTATAATTTGTATATAAATAAATACGTAATTAATGTTTGTCTCTTGTATATAAATAGCTTATAAGCAACATTTTTCTGACAGTAAATTTATAAAAAATTTAAACTGTTTCCAAAAAAACATTGCATAATTAATGTTTTTCTTTGTGACTTAAAAAATTTGATATCATTTTGTTGAAATTTTTGAATATATATACATTTAGTCCTAAATATTTTCCTTAGTTGCTATCAAAATTTTACAATTGTGCCAAATAGGTTTATGAGTTTTTTTCGTTCAAAAAAATAAGAAAGGATGCATGACAAATATCTAGGAATCAAAGTAACAGAATGGATGGGAAATAAAAAAGAAGTTATATGCATAAATTGTCCTCATCTCTTTTGCTTTTGTGTAACGTTTAGAATCTCAATATGAAAGTAAACCCATTGAAAAATAATATTAAAATACACCTAACCAAATAAGTTTGATTGAGATCCCTTAGTGAGAATGCACTTTACTTGAATAAATGTGAAAGACTTGTCTTTGATTACTTGTGAGAGTTCCCTTAGTGAGAATGCACAGTGGCCGATAATGAAGCTTGATTGAGATCCCCTTAGTGAGAATGCACGGTGCCCCGTGACAAAGCTTAGGCGGCAGCAGCGGGCTAGGCGATGGTGGTAGGCTCCTCGTCTTTCTCTCACTTATCTCTCAAAGTTCTAAGTTTTTGGGGTTATGAGATCTATTTAGAGGTTGCCTTTTATTTATAATGACTATTCCTAGGGTTTACCAACAAGTAACAGGCTTAATGAATTCTAATTAATTAACCCTCCTTGGGCCTAATTATATTCTAACACTAATTGGGCTTAATAGGGCATTTAACACTAAATGTCCCCTAATTAACCTGTAAACAGGCGAAAACTAATCCGGCCGTGATCTCGGTATCACATCTAAGACCTCTTTTCTTGTGTTTTTTCGACTCATTATCTCATTTAAGCTTGTAAAGTAATTTGCATTTACAACGATCCATTTTCAATTTTGGAATGAGATCATGAAGAATTGGAGATTTTGAGAATAAATTGGATCAAAATATGGAGCAAGAGCTCCAGACAAAGGAAAAGTGGATCAAAATGAGGAATAAAAGCTAGTAAACGTATATCACACATTAAAAATATGCAGTAATGGCGGCCAGAAGACATCGCTGAAAATTTCCCTAACGACTAGCTTACATATCAGCCTGATGTAGCGGCTTGAAGATCTTGTTGGAGAACTTCTCGAAGCTATAGTAGACAAGAACAATAACCTCCTCACTATGCTGGAGATTTCTTTGAAGACCCATAGTCATGGCGGTCAGATGCAGTGTATATACAGATTGCTAAGAGCCTTCTGTTTCACCGAAAATCAAGATCCTACCCAGATCCATCATTGGTCGACCCTTTCCACACAATTTACTATATAAGTTTTGTTATGTTTGGATTTAGTTTTCATGCATCCCTTGCTTATGAGACGTTATTGATGGTAGATTACATTAATAATGCTCTAGATATACATCTAAGCGCTGCCTAGGTGTCCAGCTAGGCGGAAACTTACACTCAAGTGCCACATTTTTCTTAAAATTGCTTAATCAAATAGTTAACCAGGTTTACGTATTTCATTTTGGTCCAAATTGGAAAAATAGGTTCGAATCGATCCAATCACCTAGTTAAACATTTATTTAAATTTTGATTTCTCCCTTTTTAATTTCTTTTTTTTTTGGATTTTCTTGTTGCTTATACTATTACTGAAGATTATTTGGGAAAGACTATGATTTTAGATAATTATACACTAAATTATAAATTTTAATCCGCCTAGGTTCTAGGGTCCTACTGAGTGTCCTTCAAAGTGTATGATCAGCGTATCGCCACACAATCAAGCTAACACGAGTGAAAAAAAAATTTACGAACAGTGACCATACACTTTGAAGGATGCTCCTTCATAAAAAAATATAATCCTTGTAACACATCACGCAGAATGAAAGATGAACTCCCAGTCATGTACTCTTTCAACTCAACTAGCTTAAGCTCATTCACTTGTTTTTTTATTGAATGTATTGCTTCAAGCTCTCATCTCTTATTTTTTTTGGGAAATCCACCTTAAACGACCCGGTAAGCAATTTATCCACACCGAAGATGTTCTTCTGACAATCATAAGCCGTCATGGTGAAGGGAAATTCATCTAGATCATCTGTAAACACTTTGTCTCTAACCATAGCTAGCTCGAGTCTCAATATCTTCTTTGTAGGATTGTATCCTTTAATCTCGACATCGTAGTGTCCTATAAAACTATTAGTATTGACATAGAGATTAAGTACCCACAACACTACCTTTATCAGGAAACTTCATTGGTTCGTCTTATCAGAAGAAGCAATTTGTACAGATGGCCTTGGATTCATCATAACTTCAGAACCTATCAAATTAAAAATACAATAATCACATTAACATTCATTAAACGGAAGCAAAAGCTAAAGAATAATTCAGATAAATCTGTTTAATCATTCAAAATTAAGTTCTAATAATTTAATGTAAGCTTCTATTTTTATAAATTTCCCCTAATATTTTCAATTCTCAATGATAGAACAGAAAAAGTTCCAATAAAATTGATTAAATTAGATTACTGAGCATACCACGAGCGGTGGACGAAGAAGCCGAGTCAGAAAAACCAGTGGTTTATTTAATGTAGCAAAATTAATTAACGTGCCAAAATGTAGTTCTTAATAGAAATTAATTACACATCAAATTAAAGACATAAATAATGTGTTAAAATTTTGAATTAACTAATGACATATAGTACGGAAGTATTTCGTTTTTAATACGGAGGCATTACACAGTTTTTTTGGTAAACTATTCACACATTTATTATCTTCTCTGGTATATAACTAACTCATTTGAAATATTAATAAAAGCATCAAAAAGATTATTACTATAAAAATGCACTAAATTTTTAATTGACTAAATAATAATTTTTTGACAGTAAATTTATAAAAAAAATCAATTTATCACCTAAAAAATTGGATAATTAATATTTATCTGTTTCTTTTAATTTTTGATATTACTTTGTTGAATTTTTTGGATATAAATACATTAATCATAAGTTTTGGCTGTTCAAGTGTAGCATTTAATCATTCTATAAAACTTGTCTTCTAGAGAATTCTCATATTTATAGTAAATATGTTGTCAATTGAAAATTGGGAATTATCTCACTTTGGGGAGGTGTAAACTTAGGATTGAATCAAGGTAATCGCCAATGGTTGATTGTTGCATTAATTGATCATGAAATCTGAAAAATCCATATTTACTGATCTTAAATGATATTTTTCATTCCAAGTTTCCTATATTTTTAAAACTTGCGTTATTTCAGTTTAATTCTATGATATTTGGAAGTAAACTCTCTCACTTGGGGTTTGTATTACAATGTAGGTGGATTTTGAAAGACATTCGAGTTATTTAAACATATATACCACCTTTGTTAACTCGAATGACCATTTTCATCAATAAAATGGACCCCATCTTTACCCTATTGATGTGTCATTGTTTTGATGGTTTTAACTTTTGATTCCATAAGTCTTGTGAGTCTCTGATCTATTCTAGGATAATATTTTGTGTCTTTTCGGTGTCATTTAGGATTTTGAAAGGGTTTACAAATCATTGGTGCTTATGGATGTTATGGACATGCTTTTAACGTGTATAGACTTCAATGATAAACTGAATATGCATTGGGATCGATCAATCTGAAGTAGGTTTTATTATATTGATGATTTAATGACATGGTGTGTTTTGAAGCATGGATCGATCGATCAACATTAGGAATGATCGATCTGTGAGGCGGCCAAATCATATTCCAACAGACTTTAAGACCTATCTTTATATATAAATAGGGCTGCACGATTTCCTGCAGTTTGTTCTATTATAATTTTACAGCTTTTTGCTTTCTGTTTTCATAGCTCTGGGAGAAAAAATCTCTTACTCTTTCAGAATTTCTTTCTGAACCTGCGTTATCGTTATTTTGAGATTTATGCAATTATTAAATTTATCTTTATGATTGTATCTATATTTGAGTAATCCACCAGTTGGGTCTAGGGTTTGTTCATAGGGACTCAATGATTAAATAGGTTAAATTATAGGTTAGGGATTTATCATATGGTTCTTCATCCCTTATGTTTCAATGCTTTCATTAGCTTGATTAACTAGTATCAGATGTGTAGGTTTAATCTATGCTCCAAAAATTGATGGTTAGTTTACCGAAATCAACAATTGATGAGTTTAGTATCTTTAACAAACATGAGTTGAAGTTAAGTCATCTAAGTGAATGTATCGAACCTGTTATGAATGTTGATATATCGTCTATGGCTCATCCGGATTTTAGTGTCTTAGAATTTATTTTATATGTTTAGGATTTGCATTAGTGATTCGAGTTCAAGAATAGTTTGTTACCAAATCCCTGTCTAGTTAGATAGTTTATTGATCATTGATACATGTGACATATCCTATGCCCAGTTGTTTTCTCCATACGTTTACATCGCTTTAACTTATTTCTTTTGTTTCCTTTTCACAATTGTGACTACAACGATCCCTTATTATTTTTTAGCTCTACTTGATCCATATTAATTTGTAGCGTAACTTTGGTCTCTGTGGATTCGATATCCAATATATATTACTGCGTACAACTGTGCATTTGCAGTGATAGAGAAGGTTCAAAACCTGAAACATCAAATATCCTTTGTTTCTAACCATCAAATAATTTGATTGAGTGAGCCCCTTTTAAACTTACATGTGCCAAAAAATCTGTAGAGGGTAGAGAACGACAAGTATCTCTTCCATTTAAAGCTAGACTAACCTCAAGTTCTAACATAAGAATGAGATTCAAAAAAAAATTACATGGTTTTGGTTATTGTACAATAAAGCAACAAAAGGGTTTTTAGTTCAGAAAGAAAATAAATGATGGTTGACAAGGGCATATATCTTGGAATCAAATTAATGGGATTTTTGGGAAATGGAAGAGAAGTTGTATGCGTTAATTGTTCCTAACCAAATGAACTTTATTACTTGAATGAATTGGAAAGAATTTTCTTGGAGTAATTGTGAGGATTCACTTAGGTTTCGAAATTTTAAAGCTTTAATACCTAATCCATGGATTCCTCCTTGTCTTCTTCCAAGATAATAATCTCCGGCTACTATCACTCCAACTACTCAATAAGCGGCAAAATGCAAATTTAATCCTCCTATACATATTTACATCTATAGTATGAGGCTTCAGTTGCAGTTTAGATCTAGGTTGAGGTTAAACTGGTTTTGATTCCAATCGCGGCTGCACATTATGGCGAAGAATAAAGTTGGTATTATTTTCATTTGGGACCCCAACTCGAAATATGGCGTCTCTTTGTTTTATGTAGATTTGTAAAAGTTAGGGTTTATGTTGAGATTGATAATAAGGAAATGGAATATTATCTCCATGAAAAACAGAAAGCAACATTCATTTATTAGCATTAATGGAACTTTCATACAATGGATAATGATTTATGTATTAGGGTTAGTAATATAAATATATAGTTTGAAATAACTTTAAAAGGAGACCATATATATATGAGAGTAGTACAGGCGTAGAAAGACATCAACCAAAACTGAAAAGTATAACTATTTAGCATTCTTATACAAACTCACATACGTAAAGAATAAATTAAGAACAGATGTTTTCTCCATACGTTTACATCACTTTAACTTACTGCTTCTGTTTACTTTTCACAATCGTGACAACAAGATCCCTTATTATTTTCTTGCTCTACTTGATCCATATTAATCTATAGCGTAATTTCGGTTTCTGTGTATTCGATATCCAATATATACTACTGCGCACAAATGTGCTGCAGTGATAGAGAAGATTTAAAAGCTAAGATATCACATATCCTTTGTTTTCTAACAATTAATTACTTTAATTGAGTGAGGCCCCTTTTAAATTTACATGTGCAAAAATATCTGTAGAGGGTAAGGAACGGCATGTATCTCTTCCATTAAAGCTAGACTAACCTCAAATTCTAACATAAGAATGAGAGTGAAAAAAATATTACATGGTTTTGGTTATTGTACAATAAAGCAAGAAAAAGGGTTTTTAGTTCAAAAAGAAAAGAAAGCATGGTTGACAATGGCAAATATCTTGGAATCAAATTAAGGGGATTTACGGGAAATAGAAGAGAATTTGTATGCGTAAATTTTTGCTCATCTTTTTTTTGCTTTTGTGTAATGTTTAGAATCTCTATTTGAAAGCAAACCCATTGAATGATAAGCCACCTCAAATTTCTTAACTCTTTTTATACCTAACCAAATGAACTTTATTAGTTGAATGAATTTAAAATAATTGTCTTGGAGTAATTGTGAGGGTTCACTTAGGATTCCAAATTTTTGAAGCTTTAAGACCTAATCCATGGATCCTCCTTGTCTTCTTCCAAGATAATAATCTCCGGCTACTATCACTCCAACTACTCAATAAGCGGCAAAATGCAAATTTAATCCTCCCATACATATTTACATCTATAGTATGAGGCTTCAGTTCCGGTTTAGAGCTAGGCTGAGGTTAGAATGGTTTTGATTCCAGTTGCGGCTGCACATTATGGCCTAGAATAAAGTTGGTATTATTTTCATTTGGGACACCAACTCAAATTTAAAAGGTAGGAGATTTGCAAGAGTTAGGGTTTATGTTGAGATTGACAATAAGGAAATGGAATATTATCTCCTTGAAAAAGAGAAATCAACATTCATTTATTGTATTAAATGATTTAAGGTGTTAGAAGTGTTCTTGTTGGGTTAGAAAATTTTCACCGCACATTATACATTGAAATCCACTTTCTTGTTTCACAAAATAAATGGAACTTTCATACAATAAATAGTGATTTATATATTAGAGTTAGAGGAATATAAATAGATAGTATGAAATAACTGAAAAAGGAGATCATAAATATATATATATATATATATATATATATATATATATGGGAGTAATCCAGGCGTAGCAAGACAACAACCAAAAATGAAAAACAAAACTATTTAGCATTCTTATACAAACTCACATACGTAAAGAATAAATTAGAAACAGGTTTATAGTTTTTGTTTCTGGTTATAAGACAAGTAAAAATCTTTTGTGTCTATTCTAGCTAGGTGCTTATAGGATTTTAGTTATAGTTTTGTTTTGTTATAAACTTTAAATTAAATTCAAGTTTATTGTTTAGAAAAAGTGATTAATTTTATCACATATATATATATATATATAGTTTGATAACAATAATCACACTATAAAATCATCAAAAAATCCATTAGTACACAGTATAGTTTAACATTACTTATCTCCACTCAAAGATAATAATAACTCATTATGACATCCATAAGACTTAAAAAGATTATCAGTAGCAACAAAACCGCAATAAGCAAGTGAGTCACACTCTTGATCATTTTGCCTCTACTAAAATTACTCAAGAAAATCGTTCATTGCGTCTTAGTAGCTAAAACTGATCACACAAGCGACAAGAGTGTATTTAACTCTTGCTACCTCAAAAACAAAAAAAAAATAGCTAATTTATTGTTCTTCTAAAGTAAATCGAAGGATGGTTCTTTCAGTTAAACTAGTCAATTTTTTCGTAGCATATCCAGATCTAATATGATATCATCTAGTTGAAAGAATCCAGATACTATAGTTAACAAGCCATGTTAATTTTCCGCTTCTCCTAAAGGATCTCATCTAAAGGCTGCTCATAAAGTGGTTCATTATCTCAAAGGAATGATTGGTTTAGGCTTGTTTTACTCATCAAATCTGACTTATGTCTCAAAGCCTTTACTGATGAAGATTGGGGTTCTTGTGTTGACACCAGAATATCAACATCGGGCTACTATATGTTCCAAGGTGACTCTTTAGTCTCTTGGAAATCAAAGAAGCAGGATGTAGTCTCAAACTCTTCTACAAAATCAGAATACAGAGCTATGGCTATGGCTAGTCGTGAAATAGTTTGGCTGGTGAAGCTTCTTGCAGAGTTACATGTATCACAATCGTAGCTTGTTCCTCTGTTTTGTGATTCCACTGCTGCCATTCATATTGCTAATAATACTGCATTTCACGAGAGGACCAAACATGTTGAGAACGATTGCCACATCACAAGAGAATGGATTGAGCAAGGGTTATTGAAGACTATGCATGTTAAAACAACTTGCCAACTTGCTGATGTTCTTACAAAACATTTGTTTCCTACTCTTTTCAGTTATCTTATTAGCAAGATGAGTCTTCTCTCTATATACGTCTCATCTTGAAGGAGGATATTAATGTATGGTTTAGTTGATATTTGGTTTAGTTATACCGATGACATAGTAATTCAATTAGCTTAAACTGTATTCTCTTACATATAAGAGAGTTATGACTCTGTATCAAACTTTTTTTTTGAATATTATGTCAAATTATATTCAAAGAAACCTTTGTACAACAAATGCAACCATTTTTTGAAAAGATAAACAACAAAAATAGAGCTCTAAAACAGAATATCAAAAGTGGTTTGCCTCGTTAGAACCCAAAACTGAAAAACCCAATTGGGACAAAAATAGTAATGGGAAAAAGATTACATACCACTTTTGATAGAACTTAAAAACATTTAAATAAATTCAGATCAGAGTAGAAAAATACATCAGAAGTAGTACTCTAGTTGAGAACCAAACTTGTAATTTGTCTGTCATAAGCTCCTTCCTCTGCAAAGTTGATAGCCTATTCTGGATTACCCTACCTATATTTCGAATAAGAATGTCGATGTGAGTTGGAAATTCTCCATGTCTTCTTTGGTTTCGCTCCTGCCAGAGTAAATATATAGTAACTTGAAAGACATATTTAGCCAGAAAGGTATGAGTAGCATCATGTCCGAAGGTCACAATAGAAGATATTATATCATAGAAGTGAATTGTGTACCTTTGTTGGAATAAACTGAACGTCATTTTATACCAAATTCAGAATGTGAAAGGGAATGAGAAGAATAGGTGATCCCGTATCTCCAACGTGGCTGAGAAAAAAACATAATTTGCATGAACGTTAGTATTCCAAAGAAGCATTCTATCACCTATTGTTAGTCGATTACGAGCAGTTAACCACACCATCAAAGAAAATTTTGGTGTAGCATGGGTAAAACAGATTCCTTTCTGCCAAGGAGTTTCTGGATAGGTTTTTCTAATGTGATGTCAAGTATCTTTTAAGCTTAGAAATCTCATCCTCTACCAAAGCTAGAAGCGGTGCTCTTCTCTGCCTAGGCCGATGATTTGCAAAGACCTTTTCCATTGTGTCAGAAAGCTTTATGCCCATATCAATGCAGCCTTTCTCGCCCAACACATTAATCAAACGACCTAAACAACTTCAATTGTTGAACCAAAAAGGTGTAAGAGATCCACTCCTTACCTCAACTTTATGAAACCCCCTAGCCGAGTCCCGATACTTTTAAAGCTTTCTCCAAATCCATGAGCTAGCACTTGTATTTAACTTTATTGACCAAAACAAACTCTTCCTAATGAGATTTTTATAATTTACCCAAAGAGAAGTCCTTGAAGATACTAACCTCTATATCAACTTAAAGCAGCTAAATTTGTTCACCTCGGACAAAGACCTAAGGCCAAGCCCCCTTCTTACTTTGGCTTACAGACATCACTCCAAGCCACTTTAGCTTTCCTTTAGTTTAAAGTTTTGAGAAGAATTTAACTTTTGCAAAATTAATGAAAAAAGGAATATTGATTATTGAACCTGTCTGTTTGTCTGTACAAAACGATGCACAACTTTTGTCCCGACCATAAAAATGCTGAACTTATCTTCTCAATATCTTTAATACAAGAACTTGGGAGTCTAAATGCGGAAATCCAGAAATTAGTCAAGTTCGCAATCACCAAGAAGAGTAATTGGAGTCTCCTTGCAAACGATAAGAACCTAATTTTCCAAGAACCAATGCAAGTACGAATTTTCTAAATAAGTGGCTGGAAATCAGAAGTGGACATCCTTTTAGACATCAACGGCAGCCCTAAGTACTTAACCGGCAAAGTCCCAATAATGAATAGAAGCTGTCAAGAGAGACTTGAGTAGTAGAAGAAATACCGGTAATGAATAACAAAGTTTTTGGCAAATTGATATTTAGCCCCGAGAAGCGAGCAAAAAAATCAAAAACTCCAATAATCCCATTGATTGATCTAGTTCCTCCATATATTCAAACTTTTGCAGCCCAGGTGGAAGCCATAATTACCCTCAATCGCGGCCTTATCCAAAAGACGAGATAAAATGGTCATACAAATAACAAAAAGACAGGGTGAAAGAGAGCAACCTTAACGAAGACCCATCTGACTTCGGAAATAACCAGCAAGCTCACCATTGATCTGAACCAAAAATGATGGAGTGGTTATATAGAGCTCTATCCATTTTATAAACCTATCCGGAATCTGCAAAGCCTTCAAAATATTCATAAGAAACCCCCATTGGACAGAGTCAAAAGCCATGGAGATATCAATCTTCATAGCACATCTGGAAGAGATATTGGGTTTATAATAATCTTTTACTAGCTCAGAAGTAAGGAGAAGGTTTTCCATCATATAACGATCATTGATAAAAACTGAATGATTCTGCGTAACAAAGCCTGGGAGGATAACCTTCAGACGGTTCTCTAAGAGCTTAGATAACCTTGTAGATAGCGTTGCAACAAGAAATTGGTCGATAGTCTTTCATTCCAATAGTTCCGCTTTGCTTGGGAATTAGCGCCTGGATTGTTGAGTTTAACCTTTCAGTAAAAATCATAGGAAAAAAAGACTTAACATCCATGAAAAAATCCTTATCCATTATATGCAAGGCCTCCTTGTAAAATTCCACTGTAAAGCCATCAAGACCCGGTGCTTTAATCGACGGCATCAAAAATAAAACCCTTTTGATTTCCACTTCCGTGACCTCCGCAAGAACACTCACTTTCTCCTCCTCCGAGCAGCTATAATTTAGAAGCGAAGTTATCTCTGCCACAAACATGGCATTCACTATTTTGAACGGATCCTTAGGTTTATGCGTAGCTCCAGCAAGAGAAGTGAGACCACAAATATGATCCGAGCATCCCTTTCCAGCAGAAACAGCTATGCGGTTGGCCTTGCTCTCTACGAATTTTGTTTCAAACAGACCTCCTAAAACCATTGCATTAGACTTAAATAGATCCCTGACCACATAATGTTTTTTTATTTATTGAACCCGCAAATATTCCAGGAAAATCACGACATTAACGTTTGTTTTGATAATTCTTCTTTCCGATACCTCCAAGAGCAGACTCACCTACTCTTTGAGATGTTGTTACAAAATATTTGTGAGCTACTTTTGATGAACGTGGAAGCGGAGCCCGAGTCTTTACCTCCTCTGTACTCATAACTAAAAGCATTATTCCAGGCACTGAGTTAACCAACGGAGATCCCTCCAAATTTGGAACACTCTATGAATCCGTCAATAAATCCAAGATAACTCGGTCTGAAGCTGAAACCTCAATCTCCTTGGCAACCTGATCTGAGACTTCGTTTTCCAATTCAACCCCCAACCCAACCTCAGCTCCTTCAGGTTGATCACATAAGACATCAAATCTGGTGGGTGAAGCTATTTTTACCTGATCATAAACAAGACCTACATATTTTTTCCCGGCTATTGTCCCCTCCAGCCGGAATGAGAAACCTTAGACCAACCCTCATCTGTTGACTTTAAAACTAGGGATGTCAGACTGATATCTCCCTCTTCCATCTCTGAAGCTTCGGTAAGAAGCACCTCCGAGTCTAAATTACAAACGCCACTCATCCCCTGTCTCATCTAACTAGCCAAAAGGATCGAAGAAAATTCCTTACCCAGGGAGCTACCACTAGATGTCGGAGATTTTTGTTGAGATGTTGCTGGAGAAAGATCCCTGCCTTTCGAACCTATAGCCATAAATTGCAAAGTTGCTTTGCCTAAACCATGTTGAGCTTGTGTCAGACAACATTCTTCTTTATGTCCCCATTTCCAAAAGACTTTACAACATGGTGGCTACCAAGGATATTCAAACATAACACGCACTTCATCCCCTTTGATCTGGGAAAATAATGATCTGGTAATTACTGAGTTAAGTCGACGTCAACAAAGATCTTAGCTTCTTCAAAACAAGTTACAAGCTCTATTTCGAGATGAAGACAAATTGGAGTACCCAAAGGACTAGCTAGGAATCTTAGTCCCTTCCATGAAAACATAGATGCTGGAACATTCTTCAGAACCACCCACATTGGCATTCACCGTACAGCCGATAAGAGACCACCGAGAGACTATCATCGGGACATCACAAATATTCCATATTTTCCTACGTAGGACATGACGTCTTGTGTATGGGTTTCAAATTCTAAACTTGATTGTTGTGTTATTTACCTCGAAAGCATCAACTTTATTCGATTTATCTCCCAAGTTCCATATCTTGTTTACAATCACATTAACTTTTGCAACATGTGGAGCTTGCGACACAAAATGACCAACTAAGAAGTCCTCCTAAAGAGGTGGAGAAGCAACTAAAACCTTATCTGGTACTTCAACAACATTCCTGCCATCAACCGTACTCACTTCACAACTAAACTTCGATAATGACTGTCTATTGGCTACTTGAGCCCATGATTTCACTGTCGAAACACCTCCATGAACTTGATTCCCAACTTTCACAACATTCGACCCCGGAGCAATCTTTCGAGGAAGCTCCACACCACTACTTAAAATAATTGTCTGATCCGCCACTAAAATTCGCAGTGATGCCACCACTGATCACAACCCTTGATTCCGACGCCGACAAGCATTCCCAGCCTCCACAACTTCAACCTCCGACCTTACCCCAATCATCGAGACCGAAACAGAGGACCCCTACGAAACAGGAAACTCCCCCAAAACAGAGACATCCTCTCCTCCAACAATCACCAATAACTCTGTCCCAGCCTAAACCGAACCCGGCCCTTTTAGAACCAAAAACCCATGAAGCAACTTGAACAACCTTTGTTCCTAAATCCCTAACAGACCCCACAGCCTTTGTCTCTGAACCCAAGTCAGACTTCACAATTTCTGCCTTTGAAACTGTAACATCCATCGTAATGTTGATTAGTTTCAAGAAGGTCAACTTAACCCCGAAAAAAGTGATCCAAAAATGGATTTGACCTAAAGTTTCAGGGTATGTCCGACCAAAGATTTTACCCACCCAATAGTAAAATCCTGCAAATAAAGCAAAAACAGCTCCCATAGAAAGTACATAATGGAAATGTGCAACCACTAACAGAGCCGTCGGAAATCCGCCGGAATGCCTTTAACATATATATACTCCGTGTCTTTGGTGGTTCTCAAGAAGATTTGTGCCTAAATTTTTGTGATCCGTCAGAAAATTTAGAACGCACGGGATGTGAAATTTTAATTCTCAGACAAAATTTTGCGAATCCGTAGATTATGCATTGGAAATTTCCAACGGATTGTGAAAATTACATGTTCTGTTATTGGCCAGTAAAGTTTTACGAACTCGTCGGAAATCCATCAAAAACTTCTGACAGAATTCTGACGGATTCGCGAAACATGCATGTCACATCATTGGTCAGTCACACCTTAAAACCAAACATGTGTATCCTCAAAGCCATCAAAATTTTTTCGGAAATTTCCGATGGATTTTTTGCGGGTTTAGAGATTCAAGAGTTTTTACGATCCGTTTCACTTAGAATATGTTTGTAGTATGCTATAGTTAGTATTTAAATGATGAAATACTAACAAAGACTTTGTTAGTATAACAAATATACAAAAACTAAAATTTAAGTTGTTTTAGCTATAGATGTTACATGTATCAATATCTAACATGTAATCTTAATCATCCTAAAATTTACAAATTTCTAATATAACTTGTTTAAATGTTTATTTTGTCAACCTTTTCAAATAGATGTCAGAAATGTGTAATATACACATTTCTAGAAATGCTTCTTTCTTAGTTCCGTCTAACCGGTAGTCAAGCATATGACACCTACTATTTGACAAAACTTGAAGAAAATCATGAGAACAAATCAGTGGCAAGTCTAATCTAGACTTTATATTGTCTTTCGTCTTCCCTTGGACGTTTAAAACAGTGTTCATGATGTTGTCAAAAATTTCTTCTCAACGTGCATAACATCTAGATTGTGCCTTAATGTATGGTCTTTCCAATAAGTTAAATCTTAGAAAATACTCTTTTGTGATAATTATGAACTTCACTAACACCGTCAGTAGGATCAAACCTATTATCCCACAATAAGGAGTTCTCTCAGCACCAAAATCTCTTAACTGCTCCAATATACAATTTCCATCAATCTCAGGAGCTGCATAGTCAAACATTTGTTTCTTCTTCGTAAACAAGTGTTTTAGACCGACGATAAGGATGATCACGTGGTAAAAACCTTTTATGGCAATTAAACCAATATGTCTTTCTTCAGTGCTGTAACTGGAATGCATTAGGGTTGTCTTGACAATACTGACACGATAATCTTCCATGAGTTTTCCATTCAGATAAAATAGTATATGCTGAGAAATCACTTATGATCCACATAAGAACCGCACACATCTTAAAATTTTGCCGCAATGAAACATCAAATGCTTCAACACCATGCTTCCATAACATCGTAACTCATAGACCAATGGTTGTAGGAATATATCGAGTGACCTCCTTGGATGCTCTGGGTCGGGAACTAGAATGGAGAGGAACAAAAACTTTCTAAGCATGCACAAAGATGAAGGCAAATTATAAGGTGTTACAATTACCGACAACAACGAATATTGTCTTTATGCTTTCTAAATGGGTTGAAACCATATGTACATAACCCAAAGTATACATTTTGTTGCTCATACGCAAAATCTGGATACAGTGATTGGAAATATTTCACGCTCCTATGACTGAAGGATGTGTAATCTCTCCATCTTGACGACGCTATGCATGTTATCTCATTGCATTTGTTGTGCGTTGAGATTGATATAGTCTCTTTAACCTCTCTGTTAATGGTAAATACCGCATCCAATTAAATGGAACTGAAACTCTGCCACTCATTTTCTAAAACTGCGGTTTACGACAGAATCGACATCTTTTGATGTTTCTATATTCTCTCAATATATCATACAGTTGTCGATGCACACATTTATCATTTGATTCGAAAAAGCTAGACCAACTAAAATTTTTTGTACTGCGTAGTATGATGTTGGTGAAAGATTATCTTCAGGCAAAATATCTTTCACAAAATCTGATATTTCAACACATTTTTCTGCCAAATTGTAGTCCGTCTTAATGGTCATCATTCTACTAGCAAATGATAATGGTGAATGACCTTCTCTACAACCGCTATATAGTGGCTGCTTCGCTGCATCTAACATATCAAAAAATTGTTGCGCTTCTATATCTAGTTCTTCAACTCTATCTCCATCATACCTGACTGATTGTATATTCTCTCTAAACGTATCATTCACCACCTTAACCGTATCTACACCTATATCTACTTCCATTCTATTTCCTAAGCTATCCACAACATATGGTTCACTAGTACTACAATAATCATAATTTGTTTCTCCATGTAAATACCAAATCTTATAACCCCGCATAAACCCATTGATGTACAAAGGATGTCAAACTAACTCAACCTTAACATTATGAAAATTCCAGCAAATACAACATGGAAATTTCATCTTACCACCTTTTTTAGCTTTCCGTTGATTTCCAGCCAATCCCATGAACTCACATATTTCTCGTGTATACTCATCTTTTAGTAAGTTCCACTCTAGATCCATCGTAGGTTTGTCTATCCATAACCAAAAATATTTACCAGAATACATATATTTCCAACTTTTTTGGTTTTAATAACGTGAGTAAATAAATAAGTGGTGTGAATGAATGAAAAAGTGTGGAATGTAGAAGTCTTTTCCTTCGAAAATCCGTCAAAATTCCCACGGTATGTACAAATTTCAAATGGCTATAACAACGTCTATATTAACGTTCATATTTACTGACGTGTTTCCAAAAAATTCTGACGGATTTTTGATGCATACTAGTTGGAAATCCGTCGGATAATATGAATGTTAAATTTTGATAGACTTATGATGGATATATGTGTTTTCATCAAAAATTCATCAGAATGTTTCTGATGGTCTGCGACGCCATCGAAAATCCATCAATATTTATGACGAATTGTCTTAGTCACAAATCCATCGCTTATCCGTTGGAAATTTCTGACAAAATGAGTGTCCCTAAAAAATGTCATCGGATTTTCGGTTGTTTTCTTGTAGGGATTATTCATCAGGTTTGATCACAACAGCTTCAGCCGATGATGATTCCACATGAACTAGTTCAAGTGAGGAGTTTTGAGGTACTGCTACTTGAGGTTTTTCATCTGGTAGTGTAGTACTTAGAATTAGAAGCTTCGGAGGCAGGTCACGAAACAATTCAAGAACATAAACCCTGTCAAAACAAACCTCAGCTGCCATATTTTTTATCTGCAGATCACAACAAAACTATCCGTTAACAATAATGCATTCGAATCAAAGAATTTACACGTTCAATAGAATTGCTTTAAAGAATAATAATTAAAGAACTAAGAAAAAATTGTGATCCAAACGATATATTCATAATTCTATACTAACACTGAACTTTACAAGCAATGAAACTTACACTAGTTTGGCGTCCAGCTTTCAATGCATAAGCAAGCTTTTAGTTTAGTCAGTCTTTCATGTTCTTCGCTGTCATCGTCATCTTCATCATCAACAACGTCCCCAGTGGCTGAACCAAAAAAGTTGATGCCATCAACATCGTCACTGCCACCAAATGCTTGAGCTAACTCCTCTGCTAATGCATCTAGGTCTTTCTCGCTTATCTCCTCATCGTCTATTGACAAATTATCATTATTCAAATCTTCTTACAATAGATTAAAAAATCCCTCAAATGGATCATCCTCCTCCTCACCTGCTCCATTATCATCTCCCTCGAAACTCTTCTGCAAAAATTAATGAAATCTAAGGCTGATATGATATAAAATATATGTAACTCTAATTCGCAAATTCACTCGTTCAAAGCGATTTTAGCTCAATTAGTGTATAAAAATTCCAGAAAAAATTCGGTGAAGCAACTGCGAATATTCTCATTTTTCATAGAATCAAGCAAATAATTATTAGTTGTGTGATTTTCTTACCTTTTTGTTCCTCTTCGAAGACGAAGAAGACGAAGTCGCGAATCTCTTTCCGGTTCTTCCCACGAGAAAAAACAAGTACAGATTGAGAAGGAATAGCGTTCCAATTCCAAAACAGAAATCTATTGACGGATACACCTGATGACAGAGGATGAAGATGAGAGACGACTTATCTGAGCTACCGCAGTACATAGTTATACCTAGTTATACCACACATTTAGTACAATTGGGTACAACTAGCCGGTTGTACCATAAATCTTAGTGTCAGTTGTACCTGATATACCAAATATACCACAAAAATATCTGATTGGAATTATGGGTGAGCTCGAACCCTGAACGCACGCCGCGTGTAAAAACTATTTAAACTACTGCGTTTTCGTTACTATCTCTTACAATTAATGATATATAAGCCGATTTGAAAAAGTGTCTGATTTCATTAAAGATAAAATAGTCTTTCACCCTCAAGTGGCATTTGGAATCATTTTTTCTCAGAAAGTAGCATTTGAGCCTCTCGCCCGAATAATCGGGTATGAGTCGTTACCGTCTGAGTATAATTTTTCTCTCTAAATTATCTCAATTAATTAAATCTAATAATTTATGATTTTCAGTTTAATGTTTTTTTGAACTTGAAATTAATTTCAAAAATTACTTTAGTCAGAATGTTGTAATTATAAGGATTTAGTTTGGTTTATTTGTGTTTTTGCAAAAAAAGTTAGTGTCAATCTAGTAAACCCATTTTTAGAGAGTTAATTTGGTAAAAAAATTTTGAAGATTAAGGTTATTATTGTATAATTTCACTAAAGAAAATAACAATCAAGAAAGGCTTCAAAGAATACATATATCATTCTTCAAATATGAAAAAACAATAAAAATAATCAAACGTCCTTTTCATGAGACATCAAAAAACCCCAACACAAAAAAGGAAATTTTAATTCAATCAGAATATCCAAACAACATAAAAAAAAAATCACTTTTTTTTATAAGACCTGGTCTTGTTTTCACTCTTTTTCTTCTCTTTCGTCCTACACGTATAAGTACCACTATTCTTGTAATAAACATCATTACTTTCACCTTTCCCGTTCCTCAAAACTTGAGCTTCTCTCCGTTTCCCTCTATCACTCATTTGGTGATATTGTTGATAACTTGTCCCAGAAGAAGCATCAGAAGCCATCGAATCATCGCTATCTTTGCTTGTTTCGTATTCATTTCCATTTTTTTACGATCTTTTTCAATGCCATGCCCTTCATAATAGACCGCATCAATTACTTCTTCCTTATCTTCCTCCATAGGCGAAGAAAGATACGTGGTCCAACCGGATTCACTGCTGCTACATTCTTCTCTCTCCATGGACAACTCAAGAAGTGTAATCTTAAAAGAGAGAGTATTGTTTGTTTAGTTGTAGTGTGTTTTGCTTGTTTAGTGGACTGTATATATATAAGTGGACCATATATAATATGTAACTGCATGTGCGTAGATGAAGACCCGTGTGTTTTCATTAATTTAATGTGCTAAGGACACTTATGTCTAACGTATAAAGTTATATCCGACATGATTCGAAGAAGAATAGCTGTTTTTTTATGTGTAGTCTTAGTCTTCGCTTAATAGTGTGACCATGTTGAAAAATAAATGCTAATTAATTAATACAGTTAATGCGTCTTTGTTACAGAGCGAATTAGTTTGAGTTCACATTGTGGCACGAGGGAAATGTATCTTTACACTAAGAATTCTGTGTAACGATACCAAACACGCATCTTTGTGGAGATTGGAGCTTTTATTTAAATCAAAAAGCCTTTGTTTTGTTGAGTTGTCAACAACTATAAATTATATAAATTAATTAAAACGTTTTAGAAATTCAAATCGGTAATACATAGCTTACATAAATAATAATTTTTATCCATTTTTAAATTTAAATTACATGAAATTAAAATATATGGCAACAATGAGCACAAATGTTTAATTCTCTTGAGACCCTCCAAATGTGTCGAGAAAGCATACCATTACGCCGTATATGCATTATTTTCACAAGTTCCGAAGAATCTATTGCAAATGTTACTTATGTTATCTGTTGTGTAATTAGACTGGTCATGACCCAGAAGCGAGTTTCTAATTCGGTTTGCAATGGAGAGGCATGTACGAAAATTACATGCCTCTATAATTGTTCTCTCCACGTCATCTTGAAAGCATAACCAACCTAATCCAGAGAAATGGTTCGTCTCTTTCCATGAACCATCTACATTACATCGAAACCTTTTAAACCCCGAATTTTGAGAATATGGTGTAACACCGGTATGCTGGGAGATTTGATTAAGCTCATTATGATCTTTAAGTTGTGCCGACTTTCAACCTAAACCTTTGATTTATGCTAATTTTAAGATTTTTTGTTGGTTTTTATCGATATTTTTAAAGACCTTATCATTTATACCTTTCCAGATATACCATAGAATCCATGGAAAAGTCTCATCATTGTATATTGCAAGAATTCTCCAAAATAGATGATCCATATTTGAAAAAATCAAAGTCCTAGGGAACTGTCCAAATACCGATGGTATTTTGGATAATGCATATACTTGTTCTGCTAGTGGACATTCAAAAAGGGTATGATTGATTATCTCCTCTTTCGCTCCACATCGATCACACTAGATGTAACAATTTATTCCTCTTTTCTAAGATTCGAATTAACCAATAGACACTCGTTATAACTTGCCATATAAAATCACGTAATTTAGAGAAATATTTTAATTTCCATGTGTGAGATTGTAGTGGACGAATGTATGGATCATAATAAGGGGGTATTATACCAAATGAAGGATAATGATGTTCCGTTCAATATTTTTTTTACTGTTTATTCTACTGATTTTGTAAAATATCAACCAATTGTATCTTCTTTAAATATTCCATTGATTGGGATTTCCCGAATCAATGGAATATCTAACGGGTCAATGATTTTATTGATTAAGTTCAAATCTCACATCATGGTTGTTGGGTCAAATAATTGATTGACCAACTAATTAGGGTAGAAGTTTTGTGTTTTATCTAATGCAGGCCTCGGGCGATTAACTCGTATCCAGGGATTATTCCAAACTAAAGAGGATTGCCCATAACTAACTATTTTAATTACTTTTTTTAAACCAGAGTTCTAGCCGATGTAATACTTCTTCATCCATAAAAGGGAGAGTATGATTTAATTGGATATAGTGGATCCATTTTTGGATAGTATTGTTCTTTGAAAATTTTGGCAAACAGAGAGTATGGATATTCCATTAAACGTCATAGTTGTTTTGCTAAAAGTGTTGAACTGAATTCCTCTATGGTCTGAAAACTAATTACTCCTTTTTTACTTTAGAACAAAACATTTCTATGCCATCCAGTGTAAACCTCTTTGAGTAGCATTTGAGCTCCACCAAAATCTAGCCACAACACTGGTAAACTTAGTGGTGATTTTTTTGGTAGCCTAAAAAACTAAGTTGGTAGAGTTGATCCCACTGATTTAATCATGAGTTCTTTTCCACCTTTCGATAAAAATTTAGTCGGCATCCATTAATCCTATCTTGTTGTGTCTCTTGGGAAAAAGAAATATTTTACATTTGGAGCCACCCATATTGTCGAGAAGACCTAAGTATGCTCCCATTTCACCAATATTTGAAATTCCTAGGATATCCTTCATCTCCTCACGCACCGACTCCTTATGACCAAATTGTATCGACGATTTAGAGAAATTAATTCTCCTGAGGTTTTCTATTGATTAAGACTATATATTGTACAGATTTGATAAACCACATCATCCATGTGATCCATTTTTCTGCAAATCCAAGTTTATAGAGGAGTTTTTCAGTAAAAATCCATTCAACCCTCATTAGCTTTGCTCATATCAGTTTAATTTCCATGTACTTTTGTTTGCAAGAGTTGTTAATCCATAGTGAGTGAAACATTTCCTGAGAAATAAGGATATTATCCGAAATTAATCTACCCTACACAAGGCTATTTGAGTTTCCAAAATTAAATTTGGAAAAAGTTTCTTCAACCGCTGACATAGAACCTTCAATATTATTTTATAACCCACATTACATAGGCTTATTGGCCAGAATTCCGTCATTTGACTCGGTCTATCTGTTTTAGAAATAAGATAAATATTAGTAATATTTAGTCTTTTGTCAAAAACTCTTGTCAACATAAAATTATTTACCAAGTAAAAAATATCATTTTTAATCATCTGTCAAGACCGTGGAAAATAATGCAGTCATTCCATCCGGACATGGTGCCTTCTCTGGATGCATCATGAAAAGAGATTTCCAAATTTCTTCTTCTATCACAGGAGTCGTAAGCTCATCACTCATTTGGCTTGTTATTCAGTTAGGAACTTCTCCCAAGACTTCCTCAAACTCCGTTGGAGAGGTTGATGAGAATAGTTTGTCAAATATTGTACCGCAACATCTTTAATTTCATTCTCCGTTGATACCTATACACCTGAAGAATTATGTAGACCTATAATTCGATTAGTCGCCCTCTGTTATTTAGTCTGAGCATGGTAATTTTTTTAGTTGTGATCTCCCACGTTTAACCACATATTCTGGCTTTTTGTTGCCAAAAAATCTCTTTGTCCATATAAGCTTTTTTTAATTTTAGAGTAATATCAACCAACTCTTCGTGTATTTGACTATCATCATTTAGAATTTCTTTGAACGCTATTTTTAATTCCAAAATTTTTTACCATATGGAGCACTAATTTTCCTCCATGTCGAAATATCAATAATTAGTTTATGATTTTAGAGATGTAAGACATCAATAGCTACCCACAATCGCAATAGGATCCCAAATCGGAGCAACGGTTGGAAAGTTATGGATGTTTTTTCGGGTGGATTTCTGCAGATTAGATTCCACCACCACCTAAATTCAAGAGCAGTTTCTCGACAAACCGTTAAGAGTAAGAAGACGATTTTCATATCATTGGAAAGAAGCATTGTTCGAGAGAGACAAGCTTATCTAATGGAAGAGTTGGATATTTCTGCAAAAGTAAAGGATTTCTCTACTTATATTAACTGAGAAAACAAAAATGTACAAGCTTAGTAAAAATATTAATAACAAGCCCAAATTAATTCTACATATTAATTTTAGGTCCAGAAAATATGCAGCAAGCTTCCTAAAATTATATCATAATCTTCCGAAAATATAATCTTTAAAGATAAAGCTCAAAATTACTGATATATAATTTTTTTAAAAGACAATCAGAGATATCAGGAATGCATTATGTGGAACAAAAATTTAGAAACGGAAACGGGTAAATGACATAATGGGATGAAACACAACAGAGTATGAACTATTTCCACTCTTACAAAAAATAAATCTAAATTCAGTAGTAAGTGTAATCATAATTTTTTTTTAAAAACATGCAGAAGGTTCACATCATTTTAATAATTCTTGGTGGTTTTATATCTGATTTGATAGTTCACGAGTTTAGTATAAGTATGATCGATCAATTATCCGGTTCACAAGTAATCCTGATACAACTATTATATCAGTTCGAGTGTTAAAATATTGATGTATTCATTATTATTTTTAACATCATAACCGGATTGAAACTATACTGAATATATAACCGGTATGAGTTTGGGTTATATATGATATATCCAAATATTTAAAAACAATAATATTTTTATTATTAATTTCAAAATTTGAAAAAGTTTATAAAAAAAATTCCACTCAAAGTATGCATTAACTATTAAATATTCAATTTTATAAGTAATGTTCAAGTTTTAATATATTTAGATATTTAATTATTAAAATTTAATATTGCCTAAAACTATTTAAAATATTTAAAATTATTATATAATTTAATGCATTGCAAGGTTGAGGGTTTATAATTTAGAATTTTCAACTAATATTCTAAACAATGCATATTATAAATATTGACTAAAGTAATAATTGTAAATTCGATTTTATAGTAATTGTTTTTTTTACCGGGGTTATTATATACACAAAAAAAATTGAGATTGTACCCGAGCTCATAAGTATCCACCTCTTCTGTAACATGTAGTGTGTAACCCACCATATCCCCATAGTTGTATCTTTGAGGTGATCAAACTCCAACTATCCTTGTTAGATATTGAGCTATACTATAGGTCTTGTTTATCTAACTTCTAGCATACCAGCTTCTGCCTTTAGCTCTTTGATTTTCTAGTTTCAAACCTTCACTATAACTACAAGTGCACAAGACACGTAGTAGTATAGATTAGGTATCGAATTCACAAAGACCAAGATTACATTGTATTTGCAATGAATCGAATAGAGTTAATACATAATATGTTATGTGGTTGTAATGATTACTGTAAATAAAGAAAGCAGTAAATAAAATTGAAGTTCTAATATGGAAAAAGCATTGGGGGTAGGAAGATTCGCAGGGATCAACGACGTATAAGTTATCTAACTAGACAAGGATTTGTTAATAAACTATTCTAGAACTCGAATCACTATTGTAAAGCTAACATAATCTTATATCGCTAACTATCTAAACATGAATCCTATAACACTAAACTCTCGAATGATTCCTAGTAGAAATTTTAGCATTCTTATCAAGTTCAATATGTTCCGTTAGACGAATTAACTTCAACTCTCGTTGGCTAGGGATCTAAGCTCATATAATGTTGATTCCAACAACCTAACAATCACTTTTGGCACATAAGTTAACCTAGAGATCATATGATATCTGATCAAGCTAACATAAACATTGAGGACACAATAGATGAAGAACACTAAAAGTAAATCCCTAATCTAATAACTTAACCATAAACGATCATTGAATCTCTTTGAATAACCCGTAAACCCAATAGGTGAATTACTCATACATGGATGAAATCATTGAAAAAATGATTACATACATATAAAAATAACTATAACGGGGTTCGGAAAGCACTTCTAGAAGAGTAAAAGATTTCTTCTTCCAAAACTACAAAAATAGAAAACAAAAATTGTAAAAGTTAAGGTTACAAGGTGGAACTACTCTAGAACGAGCACCCCTTATTTATATCAAAATGTAAGTCCTAATGTCAGTTGGATTTGGAAAAATTTGTCTCGAGGACCGATTGATCATGATTAGGATCGATCGATCTCAGCCTCAAAATACTACATCTCATTAACTTGATGGATTGATCGATTCCTAGTTGGATTGGTCGATCCCAGCTTCTCTTTATTTGGTTGTTAAAGCATTTCAACATCCAAAGCTTGTTAAATTCCTCCTTTATCTCCAATGACTTCTAAACACCTACAAAAACTCTAAAAAAAACAAAAAGACACTAAATGTACCTATACTTGATAAGTAACTATTTATGTTCATATAATGCATACTGCTCTGGTTGCTGATTGGGTCGGTTCGATGGATATAAACTTATGGAATCAAAGGTTAAAACCCTTAAAATCATGACACATCATTCTTGACTCTGTTTGTGTTCCTTCTAATCATTTTCTTTATGATCTTTTGCAGCTTCACATGTTTGTCAAAGTTATCATTCTCTTCTACAGATGTGGACTTTCCTGCTCAAATCAATCTTCTTTCTTATGGAGACCAGATCATGTATCCCTTGTCTCCATCTCTATATCCCACAAAAACCCACTTCCTTTCTCTTAGCTCCAATTTACTTTCATCAACATGATAATAAATTGTGCAACCAAAGGCTTTTAGATTATAGTAAACCATAGATTTACCTAACCATATCTCAGTAAGAGTCTTAGACTTGATACTTGTGTGCGGACCACAATTTAACATGTACTAAGTTGTGCTTACTGCTTCAACGTAGAACCTCATTTCCAACCCCACATTTGAGAGCATACACCTCGCTCTCTCTATCAATGTTTAATTCATCCGTTCCGCTACACCATTTGGTTATGGTGTATTATTGACTATGTGATATCAAGTAACCCTTTCATCCTTACAAAACTGATTGAACTCTGATGAACAAAATTTCACACCATTGTCCGTCTGCAATCTCCTGATCTTCTTTCATTTATGATTATGCACCAATGTTTTCTACTCCTTAAAGATTTTGAAAGCTTCGTTTTTATGCTTCAACATGATCACCCAAGTCTTCCTTGAATAATCATCTATCTATGACACAAAATATTTTTGATCTCTCAAAGACTCCATTCAAGATGGACCCAAACCAACAATATGAATGGACATAATCCAAACTGCCTTTTGTTATATGAACATTCTTGGGGATCTTACTATGGCTAAACTTCCTGAATATACAATGTTCATGAAACTCAAGGTTCTTGATCTGATGGCCACACCAAAGATCTTCTTTTGATAGAATTTGCATGCTTTTTTTACCCACATGAGGAAAGAGTGATTAAAAAGGTTACAATGCAAATATATCGACACTAAAGTATATAATTTTAATATCAACTAATCATGTATGAAAAACACGACTGTTAAGGATGATTTTTAAAAAACCTCACAAACACTCTAAAACATTGGATTTAATGATGATTTTTTATTTTAGATCAAAATGTTACAATATAGAAGATGATATGTAATAATTTAGACATTCAAAAGATTATGTAATATCATAAGAAGAGAGAAAATTATTCTTTATATATATATATATAATTGATATAACTAGTGTTCAAAAATTGTTAGGCATTAGTCAAGAATTGAGAATGAGCCAAACATTAAATAAAATTTAAAAATTAATTAAAAGTTAATTGGAAATTTGTTTTTATATCTCTATTTAATGTGTAAAAGTTTTATTATAAGATATTAAATACTTTCTTGGTTTAATAAAAAGTGTTGTTTAAGGTTTTATTTGTTTATTTTATAAAGTATGTTGTTTTCTATTTCTACTTTAAAATTTTAATCTAAATCTTAATTTTATTCATATTATTTCAGTTTACTAATTAGAGAAAGAAATATTTTATTTTATTAATAAAAAGAAAAAAAGTTATACATTTCTTTCGTTTTGTAATTAATTTTAAAATGACATTATTGGTGAAATGAAAAGAGTGTAAACTATTAAATAGAAGAATATGTATTACTAAATTTTGAAATTGAGAAAGAGTTGAAAATCTTATAAAATGTCAGTCCAGTTCAATTATCAACAAAAGAATTGTTTTAACAAAATACAATCTATTATAAAGTACTTATATAGATATGTGCAATTTAATCATATGGATATATATATATATATTTGTAATTTAGTTAAATAGAAAAATTGAAAATGGAAGAGATACGGACGTGAGATAGTGGGGAGGAGAGTGTATTTTTTTCTTCTTCTTATTGATCTTTTTGTTGTTGAATTCTCTCATTTACACAGATCACATATTTATAGTAGGGAGAAGAGAACGAGGAAATGAAAAGTGGATAATGATGATGCTAAACAAATTGATAAGTGTGTTGATGAGATGAGCAAAGGATAAGTATGAAAATGAGGTGTTAATGTGATAGATATTCACATGTTTCATGTGTTAAAATTTTTTTTTTTGAGTATTTATCACTAATAGTAATTGTGTTCTGCCTCATTAAAATTTTTATTATGGAAAACTCTATTAAGATAAAATATATGACAAAGTAAAAAGAGTACAGTGAGCTCATAATATGCTTTTTGAATGTTGTAGTAGGAAACAGGTTTGTAAAGAGATTTGACGCATTATCACTTGAACAGATGTAATGAAATATCAATTTTTTATTTTTCTCAAGCTCTCGAGTCTGGGAGAAAATTCTTGGGGATATTTTTTGATCTATCGCTTTTGATAAAAACTCCTTTGATTTGGAAAAAGTATACAAAATTATCTTCGTATACTCTTGTCGGATCTTTCTTGGTAGCTACTCCACTTGCTTCTTATATATGATAAAATCATAGATATGAGCCACATGCATTTTCTACTTCATGAAGTGCATTGATTTCCGCATGATTTGATGAAGTGGCGACCAACGTATGGTTTTGTGAACACAACGAGATTGCAGTTCCTCTAATTGTAAAAACATATCCGGTTTTGGATCGACCTTTATGTGGATTTGATAAATAGGTTACATTTGCAAACTAGTAGACCATACTCGGACTTTCTAGGATAAAATAAACCTAAGTCAATTGTACTTTGAAAATAACGGAATATGTGTTTGATATCATTCCAATGCTCCACGTAGAAGATGAATTGTATCTTGCAAGTAGATTAGTAGCAAATGTTATATCTGGTTTTGTACAATTTGCAAAATACATAAGTCCATCGCTAACACTAATATAAGATACTTCAAAACTAAGTATTTTTCCGTTATCTTCACAAGGCATGAATGGATATTTCTCAATATTCAAAGATATGTTGACCATTGGAATACTCAAATGAGTTATTTTTATCCATGTAAAAGTATTTAGGATCTTTTTAATATAGTTTTATTGATGCACAAATATTCTATTTTGTAAGTGATTTTGTCTTTCCAAGATTTTCATTTCGAACTCTCTTTTCATATGAGTTCTTGCATCATTAATCTCTTTCTGAGTTCCAATTATATTTAGATCATCAACATATACATCAATGATCACAAATTCCAACGGATATTTCTTAATAAACGCAAGAGCATATTTCATTATTTACATATCTTTTCTTCAATAAGTATTTGTTTAACCGATTATACCACATGCGTCTAGATTGTTTTAATGGATGCATAACCTCCCATCTCTTTGCATTGTTATTCTACAACTAGCACAATTTTTGGTTCATTTGAAATCATTGAACATTTTTAAATGCTGAGTTAAAAAGGACTGGTCTTTTATCTCAATACAATATTGATCAAGTTCAGCATTTAGCAGGGTTATATTGAAAACATTGAAAAATCACAAGCTGAGACGTATACTATCAATATTGTTATGTTAGTTGACTTTTGAGACGATGTAACTTTCTCTTTTGTGTAGACATAAGGAAGTGCTCATGATGATGAAGCAATTGAGAATCGATATGACTTTGCAGGTCCTGGCCATGGTTTTTGTCAACGCCATTGGTCTCAGATAGTGATCTTGTGGGATGGCCGTATATTGGTTTTGATCCGAATCCTGCTGAAGTGAAGGTCTGAAACAGATAACAGATTTTTGTTTGTTCCTTGATCTGATCAAATTGTTGGCATCATTAACCATTTTATTCCTTTTTTTGTGTTCGTTCTTGGCAGGAATCAAGAAAACTCGGTTTCCCAATATTGGATGGAGCGGATGACCATCAGTTTTGCAATCCGCTGGTGTTTCATCTCCAAAAGCTATCATGATAAATTGATAATCTATAAAGGCAAAAAGAGTACCATTGAGGTCGTTCAAAGATTCCGTCTTGCATTCCCTGGGGTTATTTCTCTTTTCCTTCCCCCTTTATCATTTCAAACATCTGATTGATAGACTTGCAGAATCGGAAAATGATTGCTTTATTTTTTTGAATAATATGTAAAATTATATTCAAAAGAAAAATGTTTTTACAACAAGTGTGACCCTTGTGATGAAATAATAATCTAAAAGAAAAGCTCAGAAAAAGTTCGATTGGTGCGTGCCACATTAAAACTCAAAACTAGAAAACCCAATTGGGACAAAACCAGTTTTTGTAAAAAGAGTACACAAAACCATCAAAAGAGCTGAAAAATGAAGAAAACCGATAAAAAAATGGAAAATAAAAGAACCTAAGCTAGAGCTTTAAGCACTTGAAGCAAACCATATTTCTATCCCCCCGCCTTCATTATTCCCTGACTCTGTAGAGAAGAGAGACGATTCCAGACTGTTTTCTCCACATTTTGAATCAACTTGTGCATTAGAAGTGAGACTTCTCCATGTCTTTGCTGATTGCGTTCTCGCCATATGAGGTAAATTGAGGCTTGGAAAACATACCTCAAGATGAAAAGATGAGGACCTCTATTTTCGGAAGCCAAAAATTCTAAGATAATATCATGAAACTGAATTGTGTACCTTTGCCGGAGCAAGCCGATAGTGAGATTATGCCAGATCTGAGTGGTAAAAGGGCAAGAGAAAAACAGATGGTCCCGAGTTTCTATGGTGACAAAAAAAAACACATAATTAGATGAGATACATCCATTCTAAGCCTGCATACGATTCCCCATAGATAATCTATCTTGAGCTGCTAACCAAATAATAAAAGAATACCTCGGCATAGCATGAGAGAACCAAAAAACTTTATGTCAAGGTGTTTACGAGGAGCTACAGCGGACCTGATTCCAAGTGTCTTTTGTTGAAAACCTGGGGGTGTATTTGTTATCCAAAGTCTGCCATAAAGCTATATTATCATCCAAATAAGCACAATCCTTTGCTTTTTTAATCTCATCTTCAATCTGATCTTCAATATGAGCAAGGATAAGATAACGTCAACGTCTTGGCCTATGGTGTACAAAAACATCGGACAATGTGGCTGAAATCTTAACTCCCATATCAATGCAACCACGATCCCCCAACAAATCGTTCAACCTACCTAAAGAGCTCCAATCATCAAACCAAAATGAAGTTTTGGAACCACTCCTTACCTCGACTTTATGAAACTCCTTAGCCAAGTCACGATATTTAATAAGTCTTTTCCACATCCACGAGCCAGCACTCGTATTGGACTTTACCGACAAAAGGAACCTCTCCTTATCAAATTTTTCTTTATCCAGTTTACCCATAACGATGCCTTAGACGAGATCAATATCCAGATCAATTTAAAATAGCTTACCTTAATTTCCTCTGTTAGAGACTTCAAGCCAAGTGTCTTTATGATTTTGGTTTGCAAACATCAACCTAAGCGACTTTAGCTTTCCTCGTGTTTAACCCCAGACCAGACCATAAGAACGCCGAGCTTATTCTCTTTATTTCTTGAATACATGCTCGTGGATGTCTAAAACCTAGAATTTTATTGAGCTATCCGTTTAAGGAAAATTTGAGCGATCGTGTGTGCGACTAGGGTTTTGGGTGGGGACTGGTCTGTGCAGTTCTGAGATTTTTAAGGGTTCTACAGTGAGTTCTCAGGTAAGTTTGGAAGATTCTGCTGATGTTATGGTTCTCGCGAGGCATGGAGATCCAACGACTGGAGTTGCTTCACTTTAGCTAGAAATTGAAGGAGTACAATAGTGTTGCTCTGTTTCAGTGCTGGAAACAGAGCAGGAGCAGGAAAAGCTTTCGAACGCTGAGGAGGGTTTGGACCTGCAGGGGTGTTTGCAGCAACAAGCTGAGACTTCTGATCTACGGGAAGGCACTGACTCTGGTTCGCAGACTGCAGTTAACGCCGTGGTTTCTGAAAAGGATGCATCATGGATTTCAAGTGAGGAGAACTATTCTCCCCGTAGCGAGGTTTCTCGAGGAGGATGCTGTTTCGTTGCAGCCTCCTCATCCGATGGTTATTCCTGGGAAAAAATCATGGGTCCCGGCTGTGAGTCGGCCAACCTTGTCTAAGTTTAACTGTAATGTGAGCTTGGTAGATGGTAGAGATGTAGTCTTAGTTCCCGAGGAGATCCTCTTCAAAGCTCCACCTCTATGGGATGAGTTCCTTGTTGGTCGGTTGGTGTCCACAGCACCACACATCGCAAAAATTATAATCAACAAAATTTAGAATCTAGGAGACAAGACTATTAAGATTGATGCTTTTGAGGGGAACGACAAAACAATTAAGTTCCGTATTCCTAATCCTGCTGCAAGGCGTCGCATTCTATGATGTGGTATGTGGAACATCTGTGACATTCCAATGATAGTCTCAAAGTGGACTCTGGTTGGGTAGGAGGCTCAACAAGAATGAACATCTATGCCAATGTGGGTAGTTATGAAAATGTCCCACACTCAATATTTTCATGGAAGGACCTCATCTTCATAGCAAGCTCACTCGGTAATCCTATTCGATTACACTATGAAACAGAGATCATTTCCAACTTTGAAAAAGCAAAGATCTTTGTTGACATTGACCTTACTAAAAAGATGCCGGACCACTATTTTTTTCTGGTAAAAGGGGAGGAGTTTAAAATCTCAATTGAGTTCCCTTGGCTGCAACCAAGGTGTAGAACGTGTTGGAAGTGGGGCCACTTGGAGGCAGGGTACTTGGCGAAATTAATGCAGGGACATAAGGTTTCAGTTGTTTCGAGTTTACGCATTACAACTACTCTATCGAAGATCTCACGTCTAGTTGGGGATGTTGTGTTATATGGTAGCGAGATAGGTACTGTTGTCGGGATTGATTCCTGTGGGAAGACAGGTTCTCCAAAATCTGCTGTTGGGATAGAGACTGGTGGGAAGACAGGTTCTCCAAAACCATCTGTCGAGATTGAGTCTGGAGGTAAAAAGGGATCTCCAAAACCTGTTGTTGGGTCCGAAGCCGTCGGTAAGGAAAGGCTCTCCACAAGCTATTGTGGAGGCACATCTTCAGACGCTGTCGGGGACTGTTTTAACAATTCTGGTAGTTTCAGGACATGGTAGGCTGGAGATGAAGGAAGGGGAGATCAGCTCTCATTCAAAGGTTGCTAGTTTGGATGCAAATGAATGGACTACAGTCTCCAATTCCAGGGGGAATAAGGTAGTAAAATATCTACATGGTTAGAGTATTGTAAAGTGGCGATAGCGTTGCCCTCAAGGTTCGCGGTTTTAAGGGATCACGATGACATGGCTATGGAGTGCGGTAATGTTGAAGAAGCTATGAATGGTGATCGCATCCTGGACTCTGTTTCAGATTTCTTGGAGTCTTCTTCAGCGGACTCGGCTCCGGGTTACACAGGTTTTCCTATCCCATCGAGAGTCACTTCTAAGGAGCAGGCTGCTGTTCGGGCTCCTCTTCCACATTCTTCAAAGATTGCGGATAAATATTTTTCCAAACAATCTCAGACAACCGAGGCAGCTCCTTCTAGCGGCATTGGACAATGAAATCATCAGAAAAATTATTGATGTCGTGCTTTTCTTGAAATGTTCGGGGTCTCAATAAGTCTAAGAAGCATAAGGTGGAAAGAAATATGATCTGTTCTAATTCTATGAGTTTTGGTGGTTTGATGGAAACAAGTGTAAAGGAAAACATGGCTGGTCATATTGTTTCTTCAATTTTCGGGGATTGGTCAATGGTTTCGAACTATGAGTATGATCCTCTTGGTAGAATCTGGGTTGTGTGGAGTAAAGATGTCGATCTTACTGTGGTGTTTAAGTCGGATCAACTCATCTCCTGCCTTATTAAGATAGGAAATTCTTTTGGATTTTTATGCTCTTTTGTCTACGCTTCTAACTCCATGGATGGTCGACGGGAGTTATGGAGAGATCTGAAATCCCGTAAGGATTTATCTCAATTTCAGGGTATGAATGAGTTTGTGCCGGAGACTTCAATGAAATCTTGGATTTTTCTGAGCATTCTTGGTCCTTAACTTCCCATATTTCTCCGTCGAGGATGACTGATTTTCAGGAAGCTGTCCGTCATTGTTCTTTCTTAGATATGGCGTTCCACGGACCACCGTTTACTTGGTGCAACAAGCGTGAAGATGGTTTGATTTGTAAGAAACTTGATCGTGTCCTTGTTAATCTCTTTGGCTGCAGGAACTCAGGAATTCATATTTTTTCTTCGAGGCTAAAGGTTGTTATGATCACCTATGTGGAATCATCGCTCTCGTGGGTACTCCGCCCAAGCCAAAAAGTCATTTCAAAGTCGTTAATGCACTTGTTAAGCTGGAGGAATTTAATTTTGCTGTGAGAACGTTTTGGGATGCTACCGAACCTCTGTACTCATCTCTTTACCGGTTATCTAAGAAGATAAAACTTTTCAAGCGTATAATTCTCAAGCTTATCTAAGAAGTTTGTTATGATCACCTATGTGGAATCATCTCTCTCGTGGGTACTCCGCACAAGCCAAAAAGTCATTTCAAAGCTGTTAATGCACTTGTTAAGCTGGAGGAATTTAATTTTGTTGTGAGGACGTTTTGGGATGCTACCGAACCTCTGTACTCATCTCTTTACCGGTTATCTAAGAAGATAAAACTTCTCAATTCTATAATTTGGTCTTTATGTCGGAGAAAAATGCATCATTTATCTCGGCGAACGGAGGAAGCGTTTGCTGATCTATGTGAGAAGCAGAACGCTAACTTGATAATCCCAGTGCCCACGCAATATCGGGTGAATCAATCGCATATGAGCATTGAGAAAGGATCGCGGCGTTAGAAGAAGAGTACTTGAAACAAAAGGCAAAGCTACATTGGATGGAAGTTGGTGACAAAAACAACCATTTTTTCATAATGCAGTAAAAGAGAGAGACACTCGCAACTCGATTAACGGGGTGACAGCTCTGGATGGGACATTAATCACTACTATGGAGGATATCAAATTGGAGGCGGTAAGGTTTTATACAGATTTATTTAATAAGTAGTCGGTTGATTGTTTTGCAGGGACTTTGGAGAAAATCAGTCATATCCTAGAGTACTGGTGCTCAGATTAGATTAGGATGACTTTGGTGGAGGATGTCAATGCGTTGGAGATTAAGCGGGTTTTTTTCTCGATACACTAAATCAATCTCCTGGCCATAATGGCTATACCGTTGAGTTTTTTAAAGTGGTATGGCCAATTATAGAAAAGGATTTCACGGTCGTTAATCAAGCTTTCTTTACGTAAGGCTTTCTCCAAAAGGAGTAAATGCAACGAGCCTAGCATTGCTTCCAAAGAGACTGGGAACCATTGGAATAAAAAACTATCATCCTATTTCTTGCTGCGACGTGCTTTACAAGGTGATTTCTAAAATTCTGGCTAATCGTTTAAAGCTAATTCTCCCAGGTTTTGTCACGCACAATCAGTCTGCGTTCATCAAGGACCGCTACCTGATGGAAAATCTTCTACTGGCGTCCGAGCTTGTCAAGGACTATCACAAACCTAATATCGCCTCACGATGTGCTATTAAAATATACATCTCCAAGGTTTTTGACTCCATCAATTGGGATTTTTTGTTTGTAGTATTGAAGGCTATGGACTTACCGCCGATGTTTATTCATTGGGTTGATCTGTGCGTATCCACCCCATCTTTCTCGGTACAAGTAAATGGAGAGCTTTCTGGTTTCTTCCAGAGCGAGCGGGGCCTGCACCAAGGTTGTTGCTTTTCTCCCTATCTTTTTGTTATTTGTATTGAACATTTTATCTCTTATGTTGGACAAGACAGTCAAAGAGAGAAAAATTGGATATCACCTCAGATGTAGAAGCTTAAATATAACCCATTTTTGTTGGCGGACGATATAATGGTCTTTGCGGATGGATGTCCTCGTTCCATAGAACGTATCTTTACTATTTTTGATGATTACGCTCGTATGTCTGGGTTAAAAATTAGCTAGGAGAAAACCTCTCTCTTCATCACCGGGATCTCCACGGCAACGCGTGATCGCCTTTCTAACCTACATCTTAATATCAGAACATTGCCTATCAAATATTTGGGATCACCTCTGTTGAAAAATATTTGGGATCACCTTTGATTATCAACCACTTATTGATAGAATCCGTGCTTGGATTGGATCTTGGAAGAATTGTTTTTATCTTTTGCAAGTCGACTTTAGTTAATTTCTTTGGTGATTGGTAGTTTGACGAATTTCTGGAAAATGATTGCTTTTAACATATCATCAGAGCCCGATTTAGGCCAGAGCTCAAGATTTACTGCATCTTCTTGAAGTAAAGAAAGCATGATTCACCGATGCTATTCTCGAGAATGCAGAGGTAAACTCTTTTTCATTGCACTATTAAATTGTTATTGATATTGATTAATAAAGTCGAGAGTTGTCTCCTTTATAAAAGAGGTTTTATGAAACCGTTAAGAAGAGTATTTTCAAACCCTAGTTATCTAGGTATTCACAGAACCAATGGATCTCTAATTATATCCATAGAAGATTCCACTACGTCAGTTGCTATCAGAGATGGTGCTTTAATTTCTTAATCAAAGCTCGATTCTAATGTCATGGTGAGTGACAGCATCTACCATATCGGAGGCAAAAGTCTGTTTGTCGAAAGAGAAGAGAGCCATGAGATCTATAGAGAGCTCTATGGGGATTTGATATACGACATATATGAAGACGATCTCTTGGTCATGAATCATGTAGAATTTCATGTTCAAATATGGCGCTTTCAAGAAAACCCTTGCAGATTTCGTAAAAAACCCTATCTTACCATATTTGTGCAAAATCTGTACAAAGTTTGTTATTTGCAGAATCAGTGCAAAATCTATCTATTGCAGGTCCCATGCAAAATCTGGTTCGTGTGAATATCTTGGAATATCTCATACATATTCAATTTATCAATGATGCAGCAAAGGCGTAAGATTCAAAGATGAATTTTTCTTGGCTGGCAAGACTTGATGTTGCGAGATATCTAGATAATTAATTATAATATTATATGATTTTAGCGGTTTGAGATTTCATTATAAATAACATTCCTAGGTTCATTGTATTATTTATTTGTTATTGATATTGATTAACAAAGGTGATAGTTGTCTCTTTTATAAAAGAGGTTTTACAAAACCAGAGAGAAAATTATCTTCAAACCTTAGTTATCCGGGTATTCTAAGAATCAACGAATTTCTAATTCTATCCCTATAAGCTTTTGCTACCTCATTCGCTAACAGTTATAACATTTGTTCAATGAATGGCAAGGGAAAGTGATATTTTCGGGTGGCAAAGTTCAGTTTTCGATAATCAATACACATCCTATGCTCGGTGATAGTTCTAGTAGTGGAGTTTGTAGTAAATCCTCCTTTCCTAGGCACTGTATTGACTGAGGATATCCATGTACTATCTGAGATAGCACAGATAACCCCACATGGAGAAGCTTAAGAATCTCTTTCTGTTTAGCCGCCTTTAATTTTCAATGGGAGTCATCGATTCATCTTCTAAATGAATCATATGTATGCAAAGAGTTTGAGAGATACCCTTCATATCATTTAGAGAGTAACCAATTAATTTCTTATACTTATTCAATTCTATCAAAAGCCTAGAATTCTCATCATCATTCCACTTATCATTTATTATCAGCGGATAAGTAGAGTTAGGACCAAGATATAAGTACCTTATCCCTTTTGAGAGCGGTTTAAGCTCGATTTGGTTATATGAGCTCGGTCCAATCCTCATCATTGCTAGACTTACCATTGTTAGCCTCCTTCTTACTCACATCTTTGATCTCAACCACACTCACATTGTGTGTAACTCGATCCAACTTCAAGAATATAGCATCACCATTATAGAACTTGCGTGATTCTAGTAGATTTCAAAACACATCACTAGCTTCATCAATGAAACCATGCTCTCCATGCTTGATGGTCAATATCACTTGTAACAAATCCTCTAGAGCTAATTATTCCAAGAGCTCATCTACTAGTCTCTACACAGAACATTTGACCATCCACGCTTGGTTTTTTCATGATCTTCTTAATATCAAACTTTAGAACCTCATCTCTAAAGTGCAAGTTAACTTTCCAACGGGTCGTGATTCCTCATCCATTTTCAATACCAAAAATTTGGTGAGGATCTCAAAGTTACCAATGATTACCGGTAGGTCGTCTAGTAGTCCAATCGAACGTCTTACTGATCTATCCGCTAGCACAAGAGAGATTCAACATGGTTAATATGCGGGAAGCTTAGACATTTTTCACCTAGAGAGGCATCAAGCTCACACTAGCTCCAAGATCAACTACACACTTTGTAGAAGCAAGAGGACCCAAATATAAAGGGAGAGTGAAGCTTTCAGGTTCATCAAGCATATATGTGATGATTTTCCTTTCTATAATTGCAATACACTCATGTGTCAAGACCACCATTCCTTCCAAAGCTTTCGATTTCTCTTTGATAGGCATAATGAAATTAACCTCTCTAATTTTCTTGTCGAAGAGTGCTCTATACTTTTACATGAGTTTCTTCATGAATCGGCTGAGGATGGAAGCTTGGTTCATATGGTGGTAGTACAAAGGTATCTTTCTTTTCATTGTCTTGATTAGTCTCTTAAACCATCTTTCTCTTTACTTTATCCACCACAACTCTTTCAACGACTACCTCTTCATCTTTAGCTTTATCCTTCACTACCTTAGTATATGTTATTTATAAAGTAGTATCGATGATTTTCGCATATCGACTAAAGGTGGTATTGCCAAAATTTATTGCACCTAACTAATCAGCTTATGTCAAAGATCACTTACTTATGGAAAATGTCGTGTTGGCATCAAAATTGGTTAAGAACTTACCATAAGGATACAGTCTCGCCAAGGAGTGCAGTTATGATTGATATTTCAAAGGGTTTCATTTCATTTCAATGGCCTTTTCTGCATACTACGTTAATTGCTTGGGATTTTCCTCAAAATTTCATTTATTCGATAAAGGTATATGTTACAATGGCTTCTTTTTCAGTTTAAGTTAATGGAGAGCTCACGGTTATTTTCGGAGTGAGTGAGGATTATTTCAAGGTTGTTTTCTATCACCATATGTGTTAGTGATAAGTATGAATGTGTTGTCAAAAGTGCTTGACAAAGAGGTGAAAGAAAAAAAATGTGGGATATGTTATCAACAGGTTTTAACCCTAGACTCTTACTGCAAGTGCCCACCAAACAAAATAGTATAGCATGGGTATCGAATCCACAAGGACCAACCGACTACTCTATGAATTATTTTGGTTTAAATTAAGCTAGGTTGCAAAATTATTTATTGCGAAACTCAATGTAGAAGCTAATTAAATTCAATAAAATAAAGCATTAGGCGATGAGAATTCTTTCATGGAATCATGAGAATGAATGCATTAAACAATGGGAATACAGTAAGGACCATTCTAGAACTCAAATTACGAATGTAAAGTTATCTTGCTTTCGCATGCAATAACTATTTATGAAATGAAACTCCTAACAACTTAACTATCGTTTGTAAATAGAAATTTATGAATGCAAAGAGATTCCAATTCAATATGTTCAAAAATTGCAGTAACTTCAACTGTCGTTGGCTAAGGATACTTTGCCCATCTAAGATAGATCGATCGATTTAACAACACTTTTGGTGCCACGATGAGATCGATTTAGGGCAGAGGCTAACTGGAAAAATTAGACAAAGCATGATGAACAATCCTAGTTGAAGAATGAATAAGATCGATCCCAAGTGAATCCTTACATGGATCTACATGATAATCCCCTTAGGAAACCCAATACCCAATGGAATGATCTACTCGAACATGGACAAAGAACACATGATACAAATAGATGAAGATTTCATATTATAATTGCAAAATAATAACAAAAGATTTGGGAGAATATCTTCACATAATTCTGAGTATTATTCGTCTCCCTCGTCTCTGTGGCCATAACATCATATATATATACTACAAATGAAAACCCTAAAAATGGAAAAGGAAACTTTCACGATTCGCCTACCGATCGGTAACAGAAGTGTACCGATCGGTTTTCTTCATCTTCGGTACCAATCAGTTGTACGGGCATACCAATCGGTCTTCATCTTTAGTCCATTATTCACTTGATGATGCAATGTTACATTTCCACTCGAAAACTCTCCTCCTATGATGTGATCTCAGTCAAGCTTCGACGAGATGATGGATTCTCAATGGTGACTTGAAGAAATCTCTCCCACGAAATGTCATTTAGAGGTTGAGAAAGGGGGATAATCCTTGGCGATGAATCGATGAAGAGACAAGGCAAGTTGATGGATTGAGTGATTCCACAAAGGGATAAGGAATAACCTTTTGATAAGTCAAGTGATCCTTTAGCTTCACACCAAAAAGATCGGTTGTGATGGATATATGCACCAACACATTTGATCAAATTTAGAAAGAGATTTTCATAAAAAGATTGATTGATTTTTTCTCATGAGTTACACGAAATATAAAGAGAAGGAAGAAGGGATTTTAAGACTAACATACCTAGTCTCGAGATCATTAAACACTCGAAAACATAAACGCGTAAAAACAAGAACATTAAAACAAAGAATAAAAGTAAGAAAGAGGATCCTCTTTGCCATGTGATAAGATGATCGAAAGGGGCCATCATCTTGTGAGGAATAGATGGATAAGTCCTTGGTTTTATTAAGCTAACAATGGGCAACTAGGTATGTTAGTCCTTTCATTAAAAACCTTGTCAAGAAAACCCATTGGGACAAAACTTGATAAGGGAAAAAGAGTACAAAGAATACGCTCTTCCCATTCTTAAACTTACTCGACTTGTATCAAAACCAAAGTGGTTTGATAATCCTTGATGTCTTGATCATGTTCTGTTTGCTTCTTTGAAAGACTTGGTCTTTGAACGGGTCATGGAACTAGTTGAAATTGCTATACTCTCCTCGGTTCCATTCTTTTCCTTTGATCCACTAAGCTCTGGTTCAAGCTGCTCCTCGGGTTCAAGCTCCATTCCTTGTTCCATGCTCCTTGTGCTTCCTAGGATCATATCATCTTCTCCCACTTGAAAAGGATTTGTACTCAAATCCACTTCATCTGCAATATAAGGAATAAGATCATAAATTTAGAACTAGAAGTTACACTATACTTACCTTGGAGGTCAAGTTGATAGGCTCTTTGATCCTTCGTGTGATCTTGAATGGTCCATAAATTCTTGTCATTAACTTGGATTTTCTTTCAGCCGAAAACCTTTATTTTCTCAAGTGAACCCACACTTGGTCTCTAACATCAAAGACCACTATATGTCATGACTTGTTGGCTTGTTGAGCGTAATAACCTCCATACCCAAACATCCCAAAGTATGGTTCAAGGTATGGTGGTTTTCTTCTATCAACTTCTGTTTGTAAAAATGATATGAAGAGTCTCCATTTGTTTTCCCTTGATTAGTAGATTTTTTCACTACTATCCATACCAATTTCAGCCCCTACGATTGTGATCAGCTCTCTTGAAATATTGATGATAATCAATTTTATTTCTCCTCTGACGCTTGTATTGCAAAGGACATATTTCACTGTCATCGGGAAGATACCAATAGGAATTTCTTGCATTTTGACATCTAGTATCTTCGTCTTGACGTATTTGTCTTTCTCCGTATTGAATTAGTCACTTTTAACAAATTTTCTTCGTGAGAGAAACCCAAACTCCTTGCTCTTTATTGGATCAAAATATGACTCCACAAGCATCTCACCAAAGGAGTTAAATACAACCAATGGCCCTTATCCAATGAAAATGTTGTAGGAGTTAAGTTGTTGACTTATAAGTTCATACTCGTCAATGTCCATCTCTGATATATCTCCACATGCACAATCTCACTGTGCTTTGTCATATTCTTCTTTCACTAAATTAACAAAATTCTTCATTGACAGCTCTAGTATTGGGTTGCTAACTGTGAGCTTCACACTAGCGCCATTAGGTGAAAAAATCTTCATGTATCCTACATTCACAACAAAAGCTTAGAAAAATTTATCCGTACAAAAAGAGTAATTAATCCATTTAGCATACGTTTTTTCTTTAATAACATCTAGAACTAAGTTGGAATGGATGACATGTTCTCCTAAGTCTTTGTTGTTTACTAAACTATTATCAATGTAAATCACAGAAAAATAACCTCTAAAATCTCTAAGAAACATGTTTCATGATTCTCATGATTATACTAGGTGCATTTGTCTTAATCAACCATTTGTATAATGCTAGTTTCATTTCTGAAGCATTTTCCCACTTGGCACATTTGTTCATCCTACTTTGATGATAATCATTCTTAAGATCTATCTTAGAAAAGATGCTAGAACCAAGCAATTCATCAAGTATATCATCTAATCTAGAAATAAGATGTCGATACTTCACCGTGATATTATTGATTACCCGTCAATCAACACATATGCGCCAACAGATTGGTTCTCTAGGCTGGCCGATTAAGTCGTTGCGCCTGGGACAAGGTCAATTTGGTGCTCTATACCTCAAGTAGGTGGTAATCCTTTAGGATTTTGTTTGGGAAACACGTCCTCAAAGTCCTTCAAAAGTTTCATTAACTCACTCGGTAGCACCGGTACAAGGTTAGGTAACCTTAAGAGAGGTTCTTTATAAACAAACAAGAGAATAGGCTGTTTGGAATTCAAATTTTTGTTGATCTTACTAGCCTTTATAAAGAAGTTTGAGGATTTGCTTACTTTCTTATCATTGCTTTTGAGTCGGAGTTGGTCTAGATATACCTCGTGAGGTGTCATTGGGACTAGAGTCGTCTTCCGCCTTTGAACTTGAATATGTGTCTATTTGTGAAGCCATCATGGATGACTCTCCTGTCTGATTGCCATGGTCTTCCAAGGATTATGTGACCAACTTTCATAGGTAAAACTTGACATAAAACTTTTTATTCGTATTTTCCGATGACAATAGGCACAACTAATTGATGCTTAACCTTCATCTCGCTACTATAATTAATAGATCATAAGGTTTTGGATGCTTCTTTACGTGTAGTCCAAGCTTATCAACCATAATGTTGCTCGCCACATTGGTGCAACTCCCACCATTGATAATTAGACTACAAAATTTTTTATGCACATGACATCGTGTGTGGAACAAGTTTTCTCGTTACTCTTGCTTCGTGATCTTGGAATGAACGGTATATACTATCCATGTTACTAGTAATTCTCCCGTAGTTGGTAGCTCTTCATTTTTTCTTGTACCATAGGAGAATATGGTTGCTCGTCCTCAAACTCGATGTCAATCTTTTCTAGAAGAACCATGACTCGCTTGTTTGAACATTCGTTGGCGTAATGCCCCTTTCCTTGGAATTTGTAACATCTAATATTGCTCGCCTTGATCACAGCCTTGTTTCCCTTATTTCTTGAGACAAGGCGTTTGCTTCCGTCTTTGTTGTTGAAACAAAAGATTTAGTGTCTCCAGAAAACTTAGATTTTTCCTCTCTCGGATAACTTGGCAGTATTGATGAGCTTCCACTCCCGTAGCTCCGTCGCGAAGTTCCTTTTCTCTTTAGCTGCTGCTCGACTAGGATTGCTTTGTGTAACATTTCCTCTAGGTCCACGAAATGTGGCATCTCTAGACGGTCTTGGATGTCTCGGCTTAGTCCTCCAAGAAACCTAGAAATTTTAGCTGCCCTATCTTCATGAATATCAGCTCGGATCATTAGGTTCTCCATGTCTTGAGAATAGTCTTCTACGATGTGGTTTCCTTGAGTAAGCCACCAAGTACTATTTTTTGCGTCTTTGTGAAGTAACTAGTTGATCCTATCAACTCAATGTGTAATCATAAAACTCTGTGGTTCCCACTCTTACTCGATTGATCTCCGTATAGTGTTGACATTCAAATATTCACTCGATCTTCTTTTCCCACTCCATGTAGGCATCCGGGTCATTCTTGTTGTGAAATGTGGGAATCCTCAACTTGAGTCCTCCAAAACCGTCTTCTTGATGGACTCTCTCTTCTCGAACATGTCTCATTCTTCTTTGAATACCTTGAGACGCACTAATATGAACCCCATAATAATCTTTGGTGGCTTCATCTCTCGGTGCTCTTGGTAAGTCCCTAGGCACTAGCGGTCTCTCTCTTGTCCTTTTATTCGGATCTTCTCTTCTCTTCTATGTTGTAAGCCTTCTCTGTGATCAGATTGAGGTCTGAGCTCTTGGCGAAGAGAATCGATCCTTTCATTTAACAAACGCTCCATTCGAGTAGTTAGGGCTTCGAGTAACAACTTGTTGCGATTTGACCCTTCTTCTTCTTGCGTCACCGTGCTTGCTTTTGAACCTTTTGCAAACTCCTTCATGATCTTAAACAATAACAAGCGAGATCACCAGCCTCTTGTATTCTTAAGACGCAAACAAATTCGATCAAAGAAGAAACATAAACCCTAAAACAAAAATGACTATTCAATTCCGTAAATACAACACGATAAACCCTAAAATGATTTCTAGACTTTTTCAGAATTTTCATCGATCGAAAAATTAGAGATTGATCTGAAAATGATCTCTAGATGATTTTAGAAATTAATCTAGCACGTTTTCAAGCAAAATAAATTGATTCAAAACAGAGTACAATTTGACAAAATGAAACAAAAATCAATCCGATCAATATCAATTTGAGAAATGATAAAAACAAGTTTGAATCGATTTAATCACTTAACTTCTAAGTGGCTCTGATACCACTTAATGCGATCTCAGCCACCCCTCAATGAGATGATGAATACTCGATGGTAGATTTGAATCAACTTTAGAAAGAGATCTTTGATAAAAAAGATTGATTGATTTAATCTCTTGAGTTACACAAATTATAAAGAGAAGGAGGAAGGGATTTCGAGACAACACACCTAGTATTGAGATCATTAAATACTCGAAAACATAAACGCGTAAAAACTAGAACATTAAAACAAAGTTTGAACAAGTTTGAAAATAAGAAAAAAGTCTCCTCTTTGTCGTGTATGAAGATGATAGAAATGGGCCTTGGTCTCATGAGAAATAGATGGACAAGGCCTTGGGCTTCTTAAGCTAACAATGGGAAATGGTGGAGTGGATCCTTTGCCTCATTAAAAACTTTGTCAAGAAAACCCATTGGGACAAAATTTGACAAGGGAAAAAGAGTAAAAAGAATACACTCTTCCCATTTTTAAACTTACTTGGTTTGTATCAAAACCAAAGTGGTTTGATAAGCCTTGATGTCTTGACCATGTTGGCTCCATATGTTGTGAATAAGTCCTCTGATTGCTTCTTCGAAATACTTGGTCTTTGAACGGGTCATGGGACCGGTTGGCTTTGCTAGACTCTCCTCGATTTCATCCCTCTCCTTTGATCCAATAAGCTCCGGTTCAAACTGCTCCTCGAGTTCAAGTTCCATACCTTGTTCCATGCTCCTTGTGCTTCCTAGGATCATATCATTTTGGACTCCAGCAAGTGTGAAAGCGTAAAAAGACACAAAAGCACCAAAAACTATCTTGTTCTTACTAAAAAGACTCAAAACTTGGAGTTAAAAAGACTCTTAAAACCAATAGAAATAAGGGTTAACACAATTTTCCCAGACTTGAATCTTTCTTTGTCCTCAAGCAAAAAAAATTAGAAATTCTAGTCCAAAGAAAATGGTTTTGATGTAGGCCTCGGGGGTGAAGACTACGAGACAAAGAAGATGACTAGCATGCTGGCTTTAACACTCTCTTGCTAATCAGTTTGATGAATTTGATATGGAGGATGAACGAGTTGGCTTAAGCACTCTCTCATGAATCCAAATAGATGGTGATGAATGGGGATTGACTTGCTCAATCAATGAGCAAAGTAAGTTGATTTGAATCACTCAAACAACTCACTTATGAATCACTCACAAAAGAAATAATGAACAAACACACAAAGAAATTTATCAACTTTGTGAAGAAGAAAATACTTTTCTATTAATTTTAAAATTCGATTAAGGGTGATTTACAATGAATCAGGATTTGAGCTTTTACAGGCTCAGAGTACAATGGTTCTATTGACTAAAACAAGGAAGAAATTGTAGAACTCAAAAGAAATAATTTTTTTGGCGAATTAAAGGTGTAATAGGCCAAATAAGGCAAGTGGATCTTTTCCTTGTATCTGGTCAATTTGAGGAGGAAGGTGGGCATTCTTAGATGCCTATGATTGTCTTGGAGGGTCTCCAAAACTCACAAAAGCTGATGAGAAATATGACCATTGGGATTTAAGAGAGCTTGGATCCAAAAATGGCAAGTATTGATTCTCCTCTTTTTCCACTCGTGAAAAAAGAAGTGTTGTCGTTTTGCCAACTCTTAAACAGCTTGTAGTCTTCTTAGGATCAACATAAAATAGTGGGAAGTCGATCTCCAATTGGTTAAGTGGCTTACTCAAATTGAACTGATCGATATGGGGCAAAATATGAGCATATGTACCAATTCCAAATTTAGCTCGGTCATGACTTAGTTTTCTTTGATTAGAACTTTCCATATTTTTATTTTCCAGATCAAAACTTGAGAAGAGGCTGAAAGCACGAGTAGAGTTTCCTAGGGGCAGCTCCCATGGTTCTTTTAGGGCTCCGGTTAGGGATTTGTAAACCATCTACAAATATGATCAATCCAATTGGGTTCTGGATTTATTCTCCTTAAAATAGGTGTTTTTGAGTTCTCGTTTCCTCAAGTAGAACTTGATATTGTCAGCTTTGCTCTTTGATTCTCGTCTCCGAGTAAGGTGTCTTGAACATCTTCAGATTCAGTCCGCTCTTGATGGGTTCTGACTCGTTCATTCTTCTTAGAATATGTGACTTGCGAATGATTCTTTAATGGTCGCTCGTTTGCTCAAGTAGAAATTGATTTGGCCACCTTTGCTCTTTGATTCTTGGTTCGGATTAAAGATTCTCAATAATCTTCAGATTGAGTCTGGTCTTGATGGGTTCTAACTCGTTCATTCTCTTTAAAATATGTGACTTGCGAGTGAATTTTCAAGTGTTGCTGAAATGAACAAGTGGAACTTGATTTCGTTGTTGTTTCTCCATTTTCTTTGGTATTGGGTGGCTTGGCTCAAAATTTAGGCTTTGTGGGGTTTTTGCTGATGTCTCCTCTAGTGGGGGGAATGATTTCTAGGAAGAATAAATCAATGAAAATCGTCTCCCCTGCTCCATAATCATATTCCCCAAGGGAGATCTGCTCTCATTTACCCTAGTTATACCATCATGTTCATCGATCCCAGTTGGTGTTGATTTGATGTCCTCATCATACCCTCCCCCTTGAAATAGTTTCGACCTCAAAACTGTACAATCTTCACCAAGAGAAATCAGGTTAGCTTTCATCCGAATTTGGGAGTCTAGGGTCTTACCTTGGTATGGTGGTGTTGCAAGCTCCATCTCGGTTTTGGGCATGAACATTTAAATCCGGAGGTTCCTCTTTAGTTAGGAATTTTTTTGGGGCTTCTGTAGTATCCATAAGAGGTGGTGTGACCAGTATTTGTGTTTCTTTACTCCGATTTTGCTTCGGGTCTATGAGCAACCTCTTCTCCGTTAAATCATCTTCATGATTATCTTTAGTACCTGCAATGTTATCAATTTTCTTAGCTAGAAGCAAATGTGTTATACATAAAATTGAGATTTTAAAAATATAGTATTTAAAAAACTATGACCAATTATGAAATTATTCCAATATTGAATCAGGTTTTAAGCTTCACTTACTTTGGTACCAAAAAGATACTTTGTATTGACTCTGCTTTGATAATTGTTACCATTGAAAGGAAGTCAATCTGGTCCTAACAAGTACTTTAAAATGAAATGTGGTTCTCCTTGGTTTTGGTTTTGGTCCGAGAACACTTTCTCCTTTGTTGGCACTTCTTTTTGATCAATTATTTTCTCTTTTGCACCTGCAATTGTTTCAACACCTATGACAAAAGATAAGTGCATTAAAACAGTCATTGAATTATATAAAACTGAGGAGAAATTTTAAGATTGAACCATTTCACTCCTCGAAGTAAGAACAATCTCTTGTTTCACTTTAACTGGCTCCTCATTGTCAGGGTTTTGAGCTGTGACTTTGGCTTTATATTCTTGAATTATTGGCTCCTTTGTCTTCCCTGTTTCAAAACCCTTTGAAAAGGACAAATATGTGACACTAGAATTGGAAAAATCAAAATCAGATTGAACTAGACTATTGTTAGATGAATCCAGTTTTAGTTCTAGTGATGGGGATTTTCGTAAATGTCTAAAAGGCCAAGTTGCAGCAAAATGACCTATTAAGTTACACCTATAACATTTCATATCAGTTGAATTTAATGGTTTCGAAAACTTACCTTGACTTTGTGTTACTTGTGGTTCACATGATTACTTTAAAGTTTGCATAAGGGTTTGAAATAATTATTGTTGGACCTCCTTTTCTCTTGTTGTTTTCTTAGCCTCTGGTTTCTTCTTCAAAGTGTTTGAAAACACTCTCTTGTGCTCGGGAAGGTAAGCATAATTGTGCTCACAAGTAGATAGCATTTTTAGTGTTGACTTTTGGCTTCTTGGTGCTTCTTGGTACACGGACATTGTTGTATTGTTGTTGTGAGTTTCTTTCTTCTTCACAACCTCCTTATACATCTTTGATTTGAGACTCCCCAATCTTGCACTCATTTTCTGTTGTAGAATGTAGGTGTATCCTTTTTTAGCCACCACTTGTAAGCATCTCCAATAAGACTATCAACATCATATGATAGCTTTTCATCTTTTGGGATGTTGTTTGCTCGCAACCACTGCTTCATGTTGGTCTCCAATCTTAGGTAATCCTCTTATTCTTTTCTAGAATCTGAAAAGGTGAGGAATTTAGACTTGTAACCACGTCCTTTGTTGGAATAAATCCATGATTCAGATGGTGTGGTGTGGAATTTCTCTCTAGGTGTGGAGTACACTTGGTTCGGTACAGCTCTATTGAAATATGCTTCTCTTTACGTCTTGGGGGATTGAAAATTTCATGTGAATCTCTCCTAGATTTGACATCATACTCATCCTCATATGATTCAATACTCGGCTGTCTCCAAGTTGTTGTTGTTGGGCGTGTTGATACTCGGCTTGACATAGTTTTGACTTGAAGAGTATTGGTCTGGTGGCTCCGGTTCAAGCTCGACTCCATCATGTTCTTCTCCATAGTCTGAGCTGGTGTGGTTTGGAATTTCTCTCTAGGTGTAGAGTACACTTTGTTCGGTACTAATCTATGGGAAATAGGCTTCTCTTTACGTCTTGGGGGATTGAAATTTTCATGTGAATCTCTCCTGGATTTGACATCATACTCATCCTCATATGATTCAATACTCGGCTGCCTCCAAGTTGTTGTTGTTGCCTAAGGCGTGTTGATACTTGGCTTGACATAGTTTTGACCTGAAGAGTATTGGTCTGGTGGCTCCTGTTCAAGCTCGACTCCATCATGTTCTTCTCCATAGTCTGGCTGGTGTGGTGTGGAATTTCTCTCTAGGTGTGGAGTACACTTGGTGCGTTACAAATCTATGGGAATTAGGCTTCTCTTTAATTCTTGGGGGATTGAAATTTTCATGTGAATCTCTTCTGGATTTGACATCATACTCATCCTCATATGATTCAATACTCGGCTGTCTACAAGTTGTTGTTGTTGCCTAAGGTGTGTTGATACTTGGCTTGACATGGTTTTGACTTGAAGAGTATTGGTCTGGTGGCTCCGGTTCAAGCTCGACTTCATCATGTTCTTCTCCATAGTCTGAGCTTGAGTATTCATGTAGGGGCCACGAGTTTTCACAGCTACACTTCTGCAACTAAATTTTTGTTTTTCTTTGATTTATGAATGAAACAAAGCAACAGAAAATAACAAGATTTTTTTTTGGGTTTTTGTTTTAGTAAAAGCTAAAACAACAAAACAGAAAATTGAAAGAGATAAAGGTTAAGGAGATACAACCTTATGGTTAGAACCTTTCGGCTATGATACCAGATGATGGAGGCCTAGAGGTGAAGATTATGAGATAGAGATGATGACTAGATAGCTGGCTTTAGCACTCTCTTGCTAATCAGTTTGATGACTATAGAATTTATGAACAATCTCCAAATATAATCGATCCAATTGGGCTATGGATCGTTCATTCTCCTTAGAATAGGTGACTATCGAGTGAATATTCAGTGACACCTCATTTTCTCGAGTAGAAATTTATATAGGTAAGCTTTGCTCTTGGATTTTTGTCTCCGAATAAGGTGTCTCAAACATCTTCCGATTCACTCGGGTCTTGATGGGTTCTGACTCATTCATCCTTCTTAGAATAGGTGACTTGCCAGTGATTCTTTAATGGCAGCTCGTTTTCTCGAGTAAAAATTGATCTGGACAGCGTTGCTCTTGGACTTTCGGTTTCGAGTAAGGATTCTCGGCAATCTTCAGATTGAGTCAGGTCTTGATGGGTGCTGACTAGTTCTTTCTCTTTAAAAATTTTGAATTGCGAGTGAATCTTCAAGCGTTGCTGAAATGAACAAGTGAAACTTGATTTCGTCGTTGTTTCTCCATTTTATTTGGTATTGGTGGCTTGGCTCAAACTATAGGCCTCACGGGGCTGTTTTGATGTCTCCTCTAGTGGAGGTATTGAGGTCTAGGAAGAATAGATCAATGACAGTCGTCTCCCCTTCGCCATGATCATATTCTTCATGGGAGATCTTCTCTCATTTACCTTTGGCTAGACCATCATGTTCGTTGATCCCATTTAGTGTTCACTTGATGTCCTCATCAGGTTTGAAGAACGAGAACCCACATATCCTTGGGAACAAACTTACTTTGGGTTTCATTTCCGAATACCATATCAAAACCCTGCCAGAGCAGACCTACTACATGTACTTAACCATGAGTGTAGCAATAGCCAATATTAAATTTCGAGATCACAAAAAAAAACTCTCAGAATCAATGATCTTAACCTTTGGACAATCATTTAAATGTGTGTATACTCTCACAAAGGGATTATCGAACATGTCAATTGTCTTGGTAATAAGTCTCTTTAATGGTGGCTCATGTGTTTTGGCTATTCCAGTAGATCTAAGTATGCAAATCATTATGCAAAATCACAGTGAGACAGAACAATTGGTGCATACATAGCCTTCCAATCATCGGATCCATCAAACTCATTTTATCCCTCGCTTTTCCTTGGTACTTCTCTAAGTACAATCTAGTTCCTCCTCTTTTTCCTCCTTTTGTGTTTTTATGATATAAATAATATTTCAAAAGAGGATGGAACAATTTCTGTACCAAAGAAAATCAGATACTTTCTTTTAAATATTCCAACCATTCTTAACAATCCTCATATCTCATCCTAATGAATAGTCAGCTATGGTGGTCCGTATAATTCATAGTTTTTGCACAAGAATGCATACGACAATGAACACACAACAATGAATGTATCTAAAGATGGTTTAGGTGAGGGTGTGGTAGTAGACTAAAAATGAGTCTAGCCATTCAGAGTTAGCAAGAGTGTAAAAATGGTGAAAAGAAAACTCTGAATGTATGATCCAAGACATGATTACCAAGCCTCTAAGTGAGATAAATTAAGTTCAAGTTCAATGTTCTACTTAATAAGGTTAAGTTCAATCATCCAAGTTTCAAAAAGATAAGGACTTTCATGTTTATTCCAATATTCGGATTTGACACCAAAAAGTAGTTTCCTAGAAATTCTCATAGATATCTCTATTTGACTCAATAAAACTGAAAAATGACTCAAAAGAAAGAAAAATCATCAAAAATAAAAAGATGTTAGTAACATAGAGATATCCTCCCCCAGATTTAAATTATACCGTCTCGGTAATTTACTAATAAGAAATACCCAAATAAATCCTAAAAAGGAAAAAGTTAAAAGAGAGAAAATACATGGGTTTTACGATCACTGCATATCAGTCGGTATAAACAGGGTACCAACCGGTTCTGATAAGGCTAAATTCTGATTGGTAGTAACCTAGTACCGATCGGTTTTAATGCAGTTATGTGACTCATCCAAGCAGGTGTGGTGTCCTGGCTCAGTTAAGTGGAGGGGAGGCATATTTGCCTAGGTGCAGTCAGCAAGATATAGTTTCAAACGTTGACCCTTGAAAGTGAAATTCGTTCCCTTTTCTCCCCACATGAAAATTTCTCAGTGTGGTTTCACTTCTTTGATTTTAAAAGGTCCAGACCATAGTGAACATAGCTTCCCAGGGAAGAGTTTCAGGCGAGCGTTGAAAACTAGAATATTGTCATTTACCTTGAAATTTTTTGGGATGATATTCTTATCGTGTCACGCCTTCGTCCTTTCCTTGTAGATCTTGTTGTTTTCATATGCATTCTTGTGGATCTCGTCGAGTTTGTTCAGCTGAATAAGATTTTTATCCCTCGTCTCCGTTAGGTTTAAATTCATCTCCTTGGTTGCCACTGCGAATTCTACTCTAGTTCCACAGGAAGATGACAAGAATTCCCATACCAATTGGGGTTTTAAATGTCGTTTGGAATGCCCATAAAGCATCATCAAGCTTCAATGACCAGTCTTTTCGCGTCACAATCACTGTCTTTTCCAAAATCCTCTTGAATTCACAGTTTGAAACTTCAGCTTGGCCATTTGTTTGAGCATGATAGGTTGTAGAAACCTTGTGTCATACTCCATGTTTTTCAGTAATCCGTCAAAGAGCTTATTGATGAAATAAGAACCTCCATCACTTATTATCACCCATGGAACACCAAATCATTGAATAATTATACTCTTGAACATTTTGATCACAACCTTGGAATCGTTCGTCGGATTGGCGATAGCTTGAACCCACTTGGAGACATAGTCAACTACAACCAAGATGTAGGGATTTCTTTAAAATTTTGGGAATAGTCCCATGAAATCAATTCCCCAACAATCAAATACTTTTATCTCCAATATTTAATTTAATGGCATTTCATTTCTTCGACCAATATTGTCTCTCTGATGACATGTGGAAGCATATGCATGTGCATCACGGAAAAGCAAAGGCCACAAGAGTTCAGCTTGAATAACTTTTGATCCGGTTTTAAATGATGAAAAATGCCCCGCATAATCTAAACCGTGACAATGGAAAAGTATTCTGGCAACTTTAGACTCGAGGACATATCGCCGATAAAGACCATCGCACATCGCTTGTAAAGATAACGTTCATCCCAAAAGTAGTGTGATATCACGCATTAATTTATTCTTCACATAACATGTAAACTTCATCGGTTTAAACTCAGCACATAAGTAATTAGTGAAATCAGCATACCATGGAAAATTGTTGACAACAGTAACCTCAAACTTTTTGTCGTAATTTCTCGTTAACGAGATGTTGTAAATAGTTTCCTCATGGAGCCTGTCACTAATAGGAACATCATCTTCAATTCGCCATCTTGAGAGGTGAGCAGCGCCACCATTCTTGATTCATATCTTATCTTTGATTTCCAAGTCTAACTCTTGTAAAAGGAGAATCCATCGATGTAGTAGCATCTTAGCATCGTTTTGACAATAAATATCTCAGAGCGACATGATTAGTCTGAACAATCACCTTGGAACCCACCAAGTACGATCAAAACTTCAAAAGGCAAAAACTATAGCTAAGAGTTATTTGTTAGTTTGTGGCGTACCTAGTCTGCATTTCGTCCAAAGTCCTACTAGCATAGTAAATTACATGAAATTTTTTGTCTTTTTGTTCGCCAAGAACAGCTTCTACAGCAAAATCACTTGCATCACATGTGACTTCGAAAGATAGTTCTCAATCTGGTGGTTTGACGATGAGAGCTGTGACAAGGCCCTGTTTGAGTGTCAGGAAAGATTTATGACATTCATCATTAAAATCAAAGGGGACATCCTTGCAGAGCAATTGCGTGAGAGGTCTACCTATTTGTGAAAAATCGTTAATGAACCTTCTATAGAATCCTGCATGTCCTAAAAACTTCGGATATCTTTTATGGTCTTTGGTGGTTTTATTCATGTCATAACCTTAATCTTTACCTTATCAACCTTAATCCTTTTTTATAATAACCAATGACGGAGAAATATTTCATCTGTTACCATGAAATAAAACTTCTCCCAATTGAACATAAGATTTTTACCAAAACAATGCTGCAAAATCCTTCTCAGATTTGCTAGGCTGGAAGAGGAGAAGGATCCATACACCAAAAATCATCCATGAAGACCTCCATTATCTCTTCTATCACATCTGAAAAATGGACATCATGCATCATTGGAATGTACTTGGAGTGCATTCTTCGATACACAAAAGTCCCATCATGACACGTGAATGTGGTTTTCTCATGATCCTCCAAGTGAATAGAAATCAGGAAGAATCCATAATAACTATCCAAAAAGTGTTAATAACAATGGTTGGTCAAATTTTCCAGCATCTGATCAATGAAAATAAGGGAAAAAATTATCCTTCCTAGTAATTGCGTTCAGTTTCCTATAGTCAATACTCATATGGTGTCCCGTTATTTTTCTCTTGGGAATCAGCTCATTATTCTCATTTGTTACGATGGTAACTCCTCCTTTCTTAGGAACCATATGAACCGGACTCACGCAAGTGCTATAGGAAATGGGGTATATAAACCGACTATGAGAAGTTTAAGAACCTCCTTCTTTACCAATTTTCTTAGGTTAGGATTAGGTCTTCTATGATTCTCAATTGAAACTTTTGAAGAATCTTCCAAGTCGATATGATGAGTGCACAACATCAAGAGAAATACATATGATATCATCAAGAAAATATCCTAATGCTTTCCTGTATTTTCTTAACTCGCAGAGCAAAAGTGTGGTTTCCAAATTGTTCAAATTGGCGTTAATAATAACCAAAAATATATTCAAATAGGTCCAAGATGCATACCTTATTCTTGCCGCTAATTTTTTGATTTAATCCTGGGAGCTTTCAGCTCAGTCCAATCACCCGATGAAGGTTTATCTTCATGCGATTGAGTACCAATCGATAATATTTGAGTACTAATCACTATGTGGTGATCATCGATACCGATTGGTATGAGTTTACTACCGATCGTTAGACGTTCATCTCCTTTGTTCGCTTCATTCTCAGCGTGTTCATCCTCTTCGAGCCGAAGGAATACAACTTCATTTTTTATAACATGAGTAGAATTAAGCATACAAACCATCTCAGTCGTCTCTCCATCTAGGAATACAAATTTGGGTTCTTTGGTGGTTAATGATATCTCCAAGTTGTCATCAAAACAGAGTTCTTCATACATTTTACTAACAATCTCATCCATAGTTTGAAGCCAAAAAGATTGACCATCAATTGTTGGTTTCTTGATAAGTTTATTGATGTTGAATTTCATGAAGATGTTTTCAAGATGAAGATCAATCTTTCCTTCTTTCACATTAATCATCGCTCCAGCTGTGACCAAAAATGGCCTTACAAGGATGATCGGATCCTCTAGTTCTTCGTCGAGTTCTACGACTATGAAGTCTGTTTGGATCCAGCATTCTCCAACATGCACTGGTATGTTTTACAGTATTCCCTTTGGGCGTTGTATAGAAAAATAAGCTAGCACTAGGGTATGAGACTCACACTCACCCCTAGATCCTGAAAACAATGTTGAAACTTCAAATTACCTATAGATCATGGCAGTGTGAAGGGCCATGGGTCTCTAACTTTCTTTAGCATCTTGTTTTGGATAATCGCACTACATTTGTGTGTCAAGTGCATGACTCAATTATTTAAGCTCATCTTGTTGGAGAAAATTTCTTTCATGATCTTCCTCAGTGATGGAACCATTTTGATTGCTTTGATAAAAGGAAGACGGACTTGAAGTTCCCCTACCACTTACTTTATTTTTAGTACTCCTTTTAAAACTTGTTCTTCCTTCTAGATGAAAACAAAATTTTTGGAATTGGCCTCTGGTGTGATGTGTTCGTGTGTCCTCTTTCTTTTTGCTTTATCAATCCTTCATGCATTATCCAGAATTTCAATGGGGTATCATCAGCTACGATTTTTCTTTTATGCCGATCGGTAGTAGTGGCTTGTCAATTTGCAGATGTTTTAGCTCCATACCAATTGGTAGTAGTTCTGTATCGATCGGTAGGTTGTCTAGTCTCAACTTGTTTCCCACTTCTCAACATGATTGCACTGATATATTACTTCTTGGTTTCTCCCAGCATCTTCATCGGTCTTATTGATGCCCCCAAAAACTGCTTTCTAGAAGCTGCACATGAGTGTTCAAGGCCTCGATCCTTTCGTTAATGTTGGTGTATATACTGTCCATATTAATGTTTATTTTCTCAGAACTTTTCATGCGATTCTCCATGATTTGTTGCATCATTAGCTCAAGCTTGCTTTCCTGAGGAGTTGGTTGGTTGCTAGGTGCTTGGAAAGTACCTTTATTTTTGTTGAAATGGGGATTCTGCTGGCAGTTGAAACCATTGTCGCTAGCTCTTTTCCCATGGAATACATTAGAGAAGTTTCCTTGGGGTTTTTGTGGATAAAATTGGTCTTGTGGGTTCTCCACATTAGTGCTTCTGTAGGGAAAAAAAGGCTGATTCTTCTAGTTCTGATTGAATTCTAGGTTCTGGTAGTTTCCTTGGCCTCCAACATAGCTTATCTCTTAATAACCCTCAACACCATTCCCAATTGCTTGAACCTCTATCTTAGATGCTTTCAAAAGAAAATCAACTTTCTCTTTAAACTCCTTGATCTCATCAGTTTCAATGTTATCTACAGTCACCTTCGTAGATCGATCGTAATGTGGACAGTGGTTATTGTTGCTCGATGCCAAATTCTTGATCAAAACATTTGCTACCCTCATAGTATTGGTAGCAAAATTACCTCGATTAGTAGTGTCTAAAGCCATTTAGTACTTCTCAGTTATCCCCTGATAGAAAATATGCATCAAAGTCCCATGAGTGTATCATTAATGTTGGCACTCCTTCAAATATCCTCTGACACAAGCTTTGAAAAAGACTTTGTACCACCTTGCTTGAATGTAGAGATCTTGTTCCTTAGATCAATCGAATGTAGAGATCTTGGTTGATTTACTAATCTTTTCACTGTCCCATGTTGTAATTGATCTTGGCTCTAATAGCTTGAGCCATCTTGCTCCTTTGTCACCTAAGAAAAACCTGAACAAAGTGAGCATCAGATAGTATTGAGGAACTCCATTTGCTTTCCTCGTACTACATAACTCCTCAAATGAATCCGCATGATCTATTAGGCTTTTTGAAGCCCTCCCATTGAACATGTTCTGCTTCACCAATTGAATGATTTGAGGCTTTATCTCATACTCGTGTCTATGTGGAATTGGTAAGCGTATTGTAGACCTATCAGCAAAGTCCTTTGTCGAAAAACTAGTCCACAGACATCATCAGCCCTCTGATTTACCAGGAGCATACTGATTGATAGAGGATTGTTATCGATCGGTAAAGGGTTGTTGTTAAAACCAACCGGTATCAGAATGTTACCAGTCGTTAGTTGTGGCGAAATCACTTGCTCGTCATCAGCTCCATTGTTGTTTTGTGTGTTATGATTGTCATTCATCATGTTTTCTGTCCTTTTTGACCTTTTCACTTAATTTGTTCTAACTCGTTGTTGTCAGGATTTAGAAAATTAGAAGATTTGTGTCTCCTTCTTTGCATACACTTGAAACACAAGAAAATAATAACAAAAGAGCAAGTTAGTAAACTAAAAATAAAGGAAAATTCCTCGACGAAATCTAAACCAAAAAATCAAAGGCACTCATTTATTGGTCCCCGGAAACGACGCCAAATGGTATAGCATGGGTATCAAATCCATAAGAACCAACCTGACTTCACTATGGATTATTATGGTTTAAATTAAGCTAAGATGCAAAAGGAGTTATTGTGCTCATTGTAGAAGCTAGTTAAATTCAATAAAACAAAGCATTGGACGATGAGAATTCTTTCAACGAAACATGAGAATGAATATAGCAATCAATGGAAATACATTAAGAACCATTCTAGGACACAAGGACCAACCGACTACGCAATGAGTTGTAATGGTTCTAATCAAACTAAAATGCAAAAGGAGTTTATTTGGAAACTCAGTGTAAATGCAAATTAAATTCAATAACGTAAAACATTTGGAGATGGGAATTCTTTCAGGGATGCATGAAAATGAAAGCAGCAATCAATGGGGAGGCATTAAGAACTGTTCCAGAACTCAAATTAATAGTGTATGTAAAGTGATCATGCTTTCGCATGTAATACTATATATTCAATGAAGTTTATAACAACTAAATTGTCATTTATCAATAGAAACTCATGCAAGCAATGAGATCCTAACTTGATATGTTCACAAAGTGTCGTAACATCAATTCTCATTGGCGAAAGACATTTTCCCATCTATGATAGATCGATCAACTCAACAACACTTTTGGTCCCACGATGAGATCGATGTAGGGCAAAGGCTAATCGGCCAAATTATACTAAGCATGAAAAAAAAATCCTAGATGAAGAACTATATTATCAATCCCAAGTGAATCCTAACATGGATATACATGAAAGTCCCCTTAGAAAATCCAATACCCAATGGAGTGATCTACTTATACATGGAAACATAGAATAAGAAAATCCAATATGAAGAACACATAATTGAATTGAAAATAAGATAAAGGAGTTTAGAAATCTTCTCCAATTGTAAAGAGGATTAGAGATCTTCTCCAAAAATCTTCCAATAAGTGTTACAAAATATAGAACTGGCTAGAGATGCTAGAATTAGTCTAAAAGTCGAGGCTTAGGTTTATATAGTAAAGATAATAGGATATGGTCGGTTATGATTAATTTTGGGCTTCTAAAATCACGTTTGGGCTCATTATCGATCGGTACTCCATCAAAGTATGCTTCAGTTGCGAGCCAGTTTCACCTGTCTTCAGTGAATTGGCCATAACATTTGATCGCACCGTTAGATTTCTTTTTAAAACACTTGGAAATGAAATCTAACATCTTCCTCTAGTTTGTGACAAAATATGAGGAAGATCTAACAATGGGAAGACTTCCATCAGAGGCCAAACTTCTGATGCTTCTCGCAATCATGCATCTCCAATCATCCAAAATGATCCAAAAACTTTTCATTTGCTCCAAAACATTTCAAGACCTGTCAAGAGTCGATAAAAGAAAAAAAGACACCAAAAAAATTTGACTCAAGAAAAAACTCAAAATAAATATCAAAACAATGGTTAGTATTTGATAGAAATGAGACTAATCAATGATCTTTTGGTATTTTCGGATAGAAAGCAGTGATCTATTGATTGTATCCTTGGGATCTTTTCAGAGTTTGCCAATTTTTTGGGCCTAATATAAGTTTGGAGAATTCCACTCTATTCATTGTTGGTGTTTCGGATGGAATTAAGGAGACCATACTTGATCAAAAAAAATTCGATTTAGGTACATTAAGAGTGAGGTATTTAGGTGATTGGAATAAGATTTACATATTATCTGAACTAAAAGAAACACATGCAAACTAAGTGATACTCTATTTTTAAAGTTATTATTCATTATTATCACATATCTCTTGATTGTTAGAGGATAAAACTTTTTCACTGCAATGAGGAGAATAAAATGCTCAACAAAAGATTGACAGATGAAACCTAAAATTAAGTAGATGAGAGATAGACCAAAAACAAAATCAAATAGAAACAAAGAAGGTTAAAGCCTCATGAAAGATTCCAGAGGAGAAAGAGAAGTTTGATTGAACAAATCGAAATAACAAGTTGTAAGTGTTGTTGCAGAGTAATCATGCCTGTTATTTTGGGTGTCGTGGAATAACTACCAGCGACTATAATTATACAAAGGAAATGAGAGGATTAACTCTCATGAATGTTTGGATGAATCGCTGAATAATTTTATTAAAGAGAAGACATGTGTCGCTGGTTTTTTCAGTGTGACCGGTGACACCAACTTTCCTTCATAGATTTGATCGATGTACTTTCAGCTTCTCATGCCATTGACTATAAATAAGAAACTTTTTTTGAATATATAGAATTTCAGTTGCTGGCGTCGGTCGCACAACAAGTAAAAGAACACACCCATATACTTATTATCCAGCCCAAAGTCTTCCTTTAAACTAAACCACCGATTCCCCTATTATCTCCTATACAATATATTGGACCAATCTATATGCATTCTAAATTGTATGAAACGTATGTAGCAGAGTACAATTGCAACCATGTTATCCTTGACTTGCCTCTGTTTTCTTCACATGATCCTTCTGCCTAATATTGGGGATATCTAAAACATTCAAACCAGGATTAAAACTGTGAGAGCCATAATTGAACAAAATACCCAAAAGAAATCAGTTCATTAAAATAAGGCAAAGAGTTGACTATTCCTCGTGCTCTGACAACACAATCAGTTGTTGTCAAATAGATTTTTAAGATTCTGTCTCCATAAACTACAACCTTAAAAACAAGAAATTAAAGAGGATGAGGAGGATGATAAGGAGTTCTTGGATAGTCCTGAAGCAGACAAGGAGGATGATAGTAACACACAGGTTTTGGCAGTTACAAAGAGGGTAAAGGAAAACATGGATCATAGATCTAAAACAATAGGGTTGAAGCCGGACTTACCACATCGTCAATTCCTCCCTCGTAATTCAAAAAAATCTCACCGCATGGTATCAACCCTTTTACTCAATCCACTAGGGACCCCCTAGAGATTAGAGTGTAAGGTCCATTTCCAATTAAATTTTTAATGTCGAGTTTGTTTTGGAATGGTCGCAGATTCAACAAATCTTCTAAACATTATATGGCTCGAGATTGGATGTTTAAGGGCAATTTTCAGTTTGGTTGTATACTTGAGAAAAGGGTGAAGGAATGCATAGCAAAAAGTAAGGTTCAGTATGTTTTTTAAGGACGGTCTTTCTTCTCTAATTACAGCTCTCATTGATTAGGGAGGATCTGGGTAGCCTGGAGTTCAAAAGTGCGTTTAAAAACTAGTTTTACATGGTGTCAGATGATCACTTTTCAATTCTTATTGAAGGGATGGATACTGAATTTTTTTGTTCGTTTATTTACGCATCAAATTTTGTTGAGGAAAGAAAGACGCTGTGGGAAAATTTGAGGAACCATCATGACTCGCCCCTGTGTAGAAATAAACATGGATGATATATGGTGATTTTAATGAAATTTTAAAATGTGAGGAGCATTCATTCTATGATCTAAATCCTCCAGTGCTTGCGAGAATGAGAGATTTCCAAGAGGTGGTCCAATATTGTTCATTTACGGATATGCAGTCTCAAGAGAGAAGATGATCAGCTTATATGCAAGAAGTTAGATAGTGTCTTCGTAAATAATCAATGGATCACTGATTATCAACAATCTTATGTAGTTTTTGAAGCAGGGGGATGTTCTGATCATTTACGTTGTAGAATTAAGATACAAGCGGACAAGCCTCATACATTGAAACCTTTCAAGTTCATGAATGTGTTGGCTACTGATCTGGGATTGTTACAGATGACAAAAGATTATTGGGATACCATAGAGACTCTTCATCATTTGACTTCCACGATATATAGATTCTCAAAAAAAGTTAAAAGCTCTGAAATCAAAAATCAAAGCTATGAGTGAGGAACATCTTGGTGATTAGACAAAGAATACAAAGGAAGCTTTCACAAAGCTTTGTCAATGTCAGCTCGAGACTTTGAATAATCTAATTGGTATGGCACAGAGAAGTGAAGCTACTGATTATAGTCGTTGGTTGCATGTTTCTTGGTTGGAAGAAAAATATTTGAAGCAAAAATCAAATCTATTGGTTAAAGGTGGGAGACGGTAACAATAAATTTTTCTACAATGTCGTACAGGTCAGAGAGATGAGAAATATGATAAAAGAAATCAAATGCTCTGATGGTATTATAGTAAATATTCAAGAGGAGATAAAGAAGGAGGCCAAAAATTATTTTCATGATTCCTTGGCACACAAACCAGCTCACTACCAGGATATCTTTGTTCCAAAACTGAGGGAGAAAAGGTAGTACGAGCAGCTACCGAAGTTGAGATCAAAGGGGTTATGTTTTCAATGCCCCGAGATAAGGCCCTTGGGTCTTATGGATAAACAGTGGAGTTCTTAAAATAAGCATGGTCAATAGTCGGAAAGGATTTTGTGGTTGCGATTCAATCTTTTCTCCAATATGTTTTTAAACCAGAAGAAGTAAATACCGCCATTTTAGCTCTTATCCCAAAGAAGTAAAGGAGTTATTGCCCTATCTCTTGTTACAAGTCATGTATAAGGTAATATTGAAGATCATTGCTAATAGACTCAAAATTATTCTCCCGGATTTCATCGCGCCTAACCAGTCCGCATTTGTCAAAAATCTCTTGTTAATGGAAAATGTCCTTTTGGCATCAAAAGTGGTAAAAAATTATCACAAGGCAAATATATCATCTCGTAGTGCAATAAAGATTGACATTTCGAAGGCTTTTGATTCAGTTCAATGGCATTTCCTTATAACCACCCTCTCAGGTTTAAATCTCCCACATAAATTTATAAAATGGATTGAGCTTTGTGTGCCGACAGATTTTTTTTGTCCAAGTAAATGGGGAACTGGCTGGATTATTTTGAAGTGAAAGGGGTCTCCGGCAAGGCTGCTCCTTGTATCCTTACTTGTTTGTTATATGCATGCATGAGCTGTCAAAAATAATTGACAAGGCTGCTTGGGAAAACAACATCGGCTACCACCCTCGCTGTCAGAATCTCAAGCTAACCCATTTTTATTTTGCAAACAATTTATTGGTGTTTACTGATGGGAAAAAATATCTATAGAGGGCTAAAAATTTTCGAAAATTTTGCAGAATTCTCTAGGTTGAAGATAAATCTTGAGAACTCGACATTATACAAGGCATGGGTTAGAGAAAGAGATAAGGAATTAATTTTGCATAATTTCCCCTTTGAATCTGGTGCTTTACCTGTTAGATATTTGGGCTTACCGTTATAAACACGGAGAATGACAACAAACGACTACACACCACTTTTAGAACAGATTCGTGGGAGAATAGGCAGTTGGACAGTATGACACTTTTTCTTTTGCGGGTCGTTTACAACTCATAAGCTCGGTAATTCATAGTATTACAAACTTTTGGATGTCAACCTTTCGATTACCAAGTGCATGTATTAAAGAGATAGACAGTTTGTGTTCTGCATTCCTATGGTCTGGTCCCGATCTAAATACTAAAAATTCTAAAATTGCGTGGTGTGATGTATGTACGCCTAAAGAATAGGAGGGTCTCGGATTAAGATCATTGCAAGAGGAAAATAAGGTCATTTGTTTAAAACTCATTTGGCGAATTCTACCTTTAAACTCTCTCTGGGTTCAATGGCTTCGGTTATACTTGTTACGGAAAAGCTCCTTTTGGTTGATAAAAGAGACTTCATCACTAGGATCTTAGATGTGGAAAAATATTCTAAAATATCGAGCTCTCGCTTCTTTATTTGTTAAAGTTGAGGTGCATAATGGGAAAAGGTATCATTTTTATATGACAATTGGTCACCTCTTGGAGAATTAATAACTATCAGAAGAGAGAGAGGGTGTATTGATATGGGGATTTGTACTCATACCACTGTGACTGAAGCAGTAAATTCTCATAGGCGAAGAACACATAGGCTGGACAACTTCAATTTTATAGAGGACGCTCTAGAAGGAATCTGCAGAAAAGGGTTTTTTTGTGGATGAGGACAGAATACTATGGAAATGTAAAGGGTGTTGATTTAAAGCGACATTCAGTGAAAAGGAAACTTGGGAAGCTATCCAGAACAGTAAGGTAAAGATATAATGGTATAAAGGCATATGGTTCTCTCATGTCATTCCTAAATATTCATTCCTAGCATGACTTACAATAAGAAACCGATTGACAACAGGGGTAGGATGCTAAGTTGGAATGTGGGAGCCAATTCCTCTTGTATTTTCTGTCATGACCCATTGGAAACTCGCAACCACCTGTTTTTCACTTACCCGGTTTCAAAAGATATTTGGTCTGGTCTCACAAATAACCTGCTCACAAGACGATTTTCAACAATATGGAAAACGGTAATAAAGATTATCACGGACAAGGGGATGAAAAAAGAACGACTATTTTTGATAAGATACATCTTTCAGCTTACGATCCATTCAATTTGGAGGAATTCCACTTTCACCGGGCCAAGTGATACATTAGCTAGATAAGCAAGTTAGAAACCGGCTATCCTACATTCGACAACAAATAGATAGAAGATATGATGATTATATGGAAATTTGATTTGCATCAAGATGAAAAGGAAAATCCTCTATGTAGTATTTAGAATTTAATTTCTTAAAACCGATCAAACAAACGAGGCACTTATTTTATATTTTATTCAGAAAAAAACAAGAAATTAACAACACAAAAGGGCCAATGAAGGCAAAAAGTAATTGGTTATGTTACCAATTCGTCTATAGACAAGTCAAACAATCCTCCTGCAAGAAAGAATCAAGTGTTGAGAAGAAAGAAGCCAATTATTATCGGGTCGATTGGATTTTGTTTCCATAATAAGTTCCTCGATTACCCAGATTTCAGAGAATCAGCACAAATCAATAATTAGGATTCTCAGACTCGCGACAAAAACCACATGGTTAATTACTGAAAAAACACCTGATGAATATTAATTATTTTGTTTTGATTGGTTTTAGGTCATGGGTATAATGCAACCCAACCCAACCCATTAACTTTAATAGGTTGAAAATTTGACGATAATAGGTTGATGGTTAATTATTGGATCCATAAAAATCTTAAAATTAAATTAAACTAATTTAATCAATTTTACAATCTCTCAATTTTCCCGCCAAAATGTGAATATGCAATTTTTCTCCAAAATACATATATGCAATTTTTCCGCCCAAGTGTGGATTCATAATTTTTCCGCCAAAATGTGTATAGACATATTTCCCACCTAAAACATAGTTTACAATTTTTCCAAAAATAAGAAATTCGCAATTTTCGCAAAAACACGGATAAATAATTTTGATGTCAAAAATTTTATTATGTAATTTTCTAACAAACTGCAATTCCGTAAATTTTTGTCAATATGATAAAAATCCGTCTTTTTCCTGGCAAAAACAGATCCATAATTTTTCCACCAAAAACTTGATTATGTAATTTTTCAAAGAAAATGTAAATCCATAATTTTCCGCCAAATGAGAAATTCGTACTTTTTCCTCCAAAAACGGTTCCGTAATTTTTCCGTCAAAGTCTTGATTCTAAATTTTTCCACCCAAATGTAAATCCATAAATGAGAAATCCACAATTTTTCTGCCCAAAACGGTGATGATAATGATAATGATGATGATGATGATGATAATGATGATGATGAGGATGATGATGATGATGATGATGATGATGATGATGATGATGATGATGATGATAATGATGATGGTGGTGGTGGTGGTTGTGGTGGTGGTGATGGTGATGATGATGATTATGATGATGGTGATGATAATTATGATGATAATGATGGTGATGATGGTGATGGTGTGATGATGGTGGTGATGGTGATGATGATGAATATGATTATGATGATGATGATGATTTAACTGTGATAATGGTGATGATGGTGATGAGGATGATGACGATGATGATGATGATGATGATGTTATTGTCTTATGATAATTATTTATTAGTTAGTTTTATTGTAATTTGGCTTTGGTAAATTATTGTTCACTTGCGAATTGGGCTTACCATGGTCTGCTCTATACTTGGAGTAATAAAAGGGAGAATGATCTGATCACGAAAAAATTAGATAGAGTTATGGTTAATGTTAGATGGAATCAGGTTTTCCCTCAATCGTACAATGTCTTTGAGGCTGGTGGTTGCTCACATCATCTTCGTAGTAGAATCGAAATTAAGGGTTTCGTAGAAAGGGTGCCAAGGCGGACGCCTGTAAATGCGTGATAAAAATAATAAGACGTTTCCTAGGGCTGTAGCTACGAGGGAGGCAAAGAACTCAATTCGAGAAATTCAGTGCATGGATGGAAGAGTTGTGTCGTAGGCTGAGGAGATAAGGAAGAGGCTGAAGCGTTTTTCAAGAATTTTTCTCCAGCTGATTCCACATGATTATGCTGGTGTCTCAGTAGCAGAACTGGAGAATTTTCTTCCTTTTCGTTGCTCGGAGGAGGATAGGCTGCAGCTAACATCAACGGTCTTGGCAAAGAGATTAAAAAGGTATTTTTCTCAATGCCAAATTCAAAGTCTCCAGGTCCTGATGGGTTCACTTCGGAGTTTTATAAAGCATCTTGGGGAATTATTTGAGAGGAATTTATTATAGTGGTTCAGTCATTTTTTGTGAAAGGGTTTCTGTCTAAGGGAATTAACGCTACCATCCTAGCTCTGATTCTGAGAAAAACAGATGCAAGAGAAATAAATGACTATCGACCAATCTCATTATGCAATGTGATTTATAAAGTGATTTCAAAAATCATTGCAAATAGATTGAAGTTGGTGTTACCAGAATTCATTGGGGAAAATCAATCGGCATTCATTAAGGACATGTTAATTGAGAATTTGTTGTTAGCAATAGAGTTAGTCAAGGACTATCATAAAGTAACAGTCTCGGGCTGATATACAATCAAAATTGACATCCCAAAAACTTTTGATTCAGTTGAATGATCTTTTCTTACAAATAGTCTTCGGGCCATGAATTTTCTGATGGAGTTTATTAACTAGATTTCCCTATGTATTTCTACGGCTTCGTTTTTGGTTCAAGTAAATGACGAGCTTGTGGGGTACTTTCCAAGTACAAGATGATTACGTCAAGGTTGTTCCCTTTCTCCATATGTTTTTGTTATAAGTATGGATGTTCTTTCAAAGATGCTTGATAGAGCCACGGGGCTAGAGATTTTGGATATCCTCCAAGATGGAAGAATATTGGTTTAACTCATCTAAATTTTGTGGATGATATCATGGTTCTAACAGATGGAACATTTTGATCAATTGAAGTGATTGTGAGGGTTTTCAACGTTTTTGCACAAAGGTCAGGTTTAAAGATTAGTTTGGAAAATTCTACGATGTACCTAGCTGGTATCCAAGCTCAACAATTAATGAGGAATCTTCTTCTTTTTGCTTTGGGACAGCTCCCGATGAGATATTTGGGTCTTCCTTTGGTCACAAAACGTTTAACAGTTGTAGACTATTTACCGTTGTTAGAACAGATTAAGAAGCGAATTGGATCATGGACATCATGTTTTCTATCTTATGCTGGAAGGTTGAATTTGATAATTTTGGTGTTGTGAAGTATCACAAATTTGTGGCTGGCTGCTTTCCGACTCCCAAAGTCTTGCATTCGAGAGATTGATAAATTGTGCTCTTCTTTCTTTTGGTCCGGAACTGTCCAAAATCCGAACAAAGCAAAAGTAGCATGGACAGAGGTTGGTATGCCAAAACAAGAGGAAGGGCTCGGTTTTCGTTCACTAAAAGAGGCCAATGATGTTAGTTGTTTGAAACTAGATGTAAAATTGTTTCTCAAGGAAGCTCTACATTGGTAAAGTGGATAGAGAAATCTAATCAAATAAGACTCTTTCTGGTCAATTCGAGACTCATCTAGTTTGGGATCATGGATGTGGAAAAAACTTCTAAAGTATAGAGCAGTAGCAAAATCTTTTTGTAAAGTTGATGTCGGAAATGGTGTTCACACGTCGTTTTGGTTTGATAATTGGTCTTCTTTGGGTTGTTTGATGGATTTGGTGGGTGCGAGAGGGATTATTGACATGGGGATTGGGTGACATGTTACGGTTGCAGAGGCATGCCTTTATCGTAGAAGGCGAAGGCATTAATCAGAGGAGCTAAATATCATAGAAGATGTTTTACATGTTCAGCGCATCAGGGGAGATGTTCCGGAATGTGGTTATTTGAAAAGGTAAGGGGAAAAAATTTAAAAATTCTTTCAGCACTAAGGACACTTTGAATCATATTTGCACCTCCTCGAATAAGGTAGCTTGGTACAAAGGAGTTTGGTTTCCTCATGCAACTCCAAAGTTTTCTTTTTGCACTAGACTCGCAATTCTCAACCGGCTTTCCACAAGATATCGTATGATTAACTGGAATGTGAGATTGACAGGGATATGTGTTTTGTGTTTCAATTCTTTTGAATCACGAGACCATCTTTTTCTCGTGTGACTTCACCTCACAAGTCTAGAAAGATCTCGCCAAAAACACTCCAATCAAGTTATACCACTATTTGGTCTTCGATTCTGCTCTATATTTCAGATCCAAATATTGATCCAACTCAGGATTTCTTTTTTTGATATATCTTCCAAGTTTCAATACATCTTCCAAGTTTCAATACATACCATCTCGAGAGAGAGAAAAATATGCTAGAAGACATGGAGAAATCCCAAATTCAGCAGTTATCTTAATTTGATGGATTGATAAACAGGTTCGAAATCAACTCTCAACAACCAAAACTCTTGGCGATAAGCGATATTTAAAGGGGATGCAAGTGTGCTTTGACTCAAGAAGATAAAAGCTTTGGGGTTTCTCCTCATCAGTTGTTTCAGCCTCTATTTTTATTTTTATTTTACTTTTCAGCTCTATCGATAGTATTTGTACTATTTTTCACAAAATTGATTTTGCCTCAATTGGATTTTCTAGATTTAGATTTTAATGAGGCAAATACTAATCGATTTTCAATATTAGAGGTTTTGTTCTTTTAAAAAAATTTCAGAAAACTTTTGCACATGTTATAAAAATTTACTTTTTAATATAATTTAATATAATATTTAAAAAATATATTAATTAATTAATTATTATTTAAATAAATCAACTCATTTAATCATTAACTCATCAAATCAAATGGATAATAAGTTAAACAACTCATTTAACTAAATAAATCGAATTAACTCATACCTCATTAAACTATGTAACCCAATAGATAATAGGTTGAGTCAACCTATTTAACCCATTTTGAAACCTTTAATTTTACCATTTTAGATTTTAGCAAGGATTTGTTTATATGTCACCAGTCGAGAGAATCATTTTAAATTATTGTATTGATTAATTAAAGAAATATATTTAGGTAGTTTCTTTGTTTCAAAACGTAAACTGATCTAGAGATTTTTTCCAATTTAATTTTTTTTTTAAATTCTTGTGTAATTTATTCTGTGACTTTTAATATTTTGGAGGTTATGATTGATTGAACTACATTTTATTAATATTAAATGATGGCTTTTTAATTAAAAAAAACTAAAACTATATTATTAGAATAATATCTGAACATGCATATTTTAATTAATATGTATATATATAACAAAATATATATATATAACGAAATATGTATATATATATATATATAACAAAACAGGGAGTCTATAATTAATTCACACAAAAAGAAATGACTGAATCAAGTAAATAAAAAAAGATAATTTCGTTATTATTGGTAAGAAAAGGATGAATATACATTGGTGAATGATATATTGATATAAAAATATTCCGTCATGAGAGAGCCATGTGAAATATTCTTACCTACTCCGTTTCTTATATTATAATTTTTTTTTCAATTTCTTAAATCAACATTGAAGAAATTTATTCATCTACATTTCCCAATTTCATTTAATGGCTCCATACAAAAGAACAATTAAACTCTTCTCTTTACGCCATTCCAGCGACTAATCTCCTCTTAAGTTCCATCCTGCAATAACCAATATTAACATTTTTAAACTAAATCTGAAATCGATTAACCAGACTATATGCTTAAAAGAACTAATCAGGGTCTTTAATTACCTCATGAGTTGGCGGTCATGGGCTCCGGTGGCCATCATTCCTCGGTTCTCATAAGCACGTCGGAGAAGATATGGTATAGCGGTTGCAACTGGTCCAAACGGCATGTACTTGCTAACGTTGAACCCAGCTCTCTTTAAACCAAAGGACAATGCATCAGACATACCATAGAGTTGCGCAAACTCTATCTTCCCATTATCTTAATCGATCCCGAGCTCACTCGCCTTCCGCAAAGCAAGTCTCCCTGATATTAAAACATATATCCAATTAGCACATCTATTTCACTCGAAAAGAATTAATAAATACAATGTAATTCAATGGAAGAAGATTGTTGTTATTAACTTAGAAAAAAAATTATTTGATACGGATTTACATATTGGTCCGTGTAAAAATAATTAATATCTACTATTGGACTAAAAATATAATTATTTTTTTTATATTATCTCAAAAAGATAAAAAATAATTTTAATAAATAAGAAAAAATTATTTATACAAAAAATTATTTTAATATCAAACTTTTTGTTGATTTTCAAATTATATAGCAAATTTTCGTTGACTCGGCCAAAAAAGGCATGACGTTAACTATCCGTTAACAGCAAGTTAATCCCGTCATCGTGTTCTGTAACGGCATGCCTTTTTTGGCCGAGTCAACGAAACTTCGCTATTTAATTTGAATGTCAACAAAAACTTTAACATTTAAATGGCATTTCGAAAGTTCGTGATTTAAACGTCCACTTTTTTAAAGTTCATGCCTCAAACGACATTTCTCCCCCCCCTCCCCCCGTTATACACAAAGCCTTGTCCATTCATATAGCTCACCTCTTGCAACTTGTCAGTCTTTTCCTCAGCAATATCCTGGAAACAAACTGCATATGTTCCATCTCCACAAAACTGTACACCTCTTTGATTTGCTTTTAGCAACAAATTTCCCTAGAAACAAACTGCAATTGTTCCATTTTCACAAAACTTCATACTGAGGATAACGATTATTGGAAGTTGCAGACAAGTTCTCTATCATTTGGTATGCTCTTGCTACACTAAGTCATGAAATCCCCATTACTTGTAGAATGAAGGGCATTCGTGTAGTTCCAATCAACTTAATCACAGAATATGCTAAGAATTAGCTCTGCTGAATACCCATGATGAGGGGTCTCTCTGCGGTATTCTTTGAATCTCTCCCAAGCCACACAAAAAAACTCTCCTGAAAGCTGTCCGAATGTAGCAATCTTGTTCTCAGCGAAGCAGTCTTGGACTTGGTGTAGACTTGATCTAAGAAAACAGCTCTCCATTTATTACAAGACCTCAATGAACCAGTATGTAATGAGCCATCTATGCACCTTGTCTGCGAAAGAGAAAGAGAAAAACTTGCACCTGAGGTAATCAACATGTACCCCATTCGACTTGGTAATGTTGTAGATTTCTTCGAGATTCTCTTTATGATCTATTGGGTTCTCACCTGGCAAACCATGAAAAATGTGCTGCTTCACCAATGCAATCATCCGAGGTTTGATCTCATAATCCTGTCTTGTAATCTATGGTGGACAAATACAACTTGCTTTGGTAGAAAGTATGGGGTATGTCTACATTCCCAATAGCACGTTGCTGCTCTTGTTGATGTTGTTGTAACAAGCACTGCAGTTGTTGTTGCACATTCAGAGATCATGAATCAGACAACTATTCAAGGAATAGATAAGTACAATGTTAAACTCAAGTATGAATATATAATCAATCCACTCTCGTGGTATCAATCACTTTATCTAACAACTTAAGATATTAAAATGTTGTTTGAACTTATAATTCTAAACAAACATTAATGAATAGGTTAAATTTTTTCACGGATCGCCTTAGCATCACGTTTCGTTGATTAAGGACAATCCGCTCATCTAATGTTCATTCAGCCTTTTAATCAAACACTTTTGATGTGTTAAACAACCAAAGATCAGAAACTACGTAGCAATGAAGTTCCAGCAATGAGATCAACAATTAGATGAAAATAGAATAAGATAATTTCCTATTTATGTCTAATTAATTGATTCATAAATTCCCTTGAAATTCTAAACCTAACTATGAGACTACTCAGACATGGATGCAGAGAAACAACCAAGATATGAAGAGAAACTCATAATAAAATAAACTATAAAAATTTCAAAAGAGTTTAGAAATCTTCTCAGAGATGTAGGTCTGAAGAAAAAATAAAGTGTAGCCTAAACAATAGCTCAAATAGAATAAATAGGTTAAAATCGTGTCATGGAGCAAATTTCCTTTTTTCTGTGTAGGTCAGTTCGGGTTGGATAGATCGATCCAAGAGTGGATCGATCGATCTGAAACTTCACGGCAAATAAGATTGATAGGTCGGATGGTGGATCGATCGATCCGAGGCGGAATGATCAATCTGTGATTGCTCTGGTCAATCTGAGATGTGACGTCTTCCTTGGTGATTTGGTATCGATCGATCCAAATGTAGATTGATCAATCTGTAAACTTTTTCTAGCGTTTCAATGTGAGCTTTCTTCACTCTTTCCTGAGCAGACCATCACTGTTGCATCATATAGACTGCTTCATCTTTTACTTTACATCAAATTATAGAGAAGTTGTTTAAGAAACTAAGGCTTGGAAATCGCTTGTACCTATGGGAGATGAGATTAAGTATAATAATAAGAATTATATATGCGATATGGTCATACAATCACCAAGGATAAAAATTGTTATCCATAAGTGTATCTTCCAAAAGAAGAAAGGGATATCAATGGAAGAAGAAATTAAGGATCAAGTTGATGCTACAGGTTTTAGCAGTGGTAGAGGCAGAACATTTAGTTATAAGTTTAGCAGATGGACTATCAGAATCTTGATCAGGTAATCTAGCGCAGAGAGCGCATATGGCCTCTGAGAGGAATTATGGCTCAATCAGAGCATATGGCAAAAAGAGCAAAACTGGTATTTGAAAGACATTATGGCTCGTTAGAGAATATGGCGCAACGAGCGCATTTGGCCTCTAAAAGGCATTCTGACTCGATCAGAGTATATGGTACCAAAGGGGAAACCATGCTTCTGAGAACCATTTGCTCGACGAGGCGATTTGGCTCGGCAGAGCGCCTGGCTCGATATATCATCTAGCATGATGAAACATCTAGCTAAGGAAGTATCTGGCTTGACGAAACATCTAGCTTGATGAGGCATCTAGCCTTGCGAGGCATCCAACTTTGAAGAGACATCCGAGACAAAGGAGAAATCTTATACATATGTTGATACATATGTCTGGTACATCTGGCATTATGTTAGTGAATTTAGTACATCCGTCTGAGACGTCTGATACATCCACCACTCTTAGATTGCATATAGTATATCTGACTGGTATAATTTGGTACTATAAAAGTGCATCATATACATTTGTATGGTGCAGTAGTTTGGTATAGTCAACACTTTGATGGTGCGTCTAATACGTATGTTGGAGGATTCGAGTCAAGATGGAAATTTGTTAACTATGACTTCAATTATTTTGAGTAACTCTAATTAGCGTAGGGTTAATTAGGATATACTTTCTTATAATTACTCTTGTTAAACATAATTTACATTTATTTTAAATCTGTACTTTCCAAAAATAAAATTCGTCTTTTTGCCCGTGGACCACGTAGCCAACAAGAAAGTTGATGAACTACGTTAAATTTGTGCATGTCTATTATGTTCTCTGTTTTATGTTTAGCTTTCTCACATCCGTCACAACACGTCACAACACATGATCACACGAAACAAACTAATGAATTTGATAAAAGATAAACTACATTAGACCTCTGCTGAATGATTAAAGTATTTTCTATATATATTTATTTAAAAATTGTGTTTACATGTTAAGCCCACATTTTTTTCAGCTTATAACCGCTGAAACTCTGTAACAAACTTATCAAGAAAGATAACGGGTTACTTCAATTTCTCTTCAATCTTCGTTGTTTCTATCAATCATAAATCTTATTTTAGTTATGCAGATTTTTTTATTGATAATGGATTCATAAGTAATTTAATTTTTTAAATTAAATATATATTTATAAATTATAATTTCTAAATGATTTCTTTTAGTATCTTTTTTACACTTAATGAATTCAAAAGTTTAGTTATATTTTTAATGGCATTTGATATAGTTATGTATTATACTTTTAAGTTTATTTTATTGAATGTATTTCCATAGTAATAGTATTAAGATAAAATATATTAATTCCCATAACTCTATCAAAAAAAAATTAATTATTTTTACTAGTTACAATTTCGTTAAAAATCGAAAGGATCTAAAGGCCATATTTAGCGATTTACTGATTCTTAATGAAGAAAAAAACACAAGACAGCGTAGCGTCATCACATGGTTGTGGATAAAACAAAACAACCACTCAAAATACGATCCACTCTTCTCCTCTCGATCTTCATCCTCACTAATAAATAAAAGAAATAAAAAAACAAACAAAAAATAATATTTTCGAGCAAAAATTCATTATTTGCTCAATTGAGAATCAAATGAATCGTTCGTTTGGTTATTGTTCAATTCAGATAATGGAAGCTAGAAGACTTGCGATCCTCTGTTCCCACCTTAACCCAGCTGGTCCATACCCGACCCACCTGACCCGAGACCCGATTCTCAAGGTTTCCGATTGTAACTCAGGTCCAGCCACCGGCGAAGAGAAAGTGAAATCATCCAATCTCCAAAACGAGTGCGTTTTCTGCAAAATTATCCGTGGCGAGTCGCCATGTCTTAAGGTTAAATAAAAATCCTTTGTGATGTTTCTGTTTCTTCCAATTAACACAAAACAGAAATAACTGAACTCCTTTTTGATGCAGTTGTTCGAAGATGATATGTGCTTGTGTATTCTTGATACAAATCCACTAAGTCATGGGTAAAAATCAAATCTTGATTCTTTGTTTTAAAATATTTCTCAAGAACTGAGATTGGATTGTGTAATATGCTCTGTTATATACTATGCTTTAAAAATCTTGATTAATGGGATCGCATTATTTTACATGTGTAGTGATTCTTGAATCTTGTTAAAGCTATGAACTTAAATCTTGATTCTTTGTTTAAAATTTTTCTCAAGAACTATCAAAAACTGAGATTGGATTGTATAATATGCTCTGTTATATACTATGCTTTTTTGTTTATTGGGTTTGCATTATTTTACATTTGTAGTGATTCTTGAATCTTATTAAAAGCTATGAACTTGTTTAATTTGGGTGTTCTAGGCATTCTCTTATCATTCCAAAGTTACATTATCCAACCTTAGAGGAAACTCCTCCCTCAGTAAGTTCCTCTTCCTAATCTTGTAATGTTTTATTTACTCATGGATTTCGCGTATTTTTGAATCCTATTTATCGCATTTAGTTGCTAATTTTATTTGTAATATTTCTTGTATATAGATATGCCTTGTTGTTTGAAAGTTTTTTATTATGTCGAGAAATGTATATATGCGTATAAGATTTTGATTATAGGTCTCCTCCAAGGAGAATGCAGGTAGTTGCTGCCATGTGTTCTAAAGTGCCTCTTATCAGCAATGCTATCGTGAACGCTACCGGTAGTGGTATGCTCTATCAATTCTCATTTCTCCATCCATCTTATATGATCATATTATAATAACTGTCTTTACATATATATATATTTGTGCGTAAATTGCAAAGACTCTGAGCATTTTGAGTTCCTCACACTTTCCACTAGAAACCCTGAAGTCCCAATGATCCCAACCCGTTTCTCTGCTCATCTTATATAGATGCATTGCATAACCTATGTAAACTATTTCTCTACTTTAGAAGAGTAAAAGCCTTGAAGTTCAAGACCGTATCAATCTCATCATTTGTCTACCGCAACCACTAGATACCTTACCTCGCTTGTGAACTAGGTTTATTGTTCTTATTTTGTGACATGCATTTTGCAAATGAAATAGACTTTGAATGGGCTTTCGCCACTTGCTGTCATATTCTTAAGTAAATATTGCCATTCTTTCTGAAATCTTTGACCATTTTAAGGTAAGATTCATCATTGATTCTCATCCTTTGTATACCAGATTCGTTTAACTTATTGGTTAACAATGGCGCAGCAGCTGGGCAAGTCATATTTCACGTAAGCACATACCAGACTTATTTAACTTTCTATTTCTCTTAATTCCTGATGAGAGAAGATTCTATTAACAGTCCTTTTTTGTTTTTTGCGTTTCAGACACACATTCACATAATCCCGCGTAAGGAACGCGACTGCTTATGGGCTTCCGAGGTACAAAAAAAGATCGAAACTTTACATTTTGAAAGGTGTATGAAAGTTCTCTGGTTTGATAATTTAGTTTCTTTTATATTGTTTTTGATAACAGAGCTTGCAGAGACACTCACTGAAACTAGACAATGAAGCATCTCAATTGGCATGGCGTGTTCGACAACAATTATGCAGTCTTCCTGAAGGACAATTGGTTCAGCCCTCATAAAATGTTCCTTATCAAGAGACCTCATTGTTGTAACATTAGATACAGAATCCAGACCCAAAAGTATATTCTGTACAGTTTCATATTCAAGTCTTGTTTTTCTTTAATCTATATTCTTGAACCTATCTGTTAGTTTATCAAGATTTAGTTATAGAAGTAGAAGAAGTTTAGTCTCGTTCAAATCAGAGGCTTGTTAGGTTCATCCAATTAGTATCATTCCTGCATGGAAACACTCCAATTTGAGATTTAGGGTTTTAATGGAATTTGTAATTCCTGATTTGTTGTATACAAAGAAAAACGATCTGAGTTAGCATGTGATAGGTTTAATAAAAAATAGTTTGTGATGTTTCTTTTAACTATCTAACATGTGAATATGTGGCTATTGCAATGTAAGTTGAACTATTCTTAGTCACTAAGATCCACGTGAAAATGTGACCTCATGTTTTTGTATTCCTTATATAGCTACTTCGGAGAATGATTCCAAGTTACTAAAGGAATGTCTCAAGATAATCATATCGCTTATTTACTCATTCAGTTACTGGATTTACTATTATGTTCATATCATGAGCAACTAAGGTAGTGTATTTACCTTGTCATATGTTTTTTGGGACATGTAAACTAATATGAATGATTTCTTTTTTCTTCCTATTTAACAGATTATTTCGGAGTCAACTGCAATAGTTTTGGGATACTAGACTAAGTCCAACTTCAGATTGCAAATAACCAAATCCAAGTTACATTTGACTAAGTCTAGCTTTAAATTGAAATAAAGTAAGATAGATTTGTTGTTCCCCATTTAGAGGAATCAGTTCCTCCCGATTCTGCAGATATATTAAGAACCATTGGTGTTCGCTCAAAGTGATAGAGAGAAGGTAAACATGAATCGGGTGATATGGGAGAGGAAGAGAAGGATCATATAAGAAAAAGCTTAATAGAGGAACTATTGGCAGAGATTCTAACGGAGATTCTAATGAAATTACCGGGGAAACAAGCATTGATCTGTCGTTGTGTCTCCAAGACATTTCGTAGTGTGATTGACAGTCGTTGCTTCATGGAGAAACATCTTTGTAACGATCATGATGATCAGCTTCCAACTCTTCTCACTTATGGTATCCATGGTGGAGAATTCTTTTACAATTTGTGGATATATAAGACGAGGCTGGAAGAGAGTGATGAAGCAAATGTGTTGAAGTTGGAAGATCGAAGCCTTTGGAATTTTCCTTGCATACAAAAACAATCATATTTTCACCCTACAAGCTCGAATGGACTAATTCTAGCCGGATGTGGTTCCAATAGTCCTTATGTCTTCAGCTTCCTTTTCTTTCTTCTCCACTTCTCAGTTTCCTTCTCAGCTTCTTTTTCTTTTCTTTTATTCACCACTCTTGCACTTGGAAACTCTTTTTCTTTCTCTTTATTCACCACTCTTGCACTTGGAAATTCATTGTTGGATATTTAATTCACTTCTACCATCCATGACTGTAATAAACATAACATTAGTAAATTAGTAAACAATTATTAAGTTATAATCATACACATAACCATTATCACAATATTGTAGAAATGAAAATATTGTAGATGATATCTAACTTACAGGTGTTGCATTTGCTGCTTCATCATCTGTTTTTTTGTTTGAGTGTAAATTCTCCTCGTGTGAGCATTATCATTGTTTGTTTCAACAACTTCGAAATATTTTTTCATCTTTGAAAACATGTCAACAAACTCTTTTTTTTTATATGTATTTCTCTTAATTGCTTCTACTTTCTTCGCCAAATCACCCATCATATACTTCATATTTTCAACGTCACTAGTCACTGTCTCCACCATCTGTACATTGCAAGCATGACATTGTCATTGTTTTTAGGATCCTATGAAATCCAAAGCAAAAAACAATACCAAATATAAGATAGTGATTCAAGAACAAGCAAATAAAACAGATTTAAGAAGCAGCAAATAAACAGATAATTGAATCAATTCAAGAAGCAGCAAATATACAGATTCAATAAATAGAAAATATAGAGGTTCAAGAACAACAAATTAAAAGAATCAATAACCAGTAAATACAGAGACTCAACAACCATCAAATAAAGAGATTGAAGAAGCAGCAATAAAACAGATTGAAGAAGCAGCAAATAAAGAGATAAATGAAACAGAAGAAAAAAAATTCAAGAAGAAGCAAATATACATATTCAATAACCATCAAATACAGAAACTCAAGAGGCAGAAATCATACCTAAGATCATAAAATAAAATTACTTGAAGCATTTATCTCGAAGAAGGGAAAGCGATCAACATACTTATCCATGTTCTTTCCCTTTCTTCTTCTTCTTCTTGTTAGACGTTTTAGCATCATCAACTAAGTCATTTTTTTCGTCTCCAACAAGCATTTTCCGTTTTTTCTTCTTTGCATCTTCAGACCAAGCGTTGGCATACAAATTACCACTTATGATATCTTCAACCATGTTCTTGACTAGTGGATATATCTTGTCATCATCACTCCATTTTGGGTAAATATTCCAAGGTGGGATATTTACCATATGTGTCACCCGCACCTACGTTGTGTCATAAGGAATTATAAAACATAGTACCAACGCACACGTGGCTTTTAGTATTTAAATAGGTATTTTCGTATTTTAATATTTTAAATCAATATTTTTAATATTTTAAAATGAAATGTCATATTTAAAATGATACAGTTGTATACGACTAATACAACTGTGTTACTGGAAATATTTAAAAAGCCACGTGTGCATTGCCAAGACACACGTGCGACGTCAGAAGCCCCGTGTGCGCCTCCAATTTATTTTTATATTAATAAATTTAACACATAGTCGTATCCTAAACAAGAGGTCGTCTGGGTTTACGCATAGTCGTATATTTGGCATTTTGACCTTTTTTAGTTGTATTCAAGTTTTTTAAACAATTTTCTAATTGTATCAGTAACATTTAGTTATAAAAGTAAGTTTAAAAGACATTCATATAAAAAAAAAAGTAAAAAATATATTTTTGGGTGATTCATGTCATAATAGGTAAAGTGTTTAGTGAACATCCTTATATTGTTATAGTAGATTCAACAATGGAAGTTATTTATAATTATGTGAATTAATAAATTTTGCATGGTTAAATTGGATATAAATGAATAGATTATTTATGAATCAATCAATATTTTACAGAATTTTTTAAAAATTTTATCGAATTTTCATGTCTTAGTCGTATAAGTCATATATAGTTGTATAAGCCACAACAATTCCATACACCACAAAGGATTGTCCAACAACAACACAAACGAAATACAGTAAGCTCATAGAACATATAAATCATGTGTTTCACTTCTACTACACTCAAACCATTCATATAGAGTAGTCTTTTTTCTCCTTTGTCGATGTTCTCCCACAGATGGAAACCTTGTAATTTGAGGTTTTCTTTTTTTCTTGACATAATCTGGAGGGTGCACACACGTGACACGTACATTGTCAGCCACATTCCACTGAGACATATGAGGAACTAGAAATATCGTCCTACAGTAGGCAAATGCCCATTGCTCCATTGCATAAATTTGGAGCACAAATCTTGCACTTCTAGGTGAGTATATTCTTTCTTCCTCGCTTCCATAAGGGCAGCTATGGCATGCACACATGGATATTTGTCAGTATCAAAATGATTGCATATGCAAGTTTTCATCCTCAAATCAACGAAATAACCTCTTCCACCGCGTCCGATGACGTTAAATTGTAGATAGTAATTGTTTAACACATTCACTGCTAAATGTTGTGTTTCAACACAACTTTCGTGAAGCACATTCTCAATAAAAGGCACCAATCTGTGTGCTTCGGTAGAGATAAATGGGCCTATGCTTGTTAAACCACTCAGCTACTTTTTTTATAATTGCATCAATCATTGGTAAGAGCGAGTATTTTTTTGCTTCTTTGAAAACAGCATTTAAAGATTCCGCACAATTAGTGGTATCTATGTTGTACCTTTCGCTAGGGAAAAAAATCGGGCCCATTTATTCGGTTCGACACTTCTTTCAACATACTTTGCTGCAGTAGGATACTTTTTCTTGAAATCATTGTAGAGTTTTTGGAACTCAGCTTGTGTGTATGCATGAATCAATTCCCTGAACTTTACTGCAACTCTTTCTTTGTTGACGTTTGAGGCATGCATCTTCACATTCTATGATAAATGAAAGATACAATACCCATGATGAGATAATGGATAAACCTCACGTATTGTCTTGATGAGATTTTGATTCCTATCAGAAATAAACACTAATCCAGTAACATCCGGTATCAGTGTTTTCAAATTATTGAAAAACCATGCATAACTACCATCTTTTTTGCCATCAACTACACCAAAAGTAATCGGATAGTGGTGAAGATTAGGATCTTGATATGTTGCAACCAATAAAACCCCACCACATGCATTCTTAAGGAGAGTCCCATCCACAATGATCACTTTTCTCATCACTTGGAAGCCTTCCACGCAAGCTCCTAATGCGAAGAATAAGTACTTAAACTTCTGATCTTCGTCCACTTCCACATATGAAACTGTACACGGATCGTAATATGTAACATACCAATCAAGCTTTTTGGAGTTAGCATGTCTAGCTTCCCTGGATAATGATTTTGGACAACGGATGCCACTAATTGGGGTGTGCCTTTTCTTCTCTTTACCAATGAGGTTGATGACACACAAGAACACGTGTGAATTTTGTTGTACGTCCTAATAGAGAAAATGTCTTAATCCTTAATCCTCGCATCTCGTAAAGACCACTTGCAACCATTCTTTGATTCACAACATTTTACCTCATACCGCGTTTTATCCGATTTCACGATATCGAAGTGAAAACAATTCACAAATGAAGTCTTTTCCACTAATTCTTTCACGTCTTCTTTGCTTTCAAATTCTTGACTTAACTTTAAATTCATACCATTTTCCCATTCTACATTATGAATCTCATCTCCTTATACCACACGTGTATCCCTCACGTGAACGTTATCAAATTCAACCAAACGTGTATCTCTAACCTTAATATTTTCTAAGTTTTCACATTCTACTTCGTGGGCAACCGTTGCATATTTTTCGGACAGTTCACTTGCAGAAATAGTTATGCTTCCATAATTAACTCCACAATTTACTCGACCAGTAGAAACTATGTCCTCGTTACTTGCATTAACTTGACTAACGCGATCTTCTCTTGGATAATTCATCTTTGTCTCAACATGCAACACACCTTTCATTTTACCTTTACATGGTTCCAAATAACATCATCATCATTGAAGATATATATCGGCCACTTAGGATCAACTCCAACCGGAAAATAACTCAATTTCATCTCGCTCTTTGCTTCATTTTGCCCCATCTTATTATGTATACTTTCAACTAATATGTCGTATGTTACCTTCTCAACTGATTATCTCATCAAAAGAGCGTGATGAACATCTTCTCTTGCAATCCATAATATTTCCTCTCCTTTTTTTACATATTGTCCCCCATAATCAAAATGTATGATCGTGCGCTGCTTTCTATTCAGTGTACCCTGGAAATAATAAAATTGTATCATTAATTACTTAGTTGTATCAGTTGTATGCATGTATATAATATGTCTTAGTCGTATCACGTGTACGCAAATATATAATATGTCTTAGTCGTATCAGTCGTATTCATTCTTAGTCGTATTAGTCGTATTCATTCTTAGTCGTATCAATACTATAAATATGGGTTTTGACGAACACAAATCTCTTCGATTCGCTGTCATTAACCACAAATGTCGTTATATAACAACAAAAACCTCAAATATAGTCATAATAATACGTAACCTCGAGTTTTTTTCCACCTCTATTTCTCCCAAATTTCTTCTCAAACAATTCGAAAACCCTTTAATTTCAGAATCTCATGCTCGATTTTGAAGAAAAAAGTAAAATTGATGAATTTAAGGTTGATAAGTTTGGAATTAATGGTGAAAAAGAAGAAGATAGTGGTTGGATGGAGTGGGATCCATCCAACCTTAAATTGGAATCTGATTTTTTTTATTTTATTTTATTTCGTAACAACATGTGATAGAACCCATTTTAATTTTAGTTTTATTTGTTTGAATTAAATTAATAGTTGAGGGGTATAAAGATTAAAAGAGGGTACGTGAAATTTTTTTTTGCCATTAAAGGCATTTGAGAAATAATTTCTTTATTTTTTTCTTAAATGTGATCAATTAATTAACTATAATAATTTCAGATTTTTTCAGTTTCATGTTTTTTTAATTTGAAATTGATTTCTAAAAAATTAAATTAGAATGGCATTCTTGTTAATATGAAATTTTATTTTGGTTAATTTTTATTTTAACAAAAAAATTAAGGTCATTCTAGTTAGGCTCTTGAAAATGAGTTAGTCTAGCAATTGAATTTAAGATTGAGGTTATTCTAAGCAAATTTCAGTATATGTGAAAGATAACTTAATAGTAATGTGAAAGATTCCGCCATTGATTTTAAGATTGAGATTAGTCTAGCAATTGATATTAAGATTGAGGTTATTCTAAGCAAATTTCACTATATGTGAAAGATAACTTAATAGTAATGTTAAAGATTCCGCAATTCAAAGATAACGAAAATGATGGTTTTATAAAATTTATTATATTAAATCAATTTAAAATTAAAACGTGAAAAATATTGATCTATTTAATTTTATATGGATCGTCGGCTGGCACTTAAGGATCGTTGGAAGAGAACTCCGGAAGTTGGCTTTCTTGTATAGATTCGCTGGTAAATGATGGAAGTATCTGGATTAAGTAGTAATTTTCGTATGAAAGCTGCTTACTTGATGCAATCACAGTCGATTTCATCTTTTTGCACAAAATGATTAAAATATGATTAATATAAAATTCTTTACCGATCACGTCATTCATTAAAAATATATGCAATTTTAACATCTACTAGTATATTATTTAAACAACTCTAAAAACAATTTAACTAGTTTTTATGTGTTATATTACATAAAATACCAATGTATTTTTATAAAATTAAGACTAAATTAAACAACCTATAGAAAGTTAAAATAGTCAAAAATTTATGCAACCAAAATCCAATAAAAAATCCAACCAGAATTTTTTAAATAATTATTAGTTTCTAAAAATAAAACTTATTTTCTCTCTCCTAATAAATATAAACGAAAATTTTAAATTAATTTTAAAAAATTTATTAAAAATCTAAACAGAATCTTTTGAATAATTATTAGTTTCGAAAAAATAAAACTTATTTTCTCTCTCTCTCTCCTAATAAATAAAAACGAAAAATATAAAATATTTCCATATAAAATCATAACAATCAACATAATTTTTGCTATTAAATTATTTGTAAAACAATTTTTAAATTAAAAATCCAATAATTATTTTAAATAATAAAAAACTTATTTATATTAATAAAAATAAAATATTTTAAATAATTATTAGTTTCTAAAAAATAAAACTTATTTTCTCTCTCCTAATAAATATAAACGAAAGTTTTAAATTAATTTTAAAAAATTCATTAAAAATCCAAACAGAATCTTTTAAATAATTATTAGTAACTAATTTATAAAAATCCAAACAGAATCTACTATAAATTTATATAATAATTATTGTTAATTTTGTAATTAATAATTTAAACTTTTATCCGATTTTGTAAACTACTTTATATATCTATACTCATATTAACAAATTAAAATTTAAAACTAAATTAAAAATTCAAATCTATTCAAAATAAATAAATCTATTTTATTGTTTCCAAAATTTATTTGTTTGAAATATATCAAGATATATTCAATATATGAAATCATAATTTAATCGCTTCAGCTTTTAGTTTCAAATTCAAAATTCATAATCACTAATTACGGTTACATATATAATTAAATTATTTATAAAATGATTTTTGAATAAAAAATCTAATAATTTTATTTTAAATAATAAAAACTTATTTAAATTAATAAAAATTAAAATCTTCTAAATAATTATTAATTTCTAAAAAAAAATTATTTTATCTTTCCTAATAAATATAAATAAAATTTTAAATTAATTTTAAAAAATCCATTAAAAATCCAAACAGGATCTTTTTAAATAATTATTAGTAACTAATTTATAAAATTCCAAACAGAATCTACTATAAATTTATATAATAATTATTGTTAATTTCGTAATAAATAAATTAAATTTTTATCTGATTTTGTAAACTACTTAATATATCTATACTCATATTAACAAATTAAAATATTTGATATGATTTGATTTTAAATTAAAATTAAAAAATCAAATCTATTTAAAATAAATAAATCTTTTTTTTTTTTGAAATATATCAAGATATATTGAATATATGAAATCATAATTTAATTTCTTCAGCTTTTAGTTTCAAATTCAAAATTAATTATCACTAATTACGGTTACATATATAATTAATTACAATTAATTTGTTTCCAAAACAAAATCCTAACATGTATACCAAATATTTTTCATATTTAATTCTTTAATGTTTTGAAAACAATTCAAATTTAAAATTTAACTACAACCCTAAAACATTATCTCTCTATAAATAGATTGCTAATTTTATCTTCAAACTCATAACTTTCCGAGCACACATATACTATACTGTTTTTTTAAAAAAGATTGTAGCATATGATATGACTATAATCTGATAAATTGATTTTGAGTTTTTTTTTCTTTCAAGTACATGACACGGAAGAATATTGGATTATCAACAAATTTTTTTGAGGTATTAATTCAATTGGATCCCACTTCTATGTTTTTTATTTGATTAATTAGATCATATTTGAACAACACTAATTCCCTAATACCAAATCGTGCCTCACTCCTTCCTCCTACTCGTGGTAAACCAGTAGCTCACTCAATTGCTTTACAAACAACAAAGGCTGTGACAATGCCTCCGGTTTCAGTTCCTGATGGTTTCACGGATGAACAATGATAAATTTAAACAGACATTTCTCCGCGCTGCAAAGCGCGGGACACCATCTAGTTTTTTATTAAAACGCAAAATTAAATCGATTAATTTCGAAGATAAGTTCCTGATGGTTTCACGGATGAACAATGATAAATTTAAACAGACATTTCTCCGCGCTGCAAAGCGAGGGACACCATCTAGTTTTTTATTAAAACGCAAAATTAAATCGATTAATTTCGAAGATAAGTTTAGAAAAATATTATTTTTAGTAATATTTTACAAAATTATTTTAGAGTAATCTGTTATATATAAGTATTCTTTATAATATTTCTATATAAGTCTTCTTCACGTCAATATTGAACCCAAATCATTAAAACAATATAAGTTTAACTTTTCTATTTTAAGAAAAAAAAGTTTGGTCGATTAATTTCTTAAGTAGGTTAAAAAACAAATTATCTTTACTACTATTTTACAAAAATATTTTATAAGGATCTGTTATATATAAATAAATATGTTCAAAGATTTCATGTACACATTCGAAAAAAAAAGCATTATTTCACTACGAGCCTCTTATCCTAAGTCAAAACAGTTCATGTTCGGGCTCCAATCTGTCTTCCCCGTCTTTTGTTGGGGATTTAATAAAGGGACGATTACCAGTTTGACCCAAAATTGTAGTTTAATTGTTAAAATTACTTGTGTATATTTCGAGTTAAAAATAGGATCTAAATTCCAAACATATCTTTACAATGCTGTGTAAAAAATAAAATAATTACGATAGTGCCATTAATAATTAATTCCAGCGCGGAAAAAAATTACAAAAATGTCATTAAGTTATCTTAGTTACCACAGACTTATTTTAGTCACCGCAGAGTTATTTTAGTTACCGCAAACTTATTTAGTTACCACAGACTTATCTTAGTTACCGCAGACTTATTTTGTTATCGCAGACTTATTGAATATTGTCGCAGACTTATTTAGTTACCGCAGACTTATTGTAGTTATCGCAGACTTATTGAAATGTTGTCGCAGACTTATTGAGTTATGTAGTTACGACAGACTTATTGGGTAGTTATCGCAGACTTATTGAGTAGTTACGACAGATTTATTGAGTTATGTAGTTACGGCAGACTTATTGAGTAGTTACCGCAGATTTATTGAGTAGTTACCGCAGACTTATTGAGTTATATAGTTACGACAGACTTATTAAGTAGTTACCGCAGACTTATTAAGTAGTTATTGCAGACTTATTGAGTTATGTATTTATAACAGACTTATTAAGTAGTTACGGCAGATTTATTGAATTTTTTATTTTTAGACGAATGTGGTGGTGGCGATGGTGGCGGCACCGGTGGGGGCGACGGTGGTGGCCAGCGCCGGTGGTGGTGGTGGCCGGCGACGGTGGTGGTAGTGGCCGGCGACGGTGGTGGTGGCGGCGGCGATAGTGGTGGCGGCGACGATAGTGGTGGTGGTGGTCGGCGGCGATAGTGGTGGTGGTGGTAGTTTTTTTTTTGACGAAAATTTTTTTTACATACGAAAAAAAAAATTACAAAACATAAATAATAAATGGCAATTTTTGTAATTACAAAAATAAAAGTTTGGTTTTATTGTCTTTTAACCATTTTCAAATTTACCAAAATTTAAACAAGTCAAATTAGCAATTAACTCTAAAATTTGAGTTAATCTATGCCATTACCTCTTTAATAAATGACGAAATATTATTGATTCTAAGCGAGGTGTATTGAACCGCGTATGAAACATGAATTTTAAAATATTTTTTAAAATTTGGTGTTATTAGGTTAATAATTTTAAAATATATAATTAAATTTATTATTATTAAAATATTTTAAGATTAGATTTAAAATTTTAAGTGAGATTTCAAAAAATTTCTTAGTTAAAAATACAAATATCAATCGTAAAGAACCGTATGAATATTTATTTAGATATGTCTTTACTTTAATTGAAACTTTAGCAGATTTCATTATGGAAATATTAGACCAAAACTTAGAAGGTTTACCCTTGGATTAAATTGTAGATTTAGAACATGAGGATATGCAATTTTTGGACAGAAAATTAACGCTTCAGTAAACACGATTTATTAAATTCTACATAATTCGGCATATACAATTAAAATTTTGATTTTCTTTTAGTAAACTACAAATAGCATTTACTTTATCGTGTTTACCTTTGATAGAATTTCAAATCTCTGACATGATAACGCTAGTTAAACAAAGAGGTCAAAAGTTGAGGATCCGGTTTGAACACATACTTGTGATGGATAGTTACAGTCACCCTAAAATAAAAAGAAGAAAAAAGTTGTTCTTCACGTTCATGCGGAGAATCGAACAGAGCCACAAATTGAGAAAATTGATTCAATGCAAGTATGGTGAAGATTCCATGTGATGTGGAACATTTTTTGTTTGTCTTCAATGCTATTATAGTTACTAAGATGTGTTATCTAATATATTTCTTCCAGACTGACAGCAGAGTTAATGATAGCCTTAAAAGTATATTTACTACAATGGTGAAAAAGAAGAACAAGCCAGTGAGCGTTTACTTTTAGTGTCTTCTAAGATTTATTTAATCCAAAGTTGTGTTTTAATAATTACTAGATATTAATTTGCGCTGTATATCGTTGGGCAAATTTGATATTTTATATAATCATAGATTATTATTAGTATTTTATATTAGATTTATTTTATGTTTTTAACATTTTATTTATTATTATTATATATAGTTTGTATTATGTTAATTAATATTGATATGTTACATTGTTCTGGATCAACATTTTTTACACAATCCGAATCTTCAGGATTCGTGCGTTTTGTCATGTTTCCTATATTTAGAAAATCATATAGATGTATTCTTCATTTTTATGATCGTTAGTCGCCTAATTAACTCCAAAAACTTTAATAATTAATACATAGATAGACATGAATTTTAAAGTTTAAAATATTTTGTTCTCATCGTATCATCGGCCAAATGGATAAATTGAATAAAGAGTAAGCATTAATCACTAAATCAGTAGTCTAGTTTTGCTGACACTGGCAACAAAAATATTTATTCGCTTTTACGGACTATTATGTACCTACATGCATCATCAATACTCATATGCCAGATGCATTTAAATTAGTGAACCCACTAAATGAAATGAGTAATAAAATATCTCATTCACGTCTCTCGCGTTGTGAAGCTGTCATGTGACATATCTCCTATTTATAGATTAATTATAATTGGTTTTTATGATTGTAAATAAATATATAAAGAATATGTTATTTTTATTCTAAATTGATTGATAATATTAAAATAATAATTAAAAATCTTGTTAAAAAGGAAAGATATTGAGACGTGATAAAAATTGACCATATTTAAAAGACCTGCTTGGGTGCTTTCAACCGGGCTAGAAATTTCACCCAATCAAATTTTTTAAAATCAACGTGTTTTTCCAATTGGTTCATATTTTCTAGAGTTTTTTACCCTTTAATCTTTTTTTTTGAAATTAATTTTTTCTTATGCCATTTTATGTAATATAACACATGGAAGTTGGTATTTTCCGTTAGGATGGCGAAGGCGATTGTGATTTTTCAGGCGATTGTCAAGCCGATACCGAGATTGTTTTGAGTGGATTTCTCTGTTGATTTTGGTTTTCTTTGAATTGGTTTCGACTATTAAGTTTGTCGGAGATGTGGGAGGACATCACCCCACTTTCTCGGCGGTTATCTCCACGATTGGATCCTTCACCCATCGTGATGCATGTGTTGCGGTTACTCCCGATCATCTATATAATCGAGTGCTTCGTGCTGTAGTTACTCCAATCATCTTGCTTATCTTCCCCTGTTTATATTCTATGCGGTTTTATCACATTTTATTGAAGATGGCAGACAATTTAAGGCGATCATCCAAGAAATCAACTTGGGTTTCGAGGATGAACATGTGCCGATCCCGGAGGCAATAGTGAACCAGGCGTTGGTGGACAACCGATTTATACTATTTAGACGTCCGGTAATACCAAGAAGAAAAAATATCCATTCAATCATTGCATCAATGCCACGAATTTGGGGTCAAGGGGGCTTAGTTCATGGTAGAATTGTCGATGGTAATCAGTTTCAATTTATCTTTCCGAAGGAAGACTCGATGATGTTGGTACTCCGACGTGGCCCGTGGGCGTTTAATGACAGAATGTTGATCCTTCAACGATGGGATCCTCTCATGCCGCTTCTGGAATTCATTCCATTCTGGGTCCAGATTCGTGGAATCCCTTTTCAATTCCTCAACCGAAATGTTGTGGAGCATACTGGTCAAGCAATGGGTCAGGTCTTGGAGATTGATTTCGAGGCGGAGGCGGCGGCACATGTTGATTACGTACGAGTTTTGCTTCACTAGGACATTTCCCATCCAATGCGATTTCAAAGGAATTTCCAATTCACTGCTGGTGTCAATACCTTGTTGCGCTTTCGATATGGACGGCTTCGGGGTTTCTGTGAAGTGTGCAAACTAATCACACACGATTTTGGTGCTTGTATTCTTCAAAATGGTGGGGAAGAGCAAGCACAGAATGATGATGATGAGGACTTACCACCTGGAGGATTCCCAAGTCAGGGAGTGATTATTAGGGAACTCAATCATGAAGATGCTCAAGTTGATATTGAGCAGGTTGTTGATGTGGTTATAGTCAAAGAAGATATTCAGGACCATAGGAATCACAATGCTGGTGAAAATGACGATGTAGCTTTTGAGGATGAAACAGAGGTCTCCGATATAGATCCTAATCATGACGCTTTGGAAAATTTACTAGATTACGAAGGGCCTTACGACATGAATAGAGAGGAACTTAATGATAACGAGCTTTTCAATCCTATTCCACCCTTTTAGAACTCCACCGGCGATATACCTGGAAGCTCTAATCACAGAACCATATCAGGTAGTATTTTTCCACTTGCTTTGATGAGTTATGAAAACAGGTATCACGATGCGATGACTGTTGATGATCATGGTAAGCGAAAGAGGGAAGAAAAGCAGGAGGTATCGGCTTGTTCTGAGAACCAGGGAGGATTAGTACATGGTAATGGACAAGAATGTGGTTCCACTTTTCTGGAGCCTGACTTGAACAGAGGCGTGGTGGGGCCGAAACCACCACTGCCGCTATGAGAACAACCTGCTGGAACTATCAAGGTTTAGGTAGTGACTTGACAGTTCGACGCCTTAAGAAGATAAACCGTTGTTATCTCCTGGACATCATTTGTCTTTCCGAAACAAAGCAGCATGATGATTTCGTTCGTGACGTGGTTTGTGAATTAGGATTTAGTAATTCTGTGATGGTACCTCCTATAGGTTTAAGTGGGGGATTAGTTGTTATTTGGAAGTCTTCTTTAGATGTTGTAGTTTCTTATCAATCAGCAGACATTGTATATTGTTATGTTAAGAGTAATGAGTTGGGTTTTCATTTATCGTTTGTGTATGGCCATCCAATTTCAAGTTTCAGACATCATCTTTGGGAGCATCTAGAACGAATTGCACTTACTCGAAGAGGAACTCCCTGTTTTATTCTAGGAGACTGTAATGAACTATTAGGGAATCAAGAGAAAAAGGGAGGTAGATTACGGTCTGAAGCTTCTTTTCAAGATATGAGACAAATGGTCTGTGTTTGTGGATTCACAGACATTAAATCTCTTGGTGATAGATTTTTGTGGGCGGGTAAGAGAGGGATTCATAATGTAATGTGTTGTCTGGATCGTACTATGGCTAATGCTGAGTGGCACTCACTCTTTCCCCAAGCTAAAACAGAATTTTTAGAATTTGGTGAGTCAGACCATAGACCACTTGTTACCTATTTGGAAGCCGGAATGGATGTTAGTAGAGGCAGATTTCACTATGATAGTCGATTTATAGACAAAGAGGGTTTTAAAGAAGTTGTCACTCAAAGTTGGAATGAGCATCGAGGTAATGAAGACCTGTTTTCTCTTGCCACAAGATTAAAGGCCTGTAGGAAAAGAATTTCAAGTTGAAAGAGAACTACCAAACATAAGGCTGCTGAGAGAATAAAGATTATCTGATTTCAGCTTGACAAAGCAATCGCTTTTGGTTTAGCTTCGGTTTCAGAAAAATTAAGATTAAAACAAGATCTTCACCAAGCTTATGTGGATGAAGAAATTTTCTAGAAACAAAAGAGTAGAAATAAGTGGTTACTGGCAGGGGATCGTAATACCTGATATTTCCACAATACTACTAAAGCAAGAAGAGTTAAGAATCGAATAGTCTCTGTTATGGATTCAAATGGTGTCTACAGACGAGGTAATACACAGATTGCGGACACTGCTATAGACTACTTTACTAATCTCTACGCCTCTGCATCAGTATCGGAAATCAATTATCAACAACTGTTCCAAGGTTTTCAAAATCGGGTATCCTCTAAAATCAACTCGGACCTAACAAGATCAGTTTCAATGCAAGAAATTAAAGATGTTGTTTTCTCAATAGGAGCTCATCGTGCCCCGGGGCCTGATGGTTTCATAGGTAACTTTTATCAACAATTTTGGGAAGAAGTCAATGCAAATGTGGTAATAGAAGTTCAACGATTTTTTGATCATAATGAATTTGATCAACGCCATAACCATACAAACCTCTGTCTCATCTCCAAAGTTGATTCCCCTTCATCAATGGCAGATTTTCGACCCATAGCTCTTTGCAATGTCAGCTATAAGATTATTTCTAAAATCTTAGTAAACAGGATGAAGCTTCATTTATCAGGCATGATCTCTAAACACCAAGCAGCTTCATCCCTGGAAGGATGATCACTGATAATGTGGTTCTGGCACATGAAATCTACCATGCTCTCAAGGTGCGTAAACGACAAGCTACATCTTATATGGCTTTGAAAACAGACATAACTAAGGCTTATGATCGATTGGAATGGAGATTTCTCGAAGAGACTATGAAACAAATGGGATTTTCAGACAAATGGATTAGTTGGATCATGAGATGTGTCACTACTGTAAGTTACTCTGTTTTAATTAATGGTTCAGTTCATGGTAATTTTGTTCCACAAAGAGGAATCCGTCAGGGGGACCCCTTATCGCCTTACCTATTCATCTTGTGTGCCGAAGTGCTATCTCACATGATGAATCAAGCAGGATTACGAAGGCAGCTTCAAGGTGTTAAACTTAGTAACTCTAGTCCAGCGATAACAAACCTGTTATTTGCTGATGATTCTCTGTTTTTCATGCTTGCGAATAAGAGATCTTGTAAAGCCATTAAGACGATACTTTCACAATATGAAGAAGTTTCAGGTCAATTAGTAAATCTGAACAAATCTGCAATTACTTTTGGCAGTAAAGTTCATCATACTATTAAACGAAAAATAAAACGAATTCTTGGGATACACAATGAAGGTGGAACACGAAAATACTTAGGTCTCCCAGAACAATTTGATAAGAAAAAGAGTGAGATGTTTCAATAAATCATTGTAAAGTCAAAGACAAAACACAAGGGTGGAGTAAAAAAATTTTATCACAAGGAGGAAAGGAAGTTTTGCTTAAATCAGTGGCTTTAGCAATGTTTATCTATTCAATGAATGTGTACAAGCTTCCACGTGCAATCTGTCAGGAAGTCGATGGAATTCTAAACCGATATTGGTGGAGTAAAGGTAATGAAAGCAAAGGAATGCATTGGTATGCTTGGAAGCGATTAAGCTGTCCTAAGAGAGAAGGTGGATTAGGATTTTGTGAACCTGAAAGTTTCAATCAAGCCCTTCTCGGGAAACAAGGCTGGAGGATCCTCCAAAATCCTCAATGCTTATTGGAAAAGGTATTAAAAGGAAGATATTTTAGAGATACTAATATCCTAAATGCTCGAACTGGTAAGAAGTCATCTTATATTTGGAAATCAATATTGCATGGAAGAGATCTGATACTTCAGGGATTACGTTTTGTGATTGGTAATGGGTCGATGGTCAATGCTTGGATAGATCCTTGGCTCCCAACCAATCCACCTAGACCGCCGACTAAGAAGACAGTCCATACATCTAATTGTATGGTTTCTGAGTTACTTAATCATAGGGCGTCAGATTGGAATGTGGACAAAGTCGTTGATATTGTTCATGCTGATGATGTTGATAGAGTTTTAGCATTAAAAGTCAGTTCAAATGCTTCAGGAGACTGGCTTGGATGGAACTACACAAAAGATGGCTTTTACTCTGTCAAATCTGCTTACTAGCTTGCAACTCATCTATGACCGGAAAGTTTTGTGACACCACCGCCAGGAGATTTACATGTTAAAAGACAAATATGGTGCTCTTCAACAACGCCCTAAACTAAAGCATTTTCTTTGGAAATTGATGTCTGCTGCGCTTCCTACCGGCAAAAATTTGCGAAGAAGACATATTAGTCAAGCTTCCCTCTGTCATCGCTGCTGCCAGGAAGAAAAAACAACACAACACTTGTTTTTTACTTGTGATTTTGCTAAAGCAGTTTGGCGTGTTTCCAATATTCCTATCCCGTCTTTATCAGACCCGGTTGTGTCCATTGAAGATAAATTCAAGGCGATTTTGTTATTTAATAAACAGGTACACGAACTAAGTTTTCATCATTAACCATTTTGGATCCTTTGGAGGCTTTGGAAATCGCAAAACTTACTCTACTATCAGCAAAAATACATCCCCTGGCAAGCTACATTACGATTGGCAATTACAGATTCAAAGGAATGGTCAGATACACAAGGCATAATATCGAGTCTTTCTTCGTATAATCCAATTTTGAAACAGCAGAGCAACAGAGGGCATTGGCAACCGCCTAATACAGGTTGGATTAAATGTAATTTTGATAGCTCGTACATAAGTAATGAATCTCTTTCAAAGGCTGGCTGGGTTTTACGAGATAGCAATGGGATATACGTTGGTTCAGGACAAGCAATAGGGAAGTGTATGATGAGTGTGTTAGAGAGCGAATTTCAAGCTTTGTTAATGGCAATGCAGAATAGTTGGAGTAAGGGGCTTCGTAAAGTTTGTTTTGAAGGAGACAATCAAGAGATGATAGCAATTATTCAAGGTACTCAACTCAATTTCAGTGTGTTTAATTGGTTACGAGATCTTGTGAAAATGGAGTTTGAGGTTTGAGGAAGTGCAGTTCAAATGGGTATATCGACAAAGCAATAGTCCTGCAGACATTCTAGCAAAAGCAAAAATACCAAATACAAATCAAATTCAAAAAACAATTAAAGAATCTCTCCTCCCAACACAAATCTCTTCTTCTTCTTCCCTCCATCTATTCTCCGTCATTTAATCTCAGAATTTGGGGTTTAGGATTTTCCACAAAGCTTCGAAATAGTTTGAGAATCAGAACTAGAAGTTGAGTTATTACCAGTATTCAACGTTGGGATTACATGACCCGAGTTGATTCCAGTAGCATTAGGTTCACTAATCGACAAACCGGATCAGTCTCTCCTTGATCTGGATTCAAATTAAACACCTAAGAACCCGATTTATTACCACCGTTGTTAAAACATAAAAGGTGTTAACTTTATCAACAAGATCTGAGCTTTGATGTATAACCTCCGACGAACCAAGCTCAACGACGCCGTTTTCAGATGGTATACACACCATTGTCTTTAACTCATAAATCTGACCTTGACCAGCTCTCTCACAACTCGATCCAGCTAACACATTTGAACCAGAGAGCCAAATCGTGTTCGAATTTGAGAAAGCTTGACCAGGTAAACCAGTACCATTGACGAAGCTCTGTGTCATCGAAACTAAGAAGAACCATTCAATATCTGTAACTTCTTCATCTTCGGCTTCGTTGGAGCTACCATTATTAATTGTTCATCCTCCTTCACCTCCAACACCGGAGATCAAAGCATTGAGTTCTCGAATCACTCTCTTTAGATGCTCTTGCTCAGCTACACTAGCTGGATTTGAATTCTTCTTCTTTGGTTTCTCTTCTTCTCCTTTGTAATAACCATCTCCCCAAGCTAACAACGTTGTGTTGTTGTTACTTCTTCCTCCTCCGACATCGTCTCCGGTGAAATCGTAAGATAATTGCCAGAACACTGCGTAAGTCCAGCTTTCGTTTGCTCCTTCGATTAAAGCTTGGAGTCGTTGTTGGAGAGTATCTTCGTTGATCTGAGACTGTGCCGGAGGAGGAAGAGGAGGAAGTGGAGGAAAAAGGGAAGAATGATCGGAGCTGATGAAAGCTTCTATTACCGATGTATCTTTGTCGGATCAGAGATTTGTAGCGTTTGTTGATTGGTTGAGATGGTAATCGATTAATTGAATATTTGTTGGAGACATAATTCTCCGATAGATTTAAAAAGACAAGAGTTTTTTATTATTATTGTTTTTGTTGTAATTGAATTTTTTTCTCACGCTCTTTTGCATTTTATAGGAGTTACGATTTTAGATTTAGACATGCTCTTTGAGTTTTGTTGCTTTGAAGTTGAGCAGACCCAATTCTGCGCCGTAATTTCGCTAGAAGAAATTAACGGGGGTCCTCTAATTCATGCCGTGAAACAAATCCCCCGGTCCTGACGGTTACACGGTTGAGTTCTTTAAAGAGATGTGGCCTATTATTGCTAAGGATTTTGTTGTGGCGGTTCAGTCATTCTTTTCCTATGGTTTCCTTCCCAAGGGGGTCAATACGACAATTTTGGCTCTTATTCCAAAGAAGACGGATGCAACGGTAATGAAAAACTGGCCCATTTCCTGCTGTAACGTGCTCTACAAAGTGATCTCGAAAATTCTGACAAATCATCTAAAGAAGGTCTTGGATGGGTTTATTGCTCCTAAGCAATCTGCGTTTATTAAAGACCGACCTCATGGAGAATCTACTCTTAGTTTCGGAATTGGTCAAGGACTACCACAAAGTTGACATCGCAGTCTGTTGTGCCATGAAGATTGACATTTCTAAAGCTTTTGACTCGGTACAATGGTCTTTTCTTCTCCAACTGCTTACCACCATTCAACTTCCAGACACTTTTATTCATTGGATCTGACTGTGCATTATTACTCCATCATTCTCGGTTCATGTAAATGGTGAACTTGCAGGGTTTTTTCCAAAGCACCAGAGGGTTGAGACAGGGTTTCTCCTTATCACCCTATCTATTTGTTATATGCATGAATGTTCTTTCGATGATGCTTAATAGGGCAACGGTTGCAGGGAAGTTTGGGTATCACCCAGGTTGTTGTAGTTTGTCTATTACTCACCTCTGTTTTGCAGACGATATTTTAGTTTTCTCAGATGATAGACCTCGATATTTTGTAGGTATCCTGGAGGTGTTCGAGGAATTTGGTAGGTTCTCGGGGCTGTAGATAAGTCTTGAGAAATCTACTATGTTCTTGTCAGGGATCTCTAAAGCATGTCGCTCAGCTATCTCAACTTGCTTCCCGCTAGATATGGGGAGCCTTCCAGTTAAGTACTTAGGGTTACCGCTTCTTACAAAGAGGATGACTAGGACGGATTTCCAGCCATTTAATAGACAAGATCACAACTCAGATCAGATCCTGGAAGCATCGATTTCTCTCCTTTGCGGGTAGACTTCAACTCTTTACTTTTGTTATTTCAAGTCTAACAAATTTCTGGATTTCTGCTTTTTGTTTGCCAAGCGCTTGTATTAGGGAAATTGAAAGAATCAGCGTTGCTTTCCTTTGGTTGGGTCCGGATCTTAATCCCAAAAAGGCTAAGATGGCTTGGAAAGATGTCTGTCGGCTAAAGAATGAGGGAGGGTTACGCATTAAGTCAATAGAGGACGCATATAAGGTCAGCTGTTTCAAGTTTATTTGGAGGATCGCCTCAGCTAGGACCTCCCTGTGGGTCAAGTGGGTGCAGAAAAAATTTGATTCGTGCCAGCTCCTTCTGGTCTGTCAACGTGAACTCTTCTGTGGGCTCTTGGATCTGGCGGAAGTTGATTAAATATCATGATCAGGCTAAGGCTTTCCACAGGATGGAGGTTCGGAATGGTCGGGACACGTCCTTTTATTTTGATGCGTGGACTCACCTAGGTCATCTCCAAGATCTTCTAGGAGACATGGGGATGCATTGACATGGGAATTCCTTTTTCGTCTACCTAGGCTAACGTCTTTGCAACTCATAGAGTAAGACGAAGGCAGACTGTTTTGTTGAACACGATTGAGGAGGAAATAGAAAAAAGGCGACTCATTGGGAGCATGGAACCAGATTTACCCTCTTGGTGTCACGCCCCGGGCGTCTTCAAACATGTCTTCTCGTCGAAGAATACCTAGAATCAGTTGAGGACAACTCATGAGATCACAGACCGGTACAAAGGTGTGTGGTTCTCCCTAGCTACTCCAAAATACTCTTTCTTGGTTTGGCTTGCGGTTCACAATAGGTTATCGACGGGAGATAGGATGCTAGTTTGGGCCCATGGAGTAAACTCGGGTTGGGTTCTTTGCCACAGGGCATTGAAAACACGAGACCATCTTTTCTTTGAATGGAGGTTCTCGTCGCTTATATGGGCCAACCTTAGCTCTACTTTGCTTTAGACGAGGTATGTTGATCGGTTTGTAGATATTATTACTATTATCTCTGCCTCTGTGTTTGCTAGTAATCGCAGGTTTATTTTGAGGTATGTTTTTCAATCAACAGTCTACACTCTGTGGCAAGAGCATAATCGGCGCAGACATTGGGAACTATCTTGGGACCACACAGCTATTATCAAAGACATTGACCGAACTATGCGCAATCGTCTTTCCACCGTTGACAGAAAGGGACGTTTCAGCGGTATTCTGAGAGATTGGTTTGGAGCTAGAGACGCCTAATCTCCTTTTATTTATCTATTTCAGCTCTATCATCAATGGTGTGTCTCTTTTTCCCAAGTCCCGGTTTTGTTTCAATTGGGTTTTCCAGGATTGAGTTTTAACGAGGCCACTATTTTTTATTCCTTTTGAGCTTTTTTCTACTCTCCTTGTTCATAAAAATCGGTAACACATGTTGTAAAAATATTTTCTTTCTTTGAATATAATTTTACATATTATTCAAAAAAATGCACATAACTAAATAAAACAAACTACAAATAGAAAAAAACCATATAAAAAACAGAAATTGAAAATGTTCATATACAAAAAATCAAATAATGAGGCCATTTACAAAAAATAAAACAATATATATATATATATAATAGGACAAAAAACTAATGTATAACGGCAATGCAGTCATTTTCCCTTTATGGGATAATGCCTCGGGGTGTTAACTCAACGATACTGAACCTAATTCTCAAGATTGACTCCTCGAAAACTATGAAAGACTATAGGCCCACCGCTTGTTGCAACACAGTGTACAAGATTATATCTAAGCTTATAGCAAATCGTTTGAAGAGAACTTTATCGATGATGATTGAATGGAACCAGAGTGCTTTCGTTAAAGACATGTTACTTCTTGCAAAATGTGCTCCTGGCCACAGAACTTGTTAAAGACATAAAGGTACAATTTTGACCCAATGTGCAATAAAATTTGATATATCTAAGCCATTTGATACGGTTCAGTGGGAGTTCATCATCTCTACTCTTCGGGCCATGGATTTTCCATATCAGTTTATCAATTGGATTCATCAATGCATGATGACTGCAACGTTTTCTATTTCCAATCAATGGTGAGTTTGCTGACTTTTTTAACAGCTCTAGAGGCCTCCATCAAGGTTGTTCCCTATCCCCATATCTTTATGTTATTGCGAGTAATGTATTGTCGCAAATGCTAAACAAAGTTGCCTAGGAAAGAGTGTATGTTTATCATCCTGTATAAGAAATTTGTGGTTACTCACCTAAGTTTCGCTGATGACATTCTTGTCTTTACCGATGGGAAGCCATAATTATTATTTGGTGTTATAAACATTTTCCAAAGGTTTGCTCTTATGTCTGGTCTAAATATTAATACTTCAAAGTCATTTATATTTGTGGGTGATGTGGACAGGACTCGTTCATTTAGGGCTGTGCAGAGGTTGGGATTGGACAGTAATGATCTACATATTCAGTCTTTGGGCTTACCGCTAACTACAAAGTCAATGTCTAGGCACGACTATGAGCTGCTTATTAACAAAATCAGAACTCGGCTTTTATCTTGGGCGACTAAGAGTTTGTCTTATGCTGGCCGGTTACAATTTATCAAATCAGTTATTTCGAGTATCTCCAACTTCTGGTGTTCGGTATTCCAACTACCTCAGCGTTGTCTGGATGAGATTAAAGCTATGTGTTGTAGTTTCTTATGGGGGGGGGGGGCTCGCCAAATTGTTAAAACAGAGCGAGGGTCTCTTAGGATATATGTTGCTCGGTGAAGGAAGGGGGTTTAGGTGTAAGGCGGTTGAGGGACTCCTCCCGTGTGTTTTCTCTAAGTCTGATTTGGCGATTATTAACCAGCTCAGATTCCTTGTGGGTTGCATAGATTAGGGCTTATCTTTTGAAGCAGCACTCGTTCTGGAATATTAATGATGGAACTATGGGGTCTTGGATATGGCGCAAGTTACTCAAGCTTCGGGGATTAGCTTCTGACTTTGTTCGAAAGAAGGTTGGGAATGCTAAAAGTATTTTTTCTGGTGAGATGTTTGGTTACCTATGGGATAGCTCTATTGTAAATATGGAGAAGTAGGCCCTCGTAACTTGGGAGTCAGGTTACAAAGTAAGGTGGCTGACATTATCATGAATAATCAATGGTTAATTCGTAGAGGTCGGTCTCCACTTTTTCAGCAGGTTTATGATGAAGTTCTTCAACACCACATCCTACCACTCAAGCAGGTCTGAATGTTACAATGTGACGTCATGCACTTGATGACTATCGGGTTGGTTTCTCTGCTCTTTGTACTTGGAATCAAACCCGTCAGATCATAAATGAAGTATCTTGGCATGAATGGTCTGGTTTCCACAAGGAATACCAAGGTACACTTTCATTCACTTGGTTGGCATTTCGTGATCGTCTTCCCACAGCTTCACGTACTTGCTTATGGGGCCAGCATCAGGATTGTGTATTATGTGGAGAGCCGGATGAATCAAGAGAACACATATTTTTTGCGTGCCCATATTCCTATATGATTTGGACCAATGTAGCTAGTGCACTCTTGGCCAACAGACTAACTCCAGACTGGTCGATAATGGTGAGAAGTTTACGCTCCACTCGGCTTCATTCGCTTGACAAAATCCTACTCCGTATGGCTTTGCAATCAACGATTTACCACATATGGAAGGAACGTAATGGTAGAAGACATAGTCAAGCAAGAAACACTACAACTCATCTAACTCGGGTTATCTCCAAAGTCATTCAAGACCGGCTCATCTCACTCTACTATGTGAAGGACAATAAATTTTGTGGACTCCTCCATCGATGGAGCTCTACACGGACCTAACATATTTTTCTCAGATAATTTACAACTTGACCTTATGTAATTAAACATTCTCATTTTAATATTAATTTCACATTAAAAAAAAAACCAATGTATAATAATGAAAAAGTAACTACAATATATATATATATATATATATTGACTATAATTAAATAATAAAGTGGAAAAATACGGTTTAAAATAATAAAATTAAAATAATAAGACAAAACCTCCACAAAATGTTATACCCTAACAATAACAAATTAATTTATGATAATGGAGAAACCTAAATAAGAAAGAAAAAAACAACATCAACTCAACAAAAAATATTATGTAATATGAGAGAAAAATATATAACAACCCTACATATATATATGGGTCCAACAAAATAAACCATACAAAGTAAATAAATAAATAAAACTAAAAAATACTTTTTATAATCGATAACAATATTCCTTAAACCATGAAAAATAAAACATTGTGATTGTCTAATAGTGCATACTATATCAAACCGCGCAACATGCATGAAAAATGTAACAATAAAAACAATAACAAAGAAAAATTATATATATATATGTACCTAAAATAGATATACATAAACAAATATATATCAAACCCGCGCAACATGCGGGACTTTCTCTAGTAACTTATATTTTGGATTTATAAATGTAATTTGGGTAATTAGATTATATTAAATCTAAATAAAATTTATATTTTTGGATATATAATTGTTTATCGGGTATTCGGATATCCATTCGGTTTCTCGATTCGGTTTTTCGCATACATGAATCTATAATCTATTCGGATATTTTATTAATTCTGGTTCGGTTAATACTTTTTCGGATTGGTTTCGATTCGATTTTTCGTGTTCGGGTATTTTGCGCAGGTATAATTGTGTATGTAGAGTAAAAAATTACGAGATTCAGATAAAATATGGGAAGTTAAGTATTTTTGGTAGGTTTGGGAGGCTCTAGAAAGTAGAAACAATTTCTAGCTTACCCGTTTTGTTCTTTGATTATAAGTAACCGTGAAAATAATAGAAACCAAGGTACTAAATCAAGACATGAAATATTATTAACATTACCATTCCGAGAAAAGACACCTTCCAGTTGATCGTTACTAAGATCTCCTGAGCGACCTTGCTTCACTTAAAAAGGTAGAACATTGTTTTTGAAACAATTTCCATCGACTTTCAAGGTCCTTAGCTTGTCCAGTGTCTGAAAGCTCTTATAACCTAAAACAGTAACAAACTATTAAGAAAACTTGGAGATAAACTGAAACATACAATGTTGGCTTCCTTCAAAAGAGATACAGACGTACCATGGATGGGATCAAACAAGTCGGTTAAATAATTCGATGACAAGTCAAGGGTTTCGAGTTGAGGGAAGCTATGGAACAAAGAGAGATTTAATGGCCAAGGCACATCCGAATACGCAACTGTGTCTGTGTCGTAAGTGATATCACTCAGTGTGAGATCGACGATGTGACCACCAATAGTATCACTGCACTTTACTCCCTCCCAATGGCAGCAGTCACTCTTACTATCATTATGACTCCATGATTCCAGAATGCTTTTCTTCTGTGACATTATAGAGATTCTTGAGATATGACTTGCGTTGCAACAATCCCATCCGTTCAGTTTCCACACAGCCTGCACATCCTTTCATTAGTCATCATTATGAACAACAAAGCTATGTGTTTTACACACCAACCGCTTCTCTCGTTTGCTCTCATTTTTCTTTCTCTGTAGTTTTAGAAACTGAATTAGAAATCAGGCTGATTCAAGATTTGTAAGTAGCTACCTAAAGTCTAAAATCATGAAGATTGACCCATGACTTTGAACATCACATCAAGTTGTGATGAACGTGTAATTTGGGCAAGAAGATATTTCAAGAGACTTTCCATTTTCATATTTCTATATATATCTCTACGTACTGTTTGATATTGAATCCGTCCAACATCAAATTCTTGGACGGATTAAATATTAGTTAAAATATGGAAAAAATAAACTAGTTAATTCCAATAAATAATAGTGTAATACTGTTGTCTAAAAAATTGTGGGAGAAATCTATGGTGGTGAGCTTCTTCACTAGTGTCCCAAAGCTCATATAACCTGAACGCATAAATGCAGAAAAATAAGATTCTCTTTCAAGCAAAATGTCGAACACCTTGTGTGCACTATGTTATCGTCGATCTTTCCGTATACTCTTGTTTGGATTCTGCCGACTAAAACCACTCAGTCGATCATCAATCAGCAATGGCTCATCTTAGAGACGAACAAACAAACCACTGATTTAATTGGTGAGATTGCTTTATTTCGAGAGACTGTGTGTTTGGTTAAGATCGGTTTAAAATTTAACCAATATTTCTAGTTGTTGGTTTCGAGTGGATTTGGAACAAGAAATTGAGAAATTTCGGTTACAAGGACGTACCATGGATTTAATCAGACAAACCAGTGAAACAAAGAAGCGATTTAATTTCTAACCGTTGGATCTTCCTTTTCCCTCCAACGAAGTCAGATCTTTCTTTTTGTTTCTTTTTCTTCCTTTTCCCAGAAACAGAGAAGAAGAACGTTTCAATGGCGAATCTGAAGAATCTCTTCCTAATCACGAAACACCCATCAACTACACAGATTTTTCTAACTTCTATCTTCTTCATCTCCCTCTTCCTCCTCTCATCTTCATCTCTCTCAGACTTTTCTCCCTCACTCATCGTCTCAAGCTTCACCTCTCGTCTTCTCACAGCAGCTAACTTCTTCTCTTCTCCTTCTTCTTCAACTTCGACTGCTTCAGATACAACTACGCTCCTATCTTCTGTTTCTCCCAGAAGAATCCGAGTCAAGAACGAGTCCAAGTTTGATTCCGCAACCAAAGAACTCACTTCTTGCGACATTTTTGATGGAACTTGGGTCTTCGATAATTCTGAACCGGTTTATTCTCCTGGTTATTGTCCTTTCGTTGAAGATAAATTCAATTGTTACAAAAATGGTCGACCCGATTCGGGTTTTCTTCATCATCGATGGAAACCTCATGGTTGCTCAATTCCAAGGTCAGTTCTTGTTTTTTGAGTTAATTACGTTTCTGTCATTATGACTCTGTTTTTGTAAGATGTTTATTTTGGGTCTGTAGATTTAATGGGAAGAAGATGTTGAAGATTCTGAGAGGGAAGAGACTTGTTTTTGTTGGAGATTCGTTGAATAGAAACATGTGGGAGTCTCTGGTTTGTTCACTTAGGTCAACATTGGAAGATAAAAACAGAGTTTCTAAAGTTTCTGGAAAACAGAGTAATCTTCATAACGAAGGCTTTTACGGTTTTAGATTCAAAGTAAGTATCTTAAATCTCTCATTGATTTTGGATCATTTTGATTTGGTGTGATGAATTTTATGTTTTTTTTGTTAGGACTTTGAATGCTCTATTGATTTCATCAAATCACCATTCCTCGTTCAAGAATCAGAAGTTTTAGATGTATATGGGAAGAGAAGAGAGACACTGAGACTTGATATGATTCAACGATCGATCACGAAGATATACAAAAACGCAGACATTGTTATATTTAACACTGGTCACTGGTGGACTCACCAGAAAACTTATGAAGGGTGTGAACATATTATATAACACTTCTTCTTTGTTTTTCCTATTCAAATCTCTTAACGAGTTTTCGATTTTTAGGAAAGGTTATTTCCAAGAAGGAAATCGAGTTTACGAAAGATTAGAAGTGAAAGAAGCTTACACTAAAGCTCTTCATACATGGGCTGATTGGGTTGATTCAAATATCAACAGTACCAAAACTAGAGTCTTCTTTGTTGGTTACTCCTCTTCACATTTCAGGTAAGAATTGGTTTCTTACAGTCCAAGCAATCTCTATTAGGGTAAAGAATTTTAGGTTTGATTTCGAGTTTGAACTGCAGAAAAGGGGCGTGGAACATGGGAGGGCAATGCGATGGAGAAACAAGACCGATACAGAACGAGACGTACACAGGAGTGTATCCATGGATGATGAAAGTGGTGGAATCAGTGATCTCTGATATGAAAACGCCAGTGTTTTACATGAACATTACGAAGATGACTTGGTATCGAACCGATGGTCATCCTTCGGTTTATAGACAGCCTGTGGAGGCTCGAGGGAGATCATCTGTAGCTGGAATGTTCCAAGATTGTAGCCATTGGTGTCTACCTGGAGTTCCTGACTCGTGGAACCAGCTTCTTTATGCTACTTTGCTAGTCTCACGAGGTTCTTTGCCTGACAAGTCACTTGGAACTCTCTTGTAAGATGGTGTTTTAGTTTTGTTCTCTTTAATTAGCGAAACTTGTTGATCTTTGCAAACTTTATGAAAAAAAAGAGAATTCGGAGAGGCTGTACCATTGTAGAAGCTTCTCGTAATTAAGCTTTTTGTTCCATTTTATACACAGAGAACCATTTAGTTCCACTAATAGAAATATAGAATGCTGAAATTACAGCCAGTTTTTACTTCTTTTTTTTTAATTATGCAATTATTTCAAAATTTCAAGTTTACCACAAATGTCTTGCAATATACCAAACGAACGGCGTATACAATGATCATATATCAATGATTTGCTTATGTACTTTTCCTTAAAGTTAATGTTGTCAATCAGTCCAAATTTGAAACAGTACTGTAACTCGTATTGATCGTACATCAGAGATTGTTTCTTAATCATTTTGCAATAGTTGTTCTATTTATTAAACATTCAGGCATAAAGCGATTTTTCTGCTTAAATCAACTGTATATTAATATGTATGTAGTCATTGTATAAAAAAGTCAGCAAAACAAATGGTGGATTAAAAATAAAAAATGAGAGTTCAGATACTTTTGCTAACATATTTAAATCATTTACCTAAATTAGTATGATTAGAAAGTGTGTATAATTGTCATCGGGTAAGGCAATTAGTTTGGTTCATAAATTGGGTTGTCGTATCAGTTAGGTCATAAGATAAGAAGAATCTAGAATATGAAATTCACAAGATGTTTTATGGTTTCTTATTTTATTTAGAAAAAGAAAAACAATTTTCTAAAAAGAAAAAGGAAATTTAAATTTTCTTTTTACTTAAAATATGTAATCTCAAGTTACTATATAAAGAAAGATAAAACTTCATAATTCATTATACAGAACGAAAGCAAACACAAAAAAAAACATAGAAGGAGTCTTAAGCTTTAATATTCTTGAGTGTTCTAGTTTCGAAGGTTGTTTTGCGGATTGGTTTTTGGTTCTTGTTTTTCTTTTTAGTCTCGGGTTTGGATCCGGTCTCGATTCCGTGGCACATCATCATGTTAGTTTTTGTTTCTTCGTGAGGTACTTATCACAAGAGCACAAGTGATCTTCTAGAGGATGTTTGTGAGCTCGGCTCACACGAGACGTACTCTCTAGTTTGAGATAAACTCGTTAAATTTTCGTGTATTCATTAGTTAGTTAATCACATTAACAAGACAAAATAATCAAACTAAAACCTTGCAAGTGGTGTTAGAGCATCCAGGACAAGCAGAAGACATTTCACATTAGGTTCTGCAAATCTTAAAGACATCCAGAAAAGAAGTTTGTGTGATTATAGTTTCTATCTGAAATAGGATAATCATGGAACCTAACTCCAGAAGATACGACGTGGAGAAGTTTGATGGTAAAGGGGATTTCGGTATATGAAAGTACAAGATGATATGCTAGTTGGGGCTACTCAGCTTAGACTCTTATCTTAAGGAAGACAATCCCTCAAATAAAGAAAAAGGGATAACAACAATATCATTTGAAGTAAAGGTTGAGCTGGATCCAGTGCAGCAAGAAAATGAGAAGAGAACTAAGAACACGGTCTGTATGTGCCCAGATGATGTGGTTCTATGGAAGATCATGAAGGAAAAAATAGCTCTAGCTATCTGGCAGGCTCTGGAAAAAGATTATCAATCCAACTCTCAAGCCAACTGCATTTATTTGAAGTAGAAGTTCTCATGTTTCAAATTTGAAGAAAACAAAAGTATTGAGTATAATCTCGATATTTTCTTGAAGTTGATCAATGACTTGACCAGCTTAAATATCAACATCTCGGATGAGGATCAGGCTATATAAATTTTATCTGCACTACCAGATCTATATGAACCTTTAAAGGATATACTCAGATATGGAGCTGGGAAGACTCAGACTCTAACCATTGATGATGTTACCAGTGCTGCTTAATTCAAAAGAGATTGAGCTGAAGGAGAAGGGGCTCTTGAAGATAAAAACCAACTCCAAAGGCCTCTTTGTAAGCAGATGAAGAACTGACAGCAAAAAAAATGGACAATGAGGCAACATGTCCAAGAGCAAGGATAATATATCTAAGTCACAACAGAGAACTCAAGCCAAGAAAGGAGAATGTTGGGTATGCGGGAAAGAATGACACTTTTAGGCTGAATGTCGTGAAAAGAAGGACAATAATGCTACAAAAGTAGCTAAAGAAGAAGAGTTGCCTATGGTATTAACAGTTAGCCTGCAAGACACTAAGGATGAATAGGTGATGGATTCAGGGTGTATTTTTATATCACACCTAACAAAGATATGTTATTTGACCTTAAAATAAGTCGATGGAGGAAAAGTTCTGATGGAAACAACACTCACAGTGAAGTGAAGGGCATATGCAAGCTGAAGATACTAAATCTTGATGGATCTATTGTGACACTAACTAATGTGAGATACATGCCAACCATTGGCATAAATCTCATCTCATATGGTCAGTTAGAAAAGAATGGCTGCAAGTATGTTGGTGGAGACTTTATAGTCACATTCAAAAAAGAAGACATGAAAGTGCTCACATGAAGATATCAAGATGGTATATACTATTTTTAGGGAACTGTGCTGAAGAGAGAAGCATATGTGGCAAGGGCTAAGGTAAATTAAACCAACATATGACATTCTAGGCTTGGACACATGAGTATAAATAATATGAATATTCTGGTAAAAGAAGGTTATTTAGACTCAAAGGAAGTACACACACTGAAATTTTGTAAGAAATGTGTACTAGGAAAATCACACAAACAAAGTTTTGCGGAAGCTAAGAACACATCTACATGCATTCTAGATTATGTGCATAGTGATTTTTGGGTATCAATCTTCAATGAGGAAAGTTTATCAGGTTGCAAGTATTTCCTAACATTCATTGATGACTATTCAAAAAAAGTTTGGATCTTATTTCTAAAAAGCAAAGAAGAAGTGTTTGATAATTTCTTTGAGTAGAAAACTCTGGTTGAGAATCAAACAAAGAAAACTCCTAAGTGCTTAAGGACAGACAATGGTCTGGAGTTCTACAACCAGCAAATGGATAGACTGTGCAAGGATACAAAAGTCAAGAGACACATGACATGCACTCACACTCCACAACAGAATGGAGTATTAGAAGGATGAACATGACAATAATTGATAAGATAAGGTGCATGTTGGCTGAAACTGGGTTAGAAAAAAACTTATGGGTTGAAGCTGTAGCCACTACGATTTATTTAATAAATAGAACTCCTAATGCTTCATTGAAGTGCAAGGTTCCAGAAGAAGTTTAATCAGGAGCTAAGGTGAATTACAACAATCTCAAGAGGTTTAGTTGTGTTGCATACATGCATATACAATAAGACAAACTAAGTCTTAGAGTTATTAAGGGTTTCTTCATGGGATATCCTCAAGGTACTAAATATTACAGGATATGGTTAACAGAAGAAGGAAAATATACTATCAGCAGGAATGTGGTCTTCGATGAAGAGAATCTATACAAGGAAAGAAAAACTGAAAAGCAACCTAAAGCCAAAAGCAAGAAGGTTACTTTCAGTACTAAACTTATCCAAGGTCCAAACAATACTGTCACAGTTCAAATCTCCTCAGATCAAGGTAGAGCTGTTTCAGAAGAATATGAGGATGAAGACAACACTGGTCAAGGTGAAGCATCTTCAGGTACAGAAACTGAAACAACTAGTGAAGCAGAAGGTGAATTTGATCCATATGAGGTTCTAGAAGAAGATGAAGCAGAAAAGTATGATTCACTCGATGGTTATCTAATCGCAATAGATAGAGTAAGACAAGGAAACATACAACATCCACATAGATATGGAGACTCTTCACATTTTATGGCTTATGTACTAGCTTGTGCAGAAGACCTAGAACTAGATGAGCCACAAACTTTGGGAGAAGCTAAAAAGAGTAAGGAATGGAAGGAATGAGAGCAAGATATGATAGAAGAGATGAAGTCTCTGGATAAAAATAAAATTTGGGAAGTTGTTTCTAAGCCAACAAACAGAAGACAGTCGAGTGTAAATGGATCTTTAAGCTAAAAGAAGGCATACCATGAGTGGAGAACCTAGATACAAAGCTAGGTTAGTAAATAAAGGATTTACACAAGTTAAAGGAGTTGACTACAATGAGATATTCTCACATGTTGTTAAACATGTTTCCATATGGATCATGTTATCGGTTATGGTGAGTTTTAATCTAGAATTAGAGCAACTAGATGTCAAGACTGCTTGTCTACACGACACGCTAGATAAATTCATCTACATGAATCAACCAGAAGTTTTCATAGAGAAAGGTAAAGAAGACATGGTTTATCTACTAAAGAAAACTCTCTACGGATTAAAGCAGTCTCCTAGACAGTGGAACCACAAGTTCAATGACTTCATGAAGTCACATGGGTTTCACAAAAGCATCAATGATCCGTGTGTTTATCATAAAGGATCAACCATTGATAATCAGGTAAACCTATTACTATATGTTGATGAACTAGTACCGACGAAAGACTTAAAGAAGATAGAGATCTTAAAAAAAAGTCTAAACATCGAGTTTGAGATGAAAGATTTAGTTCCAGGTACAAGGATTCTAGGCATGAATATCATTGGATATAGAAAGAATGAATTTCGTAAGCTATTATAGTGAAGTTTCTTCGTAAAGCTTAGGATCATCGCCTGATTTGGCGAGAGCGTACTCTGAGATTGCTCTATACATTGAATATCTTAGAGGGAAAAGAAATAGACTCAAGTTAGTAACGGTACAAGTCTCAAGAAAATCGACAAAAGAAGATTCAAGATTGAAGACATTAAAGTCTAAAACTGGAAAAAATCGAGTGCGCTAAGGGATTTACTTCGCACATGCAGACAAGGCATCAAACTCCTTGTGTTCTTCTTCGTCTGAAAAGTGAAAAAAAAACATGTTAAAGGTTTGGGAGTTGCGTAAAACTGCTGGAAGCATCCATTAAAAATGGCGACAAGATTTTAAGGTTCGTCGGAACAAGTGAAGTTGGGCCAGACGATAAAGGTGGAGATTTGTGGATAATTATCATCGGGTCAAGGAACCGGTTTGGGTCATGAACTGGGTTGTCACATCAGTTGGGCCATAAGAAGAATCCAGAAGATGAAGCCCACAAGATGTTTTATGGTTTCCTATTTTTTAGGGATAAGAAAGACAATTTTCCAAAAGGAAAAAAAGAAATTCAAATCCTCTTTCTACTTAGAATATGTGGTCTCAATGTACTATATAAAGAGATGCAAGACTTCATAATTCATCATCCAGAAACACAAAACAATCACAAAGAAAAACATAGAGAGAGTCTTAGGCTTTAAGATTCTCGAATGTTCTAGTTTTGAGGGTTGTTTTGTGGGTGAGTTTCTAGTTCTTGTTTTTCTTCTTAGTCGGGTTTGGGGCCCAGTCTCGATTCCGTGGCATATCATCCGGTTAGTTTTTTTGTTTTTTCGTAAGATATTTATCACAAAAACACAAAATTGGTGAGAGAAAAACTTAAAAGAGATTGTAAAACAATAAACTTACAAATGATCTTCTAATGGATGTTTGTGAGCTCTGCTCACACGAGACATACTCTTTAATTTTAAAAAATATCAGGTAAATTTTTATGTATTCATTAGTTATTAACAACAATCCAAGCTAATTGAATTAAAACTTTTACAGCAAAAAAATTGTGATTAGAAATTAGTGTAGCTAGAAAAATATAGAAAATATAGTGGAAGGATATTTTTGTGTGTGTAAGAATATATTCTTATATTTCGAAGGCATATTCGCTTGTATATTAATGTCACGGTATATAAAAACACTCTTCTTCGTATTTAAGGCCAACTTGTGTACGGCTTTCCTTTTTCATATGATTGTGTGACTGTGGCATGACAACCATACATCATACTGACAGCTTCTCTCGCTCCGTCCTGTTTTGTTCAGTGTTAATAACGGTGTTTTTTGGTTTCAACTAATTGTGTTAACAATTTATGTGAGGAAATATCATAATTTATTTTATTCTCAATTCTCTCATCTATATTCACAGAGTTGCTGACCAAAAAAATAATATTCACAGAGTTAAGAAGTTTTTAAAAGAAATGTGAATATTAATTCTTTTTCTTTTAAACCGAGGGAATTAAAATTCAAACTGAAGCTAATACAAACACTAATTATATTTATATATATAGTATAATTTACTCATGGATTTATATAATTCTATGTATTAAATTGTAACGATCTACAAATTTCTTTTGGGTATAACATAAAATCAAAGAATCCAAAATTTGTTGGCTAAATATTCTATTTCTATAGCTGTAAGAGGTTTTTGCTTTCAACTTTCTTTTTTATAACCCTTTAACAAAAAACAAAAAAACTTTCTTTTTCATATATATTTTGGGTTATTAACTTTATTGGTTTTGGATTAAAGTTCTTTGTGTAATGATGTACTTTTTTGCGCATTAAATATATATTGTAAATTTATATCATAATAACCAAGCATATTATATGGTTTCATAATAAAATTTATGATTATTTTTATATGAATGCAACTGAATATATACGAATGTCAAAATAAACTAACCCGTCCATTGAATCCACTTTTTATCGATATAACATTTTGATATTTTGACAAACTAAACCCATGAGAACTAAATATTTCATTTACTTATAAATAAATAATTTGGAAACAAAATAAATCTAAGAGCATCCTCAACACACAGGCCGAGGAGACGCTAAAAAAATAATAATAGTTTTTTTATTTAATTTTATTAATATTATAAATAATGAACCAGTAATATTAGGCAAGAAAACTTATGAAATGGTTTTTAAAATTTTTTTTCATTGAAACTGTTTCAGCCGAAAATCTCATGATTTTTATTTTTTTTGTTTTTTTATTAGAGTCTCACAATTAAAGATAGATCTGAATGGTTTTATCTAAAGTGATCCAATATAAACACTAATTCCCCCCCCCCCCCCCCCAATATAAGTTATAAGTAAAGGTATTCAATTCTGATAAGATTCGTAAATTAATCAGATTTTATGTGAATCACTCGATAGCCATAGCTTTTGCATAGCGATTCCTTCTGATAGAATATGTGATATTTGCTCTTCTTGATTTTTGTGTACCCATCAGCAGGATCCTCCATCAGAATTTACGAAAGAGGATGCATTGGCATTGTATTCTTTTTCTTTTTCATTTTTGTTAAAGTCATTGTATTGTATTTTTTTTTCTTTTTGGCAGATGCGCATCGACCGACGACTGTTATATATGGTACAACTAATAAATAATAGAACATACTGTTAAAAGAAAACAAAACATCAACGTTTGATTTTTTTCTTTCGATTTTTTAAAATAGATAACTTGTTATACAATCACATAACAAGTTACCAGATAAATAAACTGAATGTGAAAATCAATGTAAATCAAACTATAAATTACAAAGTTTAAGGATAAAATACAAATGGCTAGTTTCTTGATTAGTTTTAGGTATTGCTGTTTAGCCTGTTTTCTTAGATCGATATGTTTAGTCAATGTATTTTAAAGTACGCTTTAATCTATTGATGTTTAAACTTGCGGATTTGAGTTCCACAAAGCATAAACAATTCATTATTGTTTTGGAAGTTTTATATTAAGATTTCAACAAATAAATTTTCATTTTGAGACAAGGAGTACAAGTGTATAATATATAACTTCATGCAGAACATATCAATGAGATCGGTTGGGCTATTAAGTGCCCTAGTACTCATATGCAAAACAGTGCGTATTTATATCAAAGGTCAGATTTATGTAAACTGGTGAGAGGATGGCAGGATCCCCATGGACATGCATGGCCATTTATAACCCCCCCTCTTTATACATTTTATTTATACCAACGTCCCCTTATGCGTGGACCCAAAACAAAACATTTCCACAAAATTTATATATAAAAAAAAAATATATACAAGAGGTTAAGGGGCTTAACCCGTATATTTCCTCAGACTGGAGACAATAACATATGATTCCTTTGTCAAATATCACTCGAACTTGTACATTATTGAATATTAGACTAAGATCCACCTGTTACATGAGTGTAGATACTATGTCTTATATTTTATTGATGCGAATATTTAGATTTTGTTAGTAATTTTTACACTTATTTTGAATTTTGATTGATCATTTTTTAAAAACCAGAGTTCAATATACATTTTTTTTGTAATACAACCTAACTACTTTTTCTATTATACTCAAACTGGGTCCCTAAACACTATATCGGCTACTAATTAAGAACCAAATTTCTATGTGCATCATATTAACTTTATGTTTATAAATAGTTACTATTAAATATATCATAATTTTTTTTGAACAAAACATAATTATTAAAACAATAGAAAAAAATAAAATTGACAAAAAGAAAAAATATTATTTTAAAAATTAATAAAAAGAAAAAACATATTTTTAAAAATATTTTTTTTTGGCATATGCCATAAATTCATGAGTAATAAATAATGTTAACAAGTATTAAAATATTTTTTAAAAATTATATACTAGAATAAAAAAATACAAATATACTAATGTTTTCATTAAGTAAAAGAAGATGCATCAACATGGTGAAAGATTTTAATTTTCATTATTTTGATTTGTTATTTGCTTAAATTACAGATTTTCAAAGATTGAAATAAACTTTTATCTGTTTCTAAAGTCTGTCATCATTGGCTTTATCTTTTTCTTTGTCAGTTGTGACCTTAAGGTGATACTCTATTTAAAGCTTTAATTTCTTGTTCGTTCATCGTTTAGCAGTTGTCAACAATTCATGATCTCAATACCTTGAGCTAAGATTCCCTTCAACTCATTTTGTCAATCGTGTTTCTTTGTCAGGTTAGGTCTGTAAATCTAGTTTTGCATTTATTTTAGGTTAATCTAGTCGCGATTTACAAAGCACGGTTTTACGGTAAATTATTACAGAACCAATATTTTTAATTGCATATAACGACTAACATAGAATTTAATAATTCAGGTTGTACACCAAAAAGCCAAAAGTATGGAAAACAATAGTTTGGATTGTATTAGTGGGAATGGTCTAGACTCTAGAGAAGTCAACTAATCTAATCGTCGTTTACAAAAAAAAAACAATTTTATTGTTAACTGAACGGATTGCCTATGCCACATTATGTAGAATTTAATTATTTAAATTGTGTAGCGATTAAATAGTTCGGTATAGAATTATACAGTGAATAACCAAAAAGTCTGAAGAAAATAATTTGGGTTGTATTAGTAGGAGTCATAGTCTACCTTTAATCGATTGTTCTATGCATTTTACAAAGAATAGAGGTGAAGAGGGAGAGAGAGTTAAGGAGCCATCGGCGAGGCGAGGACAAAAAGAATTTAGAGCAGTGCCTTTAATAGCAAAGATTTGGCTCGTTGTTACTAAAGAGACTCGTGATGTCTACGTGACTGGCTCATACATAATGTCATCATCCTTTTTCCTTCACTCTTTCTACATTCATATTTAAATTTATATTTATATATACACCTTAATATATTTATAGATTTACCTTCATATATCACGGTTAACATTTTTGTAATACGATGACACAATATATACAAATCAAAAATTGATTTTAGGTTCAAATATAATATTTTTTTATCAAAACTGTTTTCATCCTTACATATGACACAATATATACAAATCAAAAATTGATTTAGCATCGAGTTACCATCAAGTTGTTAGGTGAGGAAAAGGGATTTCAGAACACGTTATGGACATTATGAATTTGTGGTGATGCCTATTGGATTGATGAATGTTTCGACAATTTTGAAATTTATGAATAGTGTGTTCTAGGAGTTTTTGGACAATTTTGTTATTGTATTCATCGACAATATTCTGATATACTCAAGGAGAAAAGAAGAATATACCGAACATTTAAGGATAGTATTGCAGATGTTGCTTTATCATAAGTTTTTTTGCAAAGTTGGCAATAGCAAATGTAGATTGAATTTTGGGTCATGTTGTTTTAGAAGTAGGAGTAGTCAGGAAGTAAACATAGATCCTGAGAAGATCTCGACGATCACTCAATGACTTAGACCCAAAAATGCTACTAAGGATTATAGTTTTCTGGGACTACCTAGATATTACAAGAAGTTTGTATACAGATTTGCAAGTATATCCAAGTCGTTGACGCATTTGATATGTAAGGAGGCAAAGTTTACGTGGTTAGCAGATTGTGAAAAAAGTTTTGATAAGCTTGAAGAGCAAGTAACTCAGACGCATGTGTTGGTATTACCGAAGGTTGGTGTACCATATGTGCTTTACACATATACGTCATGAACTGGTTTAGGATGTGTGATTATACATGAAAGTCAAGTTCTTGTATATACATCGAGGCAGTTGCGAAGACATGAAACTAATTATCTACTCATGATCTAGAGTTAGTAGCAGTGGTATTTACTTTGAAAGTTTGGAGATCCTACTTGTATGAAGAATACGTACAAGTGTTTACAAATCATAAAAGTCTGAAGTACACATTTACTCAAACAGATATTAATCTAAAGCAAAGAAGATGGATAGAGTTGCTCGTATACAATGATTTGGATATAGCTTATCATCCGAGAAAATCTAACCTGTAGCAGATGCATTGAACAAAAAGAGAGATGATATTTCTAAAGAAATAAGTGCATGAACTTGTTTCAGTCTTGTCAAATCTTAGTTAGGAACTTTAATAAATCTCATCTCTCCTTACCAATTTATGAAGGATTCAAATTCTCATAAACATAATTTTAATACTTCTAGCTTCTTGAAACTCTAAAAAAGTGAAGCTTCAATTTAATGAAAATTTGTTTTATTTTAGCAAAAGCTTCCATTTAAAAAACTTAAAATTGGATACAATATGTTTTTTAAAAAGTGAATTTAAAGAATTATTCTGCGAAAGAAAATCTTATCCGAATTTACCAACATTTTTTGGAACACCACATCGTCGAGTTTCCTTATGAAAATATATTTTATATGAAAACTTTATACAAAAGTTCATAAAAAGGGGAAATTTTAACTAGAATAAAAATGTATAAAATATATTTTCAACCTTCTCAAAATGAATAGTTTCAAAAATTAAGTTTTATTATAAAAAATTATAAAATCAAAATAAGCATTCCTATGTTATTAATAAACTACAAACGTTCACCAAGCATTACTTTTATGTAACTCTGAAGTTGGCAATTAACTGCAACCCCTAAATATATTAGACACTAATACTAAAAGGTATATATCTACATAGTATGCCAAATATATGAAACTCTATTAAATATTCAACAAAATTTGTTAAATACTCGTAAAATCTGTTAACTTACATATATAATCTATCACATATCCGCAGAATATCATTAAAGGTATTTTAGGAAAAAGAGGTTATTCTAATTTTTGAAATCTAATTGGATTATTTTAGCTATTTCGAATAATTTAGGAAACATTCGAGTCAGACATGTCTATTTTCTTCTTTCCTACAACAACTATGATCTATCCCATTTTTATTCTTGGTTTATATTTTGGTAGAACCATTTTGGATCTATCACAAACATAATTAAACCTCGGATCCAAATTCATTTGTCGTCTTACATACTATATCTTTTGGCACTAATTCACTTGAAGTTTTATTTTTCTTGGATACTGTCTTAGGCACTTAAATTTACATCTGATATAATCATTATCATCACGAGAAGATTTAGGATAAAATAGTTGGATTAATTCAAGATTTTTCTAATTGTATCCTCTTAACATCACCGCTTAGATTAAAATCCAAAACCCTAATACATCCAAACCTTTGATTCAAATACCAGCAGACCTCACATTTGAAACAATACATTTGTGGATCCAAACATAAAAAATGTTGTAAATGCTAATAGCAGAAAAAACAAGAAAAGGAAAATCAAGATGATTTCCTTACAATATTTATATCGATCTCGGACCAAAAATTTCATATATCAAAACTGAGTCAAATTCAAATACTCCGGATCTTAGTGAAATTTCATCCAAACAATAGAATATAATTTCTCCGGCTTAAATTTTTTAATAATTTTGTTTTTTGGACTAAAAAAGTTTTGGATCTAGATACGTATATACCATTAGATTGGAGACCAAAATGTAACATAGTTCCATTTCAAATGTCATTAGAATTCTTAACTTTTAAACTTTGTATTTGGTGATTTTCTGTAGAGATCAAATGTTAGCAAGAAAAGCAATTTGTTTAGTGCGATTTACTGCATCAAACATGCTAAAACTAGTTGATCCGTATACTTTTAACTGTCATTTCACATGTAAAAGTGTTTTAACTATTGTATCACGAGTAAAAATGTTTTGCTTTTATACATCTTTCACATCTCCTACAAAAACATGTTCCGGTCACTTTTTATTATTATTTTTACCATCTCTTAAATCTCGTATCATTTTCTTTTGAACATTATTACCGTATTTACTACATTTAAGTACTTTTATATTTTATATTTTCTATATACTATGTATGTTTCAGTTTCAATAGTGCTGGTCTAGTAGTCCAAAATCAGGTTTCAGTTTTATAATGTTTATTATTTTTTTAATTTTGTTTTAAGCTTTAGTTTGCGAATATTTATAAGGAAAAATGTCGTTTGAGACTTTTAAAATTGGACGTTTTAATCATGAATTTTTGAAATACTATTTAAATGCCAAATTTTTTGTTGATATTCAAATTAAATAGAGAAATTTCGTTGACTCGGCTAAAAAAGGCATACCGTTACAAAACACGATGACGGAGTTAACTTACTGTTAACGGTAAGTTAACGACATGTGTTTTTTGGCCGAGTCAACGAAAGTTTGCTATTTAATTTAATAATTAATAAAAAATTTAGTATTTAAATGGAATTTCTAAAGTTCGTGATAAAAACATCCACTTTTTTAAATTCATGTTTTTTTACATCTTTCTTTTTGTTTTTATCGTAAATTTAAGTGTTAGTGAAAATATATTGAATGTACAACATTTCTAAGAAATAAAAAATAGTCTAAGAACATGTTGTTAAGTGTGGTTTATTTTTACTATTTTGAATTCATAGTTTTAAAATTAAACATTTAGTTGCTCTTCAATATAGTTAATTTAATATGTTATCAAGATTCTAATTAAGTCATATAAATACAACATATTTTAAAAATGTTTTTCTAATTTCATTACCATTTTTTCGTTTTTAGTATAAAAAATACTACAAATTCTATTTAACTTTTACTAAAATTTTTTTTTAAAATAAAATAAAACACGAAAACAATTGCAAACTTTAATTTTGAACTGATTCAACAAGTGAGAAGGAAATATCAAAATTTTAGTTTTAATCTTAGGATTGTCTAAGCTAAATTTTTTATCATAAATTATAAAATTATGTTTCAAACAAATCGAACGTATAAAATATTAGATTTCACCAATTAATCTTCAAAAACTTTTTAACATAAAGGAACAAAAGATGAATCTTGATCGATGTAGAGATTAAGCTGGAACTATCTGAATCTACAGACACCTTATCGGTGAGTGTTAAGAACAAATCAGATGGAAACAATTGTAAACTTTGCACACAATTGCAAACAACTGTAAAAAGTTTTTAAAATAAACTAAAAGAGGAAAACAATTGTAAAAATTTAAAACATCAAATGCATTATTTAGAAAAAGAAACTTAACTGAAAAAGGAAAATAAATTGATATTTTTACCAAATGTTAATGATACCTATACAATTTTTAATTTTCTTTAACATGTATTGCATTATAGAAAAATATATTTTAATGAAATAATTAAAAAAAATATTTGAAAGAAGATTTTTGCTATTAACTTAGAAAAAAATTATTTGACACGAATTTATCACATATTGGTTTGTGTAAAGATAATTAATATCTAATATTAGACTAAAAATATAATAATTTTCATTTATATTACCTTAAAAAGCTAAAAATAATTTTGATAAATAAGAAAAATGATTTAGACAAAATGTCATTTTAATACCAAATTTTTTGTTGACTTTTAAATTAAATAGCAAACTTTCGTTGACTCGGTCAAAAAAATATGACGTTAACTTACCGTTAACAGCAATAACCTCGTCATCATATTCTATAACGGCATGCTTTTTTGCTCGAATCAACGAAAGTTCGCCATTTAATTTTAATGTCAACAAAAACTTTAACATTTAAATTACATTTCGAAAGTTCATGATTAAAACGTTTCCTTTAAATTCATGTCTCAAACAATAGTTTTTCCAATATTTATATTTAGTTTACACTATTTTTTTATCAGTTTGTTTCCATATCTCGGTATAAACTTATAATTTACCGGTTGTTTCTTTCGGTAAGAAATAACTATTGACGAAGCTGAAGTGTTAAAGAAATAACTAATGGAACACAATGTCGTACAAAAAATATGAACACGATCGACACCAAATTGAAAAATATAAGCAGTACATATTGGACCAAGAGCTCAAGAAAAGTCGCTGGAAATTCACCTACCTTCTGAATGGTACCGGAATTAACCGATCCATGCAATTAGTTTTCAATAACTAAACCAACAAATATTTATGGCCTACCAAAAAACAATACATCCCCACTCACGATTATGGTCCATGATCTTCCACATTAACGTCTTTATATAAACATAGACATTGTGACGGACTCTAATACTCAGTAGACGTGTTCGTTTCAATGACTCTTTTCATACGCTGTTGCATTAATTAATGTTGTTAAAATGTTCTAGCAGTTTCTGGTTTGAATCCAGATATATAAACGGTTTAATCTTTGTACTTTAATTTAATATTTCATTCAAATATCTTGTCAACCATTTAACTTATTTAAAAATATACCCGGACTATACTAACAAAGTGAAGAAAAGAATGTTGAAGACAGAGTCATTGAATGCATATACAAGTAGGTCTATACATAAATCTACATTACATGTACATGTAAATGCAAGTACGTATTTAGGTATAGTATACATGTTAATAAATATCCTGTACGCACAGAAAAAGGGTAGAGAGGGACCAAATAAAGGTTAGAAGGAGAGGTACGTGGACTGTGTCTTTCCTATGATGGTTTTGACGATGGAGAATACATAAACTTTTAATTCCACCGCAACGTGGTTCATTCCTCCACCCATACGACATCGTTTTCAAACCTTAACTCTCTCTTTTCCTTTTGTCCTCTCTATATTAATCACCTGGATGGTTTCTCCTATTTCACTAACTCACTCTCTCACTCAGGGTTCCAAAAAGTGTTTTCTCTTTTTGTTTTGTTTTTTCTCTTTCTCTTTTTGATAGAAGAGATTGAGAAACGATGGGAAGGGCTCCATGTTGTGAGAAAATCGGGTTGAAGAGAGGGAGATGGACTGCTGAAGAAGATGAGCTCCTCACCAACTATATTCAGACCAATGGTGAAGGTTCTTGGCGGTCTTTGCCTAAGAAAGCCGGTATATATATATATATATATATATATATAAATATATTCTTAAATATTCATATTATTGACATTCATCCCTATTTAATGATTTTTAAGACTCTTTTAACAATTGAAAAATGACTAAATTCTTCAAGTTGTTAAATATTAAAGCTACTTGATGTTTTATTTTCGGGTTCTCGGGTTTCTTGCAACTTGGAAAGTATATTTGAAATGGAAGTTGTTGATGCGTGGCAAAATGAAAAATGTGTCAATCTAACCAGAAAACTTTTGATGTTATAATTGATACCAGAAGAAAAATCTGCTTTCAATTTTTATAAGTTTTAATTTCAGTATAAAAAATTGTATAGGATTGTTGAGATGTGGAAAGAGCTGTAGATTAAGGTGGATAAACTATTTGAGAAGGGACTTGAAAAGAGGAAATATTACGGCCGAAGAAGAAGAAACAATTGTCAAGTTGCATTCCCTCCTCGGAAACAGGTAATAAAACGAATGTAATCCACGTCACGTACATTTTACATATTACACAATTAAATGTGATCGAGAAATTTCATATTTATTTACAATTTTGCTACTGTCTGAATAGTGACTGTAAAGGCGGGGTCATGCACAGTACAATAATTTGCATGTTTTGTCAACATGAAAACATATATAAATGGTCAGACTCTGACCCAACCATCTAAGAATAAAAATAAAACACAAAAAAACAAACTGATAAAATTTATGAAATGTACTGCGCTGATCTTGTGATCATCGTAACAATGCAGCGGTTGATCGCTGTTGAAATGGTCCAATTTGGTTTTATTTTTCTTAAGATATCTAATTAAATCCATCCCTTAAAAAATATATAATGTATATATCCAATTTGACTTTTTGTCAATAAAAAGCATTGGTAATATGCTACTATACAGATATACGGAATTGATATCTCTAATTAATCTTGTCTCGTGTGGCATGTGTTTTGTACGGCCATGATTGCTACTGGCTCTCTGACCACTGTAAGAATGAGTTAATGATCGCTGTTGGAACACCCCAGCCTTTTTAATGAAAGCTTATATATAATATTAGAACATCCAATTTCTTTTAGACTGAACTCTGTAAATAGTAAAAAGTTATTTATGTAAACATCAAAAATTTGTTTTTAAAAACAGCAACAATTTTGAGAAGAAATGCATGTAACATGTTATTTTTAGTAAACTCCTAAAAATATATTCATTTGGTAGTTCTCGACATGGTTATACCAATAATTTAATGCCCTAATAAGAATATAAGTTTCTAAGGTAGTATCAGTCTATTATGACGAAAATATTATATCTATTCGATAAATTAGATGTTGATAGTAGAAAGAATGGCAAAAAAAAATCACGCAGCAATCATGCAACACTTAAATTTTAGAAAAAAACCGTGTAAATATTTTTTTGTGTGATAAATCATGTTTCCACAAAAAAAAATGCTAAGGAAAGAAATGACATGCCCGTCATAGTTAAATGAAAATGATAAAATCATTCAAAATATTGTTGGACAATAATATATGTTAGTAATTTCTTATATACCATGTTGGTTCTATTTATATATATATATATACATATATTTATAGGTATTAAACTTATGAATAGCCAACTTGCAATAGAATATTTTATATATATAAAAGAAACCCTTAATTGATTTGTCTACAATTATATTTTCTCACGTGTGTTCGTGTGACTACTTTTCTTTTGGTAGATGGTCGCTCATTGCAACACATTTACCAGGAAGGACAGACAACGAAATTAAAAACTATTGGAACTCACATCTCAGCCGCAAAATCTACGCCTTCACTACCATTTCCGGAGATGAACACAATCTAATGGTCGATGATTTAGTTCTGAAAAAATCTTCCGGATCCAAGAATAATAACAAGACCAAGAAGAAGAAGAAGGGAAGGACTAGTAGGTCATCCATGAAGAAGCACAAGCAAATGGTGACAGCCTCACAAAGTTCCCCACAACCGAAGGAGAGAGATAGTGAGATCAATGAGGGAGGGCAAAATGGTAATTTAGAAGGAGAGTCTTTGGAGCCTTATGATTGGTTGGATAGTGAGATAGAGCGGCTCATGAGTAGTTGCGTATGGGAATGCACTAATGAAGAGGCTGTGATTGGAGTCAATGATGAAGAGTCTGATCATAACAAAGCATGTGAGAGTGGGGACAATAGTAGTTGTTGTGTGGGTTTGTTTGAGGAAGAACACGGAAGCGAGACAAAGCTTGGTCACATAGGAATTACAAAGGTTGATCATGATATGAAAGTGGAACAAGAAAGAGAGGGAAGTGTTTTGAGTTCGACTTCAAATGAAAATGACGATAAAGATTGGTGGGTTGGTCTTTGTAATTCTGCAGAAGTTGGGTTTGGGATTGATGAGGAGTTGCTTAATTGGGAGTTTCAAGGTAGTTTTACTTGTCAGAGTGATGATCTCTGGGATCTCTCAGATCTTGGAGACATAACATTGGAGTGATATTACGAGAAAGTGGATTGATCGTACATCAGAACGTGTATCAACCCAGTAAAACATCGATCTTTTGATTGTAAAGTCTAGTGTTTTGTATGGTTATAGTGGATTTTGAGGTTATGTAGTAGCTTGTTGGAGTGTGTTAAAAGAGTTAGGATAAATGTAGCCTCTCTAGTTTAGAGTAGTTTGAAGCATGTTGTGCTCTCTTTTTGTGTGTATGTGTGATTCTTTCGTTCTATATTGTTGTTTTTTTTGTATGTTTCATATCAATATTAGAACATATATGATAATATTGGTGGATTAGTTTTCAGCGCCATTGTTGTAGAATAATATTGTTGATGTTATCGAAGATAAATATAAATAAATACGAAAATTTTATATCCGTAGTATGATATGATATAAATATAAAAATATTATATTCGGTAGAATAACATAATATTGATAGAAAGAGAATAGAGATAAAATGATAACATTTTTTATAATGAATGTATTGAGAGTTTGTTGTGTATATGTTACAATGAATTGGATCGTTTATATAAAGGTAAAAAACATATATATATATATATATTATTGTGAATGTATAGTGATGATAGACTACACAAGAATTATATATGATGCAAGTTTTTTTTTTTGTGGTGTGTTTTATTGAATTTTATAACATTTTCCTTGGAGACTAGTGCTACAATTGCCTCTTGTTTGGCGTCTTCGCTGCCTTATTAAAACTTTTCTAAAAAAATTCAGTGGAAAAAAAAATAGTAAGGTTAAAAGAATACAACTACACAAAATTCCCTTTAATGACTATGTGTCATTTTGTAAATCTTGTTGATGACACATTCCAATGTTATATACATGTTTCTTGAATGTAGTGGTAGGTAGTGAATTTATGAAGATATCTTCGGTATTGTCACATAATAGAACATACTTAACTTTAATGACTTTAAGCCTTCTCAAGTTTCTGAGTGTATGATAAGAATTCGAGAGGGATCTGTTTGGTTCTATCACTTTTGATATATCCTTCCTTTGTTTGAGCGACATATGTAACATTGTCTTCATATCATATAGTTGGCTCCGAGTTTACATGGATCTCACTGCTTGATTGGATGTGTTGGATTATTGATCTCAACCATACACATTCTCTACTTGCTTCATTGAGCGCGATGATTTGAAAATGATTTGAAAAGTTGCTACGAGCGTCTGCTTCTAAGAACGCCACGATATAGAAATGTCTTCATCTGTGAATATGAATCCTGTTTGTGATCGATTTTTGTTTGGATATGATAATATTCTGCATCTGTAAAACCAATTATTTGACTATTTAAATTCTTAGGATAAAATAACCCTAAATAAATAGTCCATTGAAGATAACGAAATACATGTTTAATTCAATTTCAATGTCTTCGTATAGGAGAGAAAGTAAATCTAGCCAAAAGATTAACAAAAAATGAGATATCGGATTGCAAGATACATAAGGGCTACAATAGCAATTAGCTACGATACTTCAGGACCAAGTGATCTTTGTACTTCATGTTCCTCAAGCGATCAAAATGGGTCGTTTTCAACATTAAGTGATCTAACGACCATTGGAATACTAAGAGGAGTTGCCTTATTTATATTAAATCATTTACACACTTTTTTGGTGTATGTGTATTGATGTACAAATATACCTTTTTGAGTATGTTAAATTTGTAGGCGAAGACAAAACTTTTTCTGTCCAAGATCTTTCATCTCAAATTCTTTTTTTAAATATTACGTTTTTGTATTTAGATCATCAACATACACCGCGATTATAAAAAATATGGATATTTTTTCTGTATGAAAAAACATGGGCATATACGATCATTCACATATCATTCTTAGGTTAAATGTTCACTGAGACGATTTTACCATATTTGTCCAGATTGCTTTAACCTATATAATGATATTTGCAAATTTATTGTGCATAACTCATTGGGTTATATTTTAATGCTTCTGGCATCTCAAACCCATAGGAAATTCTCATATAGATATCGGTATCTAATTACCCATACAAATATACTGTAACTACATCCATGAGACGCATCTCTAGATTCTCATTAGCCATTAGAATCATTAAGACTCTAAATGTGATTGCATCCATAACGGGAGACTATGTTTCTTCATAATCAATCCCGGGTCTTCGAGAAAATCTTTAATCCACAAGGCGAACTTTATATCTCAGAATCTCGTTTTTCTCATTTCAGTTTTGAACAAATATCCATTTGTATCCAACGAATTTCACATCTTTGGATGTGAGTATAATAGGTCCAAATACATGTCGTTTATAAAGAGAATCAAGCTCGATTTTTATTACATCTTTCTATTTCATCCAGTCGTGTCTGTTTTGACATTCATATACAGACTTTGGTTCTAAATCTTCGTTTTCCTCATATATTTTATTTGACACGAAGTATGAGAAACCTTTATCAACATTATCAATTTCATTTCGTTTCTATATATTTCCATTATGGATATAATTGATATAAATTTCATCATTTTCTTTAAGTTCATGATGTTCTACATCATCATTAGCCTCATGATTAGTCTCTTCCAAAATATTTTCTGCTAATTTGGGAGTATTGTGCTTTTCAGCATCCTTTCATTTTCTATGATTTTTATTCTTAGAACCAACATCCTTTCCACGTTTCAAGCTTGTTCTAGACTTATGTGTATCATTTGCTCTTCCACGCCCTTGTGGAATTTCAATTTACATCTAGAATATGTGATTTGGTTATCGTTTTGGTATATGCAAAACCATCATGTAATTAAATTGCTATATTCTGCAAACGCATAATTCATCGAACTTTAACTTCTGATTTTTTTGTAGGAGGATCAAGGTGTAACAAAGATAGCACACGTCATTATATATCATTTTCTACATGTTTATTTTCTCCTCTAGGACAGCGAACCCTTTCTCATCAAAATAAAAATTGGCAAACATGTCGTAAATATGTCTCCAGTCTACGGCTCTAGGTATCGTATAATTGATGAAGAATCACAACCGACATATATTTCCAACCTTCTTTGTGGTCCCATTTTCTACATTGTGGTGGTTCTATAGACACGTACACCGCACAACCAAAAATTATTAGATGAGAAATATTTGGTTCTCAACCATATGCTGATTGTAGTGGGGAATACTTATGATACACACTTGGTCTTATTCGAATAAATGCTTCTGCATTTAAAATAGCATGTCCCTATACATAGGTCGGAAGTTTTGATTTCATGAGCAATGGTTTTTCAATAAATTGCAAACGTTTCATTACTATTCATCCAAACCATTTTTTGTATGAACATGAGCTACTGAATATTCATCTTCAATTCCTGTTACCATACAATAATCATTGAAAACTTGAGATATGAATTCACCAGCGTTATCTAGTCTAACTCTCTTAATGGGGTAATCAGAGAATTGAGCCCTTTATCTAAGTTAGAAATCTCGCAAATGCCATATTTCGAGATGATAATAAATAAACATGCGACCATCTGCTGGATGCGTTAATTAATACTATGAAATAGTGAAATGGTCCACATGGTGGATATATTGTTCCACAAATATCTCCTTGAATTCGTTCAATGAAATTTGATGTTTCTTTATCAATTTCGGTTGGTGATGATCTTATGATCAATTTTCCAAGAGAACATGCAGTACATGTCATTTTATTCCGCTGATATATCTCCTGGATTTTCAATGAAGACCATGTGAGTTCTCAATATTTTTCATATCATCGTAGTACTGGGTGACCGAGGCGATCATGCCACTATATGTGATTCGATTGTACTTATATGAGTATGGTGCAATCCTGAAAAAGTTTTTGAAAATTTTCCAGTATATGCCTTTTTTCCGATTCATCAGAAGTTTTGTACATATACTTCTTTCCATTCTTAGTTGTGGATTGAGTGTTATATCCCTGAAGGTATATGTCTTTGAAACTCGAAAAATTCATTTTAGAATTTGGAGAATACAAAACATCATTTATGGAAAATTTTGTCCCATTAGGCAACATAAAGTTGGTTTTACCATTTCCTTCAATCACGTCTACAATAGAGCTGTAAATTTTTTATTTAACCCATGGGTCCCATGGGTTTTGACCCCCCGTAGGGCGGGTACAGATCGACGGAGAGTGAAATTGGGTCAGGTGCGGGTGCGGGTAAAAGGTTTAGATAGCGGGACGGATGCGGATCGTAGGAATTTTAACTGCGGGTTTGTGGGTACCCGCAATTATGTGTTGTTTTTGATAAAAAAAATGTGTTGTTTTCTGAAAATTGTGTTGTTTTGATTAAAAATGACCTAACCGACTAACCTAACTCTATCGTTTTTCAATTATCATTTCTCGAAATCAAAGAAAAACCTAGTTTCCTCCGCCTGTCTTTGCCTCCATCGTTGTCTCACCACCTCCGGCATTGTCTCTCCTTCTCCGACATTGTCTCTCCTTCTTCGGCCTCGTCTCTCTGCCTCCAGCTCTATCTCTTCCTCTTCAACTTTCGTTAAGGTTTGCTTCATTTGGTTTGTATCTAGTTTCCAAATCGTGTTTCTCTGAAATCAAGCTCTGTTCTCTGAGATCTTAGCTTGATTTTCGTCTTTTTTGTTTGTTCTCTCACTCTCTAGACTTCTCTTTGCTTTTCCTTATGATGAATAAACTTCTCTTTGTTCTTCCTTCCATGGTTCAACCATCTCAGGTTCGCTTTGATCTACACGATTCCCTTTGCTCTTCTCTTTGTTGTTCATGAAATTTAGAAGTTTGTCTGGAGATTGATTGTTAGTTAAATAGAAATAAAATTAATTGTTTAAACTCTTAATTCAGTTAGTATTAAACTGAAAGTGTAATAAATCTGAAAGTTTTTGTGGATATTGTTGTTGTTTCTCAGATTATTTGGTTTAATAAGCAATCAGTGATTAGTTTATGATATATAAGGCTTTAGTTTGAATCATTAGTGAGTTGGACTTTGGATTTAGCAGGCTTACTTTTTTTGTTTAAACAAACTAATAACCATGTTTGAATCTTTGAGGTCTGACTTGTGGTGTGGTTTAGCATCTGGTTTACTTGTTGTTGCAGTTAGATATTAAATGTGTATGTGTTGCATTTTATATACCTTATCTGGTTTTGTATGATTCACTCTAATAAATTCATAGAGGTTGATGTAGACGTTCTTAAGTTTTATGAGAATGATAAGTTTAAGTTGAAGGTAGAATTGTCGGAAATTCTTGATAGGATCTCCTTCACATTTTATTTTTGGTCTGCTATAACTGTGGAAGGATACATTTGTTTGACAGCTCATTACATAGATAAACATTAGAAGTTAAGAAATAAGATTTTGTCCCTCTATGCTATGCCTCCTCCACATAGTGGAATAGATTTAACTATGAAGATAGTAGAGGTGTGGAAAAAGTAAAGGATAGAGAGAACATAATCTCTTTGACCCTAGATAATGCTAGTAATAACGATAGCATGCAGAACATATTGAAGAGGCAGCTAGTTTTACAAAACGATTTGTTATGTGGTGGAGAATTTTTCCATGTAAGATGCTCTATCCACATTCTAAATCTGATTGTACAAGAAGGTTTAAAGGTGATGGGTGATTCTTTAGGGAAAATCAGAGACAATATCAAATATGTTAAAGCTTCAGAGGCTCATGGAAACTTGTTTGCAAGCTATGTGGATTATGTTGGGATGAATGTTAAGGCTGGATTAATATTAGATGCGCCGACGTGCTGGAATTCGATATTTAAAACGCTTGACAGAGCTATCAAATACCGTTTTACATTTGATAGTTATCAAGGCCTTAATCTAAACTACAATCGTCTTCCCACAAGAACAAAGTGGGAACTAGGGACGCAAATCTGTGAGTTGTTGCAACTATTTGATGAGATAATCAACTTTTCACTTTCAAGTTATCCGACCTCAAATATGTACTTTATGCAAGTGTACAAGATTGAGTATTGGCTACAAGAACATGAGAACAATGACAAAGATATTATTGTCAAGATGGTTGAGGGTATGAAACAACAATTTGACAAGTGTTGGCATGGCTATAGTCCTATTCTTGCAATGTCAGCTGTTTTTATCCTAGATTTAAGTTATCACTTATAGAGTATTGTTTCACAAATCTGGATGAGAGTACCTCTGAACAAAAGGTGAAGCATGTGAAAGAAAAACTGAAACTACTTTTTTAAGCTTATTCTAAGCCAGCAGCTGAGAGCTCTTCATCACCCAAAGAAAACGTAAAAGTTTTAGTCATTGGGAAATGTTTCATCAATTATTATGTAAGTATCTTAGTTTATTTAGTTTTTTTTTCTACAAAGATCTTACACTTAGTTTCTTGGCATTGATGTAGGATTTCCACAACTTTCGAAAAAAGAATGTATATGCTAGTGGAAAATCTACATTGGATAGGTACTTGGAAGAACCACTAGTAGATATGGAGATGTTTGTAAGTTAAATGTCTTGGATTACTAGAAAGACAACTCTCATTATTTTCGGGAGTTATCAAGGATGGTTTGTGATCTTCTAAACATTCCTATCACTACGGTAACATCTGAATCCTCCTTTAGCATTGGATCACGGATCTTAAATAAGTATAGAAGTTGTCTTCTCCCACGAAATATTTAACAATTGATATGTGCTTATAATTGGCTTCAAGGTTTCACACCATATGACAATAGGTAAGTGCCTAAGGGGTAACGCATAATTTATGATATTTTAGTTATAATTTAATAGTTATAGTAGTACTACTTTTGAAGTTTTATTGGACAGAATCAGAGGTTGTTAAATCCCATGAGGAAGATGATAACCTGCTTCCTCCATTATAGTCGTTTGCTTCAACTTCATAAGTAATACTTACTACTTAGTTATTAAAATCAGGTTTGCTTCGTGTTTGCATTCAAGTTTAGCTGCTCTAATGTTTCTGGTTTATCCATGAAATAAGTTTGATTCACCGAACTCCTTGTAACTCGTACAGGCCTTACTCGAAAGATATGGGATATGAGGACATCGACATCTCTGCTATGCTTTTAGTTAGGTGAGTATCTTCTTCCTGAATCTATGACACAATTAACATGTTGATATTTTCATTACCCCTTTCTAACTAATTTTATAGATGCTTACCAGTTACCAGGATATCCTTACAAGTGCCTGAAACTTCAAATTACTCTTGTTCTTGTTTCTAATTTTGTGTTAAGACCCTTATATTTGTGTTACTTCCGCTTGACAGAGCTATTTGTGTTTCTTTGTTTTTCGGACAACTTATATTTCAGATAATTTATGTTTCAGTAGCTAAAGTTGCTATGTTTTCTTTAGTTTTGCGGGTCAATGGGTTACCCGCCAACCCGCTTGATTTATGCGGGTGCAGGTTGCCATTTTCCAATCCGCAGATCGTGCGGGTCAAATGTTTTGCGGGTCAAAATAACCCAAACCCGCAATGGAGCTAGTTTGACCCGCTTGACAGGCCTAGTCTACATGACATGATACTGTATTGACAATAATCTTTGCCGTTTTTAGATTAGATAAATAACTTTTTTGTCTTAGAATATTGTGCATTGTTCCACTATCTTGTATGCAAATTTCTCTAAATATTTTCTTTGGATACTGTTTTGTTTCTATCGTTTTCCATTTTTGTAATTAAACATCAATAAAATAAATAAATTTCATTCATATAAGAAAAACACATAATTATACATTAGTTTTTTTTTGTTAGAACAACATTATTCTTCAAAAAATGGAAAAACATAATATTATACATGACATAACTGGAGACTATTCAGCAGTCTCCATATAAATATTTCAGTTATCTACAAATGCAAGGTTCACTTCTTTCACTTTTCCTTTGGTGAATTACATGTATAACCTACAAAAGTGTGGAGGGATTCGACATGTACGGGCCCAATGTCATTTCGATCCGCATTTGTAACACACATTCTCACGCTTGTGGGCGAAACTTTCCCTTTGAATTTTTTTTTGGAACGAACTCATTTGAACGACCCTCTCCATAGTGGTTTGTAAGTTCTACCACGTCCACAATTAAATCAATGGCCACGACCATGTACATGATAGGTTTGACTCTCCTTTTTCTAGATTTTTCACGTCTACTGCATTCACTGTTGGGAATGCTTTGGTTCCCGTGGGACAAGAATTATGGTTTTGAATGAAAAGTTCACTATTCTTCACCATCAAATCAGATAACCTTTTGTATTTTTGGCTTGTATAGTGTTCTTTTAGGAGGCAATACTCTTTATGAAAGTCTGGTACGTCTTTTCGAGCATTTCTGCTTCGGTGACTGACTTCCACAATATTTGAGTTGTGACAATATACTCATTCACTTTCTTAAAATCCTAAAATCGTCAGTTTCTCCACTCTTTTTGAGAGCATGAGAGAGCGTTATTTCTCTTTGGTTGTCAAACTTTTCCTTTAGAGATACCCATAACTTTGTTGGGTCTTTTATGTGTGCATACTCATGCATTACATTCTTATCGAGATGTTTCTTCGGGAAAATTATTGCCTTTGTCTTATTTTTGGCAGACGATTTATTTCCCACTTTTATGGTGTCGGATATATTTTGCATCTCTATATGGAGCTCAACATCGATGGTCCATATAATATAATTTGCTCAACTTATTTTAAGAGCTGAGAAAAACCTTCTCAATATTTGCCATTTTATTTCTTAAAAAAAAGACATAGAAATATTATTAATAAGATGACACTACATATTTAAAATAAACTATTTATATTAATAATATGAGTGAATACAAAAAAAAAACATAATTGCATAAAAGAGTAAACCAATGTTTATGGTGAACTCTCTGTGAATAAATTCTCCAACGAAGACACCATATATACAAGCAAGAATTACAAATAAACTAAGAATTAAAAGCAATGATGTCTTATGCAATTATATATCAAATGTTTCTCTAATTTTTTGGAAAAACATTTGAAAAGAGATGAAATGTTTGGATGAAATGAATGAGTGAAAATGAGTGTCTTTATAGATTTAAGACATTGTTTATAGCCATTTGAAAGTGGAAAATTTTTGGAATTTTTTATTTGTGACCTTTGGTGAAAAAAAATCTAATTATAAATCAATCTAAATATTTTAATAATCATTCAGTTAAATTTATCAATTTCAGATAAAATATTTTTATATAGATGACTGAACCTCCTTGTATAATGATCATAATATAAAAAAATTATTTAACAGTGATATTATGGTGACGAAATCATCTACATCGGAAAAATAAATAAAAATGCAGCGGCTTAGTTGTCCACTAAATATATATGTATGATGCATTAAGAAACCATGACATAAGGAAAACCATCTACACTAAAATTAAATGAATAGTGGTGTATTAAACAACCACTGAAAAATAATATATTATTATGGAAGCAACATATCGTCCACTATAATAAATTATATAGTATAATATCCTTTATTTTATAATGCACAAGTCATTTGGCCAATAAAAATCTACCATATGGCAAAATTTATTTTTTTGAAAAAATAAATTAAAAGAAAAATTATCTTGTTCAAAGAAACAAAAAAAAAATTCCACGATTTGCTCTTAGTTCTTGAATATTTTTAAAGATTTTGTTTTCAAAAAAATCAGGTTTTATAAAATTCCATCATTCCCTTTTTATAGGACCACTCTCCCACATTTTTTAAAATCTTAACCTCATTCTCTTCTATTTATTTATAGATTAAAATCGAATCATCATTATTTTCAATCTTAACCTCATTCTCTTCCATTCAAATAAGACCACATCATCACTCTCCCTTCTCATTCAAGATCAATTATTTGTGAAGATAAGCATGATAACAAATAGATTGCCGACAAGAATGAGAGTAATTCCGTTTTTAATTCAACATGAGCACCGCATATATTTTTAAGGTATCAAATTTGTAATATTTTAAAATTTCCATATCTTATTCGTTTTTCATATATCATTCAAGAATAATATACTATATAAGTTGTTAATCTTCTTCTTATCACTCTTCTTTATTGGCTATTGACGTGAATACTTACATAAAAATTGGGGGAAGTTGGAAAGCATTTTCGGAAGAAGAATACTTCCATGGAGAATATCCTAAAAAAAAAATTTCTTCCACGGTATGACATAATTTGGATATTTAGTATAATTTAAGTTATAAGGTTGGTCACTGTGTTTTTTTTTCAAGTTGAAATTGTATATTGAATAATTTGTGTTTTTTTTCAAGTTGAAATTGTATATTGAATAAATTTTGGTAATATACTTAAAATTTTCTATTCCAATTCACTTGTGTTCTCCTTTGAACTCTTAAATGCTATTTTAAGATCTTCTGTTTGAATATTTAATCTAATTAACTAATAAATTTTTATTACTTTTCTGTCACATCAAAATACATTAACTTTTAAATACAATAATTTTCTTTTATGTATCTACCAAATTATTTTTTCCAGTACATAGCACGGATTTCATACTAGTATATTTATAAATATTTAGCATAAGTATAGAGTGGTTGTATTGATAACGTATTATAAAAGAATGATAATTTATCATAAAGATAAATATAAATAAAGAAAAAAATTATATCCGGTAATATAATGAGATATTGATAGAAAAAAAATAGAGATAAAAGGATAACACTTCTTAATTATGATTGTGTTGTGAGTTTGTTGTGTATATGTTACAATAATTCAATCGTTTATATAAAAGTAACAAGTATAAGTTACTATGAATGTATAGTGACGATAGACTACACAATAATTATATACGATGCAATTTTTCGTCTTGTGTTTTATTACTTTTATAAGAGGTGGAACAATATTGGTGAGTCAAGCGCCAGCCTAGAACAATATTGGTGGACTAGTTTTCAGCAAATCCTACGTGTATGTGAAGTTTAAAAATATGGGCAGTTATTTTTATTTTCAATGAATTTTAAATACAAGACAATCCACACTAATTACTTGAAAATTATCAATAATGGATTTCAGAAAACCACTATGTCTCTTGAATTCCTCAAAGTCCACTAAAAGTAACTGCAAATTCAAGTCCTTTAAAATCAGTTGAAACCCACAATCCAGTAACACTTCCTTAATTTTCTCTATGGATTCTCTTGCTTTCAACTAATCAAATCAATTTCATTGCTTCCTTAAGTAAGTCCATTAAAGTCCAATAACCCATAATATATTTTTTCTTACTTTCATGTAACAAACTGGATAGAAACTGAACTATTAAGTATTATCTCTTGGAAAGAAAAACTTCAAAATGTTATTTTAAAACATATATATGCTTTTGTTATAATTATATTATATATGAGAATATATATATATATATATATATATATTTGTGTGTGAATCGTAAATCATAAAAAGATATTAACCATTTGTGGGAAAGAATCGAGAGAGGAAAAGAAGAATTGAGGCACTTATTCTTCATTGAAAGTGTATTATATTATGAATTGCGTTTTACAACTATCATAATAAATCTCTTATATAGAATGAAAAGTGTAAACAAATATTATTGTAGGACTTTATATTAGTATGGCAATAGGGTCCATCACCCATTTTATACAAAGTGTTTTCGGACTTTTGTAACAGCTTTTTAATTTTAAATGAGTTCAATTTGATTTTTTATATACAAAAAAAACTTTGCTTTTCTTTGTTTTTCGAGTTATACTATTTGTGCACTTCTTGCGTTAAAATTTATTTATATAAAGGTTGCACAAATTGAATGTACCGATATATGAAAAGAAGGAAAATGGAAAATGATTAACTATATGCAAAATATTACTTAAAGAAATAAACTTATAAAAAAATTTCGCCACGCGGTGATGAATGCATGTGTTTAACAAAAAAGAATGCATGAAAAACATTACTAAGAGATAATATATTTAGTAAATGAACCATGTATGCAACTTTAATTATTTAGTTTTAACCCCTTCTTTTCCATTTTTTTCTATTCACTTAATGAATTATAACTTATAACTGTCAATTGATAAAAAATATATTTTGTCTTCTCTCACCCCACCGGACTGTCTATTTTTATAACAAAATAAAATTCTTAAAAACTACAAATTGTATCATAGTTTTTTTTGGTTATAACTATTTAAATAGATTTTATTAATATTTTTAAAAATTAAAAATGAGTTATTAATGATTATATAATAAATAGAACATGAAAAAAAATTAAACTATATTTTATATTTAACTTATTTTTGCTTATATTAATTTTACTCTTTTTTGTTTTTTGTCAATTCAAGTTTTTCATATTAAAGGAATTTAATCATATATTCCGTAAACGTAAAATCATGTTGACGAAGTAGTTAAATATTTTTGAATTAGATGTAATCTTTTACTTAGCTATATGATATATATATATATACATATATTCGTTTTAAAATAAAATATGAATTTTATTGATTTATACATTTATGGTACTAAGTTAATTAAATTCAAGTTAGTGATTAGATGTCAAACAATAGAGAATTATTTATATATATATAAATATATATGAAAATTTTAAGTAAGAGATGATGATGTTTCATCTATGGATAGACTTCTTTTATCTATTACATATTAGATTCTGAAATAATGATGAATATATTGAGATCAATTTAGAAGTATATGTTTATTTTAAATATTTTTAATTCTCAAATTTCAACCCAATGTCTAACCAAACTCAATATGCCCACCCCAATATGCTCTCAGCTAATCAAATCAATCATTATTAGGATTATATAGGAAGGCACTTTCATAGTAGACCTAGTTTCTATTCACATAAGGATACTTTGTAGGACCAAACATGCATATTTATTAGATAGTGATAATTAGGGGAAAATCTTATTAGATATTCACTAGGGTTGCTATAGATCAGAATTGATCATATAAATCTATAAATTAAGCTTTTTCATTGCCTAAAAAATGTTGATAAAATGCTTGAGAGAAATTTTTCATTAGCCAACAAGAGTTGACACTAAAGTGATCGGTAAGCTTATTGGACTTGAATTTTTTTTTTGATAATGGTTGAATTCCCAATTGAGAGTTTAGCGAATATGTTCCATGTTTTAGGATTCTGCCTAAAATACCCCTGTCTTCTCATGATTTGATCTTATATCCTTTTTCATACCTTCGTGATCCAAAGTTGTAATCTTGAATTTAAATCAATTTTTTATTTGTTTAGTGTTTTATATTCTTGCCTTAGTCAGTCTTTTGTTTGGCTGAATCTTTATTATTTGTTTCTTGTTTAGTTTGTTTTGTCCACTTGTTTTTATTTGTTTCATTTTCTTCTTAGCTTAATAATTGTATATTTGGTGTGAAACTTGTTACCTTTTGAGAATTTCGACCCCAATAATTATTACATGCGTATATTGGATTTTGTGTAAAAAAAATCATCAATCTATTCATTTTTTGCAAGAAAAATCTTCACCTCGAACTTGTTAAAATCAATCATACCATCTTCAAAGTCACCCCACAATATAAGGATTCCGCATATAATCGATGTCGCCCCGTTAGTTGCTGTTAAAAAACTAACGATAACCACAAAACGACGTCGTTTTGAGTGAAAAACTACATGTTGTTTTTGTCAATCTAAACAACATGATTTATAATTAAATAAAACAAAATAAATAAATTAAAATTTTCTTCTTCTTCGGCAGTCATAGAGTCGTCTCTGTCTCTTCCATCTGCTATCCAATAGCTAAGATTTGTTTTACTCTTTCCTTGTCCACAACGACTTCCCTCCTCCAATATCAATCTCCTCTTCCTCCTTATCATCTTCTTCTTCGCTATCCACAAACTCTATAAAATCCTATTGAAAACCATTGTTCTTGCCGGGAACAATCTCTTCATCGGTTCAATCCATGCTCTTAACCAGACAAGTCTCATATACTTCAATGTTTTCTTGTACTATTCCTCTTTTTCTGTTTCTTATTTTCCAAGAATTTTCTCTCTCTTTCTCTATTCTCTCCCAATCAAAGAAGAAGCGATGTGGATTGAGATCATCTGCAGTCTCGTCATCTACAAACTCGTCTGTCGTTTCTTCTACAACGATGAATTCTCCGATGTCGAAACTTCCGATTCCACTGCTCTCTTTTCTGTTGCTCACAGGTACCTCGATTCTCTAATCCTCGATCTTCAATTCTCGATTACTACTTCAACTTCATAGCTATTGTGTTCTGAATTGATTCAATTGCAGACTAGAGAAGCTTTATGGTGGAAAAGCTTATGTAGGACTTCGAATTCCAGATACTGATACTGCTTCTAGACGAAGTATCTCTTGGGGATTGTTACGGTAACGAGTGATGGTAGTTGGATTTGTGAAGCCATCATACAACTGTGACTTACCCTGATCCTGTAAGTTTCTTTGTTTTGTTTGATTTCTCGAAATTTTAGTCATATTCTTTGCCAATCATTACACAATGCTTCCAGTTTGAACATCCAAAGGATTAATTGTTACTGTTGTGGTGAGACTCCATTGCATATGGCAGCTAAGAATGGTTGCAATGAAGCTACTAAGATACTCCTTGAGCATGGTGATTTTATTGAAGCTAAAGCTAGTGTAATTTCCTCTTTCTCTTTAGTTATATGTCTGCTCTATTTGGATGGGAATAAACAACTATGAGAATAGCTTGGAGTGATTTGGTTTTTGGTTATAATGTGTGTGCAAAAGATAATGTATGTTCCTCTTACATTATTGGTTCTTTTACTCTTTGTAATGATAAGAGTACAATCATGTAATCAGTTGTAGAGTTTTTTTGCATTTTGTAATGATAAGAGTACAATCATGTAACTTCGAATTCACATAAACAGAAATATACAAAGAGATTGAATATCATTAAACAATAGATGTGAGAATATTATTAAATGAAAACTCAGCTTCTTTGTCATAGACTAAGTCCATATGAAATGACTTTGTCATTTAATTTTGAATTTTTATCTATGAAAAGGAAAACACAATGCTTTTGTTCATCTACAAACATACCTTATCATGTACACAACACAATACCTTCTGCATAGCTGCATATAGACAAAAACAACATTAGTAAACAAGATGTTGATTGTTTCAATTCAACCCAAGCTTAAGCATAGCACAGATGGTGGCTGTAACGACCACGACCAGAACGTGTTGGCTAGTCATAAGAGTCCACAAAACGCCCATTTGAGAAGTCGGACAAATTCTTGGTTTGTATGTCATAAGAATGAATTAATAAGAACTCTCTTCTTATTATTGTTTAGAAAAGGTTCACCAAAAACTAAACAATCCTTGTAATTCTCAATATATCCAAGCACACAAAGCTTGTGATATTTATAGGGAGAAGACTTCATTCTAATTCTTAATATCAATAGGTTTTGCTAACACCAAATCTTATAGAGAATCTATTCTTATCTTATCCTAATCTCGATAAGACTAAGCCTAATATTTTATTAATGGATCCTAATCCTAACTCGATTAGAATCTTGGTTTCCAAGTTATTTGATTAACCAACATTCTCCCCTTTAATCTTTGAACTTGGATCATGGAGGTCTTCAACACCAATTAGCTCCCTTCTCGGCATCGTATCTCTGTGGTATCACCTTTTTCTCGTTTAGAAGCACAACTTCATGTAAGTATAACACTTCATCGGCCACTTGCGTTTCAGTTAAGTTTGCTTCTTGTTGTCTTTGAGGCTTTTTGGGAAATGTTTTTGCAAAGTAACCAAGTTTATCACATCTATAGCACATAACTTTAGAGTAGTCTTTCTTTTGTTCATCCTTGGACTGGTTTTGATTTTGATTCGAGGTTCCTCTTCCACTTCCTCTGCCTCGAGCACGTCCACCTCCTCGTCTTCTACCACGTCTTCCGCTAAAACCTCCATGAGTGTTTTGGGATTCCGAGTTTACCCACATAAGTTTCTCTTGATTCTCTTTGTGTGTATCTTCTCCAATACGTTCCTTCGTCATACGCCTTCAATCTTCCTACGATGTCTTCGTATCCAGTTGTGTTGAGGTTTAATACTTGCTCAAGAGAGGCTACGGTGTGAATGAACTTATCTCGTGGTATACTTTTGAAAAACTTCTTCACAAGCTTCGATTCTTCAATAGTTACTCCTAGAGCGACACTTTTTGAAGAAAATTCGGATAACTTGTCCGCAAAGCTATCAATTGTATCTGAGTTTTTCATCATTAACCGATCAAACTCTGAGTTTAGAGTTTGTAAGTGTGCCTCTCTAACACGTTCAGCTCCCATGTGACGAGTTTTAATTGCCTCCCACATACCCCTTGCCATGTTTTGCACTCCTATTTGTAAGATCAAGGCCTCGGGTATAGATTGGAAAAGAAGAGCTGTTGCTATATCATTCTTGTCAACATCTGGACTACCTGGATCTATGATCTCCCACACTTTATGAACCTTCAAATCCACCTTCATTCTCATGGCCCAAACGGTGTAGTTTGTAGTATTCAGCATAGGGAATTGAACCGAAGAAAGTGTTGAATCCTTTCCCTTTGGTGCTGTGGTGATCGCGTTGTGTTCCTCCATGTTGACATTCTCGTCGCGACAAGGTTTCTTGACCTACACATCAAGTTTGATCACGCCTCCAACTCGAGTTGCGATCAATCCCTTCTCGTCAAGCTCTGATACCAATTCTTGGTTTGTATGTCATAAGAATGAATTAATAAGAACTCTCTTCTTATTACTGTTTAGAAAAGGTTCACCAAAACTAAACAATCCTTTTGATTCTCAATATATCAAAGCACACAAAGCTTGTGATATTTATAGGGAGAAGACTTCATTCTAATTCCTAATAACAATAGGTTTTGCTATCACCAAATCCTATAGAGAATCTATTCTTATCTTATCCTAATCTCGATAAGACTAAGCCTAATATTTTATTAATGGATCCTAATTCTAACTCGATTAGAATCTTGGTTTTCAAGTTATTTGATTAACCAACATGCATTGGCTAGAAGATGCTTCTTCGCATTTATCTATCAATGATGGGGATCCCCATTCCATTTTCTGAAAAATAAAAGCAGCTAAATTCCACATTATAACATAACATCAAATTACGCATGAACTTTAAAAGGTTGTGTAACCATCTGAAGCTACCTACATAAGATACAGATCAATGGTAATCATTTACGGTAGTCTATTCCCTGAGCCGCACCAACCGCAATTTTTATTCGAGTATTCCAGCTCAATAGCTCTTGATTGATTCAAGATCTGAAAATCAAACAAAAGAATACAAATTTGAAAATCAAAACTCCTTGAGATAATAACAACAAAACACTTATTATAACAACAACGGAGTGAAGTAACAAACCAAAAAAGTGATCTTCTAAGCTTCCCATTGACATGTATTCATAGGCAAAAAGTCTCTGATCACCAGAAGTACAGTAACCAATCAATGTAACAAGATTCGGATGATGTAATAAGCTAAGCAAAAGAATTTCTACTATGAATTCTCGATTTCCTTGAAGCCCATCTGGATTCAATTGCTTAATATCCACCACCTGGTTTCATCAATCAAATCAAATTACATCAAAATTTCACACCTTTAAGTGGTTTGAGAAAGAGACAGAGAGAGAGAGAGAGAGAGATCTGACTTGTCCTGAATCTAAACGTCCTTTGTAAACTCTCCCAAAACCTCCTTCTCCGATCAAATTCACTTCACGGAAGTTCCTTGCAGCTAACTCCTTGAACGTGAAACTCCGAGCTCCACCACCAGGTTTCAGACTATTCACTTTACCGTTTACTGCTCCAATTCGAGTTGTATCAATGTCGACTATGATGTCCTTGGTTCGAGGATTCAAACAAGAGAAGCAAGTCATTTTCTTTTCTTCATGATTGAAATAATGGCGGTGAATAAGGGATTAAGAAATGGAGCTGGTTTTAAGAAACCAAGCTCCAGAAATCCCACACTAGATACAAAGCCTGACAAATTCAAAGATCTATGATTTGGGTCTGGAAATAAAAAACGTTAAAAGAGATTATTTTTTTTGTTTTATTTCATAAAAATCATGTTGTTTTGATTGACAAAAACAACATGTAGTTTTTTACTCAAAACGACGTTATTTTGTGGTTATCGTTAGTTTTTTAACAGCAACTAACATGGCGACGTCGACGATATGCAGAATCTCTATATTGCGGGTGAATTTGAAAGTGGTATGATTGACTTACACAAGTTTAAAGTGAGAGTTTTTCTTATAATAAAAATAAAGAAGTTGATGTTTTTTGCACAAAATCCTGCGTGTATTACACCGTGCAATTTTGATTTGATTTAAGATATTAAAATTCAAGCTATCAATTACCAAATATTTCGAGCAATTAATAGCATAATCATAAAAGTCAGTTTGATTGTTTGTTCTTTGCAATGAAGTCAGTTTGACAACTCGTAACTTCTTTATTTCTAAGCAGTTTTAACAGTAAGAAAACAACATCGATCTTTATCTATCACTAAATGTAAGTGCTTGATTATTTGTTCTTTGCAAGGAAGGAACTTTTAACTTGATATTCTCCAAAGTTTTGTCAGCTCTATCTGTGGCTTTTCTAGCACGTTGTGGTTTCTTAGAATTTTGAATAAATGAGTGATCATCATGATTATAGTAATCTATTTCTACTCAAGTAAAATTAGCTCTTTTTAGTCTTGGTAGAAATTTTTGTGTCAATAGGCAAATTTTGTGCTGCAATTATTACGTGATACAGCCTCTCATGAAGAATTTCAAACTCGACCCTCAATCATCCTTTGCATTTCTTGCATCAATGCTGGGATTTGGAGGTTTGAAATGTTTGATTTGTGTAGCTCATCATTGTTGTTATTATCAAACATTTTAAACTTGCAAAGCCGTTTTAGAAAACAAAAAATTTACCACACAAGTATTTTACCCTCTTATGTTCTCATGCATTCTTTACATTTTCCAATCTTATGAAGTTTTAGGGGTTTTCAGTCCATTCTCCTACGAACTTTGTTACTTTATCTCCCGTCTATCTAAAACTTTGTGTCGTGCTTGTAACACCATAAATTTGTCTGACATTTGAATTCCATACATAAACTAATGCAATCCGTTAAAAATCAACAAATCGGGTTACAGTGTTAAAGTTCTGTTAACGATCGCTAGACGGTACGTAAGCGACAAAACAACATCGTTTTGGTGTTTTATAGATACAATAAAATTTAATCTATATTTATATATAACTGAAATTAATTATAAAAAACATGCAGTAGTCCAGTGGTAAATTGAGTTTCTTTAATAAATAGGTCGTGGGTTCGCACCCTTAGTTGTGCAAAACAATTTCTCTTTTTACTTTCAGTTTTATTTAATATCATTGGCAAAAATCCGTGGCTTCGATTCTGATTCCTAAGGAAAGTTTAGATCGACGATCTAATAACCCAATGATCTTATTTTCTCACGAATTAGTTTTGTTATATATAACCCTTCGTCGGGTTGAGATCCATTAGTGTTGATCTATTTCACAACTTTTGATTCCCAAATCAAACAACAATGGCTTCGCATCTTAAAGTTTTCTTCGACATGACCATCGGCGGTGTAGCGATTGGAAAGATCGTGATGGAGTTGTACACCGAAAAGACTCCGAAGACGGCTGAGAATTTCAGAGCTCTATGCACCAGCGAGAAAGGCGGTGGATGTAGTGGCAAGCCACTTCACTTCAAAGGATATTTGTTTCACTGTGTGATCCCAAATTTCATGTGTCAAGGCGGAGATTTCACCGTCGGGAACAGAACAGGTGGCGAATCGATCTACGGAGGCAAGTGTGAGGATGAGAATTTCGAGAGGAAGCACACAGGTCCTGGGATTTTGTCAATGGCGAATGCAGGTTCCAACACTAATGGATCTCAACTATTCATCTGTACTGTGAAGACTAATTGGATTGATGGGAAGCATGTGGTTTTTGGTCAAGTGATTGAAGGCTTGGACGTTGTTAAGGCCATTGAGAAGATTGGATCTGCATCTGGAAAGCCGACGAATATCACTGATTGTGGTCAGATCTAGGGTGACGGTAGCAAGAGGTAGAGAGATGGTGAGGTTGTGGAGGTTGTGGAGGTGGAGGAGTAGATCCGGCGAAGTGTTGTTTATACCGGTTTAGGCCGGTTTTGTAGCTTCCAATTTGTATCCCTAACCGGACCCAATTGGGATTACCGGTTAGATTTTTATTATAAAAAAAATTGAAAGTAGAAAAAAAAATATTGCACAATTATGGGTTCGAACTCACTACTTATTTATTACAAAAGACTCAACTTGCCACTAGATTATTAACTGTTTTTTATAAATGATTTCAATTATATATAAATATAACTTAAATTTCGTTGTATCCATAAAACATAAATGACGTCGTTTTGTCGCTTACGTGTTGTTCTAATTAGTGATTATTAATGAAACTTTAACACTGTAACTTGATTAGTTGGATTTTAACGGATTGCATTAGTTAATGTATAAAATTCAAATTTTAGACAAGTTTTGGTGTTACAAACACGATGTAAAGTTTTGGATATATAAAAAATAAAATAACAAAGTTCATGGAAGTATAGACCGAAAACCCAAAGTTTTAGTCTTCAAAATTCACATAGTACCCAAAATATCTAGAATTTTTTTTCTTTGTTATCTAACAATATCTACAGGAGATCAATGTCTCGATGCTAGTATATATCTTTTTTACAAGTCCTTACAAGACAAGTATAGAAAATTTAAAAATTTAGAATGCAAAAATCTTCCTAAAATTCTGATCCCTTTCTCTCTCTTTTTTTTCTTCTTAAATTCCTTCTTTTTATTTAATTGTTTAAATAATTTTTTCTAGATTTTTCTATTATAATTGGATTTTCTTTTATATATATATATATACTGAATTTTCAGAATTAATAAAAAAACAGAATATAAATATTTGAAGATAAAAATATGAAAAAGTAGAAGATGAACTGACAAAAAAGAAATGATAGAAGAATAACCATATCTTATATATTCGCTTTAATACTGATGATGCGAAATAGACCCGAGTGTAGTCTCCAAGAAGGAAATAGAAAATTCTTCCATTCAAAGAAATCACATAGCACAAATTTTGGATATATTAAATTCAATACTCAATACAATTTTAAAGATAGAAAACCTTAACTATCAAAACACGCATAACCTTAAATAAATATGAAATCCAAAATTCAATACTCTTACGATCGAATTATGAAACTTGCAAAAATGCACCACAAAATGTGATGAGCCGGACTATGAAAAGAACACATCTTCACAAAATGATAATAATATATAGTGAAATAGAATAATGATATTAATATCTTAAATACTGAAATAGAATAAAACTCGCGAAGAAATTTCACCTAATCTTTATCTTTTTTTTTTCAAATCATATGGTTAACTTTCAAGATAATGAAAGCGTAGCGTACGATGTTCTCGTCTGAACACAAGATAAAAAGAAGAAACAATGTTCTAGTATGGACGTGTATTATATACATGAAAGAATGATCCAACTAGCACCATTAACGTACGAAGTCTCGTCACACAGTATATTTTACACATCATCGTTTAATGGATACCATGCCAAAAATATTTAGTAGTTTAAAAAGATATCCAAAAAGGAACCTTCGTTTTTTATCAAAAAAAAATACAAAAAAAGAAGGAACCTTCGAATCTTTGGCCTTTAAGTAACCTTTGCCCGAAGCAATTCTACTATTCTCCTCTCCTTTTTCACCTTTTTCTTTTTCTCCAACTTTCAATGCTTCTCATATATAGATGCAGTAGAGCAAATCAAAGTATAATAATACGTAACATCGATTTTTATCTATGAGACATTGACAAGAGATATGTCGAGAACAAGAGTACGAGCTGTGACCCATCAAGATCTTGTTCCAAACCCAAAAACCACCGATCTCAGCAGCAAAACTGGTACTTTCATCGTGGTTTTGACTATAACCTTTGGCCTCTCCTGCTTTGTTTTCTGCCTCTATGCCGAAGTCACGAGATCTCAGGTACAATAATTAAATTTCTCGTTCACTTTGATCATATTTTCAAAATTTTCAGGAATATATGGTAAGCATGTAAAAATAACAATAGAAACATTGCAATTCACAACTCGTAGTTTGTTAATAATTTGACAAAGAAAATGTTTTAGGTTTTTCGGACTTGAAAACGAAATACTATATAGATTATCAATACATAATTTCAAAAGCCCGTTCTACGATATATTCGGACCCGGTCATAAGAGATGTTTAATTAGAGCAGACCTATATTATGTAATTGATGTAAAAACATAGCAATTGATCAAATCAAAACAAAACCTTTTATATTTTCAACATATTTTTTCACTGCCACTATGGTCTTCACATGGTCGGTCCAAAATATGCTGTCAATGATTCAAAAATTTCATGTAGGCGACATGGGGAAGCAGAACGTGTGTTTACAACGGTAGCGGGAAAACGCCGTTGTTGTGCGGTGCGATAGCGTTTGTGGGACTAGCGATGGCGATGGTGGGCTTGCACATGTACTTACTTATCGCAGTCACTGCATCGCCGCCGCTGATTCTAGATACGTGGGATCCTGATTATGTTCCCGTCAAGAGGCTCACTTTTCAAGCAGCCTTCTTCTTCGTCTCAACGTGGTACGTAGACTTATTCTAACGCAACGATTAGTGTCATGTTGGCAAATAACATTAATCCTAAATATAAGCTCTCAATGGTAAGCCAAAAAATCGTAAAATTAAGATTTCGTACGTATAAAATTAAGACTTTTTTAGTTTATTCTATTTTGTTTCGGTTGCAATTCCACGGTGTTAATTGTCGGAACTTAAATTCTATTTGGTAAGCCGCAAAATTATGGAATGAATATTTTACCACAAATACGATTTTGAATTTACAAAGTTAAGATTTTAAAGCATACTAGCTTATGTAAATTTTTTTTGGCTATTACACGGTATTAATGGCCAGAACCTAAGTTAATGATATTTTTCTAATTATATATACTTTTATGCTTCTATAAAGGATTTGCTTTGGTGTTGGAGAGGTTCTACTATTGGTGGGACTTAGTGTGGAATCAGGACATCTAAAGAACTGGTCTAAGCCAAAACCTACTTGTCTAGTAATCCGGCAAGGCTTATTTGCAGCTGCTGGAGTGTTCTCACTTCTAACTGTCTTTTTAGCCACGGGACTTTACGTAACGGCTCTTCAAGCACATAGAATCTCTAAGGATCTTGTAAATACACATAGAGAAATCATCGAGGCATCAGTTCTATACGCATCTCCTTCAAGATCGCCCACGAATCGGATGGCTACGGTGGCTCGGGAAGGTCCGGCTACGGTTAGAGATGAGTCAACACCTTCGGAATATCTTGTTTCTTTAAAGCAACTTACATATATAGTATAGTGTATATAATGTATAGTAGATAAGATATACTAGTTAACAGAACCGTGCCTACGTTCCAAGAGATCCATGGCATATTTTTAATTTTTTTTTACTCATGATGTACTTAATTTTATTTTTTTTTGCAAAATTATACAATTTAAACTACAATAATTATACATAATTGTTTTGAAAGATTTTAATTTTATAAGAAAATTTTTTTAAACTAATCTACTTTTTAATTTTCAGAATTTTATTATTTTTATTTATATTATATAGCTATATATTAATATATATTTATATATTATGAATTTATCTAATGTAAAAATAAAAAGATACTAATGATACGATGTGAAATTAAAATAAAAAATGAATTCATAAATAAAAAAAATAATGTTCAACCATGAAACTCTAAATATTGTTATATGAACCAACATAACCACTGATTTTTTTTTACTAATGACCCTATTTTTTGCTCACTATGCAAGTGCCTTATTTTTATAAGAGTAGTCACGCCTCTGCTAGTTAACATTGTTAGTTAACTTAATTTCAGCAGAGAAAAAGAGCAAAGATATTGATCATTAGGTAAATAAAACGAAACTTTTATTTGGATCGTAACTGCATATGTTTAGATTGCTTCTCTCGTATGTTCAAAGCATATGATTATTGGAAATAAGAGATTAAGAAGCTGAATGGAGAGATGAATGTGATATATGTGTATTGGATCTTATGGGAATAATAACGCGTTACATCATCCATTATACAAGGATTTATATATATGATTTTTATATACATATCTTTTCATTATTTAAGTTTTTTTCTTAAGTAAGTTGGGTTTGAAAAAAATTGGAGCAACAATGATTTGAATAATCCAAAAAGAAAAATTAAGATAACAATCTCTGAGGCTCATAGAATAGATTTTGAAACCCTAGCAGATGTTCTGCTTGTGATACAAAAGAAAACCTTTAGTCAACAATAAAGAGAAACAAAAAGAATGAAAACGAAATCAATCCTCCATAGCCAATCGTTGCCGTATATGTTTAGACGTTTGGTATGCAAGTAAGCAAAGTATGCGGATTTGGCATTCTCGTCGATTAGGTAACGAAAGTATGCAGAATTGGTATTAATCTCGTTGATTAGGTAACCAAAATATGACGATTTGGCATCCTCGCTGATTAGATAGACTCGATCACGAATCACGACTGGGACTTTCCGTGCATGTGTTGGATATAGAGGATGGACGAAGATACCGACCTTATTTCCTTTTTCTTTAGTGATTGAGAGAACGACTTATATTTATTTCCTTATTTTGGTCTCGTAAATTCATATTCAAATCTAAATTCCAAATCAAACATGTTTGACTGTTTCAATGTTTTGCAGCATAAAGCATTTAAACAATATTTTGCAAAGATTTGTTAAACGGACCGGTCTGCATCCATCTGTTCCGTTTGCGGTGGATATATATATTTTTTATATTGCAATGAGCTGGTCCACTAAGACCATGAATTGTATAGCTATGTCTAATTTCGCCCTGATATGTTCAGTCGATTAGCGGGTTGGTGCGTGGATTTAATATTTGTATTTTTGAAATAATTAGAAAATTAGAAATATTATTTAAAATTAAAATTAATAAATTTTTAAATAGAAAATAATTTTTAGCATATTATTTTTGTAAATATAATAATTTTATACATTAAAATTCTATACAAGATACATATTTAAATACTATAATTTACCAACTATGTAAAATATTTATTTTTGTTAAAAATTAGTAGCATGCGGACTGGTCCACCAATTTGTGGACAAAATCTGTTTAATCCATAGTCCACTATGTGCTGGTCTAAGAGGCCTGCTTCTTAGCAACCATAAAATTTTATGTCCATATCTATCCCACGACAAACCGGATTGAACATGACATGCGGACCAACATTCATTTTGACATCTTTAGTTTTAGAGCAGAAAGCCTTAAAACAATGTTTTGATGTCAACTAAAGACGTATTTGTTGGTAACGTAAGACATGGATTTTCTAATAATAAGTCTATGAAGTAACAATAAGATCAGATTAAAACACCCATCTCAAGGAATCATAACAAAACTTTCAGTGTAAACAAGGTACTCTATAACTATTTTCCTATTGAGATTCCCTCTTTCAAAGTTCTATATGAGAACCAGAGTATAGCATCTTGATTCGTGAGTGAAACTCAAAAGACCCGACACAAGTTGAGAAAGATTTTACTCTCCTTTCTCCCTCCGACTATGGAGAGGTGGGTAACGGGAATTTTGGAAATAGAAAAATATATCCCATTTAAATTTTGGAATATAACGGAATAAGACGAGACAGAATAAAAACAAAATTTTCCAAAAAGGAAAATTGCTTAGAATGGATGCTTGTAATCATGTATTTAACATTTTCTTTTAATTTATCTAGAATAGCCATGTCCCAAATAAGAAATAAAGGAAAGTTAAAAATATATTCTATACTAGTTAAAACTTGAAAACAAAGAAAAATAATTCCATCTAAATGAGCCAAACGGAAAGTCGGCTAATTCTATTCCAACATCTTAAATAAGTCGAAATCATATAGAAACTATGATATTGTGCGAATTTATACTTAAATATACTTAATTAGTAGAATTCATACACTAACAATAAAAATGTGACGTATTTATAAAAATGAGAGTGACTGCATATTTAAGTTGGTGACGTGGTGACACATCATCGTAAATCAATAACGTGTCATCCAAGTCATAGAAAAATACTTTTTTTTTTTAAACTTGTAGTTAAAATTAGGGATGAACGTAATACATGTTCCATCCCGTCCTATGTTTAGATGAGAATGCATATATGATACCAACTTTCGATTTCCGTTTGAGAACATAAATTCGCGAAATCATATTTGAAAAAAATATACTAAATAATACTTTTTTATATATATCCTATAATAATAAAAAATTGGATCATATAGAATATTACATACAAAAGTTATATAAACTTTTCTAAAAAAAATTATAAGTTTTCAATTTATATAAGACACAAATAGAATTGTAAATAATATTGGCAATACGATTCATCTTTTGTGACACTATTGGCAATAAAATTCATCTTCTTACTCTAATTCTTCAAGTTACAATCAATTTCAGATAATCTCGACCAAACTTCATCTTTCAATCGGCTCCAAAGTGTCTTTGTATGTCGACGGAGAAGATTAAATTGACATGACTTACATGAACACCGGAAAAAAAACAATCGATTTCAAAAGTTCTGGTAAGATCAAAAAGCCTCAATTGCGTTAATTCAAACCAAGGGCATCGACGATGACTCAAATCCACAACTTCGATTCATTTAAAAATAAAAATGATCGACTTGAAAAACAAACAAGCATTTTAAACAAAAGAGGATTGGAGAATTATGCAATCAGATATATGGAGAGAAATACAATAAAAACTAATCAAAACAAAGCAAATGCAGATTGAAAATAGAAAAATATATAAAAGCCGGACAAACTCCGGATCCAAAAGTAGACGAGACACTGAGAGACGAAAGGTAAACTCTATATCAAAACCAGCCATAATTTCCACAATTTCCGAAGAGGAGGACAAGGTTAAACTCTCTTTAACCTCAATGAAACTATTACTGTATTCTTGATAGGAAAAGGTTTGGAAGTGGCTATCAGAACAAAATACAATATCATAAACACGTCTGAAGCTTCTAACGAGTGCATGCCAAAACGAATGTGGCTCCTCACCTCATCTACAGAGGCTTGAGATCTTTACAAACGCTTTACTACTCTACTAAAACCATTTTTTTTGTTTCTAACCTCTCTGATTAAAAGGAAAATTGTTTTGAGATCAAGATCTTATGTCATCACAATATTACTCTTTCCTCTCATATAATGGTGGAAGATAAGTTTCCAATGGTTGAAATATCCTGTTGCCCCTTCTTGTTATTGTTTCCAATGGTATATAGTGATGGAATTTTCTATTTCCATTCGCTGTAGCTTTTGAATGGCTTAGAGATGTGTTTTCAAATTTGTCTAATTTTCTTGGTTTATAGAGAGTTCATGATCTGACATTGTTGGCTTAATCTTGGCTTCAATTACTAATGTTACTATTTTTTGTATTTGGACCGACTATTGTTTGCAGAACTGCGTGAATGATCTTTACCAATTTGTGTCAACAACATGGGAATGAGAAGATTATGCATTTAATATTTTGGTCATCATCTCGGGGGAATTATTGGCATGTAGAACCATAAGATGAAGACAATCAGTTTGTTGCAGCAGGCTTAGGCTATGTATGTGTTGAAAGAGACAATTATTTTGATTATGATTTTTGGTTGAAATAACTTAATTACAAGTAGTTTACAAAATCAAAGTAGTTATTATGTCCTTTATATCTTGTTTATTTTCTAGAAATCTTTTGGTTTCTCTAAAGTTGGTGTTGATTACTGTTATATCTTTCTAAGTTTGGTGTGAAACAATGCAAAGAAATGAGAACAGAGGAGCTTTTAAACTCATTCAAAATTCTAAATTATTACTATTATTTCTTCACCTCTTTTAACTTGGCAACATTTATCTCTTTTCCACAAGCAATATTGTGTTCATCTTCTGTGAATCAAGGTCCCTCAACATGGTATTGATGCATATATGAGCAACTATACTAATTTTACTGATTTTTGCAAGTGTTCAAATAGCTCCTGATGAAGAAGAAGATGTGTCGTCGAGATCGTCGAGTCATTGAAGACATAAAGTCGGAGTAATAGTTGGTTCTTCTCAATAATCGGAGTAATGAGCTTTTTTTTTCTGGTTTTTTATGATCAAAGTCGTGGAAGATATAAAGTAGAGAGTAAAATGTACATTTTCCTTGATGATTGAAGTAGTTAAATTTTATTAGAACATTTATTTATGACCACCAAATCCTCAATAAAATTAAGAAACTTCAAATTTATTACTACTAAACTTAAGTAGCGATTGCAACACACATCATACAATAGTTAGTTGTTGTAAATATTTTTGGTAAACATGTTAGGAAGCAAGGACCAATGGAAATGCAATGCAAACGGAACGTCGGATGCGCATATATTAATTTAAGAAGTTGTAAATTTCTTCACATTATAAATGAACATATTGTATCTATGAAAAATGTTTGGCATGGGCAAACTATTTAAAAGGTAATTTGGGTATGAAGCCGAAGTTTCTCATTTTATGTTTTTTTTTGTTTTAAGGGTAATACTGAAAAATATAACTAAATATCTATACTAACAAAAGAAAAACAAATTTTAAAAGAGAATTGTAGATTTCTCTTTTGTAAAATAATTTTAAAAGTTGAAATTAATAATATTTTATCAGGTATTAAAATTTAAAAAGGAAAAAATGTCTATACACTTCAATTTTCAAATTGTGAACGTTTAAACTTCAACTTTCAAAATTTGATTTCATGATTAAATAGTTAACTTATGTTGCCTATGCCATTTGAGGTACAATGTTAAAGCGAGAGACGGAGCAAGTTTGTGGGGTTAAAACTTCTGTTATCAGTTTTCGTTTAATCAAAACAACGTCGGTTCCCTCTTACTAAGAAGTCTCAACTTTCAAATTGTGAACATTTAAATTCTTAACTTTCAAATTGTGGACATTTCAATCCTCAACTTTCAAAATATGGTTTAAATGCCTAAGTTTTCGTTAACTTCATGATTAAGTGGTTAATTTATGTTGACTATGCCATTTGAGATACAACGTTAAATAGAGAGACGGAGTACATTTGCGGGGTTAAATGTTTAACATTCTTTTATTGGTTATTTGACTCTTCAATGAGTATTAAGAAAATATTTAATCGCTTATCACCAACGTTTAATGTTTAAACCGATAACCAATAAAAGAATGTTAAAACTATTAAATATTTTCTTGATAACCAATTCGATGGATGCAGATTGAATCGGTTATCGAAAATGCTTAAGAAACTTTATCTCTTGAGGATTTTTAGGGAATTCCATGAGAATTTTTCGGAGATTCCAGGTGAGTCCATATGGCAAAAACGTCGTTGGATTTTGTTTCTCCAAAGACGGTTTTCAATTTGAGAAGATTTTTTTATTTCTTGATCATGATTGGATCTTGATGAAGCGATTGGAAGTAGAAAGGGAAGACGAACAAGAAATAGTCGTCAGACCATTGGTCTTTCTGATTAAACAGAAGCTACTAACAGAAAATTTAACTACATAAATGTGTTTCATCTCTCGTTTTAACATTGTGCCTCAAATGACATACTAAACATAAATTAACCATTTAATCATAAAATCAACAAAAAAATATATATTTAAACGATATTTTGAAAATTAAGATTTAAACGTACACAATTTGAAAACTGAATTTTTTTTAATAAAAGAAAAACGATGACGTTTTGATTAAACAGAAGCTACTAACGTAAGTTTTAACTCTATACACGTGCTACGTCTCTCCAATTAAAATCGTGATTTAAATATTATAATCAACTCAAAGTAATCATTTAGTCAAAATCAAAATCAATGAAAACTTAAACATTTAAATAACAGTTTAAAAATTGAGAATTTAAACGTACATAAAATTTTTAAAGTTCGAAACTTTTTAGACATTTTTCCAATTTAAAAATACTATATAATGTAACATGTTTAACGGGGAAAAAGTTACATTAGAATCGGTCAAATCCGATTATACCACGAAACGGTTCATCTATCAGTAAAACGGTCCGAGTCCGTTTTGTAATTTTGCGAGTTACAACTTACCACCGCTTGGATCTATAAATTTGGTTTAAACCAGTAAACCGTAACTGCAAATCATTCCGGTTTAGTTCTGTCGTAACTGCCCCATTTTCACTTCCCTCACATTTCTAGGCTTCGCTCAACACACACGCAGAGACCAAATTGTAAATTTACACGTTCGGAGATTCCAGATCGGTTTTGTTAATAATTTGGTTTCGGAAATTTACACGCAATGACCGTGTATTCATTTGGTTTCGCAAGATTTCTATCGAGACTGAAAAATGCAACAATAATTTTATTGAAATTAGAAGACATATATTAAGTCAATCCAAGCAGAGTCGTGCCCAGATTCACAAGGGCTAAAGCAAGTTTAAAAGGTAGGGTCTTTCCATTATAATTTTTTTAAATAAAATAAATACAACATAGTTTCTAAACCCCATTAAATTATTCAAAAAGAAACTAATAATCTGAAAAAAATAAGACTTAATCTTTTTCCTTCTGTTTTAATAAATTTTTTCAACAAGTTTTTAACTTCTCACCTTTTTAGTCAGCGTAAAAGATATATTTTTAAATGACATTTGAGAAATTAACAAAATTAACATAGGAGGGATCTTAGACATTTTGTAAAAGTTTCGGTATTTTAAACGGGATACCATTAATACATACCTAATAAGAAAAAAACGATAAACAGAAAACATTTTGCATTCTTTAAAACTCAACTGTTTTGGCTCCTTGTTGCATTCTCCTCAATTGTAAATCCATTTCATCTTTCACATTTCGGTTGAGAGTTCTCTTCAAGTTGCGTTTTGCTTTGGAGAGGTCGAAGAAGAGACAAAGCTTCAAAGATGAGGAAACCTTCAAAGATGGCAACTCTGTCAAGATCCAAAGATCAAGAGAAGATGGTAACTCGATCTCACAAGTAATTAATCTATAGTGAGGTTTAGGGTTTCGATTGATTGCTATGGTTTATCTTTTCTCCGTAGGTGGCCAAACTTCGGTCAGCTGATCGTTCGTTACAGCTTGAATCCATTACCAAGTTCAATAATATTCTATCTTCGAGTAAAATATTTATCTCTTTACATCTTTACTTTTCTTGATCGATCTTTATATGGTTTCTTTAAGTTATCTGCCTCTTATATCTGTCCAGAGAGAATTCATCTTATCGGTGAAGAGATACGATCTGTAGTTGTGCCTCGTTTCGTTGAGTTTCTTGAGAAACAAGATTCCCCTAAACTTCAGGTAATTAGAAGAAAAAAAAGTCACAAATCGATTGGATATTACTTTTATAATGATTAATGTAACTATCTCTAATTCCGATATTCCCAATGATCGTTTTAGTATGAAGCAGTTCTCGCTCTAACAAACATTGCTTATGAGAACGTCAAAGTGGTCATTGAGCACGGCGCTGTTCCAATGTTAGTTAAGCTTCTTGCTTCTCCTAACGATGATGTCCTTGGTCAGGTAAGTAATTATATTCTAACTCTGTAGATATGATTTTTGAAATTATAAAACTACTCCACTCCTGCAGGCTATTTGGGCATTGAGTAACGTTGTTGGTCATTCAATACAATGCTGTGACCATGTTCTTAGTTGTGGGGCATTGATGCCACTGTTGCCTCATCTGAATGAGGATACTAAGCTGTCCATTCGTAGAACTGCCACATGGACTTTGGCAAACCTCTGCCGTGGCCAGCCTCCACTGCCCTTCGACCAGGTCTTTTTTGCTTCTCTCTCTGTTTCCTCTGTTTTTTTTTTATGTCCAATACTTTTAACATATAAAGCATGATTAACAGGTGAAACTTGTTCTAGTTGCACTTGAACAAGTTCTTCATACATATGATGAGGAACTCTTGAGATATGCTTGTTGGGCACTTTTTCATCTGTCTTATGGTTCAGAAGATGGAATCCAAAGTGTGATTGAGGCTTGTTTGGTCCCAAGACTAGTTCAACTTCTCCAGTTAGTACTTGTACTTCATTAACCGTTTGTTACATGTTTGGATAATGAAAGCTGACAGTTTTTTTGCAGACACACTTCTTTATTTGTGATTGTTCCTTCACTTCGTACCATTGGAAATATAGTTACTGGAGATAATCAGAAAACTCAGGTATGTGATTCATATTCCTTGTTGAGTTATCATAATGCCTCTTGTATGTTTATATCACTATAGCAATATTAGTAGAGAGGCTGCTTAGTTATATGTGTTGCGATTAGATTTTGTAACCAAACAGCAAAGTGCTTTGTTTAACTAAATCTCTTTGAACTCTTCTTATTCTTCAGTGTGTGATCAATTCTGGTGCTTTACCAATTCTTGCCAATATGCTTACTCAAGACTATGATAAAAGAATAAAGAGGGACGCTTGCTGGACGATTTCAAACATCACTGCAGGGACTGAAGAACAAATTCAGTTAGTTATAGATGCAAATTTGATTCCAACTTTGGTGAATATGACTCAAGATGCTGAATATGGCATAAAGAAAGAAGCTTTATGGGCAATTTCAAATGCCACCTCAGCTGGTTCTCATGATCAAATCAAGTAATATGTGTCTCTTTTTGCATTGCTTTCTTGATCATGAATTTCACAAATCTTCCATTGGTGTGTGATTCAGATTCTTGGTGGAGAAGAGTTGCATAAAACCTTTATGTGATAACCTGCAATGTAAAGATCTACGAATCATCTTAGCCTGTCTGGTTGGATTGGAAAACATTTTGAAGGCAGGAGAGGCAGAGAAGAACACAGGAGATCATTATCGCCAACTGATGAAGGCTGCACAAGGGCAGGCACTAATTGACCTCCTACAAAGCCACGACCACTATGAGATCTCCGCGAAAGCTTTAAAGATTCTGGAAACATACTGGCCTGAAGATGAAGATGAGGATATACCATTACAAACTCCAATGTCATGAGATCTCATATTAGATTTGACTTAGAATAAAATCTCTGACATGAAACCAAAAAGCTTGCAGCTTTGATGGAGGCTCAAACTCAAAGAGTCTACCTTTGTTTTGTCTTGTAGCAATTAGAGTTGTTTCAGGATATTTTTAATCAGCTGAATTGATTAAACCGAAATTAAACGGATTAAATTCAAACCAAACTGGTCTTCCAGTAACTTTGACTAGTTTAGAATTATATCAATTTTGACTATTTCAGTTTGTTTAAAAAATTATATCTGAATATAAATCGGAAAAATACAAAATTTCCACTGGAAACTTGAAGCTTAACCGGTGAAATCCAATGACTCATCGGAAAAACTCGCACGAAACTTGGTCAACGATGTTGACTACAACATTGCCGTAATTGACCTCGCCGTTCAGGCCGTGAACACATTGAAAAATATCTATAATCGTCACCTAAGAGAAACGCCATTTCCGATCTCTTTAAGCAAATTGCTCATATATCAATCATTCACATAGATCAGGCTCTAGAAGATTTATGCAATTATATACAATATATGAGGCGGAGCTGTGGCTGATGGATCTGGATCGGAAGGAACACGGCTGTACGGATCCGGATGTGACGCTTAGTTACGTGGCGGAACTCGTCAGGCGAGTCGGTTGGGCTTCCGGAGTCTATCTGCTGAACCTTCCTCTCATGACCGGATTGAGAGTAGCTGGATGTCTCGACGAGCTGGGCTTCGTTCCCAGCGACGGCCTCCGAAGGTAAAGCTTTCTCAGATTGTTGGTTACTTCTGGTTTTATGGGCTTTATCCAATTTCAATTGTGGTAAACCGCATCATTACCCAGTTCGGTTTGGTTTAAAAAAAGTTCATATGAATTTTGTAGTAATTTAATTTACGAGAAAGAAGAAGAAAAAAAAAGAAAATTTTGAGGGAAACGGTTGAGAATACAAATAAAAACGATAAATATAAAACCGTTCTCTCTTCTTTAAACTGAACTCTGTTTAGCTCCTTCACTCTTGTTGCATTCTGCTCAAATTCCAAATTCCATCTTCAGTTGAGAGTTTTAGGGTTTCTCTTCAAGTTTTGTAGATTGAGTTTTGCTTTTGATACAAATTGCTTGGGAGAGGAGAAAAAGAGAGAAGAAAGCCATGTCGCTGGAACCCAATGCCAAGAAAGCAAGAATCGCCACCGACTCTGTTGAGAAGAAGGTAAGCCCAAGATTCACTATCTCAAGTGATCAATCTCCGGTAGTGAGGTTTAGGTTTCGAACGCGGTCCGATTCTTGAGTTTTTGATTTGCTAATTCCGTAGTTGGACGATGTTTCGGCAATGGTCTCTGGGATTTTGTCAGAGGATCCTTCATTACAGCTTGAATCCACTATCAAGTTCAGAAGGATTCTATCTTTGGGTAAAATATTCATCTCTTTACTTCTTTTACTTTTCTTGATCGATCTCACAAATCCCTTTTTATAAGTTTTGTGCTTTTATATCTGTCCAGATATGACTCCTTCTACTGAAAACGTGATACAATCTGGAGTTGGGACTCGTTTAGTTGAGTTTCTTAAGAAATATGATTCCCCTAATCTTCAGGTAATTAGAAGAAAAGTCACAAATCATTTGAGTTTATGATGATCTGTGTAATCTTTGATTCTAATATTCAATGATGTTTTTTCTAGTTTGAGGCAGCTTGGGCTATAACAAATATTGCAGCTTGTAATTGGTGCTGTTCCAATCTTAGTTCAGCTTCTTGCTTCTCCTAACGGTGATGTCCGTGAGCAGGTAAGTAATATTCTTCTTCTGTAGATATGAGTTTTGAAATCCTGAAAAAGCTAAAACTACTCTTGCAGACTATTTGGGCATTGCGTAATGTTGCTGCTGGTTCAATACAGAACCGTGACTATGTTCTTAGTTGTGGGGTATTGTTTCCATTGTTGCCTCAGCTACATGTGAATGCTAAGTTGTCCATGCTTAGAATTGCCATATGGACTTTGGCAACCCTCTGCAATGGCTAGCCTCCACCGCCCTTCGACCAGGTCTTTATTGCTTCTCTCTCTGTTTCCTTTGTTTGTTTATGTCTATATATACTTTTAACATATGAAGCATGATTAACAGGTGGAACCTGTTCTAGCTGCCATTGTACAAGTTCTTCCTGTATGTGATGAAGAGATGTTGAAAAATGCTTGTTGGGCTTTTTGTTATCTGTCTGAAGGTTCAGAAGATGGATTGCGAAGTGTGATCAAGGCTGATCTTGTCCCAAAACTAGTTTTCCTTCTCAAGTTAGTACTGATATAAATATATATATATATATATATATATAACCTTTGTTACATATTTGGATATTGAAGGCTGACAAATTGTTTTCTTTTGTAGACACATTTCTCCAGTTGTGATTACTCCTGCACTTCATACCATTGGGAATATAGTTAGTGGAAATAGTCAGCACACCCAGGTGTATATGTGATTCATATTCCATTTATGGAACCTTCTAGATCACTTATTGAGTTATCATAATGTCTTTGAATGTTAAATATTAGTAGATAGGATACTTTCTTATTTGTTGCTTGTGTACAACAATCTTGCGATTTGCTTTTGTAACCAAACAACAAAGTGCTTTCTTATACATCTCTGCTTAGGCTCTTTGAACTCTTATTCTTCAGTGTGTGATCAATTCTGGTGTTTTACCAAACCTTGCCGTTCTGCTTACTGAAGACTATGATAAAGACATAAAGAAGCACGCTTGCTGGACGATTTCAAACATCACTGCAGGCACTGAAGAACAAATTCAGGTGAGCAGTTTTAGATTGTAAATGCAAGTTGCTATCACTAATTGTTTTTCCTTTGTCTTACTTTCCTCTGATGATGATTAACAGTCAGTTATCGATGCAAAATTGATTCCAATTTTGGTCAATGTGGCTCAAAATACTGAATTTGACATAAAGAAAGAAGCTCTATGGGAAATTTCAAATGCTACCTACGCTGGTTCTCATGATCAAATCAAGTATGTGTCCCTGTCTTGTCTCTTTTAGCACTTTTGCATTGCTTCTTGATTATGAATTCACAATCTTGCATTGGCGTGTGATTCAGATACTTGGTGGGGCAGAGTTGCATAAAACCTTTATGTGATAACCTGGTACCGTTTTGTCCAGACCCAAGGATCATCTCAGTGTGTCTGAATGGATTGGAAAAAATTTTGATAGTCGGAGAGGCGGAGAAGAATAGAGGAGTTATGAACAATTATTACCATCTGATAAATGATGAGGAAGCGCTGGATAAGATTGAGACCCTACGAAGCGACGACCACAAAGAGATCTACGAGAAGGCTATAAAGATGCTGGACCTATACTGGCCATGAAGAGGAAGATGAGGAGACACAAAGGTGTTGATGACCTAGGCTTTCAGTTTTGGGAGAACCAAGTTCCAGTTAGGATACAAAAGTATTTCAAAAATACAAAAAAAAACCTTTCACACTGTTAAAAAAAAAAACTTCTGACAGGGAACCAAAAGCTTGCAGCTTTGATGGAGGCTCAAACTCAAAGAGTCAAGTTATTGGTGACATTTAGTTGTCTTGTCTCCATCATTGCTTTCGAAGGGCTCCATTGTTTTCTGTTTTCAGTTGGGCTTTTAGTTGAAAAGGTTTAGTTACAACTTACAATAGAGCTTCTTTGATACCCTCCTTGGATACTGTAGAACAAAGAAGGTTTTGTTAGCTGCATTAACATAAACATGAATACTCAAACGAACATTTTAATATTTTACAGCAATCATTAAAAAAAAGATTTAGTATTTTAAACCTCTAATTGAGTATCCTAAGTTCCTAACCAATAGTCTTGTTTTCTACTACATTTTAAGACATGCATGCATAACAAATCGAAATTTTGGTTTGATTATACTGGAATTAAACCCAAAATTAAATTGAATTAGATCAAACCGAAATTAAAACGGATTTAAATTGATGAAATTAAATCAAATTAAACTCGTCTTCCGGTTTAAGAAAGTGAATAACTTTGACTTGGACTAGTTTAGAATATACCAGTTGATAGGCTATGCCGTAATGCCAGTTTATTTAAAAACTAGATTAAATCCCCCCTAGACATGCAGGTGTAAAAATTACATTAAATTATGTTAATGTGAAGGTTTAGATTTTAGTTGCTGTAAATCGCATCATTACCCGGTTCGGGTCGATTTTAATATAATATTAGTATTTAATTTAGTAATTTACGAGAAAGAATAAATAAATTATATAAATGAAGGGAAACAGTTGAGAAGATCTAAATTACAACGATAATAATAAAACCGTTATCTCTTCTTTAAAATTCAACTCTGCTTCGCTCCTTGACTGTTTTTGCATTCTGCTCAAATTCCAAATTCCATTTTCAGTTGAGATTTTTAGGGTTTCTCTTCAAGTTTTGTAAATTGAGTTTTGCTTTTGAGAGGTCGTTGAAGAAGAAAGAAGAAAGCCATGTCGCAGGAGGAACCCAACGCCAAGAAAGCAAGAATCGCCACCGACTCTGTTGAGAAGAAGGTAAGCCCGAGATTCACTATCTCACAAGGTTTCAAATGAGTTCCGATTCTTGAGTTTTGATTTGCTAATTCCGTAGATGGACGATGTTTCGGAATTGATCGATGGGATTTGGTCAGAGGATCGTTCATTACAGCTTGAATCCACTATCAAGTTCAAAAGGATTCTATCTTTGGGTAAAATATTTACTTATTTTAATCTTCTTGATCGATCTCAAAAATCATTTTTTATATGTTTTAAGCTTTTATATCTGTCCAGATGCAGAGAAGACTCCTTCTACTGAAAACCTGATACAATCTGGAGTTGTGGCTCGTTTCACTGAGTTTCTTGATAAAAATGATTCCCCTAAACTTCAGGTAAGTAGATGAAAAGTCACAAATCAATTGAATTTATGATGATCTGTGTAATCTTTGATTCTAATATTCGATGATGTTTTTTCTAGCATGAGGCAACTTGGGCTATAGCAAATCTTGCTTGTGATAAACCGGACGTTGTAGTTGATAACGGTGCTGTTCCAATCTTAGTTAATCTTCTTGCTTCTCCTAACGATGATGTCCTTGAGCGGGTAAGTTGAATACACAATACTATATTCTTCTTCTGTAGATATGAGTTTCGAAACTTTGAAAAAGCAAAAACTAGTTTTGCAGGCTATTTGGGCATTGTGTATTGTTGCTGGTGGTTCAATACAGAACCGTGACTACGTTCTTAGGTGTGGGGTATTGTTGCCATTATGTAGTAAGCTGAATGAGGATACTACTAAGCTGTCTATTCTTAGAATTGGAACTCGGACTTTGTTAACCTTCTGCCGTGGCCTGCCTGTGTCATTCATGGATAAGGCTCCTACGCCTCTCTTTGATAAGGTTCTTCTTACTTCTCTCTTTCTGTTTCCTTTGTTTGTATATGTCCAATACTGAAGCCATAATTCACAGGTGAAATCTGCTCTCCCTACAGTTAAACGACTACTTCATTCAAATGATGAACAAGTCTTGAAAGATGCTTGCTCGGCACTTTTTTATATGTCGTATGGTTCACAAGCTGGAATCCAAAGTGTGATTGATGCTGGTTTTATCCCAAGACTAGTTCAACTTCTCCAGTTAGTACTTCTCTCTCATATATATATATATAAATAACTTCTCCAGTTTTGCGACATGTTTGGGTAATGAGGGCTGAGAGTTTTTTTCTTTTGCAGACACAGTTCTTCATTTGTGCTTTGTCATGTACTTGGCATCATTTGGATTTTAACTAGTAAAGATAATCAGCAGATCCAAGTATGTAGTTCATATTCCACCTTATGTTTATATATATCACTACACCGATATTAGTAGATAGGAGGATGCAGTGCTTACTATGTTATATGTTTGCCTGTGTACAATCTTGCGAATAGATTTCGTGACCAAACAACAAAGTTTTCTCTTTGAACTTATTCTTCAGCATGTGATCGATGGTGGTGCATTACCAATTCTTTTCAACATGCTTACTCAAGACTATGAGAAAAGCATAAAGGAGAACAGTTGCGTGATAATTGCAGAAATCGCTGCAGGCACTGAAGAACAAATTCAGGTGAGCAGTTTTAGATACATTTTTTGATTGTGAATGTTTCAGAACATTAACAAATGTACCCTTTTGTCTATCTGTCTCCTGGGGATAACAGTCAGTTATTGATGCAAATTTGATTCCAATTTTGGTCAATCTGGCTCAAAATGCTGAATTGGGCATAAAGATAGAAGCTGCGACAGCAATTTCAAAGGCTACCAAAGGTGGTTCTCATGATCAAATCAAGTATGTGTCCATGTCTTATCTCTTTATACACTTTGTCATGCTTATTGATCATCAATCAATTCACAATCTCCATTACTTGTTGTGAATCAGATACTTGGTGGGGAAGAGTTGCATAAAACCTTTATGTGATAACCTGCTATGTGAAGGTCTAAGACTCATCAAACCGTGTCTGGATGGACTGGAAAGCATTTTGAAGGTCGGAGAGGCAGAGAAGAACAAAGGAGATCATCGTGTGAACTATTATCGCCAACTGATCATTGATGCGCAAGGGCAGAAAAAGATTGAGAACCTACGAAGCCACAACGATTATGAGATCAAGGAGAAGGCTGTAAAGATTATGAAGAAATACTGGCTTGAACAGGAAGATGAGGAGACACAATTACAATTACGACCTCCAAGGGGATGAAACCAAAGAGCTTGCAGCTTTGATGGAGGGTAAAACTCAAAGAGTCAAGTTCTTTGTGTTTTTTTCTCTATTATTGCTTTCTAAGGGCTACATTGTTCATGGACTCTACCTTTGTTTTGTTTTGTAACTATTAGAGTTTGTTTCCTCTGTTAAGAAAGTCAGTAACTTTGACTTTGACTAGTTTAGAATACATCAGTTGACTGTTTCAGTTTGTTTAAAAGTTGTATCGAAATAAGAAATTTTGAACATAAATCGGAAAATACAAAATTTCCACGGGAAATTTGAAGATCGACCGGTGAAATTCAAAGACTCGTCGGAAAAACTCGCACGAACTTGGTCAACGACGTTGATTCCAACATTGCCGCAACTGACCTCGCCGTTCACAGGCCGTGAGCTAATATTTCACACTTAAGACATTGAAAAATATCTATAATCGTCACCTAAGGAGAAACGCCATTTCCGATCTTAATTCCCCTAATATTAGCCAAATTGCTCTAGAAGATCAATGCAGTCATATACAACATATGAGGCGGAGCTGTGGCTAGTGGATCTGGATCGGAAGGAACAAGGCTGTACGGCTCGAGGATCCGGAGAAGCACAACGAAGGTCCACCGGTTTAGATCTCGACGCTTAGTTACGTGGCGGAACTCGTCAGGCGACTCGGTGGATAGCACCGCGAACTGAGGGAGGATTGCGGTGCAAGTTGGGCTGCCTCTCCCCCTTCGCATGTCGATCTGCTGAAGCTTCCTCTCATGACCGGGTTGATTCCGGTGGCTGGATGTCTCGACGAGCTGGGCTTCGTTCCCGGCGGCAGCGCGTGAGGACAGTTCCTCCGAAGGTAAGCTTTCTCAGATTGTTGGTTAATTCTGGGTTTCCGGGGTTTTATCCAATTTCAATTGCTGTAAACCGCATCATTATCCGGTCCGGTTTGATTTAAAAAAATAAAATCATATGAATTTTGTAGTAATTTAATTTACGAGAAAGAAGAAAAAAATGGAGGGAAACGGTTGAGAATACAATTAAAAACGATAAATATAAAACGCCTCTCTCTTCTTTAAATTCAACTCTGTTTCGCTCCTTCACTGTTTTTGCATTCTCCTCCAACTTCAAATTCCATTTTCAGCTGAGGGTTTTAGGGTTTCTCTTCAAGTTTTGTAAATTGAGTTTTGCTTTGACTCAAATTGCTTTTGAAAGGTCGACGAAGAAGAGAGTGTTAGAATATTTGCGGAAAGAGATTTAAAGAATAATAGAAAGAATAGAGAGAATAGAAGAAAAATGGAGATGAGAATGTTTCTCCTTACTTCTTATTTAGAATGATTTCACACAACACATATATATAGGAAAATAATCTAAGTACAAAGACCTTGCATGTAAAGCATAGAAACTTGTAATCTTTTGCATGAAGGAGAGAGAAGAGTAATCACCAAGGACTTGATGCATGTTGATGCATGTAGTTCATTTTCTTGGAATAATGCTTCTTGGAATAATACACCTACCTAATTTAATACTCCCCCTCAAGCTTAGCCGAAGAAACAACGAAGACTAAGCTTGGAACCCCCGTGAAGAATCACCTCATTAAAAACCTTACCAAGGAAAACCCAGTGGGACAAAACCTTGATAAGGGAAAAAAAGTATGATGTCCACGGAGAGGGGACATTAAATTACGGTCGTGAAATGTCAACAAGCCCAAGCTTTTGATGGATGTGAGAACAAACTTTGAGACTTGCAGCTTTGGTAAATATATCTGCTAGTTGATCTTCACTTTGAGTGTAGCATGGTAGGATCATACCCTCCTCAATCTTTTCTCGGACCTTGTGACAATCCACTTCAATATGCTTGGTTCTTTCATGAAAAACAGAGTTGGTCGCAATGTGAATGGCCGCTTGATTATCGCAGTGAAAGGTAATAGGGCTGGAAGACTCAATGCCAAAGTCTTTAAGAAGAGCTTTGAGCCAAGTAAGCTCATTTGTTAACTTCCTCATTGCCCGGTACTCCGCTTCCGCACTTGAACATGACACCACTTTTTGCTTCTTTGATTTCCAAGTAACCAAGTTTCCTCCAATGAAGGTGCAATAGCCGGTTGTTGATTTCCTATCCAATGTATCCCCGGCATAATCCGCATCACAATACCCCACAATTTCGGTGTTATCATTTCGTCCCATCCAAAGACCTTGACCCGGGCTTCCTTTGAGATATCGAAGGATTCGCTCCACCATGCTCCAATGATACTTTGTGGGAGATTGCATGTGTTGACTGATCTGATTCACAGCAAAACAAAGGTCAGGTCTAGTGATCGTTAGATAGATTAACTTACCAACAAGTCGACGGTATTGTGCCGGATCTTCATATGGCTTATCTTCTTCTTTCTCTTCGGCTTTCTCCCCCTTTCGCTTGGCCTTGTAGCCATCAATAAGTGGAGTCTTGGCCGGTTTTGCTCCAATTTTTCCTGTCTCATCCAAAAGATCAAGTGTATACTTTCTTTGCGAAAGAAATAAGCCTTCCGGAGAACGGCAAACTTCAATGCCTAGAAAGTACTTTAGTTCTCCAAGGTCTTTAATGTCAAAGACAGATTTAAGATAATTTTTAGTGGATTGAATACCTTCTGTATTATCTCCAGAAATGATAAGATCATCCACATAGATGAGAACCACAATGATACCTTGAGAGCTTTGGAGAGTGAACAATGTGTGATCAGCTTCAGATTTCTTGAAACCTCGATCTTTGAGGGTGGAGCTCAACTTATGGTACCAAGCTCTTGGTGATTGTTTCAGCCCATAGATAGCCTTCCTTAGCCGTAAAACCTTCCCAAGAGTAATAGAATCTTCAAGACCGGGTGGAGGTGTCATATAGACTTCGTCTTCAAGCTCACTTTGAAGGAAAGCATTCTTGACATCCATCTGCCATAACTCCCAAGATAAGTTAGTAGCTAAAGAAAGTACAACTCTTACCGTGTGGAGTTTGGCTACGGGAGCAAAGGTATTCGTGTAGTCTTCTCCATAGGTTTGTGTAAAACCTCTTGCCACCAAGCGAGCTTTGTATCGTTCGATGTCTCCATTGCTCAAGTATTTGATGGTGAAGACCCATTTGGAACTGACTGCTTTCTTGCTTGGAGGAAGATCCGCTTCATCCCATGTGTGATTGCGGTTCATAGCTCCAACTTCATCATCTACTGCATCCAACCATTCCTTTCTTTCCTTGGCCTCCTCGTAGCTTTGAGGTATCCTGTCAAGCTCAATTTTTCCAAGAAAAACCTGATGATTAGTAGGCAAGAGGTCAAGCGAACATACCGATTGAATAGGGTGAGCCACAACTTGATTGTTATAATACACCCTATTATTCACCCACTTAGACGGTTTGCGAATTCTTGTGCTACGTCTTAGTATAAGAGAGGAATTTTCCTTATCCTCTTCTCCATCTTCTACATATTCTTCATCTTCTACCTCTTCTACCTCCTCATGAGGTGTTAGATTTCCATTTTGAGTCACTTGCTTCTCTAGATTGGTATGATTTTGGTCTTGACCATTGGCTTCACCACTTTTATCATGATCTTGAATATGAAGATTTTCCGTGCTTTGTCTTTCTTCTTCCACAACCCTTTGGTTTGGCACTTGATTTCCTAGGTGCTCTAAAAGATGTCTCAAGCTCGTTGCACGGTCAGATGGAGAGTAAGATAGGTCTTTCACACCTTCCCAATCCTTTTTATCATGATATCCTTGATTTTCAATGAATTTTACATCTCGAGACACATAAGTACGGTTGTTAATGGGATCATAGCATTTGTATCCTTTCTGAGTTGTTGAATACCCTAGGAACATACACTTATTGCTCTTGGCATCTAGCTTGTCCCTTTGTTCACCTGGTACTAACACAAAACAAACACACCCAAATACCCGTAAGTGATCAATTGATGGTTTGATTTTGTTAAGTACCTCAAATGGTGAGACATCCTTTAGGACTTTGGTTGGAATTCGATTGATAAGATAACATGCAGCAAGAACCGCATCTCCCCAAAATCTCCTTGGAACATTGGTGTGAAACATCATCGATCTTGCAACCTCCATGAGATGTCGATTCTTTCTTTCTGCTACTCCATTCTGTTGTGGTGTATAAGGACAACTTGTTTGGTGTATGATGCCATGTTTCGCAAGATGCTCTTTGAATCGATGACTTATGTATTCTCCTCCATTGTCTGTCCTGAGAACTTTAAGTTTAGCATTGAAATGATTAGTCACATAAGTTTGGAAATTAATAAATGCATCAAACACACGATCTTTAGATGTAAGCAATGTGATCCAAGTATATTTTGATTTTTCATCAATGAAAGTCACAAAATACTTGTTATTATCTCTAGAAACGCATGGAGATGTCCAAACATCTGAGTGAACTAAATCAAAACAATTCTCATAAACAGTAGATGATGTAGGAAAAACAGCCTTGCAATGCTTGCCAAGAATACATGCCTCACAACTAGAATGATCAAAAGAAACATTAGGCAACATTAATTCAAGAGCACGAGAATGAGGATGACCTAATCTAGCATGCCACATAGCATTAACATTAAAACATGAATTAAGAGAAAATAAAACAGAAGTGCTTGGTGAAGTATTTTCAAGAACATAAAGATCCCCTTTGGTGTTTCCTTCTCCAAGAACTTTTCCGGTTTTAATATCCTGAAAATGAACACTATTAGGTCCGAATATAGTATAACAATTAAGGTCGCAAGTTGCCTTTTTAACCGACAAGAGATTAGAAGTAAAACTAGGTATAAAGAAAGCCTTAGAGCTCTTATCAAATAATTTCAAATTTCCTACTCCTTTTATAGGAACCGTATCACCATTAGCTATTGTCACACTACCAGTAGCTGGTTTAATATTGTCTATTAGATTTGGGTTGTTAATCATATGATGAGTAGCCCCCGAATCTATGACAAGATTTTTACTTGGTTTACTAGCAAAGAAAGTGGTACCGGAATTTTTTAAGGAGTAAATGGATTGAATGAGAGCTTCTAAGTCTGACTTCCTCACAATATCGTTGTCAGCCTCTTTTCCTTGTTTTGATGAACCATCTTGCCCCATAGCACCATGAGAAAAATTAACCTTTGAATCCTTGTTGAACTTTGGCTTGAGATGGGGATGAAGAAGCCAACAACCGGTTTTGAGATGACCCTTCTTTTTGCAATAATGACAGATCTTATACACACATTTGTTTGCCATAAGACTTTCACTTCTTCCATCAAAAAGGTCACGAGAGCCTTGTTCTCTTTGGAGTTGACAGCACACATCTTTGAGACTTGGGAGCTTGTCAGCCCTTAGGAGATGCTTAATGAGATCATTGAACACCGGATTCAAAGTGAGCAAAAGACCAAATACCTTGTCTTGTTCACGTCTTTCATTAAGGACAACCGGATCCACCGTATTTGGCCTTAACATTTCAAGCTCGGCCCATAAAGACCTAAACACTCCAAAGTGCTTAATGAATTCCATATCTTCTTGAGATAGGTTGTTGATAGCTTTCTTCACCTCAAACACCCGGGTGAGATTTGACACATTGCCATAAACATTCTTGAGAGTATCCCATAGTTCTTTTGAAGTTTCGCAATAGGAGTAAGCTTCAAGGATAGAGACTTCAAGAGAATTTTGGAGAAGTCCGAGAACGGTTTGATCTTCTTGAAACCACTTGATTTCTTTTTCAAGGGCTGCCTCTTCTTCTCCCTCAATGATGTATTTTCCATCTCTTTTGGTGGCTTCCTTTGGGGCAAAACCAATTTCCACATGGCTCCAAAGTCCCCGGCCACAAAGCGCGGTCCTTATGGTCCTAGACCATAACAAATAATTTCCTCCTTTGAGGACAACCGGAATCACCATAGTCTTTGAGCTTTCCATGATGAGAATATATTTGAGAAAGAGATAGAATTTGCGGAAATAGAACCACGATTCTAACCTTTTTCACAACTCAAAATCAATGATTTCAAGGACAAAGTCTCAGAGTGAAAACGGCTAGTAAAGTGATTTAGAAAAGATGGAGAGAATCTAAAATCGTTTAGGATCTTGCTCTGATACCATGTTAGAATATTTGCGGAAAGAGATTTAAAGAATAATAGAAAGAATAGAGAGAATAGAAGAAAAATGGAGATGAGAATGTTTCTCCTTACTTCTTATTTAGAATGATTTCACACAACACATATATATAGGAAAATAATCTAAGTACAAAGACCTTGCATGTAAAGCATAGAAACTTGTAATCTTTTGCATGAAGGAGAGAGAAGAGAATCACCAAGGACTTGATGCATGTTGATGCATGTAGTTCATTTTCTTGGAATAATGTTTCTTGGAATAATACACCTACCTAATTTAATAGAGAGAAGAATGAGGTCCGATTCTTGAGTTTTTGATTTGCTAATTCCGTAGTTGGACGATGTTTCGGCAATGGTCTCTGGGATTTTTTCAGAGGATCCTTATTACAGCTTGAATCCACTATCAAGTTCAGAAGGATTCTATCTTTGGGTAAATATTCATCTCTTTACTTCTTTTACTTTTCTTGATCGATCTCACAAATCCCTTTTTATAAGTTTTGTGCTTTTATATCTGTCCAGATATGACTCCTTCTACTGAAAACGTGATACAATCTGGAGTTGGGACTCGTTTAGTTGAGTTTCTTAAGAAATATGATTCCCCTAATCTTCAGGTAATTAGAAGAAAAGTCACAAATCATTTGAGTTTATGATGATCTGTGTAATCTTTGATTCTAATATTCAATGATGTTTTTTCTAGTTTGAGGCAGCTTGGGCTATAACAAATATTGCTGCTGATAAACCGGAACTTGTAATTGGTGCTGTTCCAATCTTAGTTCAGCTTCTTGCTTCTCCTAACGATAATGTCCGTGAGCAGGTAAGTAACTATATTCTACTTCTGTAGATATGAGTTCTGAAGTTCTGAAAAGCTTAAACTAATCTTGCAGCTGGTTCAATACAGAACCGTGACTATGTTCTTAGTTGTGGGGTATTGTTTCCATTGTTGCCTCAGCTGCATGTGAATGCTAAGTTGTCCATGCTTAGAATTGCCACATGGACTTTGGCAAATTTTTTGCCGTGACCAGCATCCACCGCCCTTCGACCAGGTCTTTATTGCTTCTCTCTCTATTTCCTTTGTTTCCTTTGTTTGTTTATGTCTATATATACTTTTTAACATATGAAGCATGATTAACAGGTGAAACCTGTTCCAGCTGCCCTTGAACAAGTTCTTCCTATATATGATGAAGAGCTCTTGAAAAATGCTTTGCTGGGCTATTTTCTATCTGTCTAAAGGTTCAGAAGAGGGATTCCAAAGAGTGATCGAGGCTGGTCTTGTCCCAAAAATAGTTAAACTTCTCCAGTTAGTACTTCACATATAACCCTTTGTTACATGTTTGGATATTGAATCCAGAGTTTGATCGAAGCTGGTCTTGTCCCAAGACTAGTTGAACTTCTCCAGTTAGTACTTCACATATAACCCTTTGTTACTAGTTAAACGTCTATAATATACGAAGGCTGATTGTTTTTTCCTTTTTCAGGCACACTTCTCCAGTTGTGATTGTTCCTGCACTTTGTACCGTTGGGAATATAGTTAATGGAGAGAGTCAGTAGACCCAGGTGTGTATGTGATTCATATTCCAATAGTGGAGCCTTCTAGATCACTTCTGTTCACCGTATTGAGTTACCATAATGTTTCTTGAATGTTAAAAATTAGTAGATAGGATGCTTAATTATATGTTGCGTGTGTATAATCTTGGTGGAGCAGAGTTGTATAAAAACTTTATGTGATAACCTGGTATGTGAAGATCTAAGAGTCATCTTAGCGTGTCTGGATGGATTGGAAAACATTTTGAAGGTGGGAGAGGCAGAGAAAAACACAGGAGATCATGTGAACTATTACCGTCAACTGATTAATGATGCGGAAGGGCAGGAAAAGATTGAGAACCTACAAAGCCACGACCACAATGAGATCAAGGAGAAGGCTGTGAAGATTCTGGAAACATACTGGCCTGGAGAGGAAGATGAGAAGACACAACAACCTCAAAAGCCTCTAAGGTAATGGATCTAAGTTTTCAGTTTTGAGAGAACCAAGTTCCAGTTAGGATTCAACTTCGGTTAAACAAACAAATCTTCTTCTACTTGATGAGATCCCACACAATCTGATATTAGAGAATAAAAACTTTGGCTCCATCGTTTTGTTTTTGTTTTGTGAAGTTTTGTAGCTACTAGAGTTGTTTTTTGTGTTAAAACCAAAGCATATATGTGTTAAAAATTCTTGAAATCTCCTTGCCGATTATAGAACATTTTAGCAAAAAAAGATGTGGTTCAAGAAACATGTATGCATGTGGTTCCATTGACTTTGACTAGAGATTCCACAGGCCCAAAATAACGGTTTACGTTGATTCTCCACAGGCCCAATAAGATGTTCTATTTTATATGGCTTCTTTCTATGGTAGATTAGATCGATTAACGGTAAACCGAGAGAAAACCCGATTCGAAACTTCTTAATTACGAACAATGTTGTAAATAGTCATATATCCTCATTTACATCGACCATGCGTCATCTGGGAATCATATATAATATAGAAAATATTGATGATATGTTAAAATAAAATCATTTTAATTTTGCAAAAATTACGAGAAAATAAATGGAGGGAAACGGTTGAGAAGATTATAAAATAAAAATAAAAGTTTTCTCTGCCTTTAATTGAACTCCGTTTCGCTCCTTCACTCTCGTTGCCTTCTGCTCAAATTCCAAACTCCATTTTCAGTTGAGAGTTTTAGGGTTTCGATTCACGTTTTGTAAATTGCTTTTGAGAGAAGAAAGCCATATCGCTTAGACCCAACACCAAGAAAGCTTAATCAAGAATCACCACAACTACGATCTCCCGCCTCTGTTGAGAAGAAGGTAAGTTAGTGATTCATGATCTCGCAAGTAAAAAATCTCTTGACTAGTGAGGTTTAGGTTTCGAATGAGGCCTGATTCATGAGTTTTGATTTACTAATTCCGTAGATGGAAGATCTTTCGGCAATGGTCGCTGGGGTTGGGTCAAATGATCCTTTGTTACAGCTTGATTCCACTACCAACTTCAGAAAGATTCTTTCTTCGAGTTAAATTTTATCTCTTTACTTCTTCTTGATCAGATCTTTATATGTTTTTTAAGTGTTGTGCGCTCTTATCTTTGTTCAGATGTAACTGCTACTGTAGATGAAGTGATACAATCTGCGTTGTGCCTCGTTTCGTTGAGTTTCTTAAGAAGCAAGATTCCCCTAAGCTTCAGGTAAATTAAAAGAAAAGTTCACAAATCAATTGATATTTATGATCTTTGATTCTAATATTCAATGATCTTCTATAGTATGAAGCAGCTTGGATTATAAAAGATATTGCTTCTGTTAAACCGGAGGTTGTAGTTGATCACGATGCTGTTCCAATCTTAGTTGAGCTTCTTGATTCTCCTAACGATGATGTCCTTGAGCAGGTAAGTAACTACATTATACTTCTGTAAGTATGAGTTTTGAAATTCTGAAAAAGCTCAAAATCATTTCTTGCAGGCTATTTGGGCTTTGGGTAATGTTGCTGGTAATTCAATACACTGTGGCTATGTTCTTAACTGTGGAGCATTGAAACCACTGTGTAGTAAGCTGAATGAGGATACTACTAAGTTGTCTATGCTTAGAATTGGAACTTGGACTTTGATGAACTTCTGCCATACTGGCAATCCTTCGTCGCTCTTAAACCAGGTTCTTCTTACTTCTCTCCCTCTTTGTTTCCTCTGTTTGTATATGTCCAATACTGAAGCCATGATTATAACAGGTGAAACCTGCTCTACCTACACTTAAACGACTTCTTCATTTAAATGATGAACAAGTCTTGGAATATACTTGTTTGGCACTTTGGCATATGTCTTATGATTCAGAAGATGGAATCCAAAGCGTGATTGAGGCTCGTTTTTTCCCAAGACTAATTCAACTATTCCAGTTAGTACTTCTCACATATGTATAACTTCTCAAGTTTTGCGACATGTTTGGATAATGAAGGCTGAGAGTTTTTTCTTTTGCAGACACACTTGTGAATCTGTGCATGATGCTGTACGTGGTCTCATTTGCTATATACTTTCTGAAGATAGTCAGCAGATCCAAGTATGTAATTCACTACACCAATATTAGTTGTGCTTGCTTTGTTATATGTTGCTTGTGATTAGATTTTGTGACCAAACAACAAAGTTTTCTCTTTGAACTTGTTCTAGTGTGTGATCGATGGTGGTGCCTTACCAATTCTTGCAAACTTGCTTACTCAAGACTGCGAGAAAAGAATAATGGAAGCTTGCTGGATTATTACAAACATCTTTGTAGGCACTGAAGAACAAATTCAGGTGAGCAGTTTTAGCTAATTGCTTCATTACAGTTTTAGATACATTTTTTGATTGTGAATGTTTCAGAACATTCAACAAATTTACCCTTTTTGTGTATCTGTCTCCTGGGGATAACAGTCAGTTATTGATGCAAATTTGATTCCAAGTTTGGTCAATGTGGCTCACAATGCTGAAATGGACACAAAGATGAAAGCTGCATGGGGAATTTCAAATGCTATCTTAGGTGGTTCTCATGATCAAGTCAAGTATGTGTCCCTCGTCTTATCTCTTTTTACAACTTTTTCATCGTTTCTTGATCATGAATTCAGAATCTCCATTACTTGGTGTGATTCAGATACTTAGTGGAGCAGAATTGCATAAAACCTTTATGTGATATCCTGGTATGTCCAGACCTAAGAACCATCTCAGTGTGTCTAGATGGATTGGGAAGCATTTTGATGGCCGGAGAGGCGGAGAAGGGGAACACAGGAGGCGTGAACTATTATTCACAACTGATTGAATATGCGGAAGGGCTAGAAAAGATCGAGAACCTGCAAAGCCACGAAAACAATGAGATCAAGAAGAAGGCTGTGAAGTTTCTGGCGACGTACTGGTCATTGAGAAGAAGATTGAGGAGACACAACAACCCTCTAAGGTGATGATGATTTAGCCTTTCAGTTTTGAGAGAGAACAAGTTTTTTGGTGACATTTTGGTCTCTCCATCATTGCTTTCTAAGGGCTTACTTGGTCTGTCAATTGAATGTATAGAATCCATACAAAAGCTTTGTATCCATTGTCCATGGAGTCTATTTTGTGTTTTGTTTTGTGAAGTTTTGTAGCTATTAGAGTTGTTTTTTTGGTGTTAAAACCAAAGCATATATGTTTGTTGAAAAGGTTAGTTACAAAGGCACTCAAATTCTTGAAATCTACTTGCTGACTATAAAACAAAGAAGGTGTTTTGTTAAGATTATTTACAGTTTTTTACTTTTTACTCAACGAACATTTTAGTATTTTTACACCGTTCAGATAATAAAAAGATGTGGTCCAAGAACATATATGTATGTGGTTCAATGGGAGGCAAATCAGTCCTTTTCGTCGTTCTCTGTCAATTTTAAAACCCTAACCAAAAGCACAAAATCTTTCCTTTTTTCTACATTTTAAGATACGCCTTTATTATTGTTAGCCTATTTCAAGTATTGTTATTTTGACTAGGAAATTAAAAGTCAACATTACACACTATCTTATTTGGAACCATGCAGAATAAATAATGTATGGTCTCAATCCTATTTACCTGGCTTAATTCCTTACCACTCTCGCTCTCTCTTTTTTTTTTCTTTCTCTTAATGATCAATCTATATCATTAATATCTCAAATTTTTACCTTTTTAAAAACTTAAATGAAAGATCCATAGATTTACCTAGTTTTTAATAAAAGCTACAATTTGTACACCATCATCATCTTTTGGGATTTTTTTCTTTGTGTAGCTTACTGTTCAACCATTTCGATCTACACAAATTTCAATTTATTCCAACAACAAGAATTATTGAAAATTTGGAATATTAGATTTGATTTGTGAGAATTTGAGTGAGTTGGTATGCACTACAACTTCCTTAAATCCCCCACACACACTGAAAAAGTAAAGATCTTAAATCGAACGGCTACGATCTAATACTCGTGAATCATTGACCACTCATGAAACCGTACTCTGTTCCGTATCTGATTAAAAACCGGTCAAAATGGCGCCATTTTACTTTTCACCAGAAACAACAAACATTTTCCTCAAAATTCCATGTTTTGGCGGGTGGCTTCCTCCGATAATAGAGAAGTAGCACAAGGGTATTTCCGTCATTTTAAGACAAAATCCTAGGGTTTAATTTCTAAACCAATATATAATAATCCGTGCGGTGTCTGTCGGTTCGATTCTTTCAAAACCTCTCTTTATCTCTCTGACACTCTTCTTCACACTTCTTTGCATGTTGGTTCCATTTCTCGACTCTGTTCGTGATCATCTCAAACCCTAACTAGATTCTGATCCTTTCTTAGCTTCTTCTTCCTTGATCTCTGTTTTCAAAACCCTAGATTCCCCGATCGCGCCACCAACTTCGATTTAAATCTAAAGCCAAAAAAAAACTTTGATTTAAATCACTAAACTTCATCTTCTGTTTGACGATCCATAAGTTGAGAATGTTAGATCACAGCGATAAGGTAAATGATCTGCTTCTTCCTTTGGAGATCATGATCTGTGAGCCTGATTGCTCTGTTTTTTTTTCCAGGTTTTGGTTGATTCAGAAGCTGGAGATAAGATCGAACTGAACAAAACTAGTGTTAACGAGAAGAAGACTTGTGCTGATTGTGGTACAAGTAAAACCCCTCTTTGGCGTGGTGGTCCCTCTGGTCCTAAGGTTCATATCTAAAACCCTAATTTCAACTCTGATTTGGGGAAAAGAACAGAGATTGATTGATCCTTTGATCTGATTCTGATTCTGATCTGATCTGATGTGATGTGTTTGGTTTTGCTTTGTGTAGTCGTTGTGTAACGCCTGTGGGATTAGGAATAGGAAGAAGAGACGAGGAACAGAGGACAGTAGTAAGAAACTGAAGAAATCAAGTTCCGGCGGCGGAAACCCTAAATTTGGTGAATCGTTGAAACAGAGGTTGATGGATTTGGGGATGACGAAGAGATCAATGGTCGAGAAACAATTACGGAAGCTTGGCGAGGAAGAGCAAGCCGCTGTGTTACTCATGGCTCTTTCTTATGGTTCTGTGTACGCTTAGTGGATTTTGGATCCCACCATTAAAGACGATGGTGAAATAAGAAAAAACATAAGATTTAGGGCTTTTTTCTTTGTATTTGGAGACTAATGATGATGACTAACAAAAAATGAATATGAACTTTTTGGAAATGTTTGGCTTTGTGTTCTTTCAAACAAATTTTTTTTTGGGTATCTCGATGGACATCAAAAAAGTTTTGGAATTGTTAAGAAGATGATTGAAGAGAAAAATGTTGGAAAAAAGGATGTTCGGTGGTAACGTTTATTATTATTTTATTTTTTTATATATTATTGTTCTGTGTTGAAATTTTGTTTTTATTAAGATAAGAATGGGACATGCCTATCTGTTAATCACACAATCTTGTCAAGTCACAAATAATAATTTAATTTAAATTTAAAATGAAAAATGTTTTGAATTTCGTTAAATTCTCTTGTTTTTTATTTGCCCGCCACTTTCATTGTGATTTTTATTACCTCATCAATTATGTTTAGATTTAGTAATAAGAATAATTTAGGTTTGGAATTTCCCCTATTTTTCATTAGTTCCGTGGGCATCAAACAATATCAATAAGTTTAAATTAGTATATTTCAACACTAAAACCATATTATTAATACATGTCCTCTAATAACTAATACAGATTTTGGTCTAGCCGCATGAGCCGCATGAAAAATGTTTTTCCTGATTCATGTATACCACTAGTAGTCAACCCAATTAAATGTGTTTGTTTAGTTGTACATCAAGTCTAATCACCATTTTATCAGTATAAGTTAAACTAGGCATGAGCATAAAATCAGAAAACCAAATCAGAACTGATCAAAAAATTTGGTTTTGAAATCGAACAGAAAAGTTGATCGGATTCTAAATGTTTCTATTAGAATTATTCAAACCAAATTTGAACCGAACCGAAAACCAAAAAATATAACTGAAAATCCAAAATAATATTATATATTCAAAAATATTTGTTATAATTTTATACCCAAAAATACCTAATAACAAAAATATCCTAAATAATGTAAATATCTAAAAAAATTTAGTTATATTTGTTACAATTATACATTTTCTGCAAAATTTAACCAAATGTTATTAAAATTGACCAATTTTTTGGATTTTTTAAATCTAAAAACCGAATCGAAATCGATTCGAACCCTCACCTACCCAAACCGAAACCAAATCGAATAGTCAAAAACCCAAACAAATACTAAACTCTCCTATCCGAATTATTTGAATCTGAAAAAATCCAAACTGAATCCGATTTGAAACCTGAATGCCGAGATCTAAGTTAAACCACGAAGTTTTACATTTTTAACCTATAAATACATATATTCTATCAAATATTTGATTCTTTACAAAAGAACATATACAACTTTTATGGATTTCAACAAAAATACACGAGTAAAATGTTCTCCCTTATTTATGACAAAAAGAAGAAGAAGATCAAGTATATTCCTTTTGTTTCACTCTTTATTATAGAATCAAAGAAAAAAATTTCAGAAGAACAACTTAAAAACAGAACAAAAAAAAAGACCAAACAGAGAGTCAACCGGAACAAAGCCTTGATTCAACCTTAAGCGACATATGAATGGAGTCAAAGATTCGCCACGAAACTTGTAGTAATTTTGTATGCTCTTTTGTTGTTTGTTGTAGATTCACAAAAGACATCCAAAATTATACATCTCTTTTTATTTCAAGAAGTTCATTAATTTGGCCAGCAATTGCTAGCCAACCTTTTGGTTAGTCTAGAGCTTTAGTTACCTCTACCGAAGTAGCTCCAAACGGAACATTCTCAAAGGGCAAGCTTTTCATACACTCTAATGGCCGAACCACAACTCTTGACTTTTGCATCAAGGCATGAGACTACATGAGAACAAGCTTGAGGGCAATGGAAGGAAAATAGTGACAGAAGAGTCTCGCAACACCCATGATGCTCTCGATAAAGCCTTCGTTTTGGACCAAGCGAACCGATATAACACTTTAACAGCATCTTATTTATGTTTCTCCACAATATCCAAAGAATCTGCGGAGGGACTAGTCAAATTTCATCTGGAACACGAACATCTGAAATATATGACATCAATAGTTACTTCCCAAAGGCATGCATGATCTGTGGAGATCTCAACACTTCAACTCATAGTTCGAAAAAGATTCAGTTCATAGTCTAGAGACCCCATACATTTACATGTAAGTAAAATCCAAAGCACATATACTTACAGAAAAATAGAGGATCCAAGCTTGTTTTGCTTGAAAAGGCATATTCAAGCACTGAGTTGAAATGATTTTACGAAAACCTATTTTTCGCTGAGGCAATGAAAGCATACACAAGGCGGAGCCATGCTTGACGCCAAGAACAATCAAAACTCATAAGTACAAGAATGCCTATCAATGCAGTCACATAAGCTGAAGCTATACTCCAATAAGAGACCAACATGTCAATAGTGTAAGAAAATCCAAACCAAGAAGATTCATACTCAAATAAGATAGAAATTAAAGACATAACTTTGGATAGCTCATTGAACTTTATTGTGCAATGAAAGGAAAAAGAAAAAGAATAATGAAATTTGTTGTCACCAAGAACACCAGATTTTTAATAGATTGATAAAGAGATTGGAAAAGGAGAGTTGCCAAACAACTCTCCAAGTTACGATACAATGTTCTTAATATCAAGATATATATATGAAACTACTTAGGTTGAACCCTAAAAGACATGAGCTTGTGGGTTTACATTGCACTTGTTAGCTCTATAATGGGTTTGGGTCTTAAGACTCTAATAAATAGCAGCTTCATCGTCATCTTCTTCTCCTCCATTATCTAATTCCTATGTGCTCTTCTTAGCTTCGCAACTTCTATTGGTTGGTGGTCCACAGAAAAGAGAATTGCCTAAGTAGCTATTCTCGTCAAAAATGTGTCCGAAATTGGTCTTTGAAGTTGTTGTTGTGTAGGAACTGCAAATATACAATTTAATAATATACACGGAAATGAAATACAAACGGGAGATCATAAATATGAGATCCGCTCAAAAGTAAAACCATAAATGAGAGTCTTAATTAATCAGAATATGTAGGTTACTGACTTTATGATAGTGTTAACATTGTATCACCATCCAAAATTGAAATCATATTTACATTTCCTTGACAGAAAAAGTAGTTCTTAACAAAATGGATAATTGTAAAAGCTAAAGAGTGATTTGTATGTCAATATTTGGAAATATATAAGACAAATAAGTTTGATAACTCAAAACAAGTTTGAAAAATATACCAAAATGGGTTCCTACGGAAGACTTTAGAAAAAAAAAATGCTAAAAAAATCAAGAATGAAGTAAAGTACTATAAGAAATCATTACTTTTCACTCGTTGTTAAGGTTTTTCTTGAAGATAAGAGTATTTAGCTCATAGCTTTTTATTGTAAAAATAAATCTTGTAATTATTATAGTGTCTTTATAGAAAATGAAGTATAATTGAGCTAATGTGTGTACTTAAATATATTATTTGATTTAAAAATACAATATTTTATATTTGACCACTACCTAGATACTTTAATGTTGTAGACTTGTAGTCTACATACTCGATCAGATTTTTTTCAATAATTTTAAATTTATTTAGTTAAAAAATTAATAAAACAATTTTAATATAAAACTTGCTAATTCATCGGTGGTTCCTCTATGCTTTTAAAGAGTACCAATTTCCAGGTAAATTATGCTTTTTCCAACTTATTATATGGGCCTTCCTAAGAAATTTGATGAATGCAAATTCAATTTAAATGGTAAACTTCTAAAAGAATCCAACTAAATCATAAATTTAACTCATTCCTTCTCATTTAAGGTGACAATCATTTGCAACCGCAAGGCCTTGACATCACAGAGTTAGCAGTTAGTATCGTTGATAGATTGAATGAAGTACGTTTCTTTGATAGTGCCTTTTTATTATACAAAAATGCAAGTGACGGAAGGAGAGGAGCCAGTAAGTCCATTAGCACGAATGTTCAGCTTGCCTGGTTTCGACATCTTCAACATTGTAATCATTGGATCCAAAACCGAAGTCAATCCATTTATCATTGTTGACGGCATAAAAAAGACATTGATTAACCATCCACGCTTCTCTAGCATACTGGTCAGTAATTAACTAATATACACATGCATAGACTCATATGCACACAGATACATTTGTAATGTTTATGTGTTAAGTCGTATGAGTTTTTTTATCTCAAAATAAATCGACACTGAGTATATTGATCCATGATTACAAAACATTACTTAAGGGTTATTATATTCCTTATATTTTTAGATGTAAGATTTCTAAAATCATATGATACATGTAGGTGAGCGGTCTTGGTGAGCACAAAGGAAACACTAAATGGATTCCAACGATAGTAAAAGTGGAAGACCATGTAATTTTTCCAGATATAGATGCCAACATTAAGAATCTTGATGAATTTCTAGAGGACTATACATCAACCATGGCGCTTTCTCAAATGGATATGTCAAAACTTTTATGGGAGTTTTATCTATTGAAACTTAAGACATCACATGCGGAAAGCGTTGCTGTGGGTAGGTTCCATCATTCTTTGGGCGATGGGATGTCTCTTATGTCTCTTTTACTCGCTTGTACTCGAAAAACATGTGATTCAGAAGCATTACCTACTTTTGTGGCTCCGAAGAAAAGCAGAGCGAATAACACTTATTGGTCGTTGGTTGCTTGGTTATGGTACATAGTAAAGGTAATTTTCCACACTTGTGTTGAAGTGATCAACTCTTTAGTTTTTGTATGTTTCGTGGGAGACAACGCAAATCATCTAGTGGGTAAACCAGGAGCTACACTTACCCTTAATAAGTTTATTCATCAAATTATTAGTTTGGATGATGTCAAAGTGGTGAAGAATGCTACCATGATGGCAAAAGGTTCAAATTGTAGATGGGGAAACTCAATAGGTTATGTTCTGATTCCTTTGTGGATGAAGTAAGAGGATGATATACTTGAATATGTTCGACAGGCCAAAACTATGATGGATCGTAAAAAACTGTCACTCGAACCTCTATTTTCTTATGGGTTGCTCAGATTAACCATGGAAGGTTTTGGATTTACGGTATAAGATGCTAAATCAACATTATGATCTTGATATAGTTCCAAATATAATATATGTATTTTGTGCATCTGATCGACATATTTGGGTGTATGGGGTGGACAACAGGCACTCAGAAACCTTATAAAGAAAATTTTTGGTAGCACAATAATGATATTCTCAAATATGGTTGGTCCAGCTGAAGAAATTAGCTTTTTCGGCCATCAAATATCTTACATTGCTGCAAATAACCCTTGGTGCTCCACAGGTACTGTCTCTCTTACAAACAAACCCGTCCTTAAAGCCATTATCAAAAATCACATTTATAAAAGAAAATAATGTGGAGGGATATTCAACTCCTCTTTATTCTTACAATATTATTAATCATCCCTAAATCATATGGATCCCCACACTCTTGAAGAATTTGAGAACCAACTCATTCCGCATCAAATATGGAGACTAACCTTCTTCTTCTTTTTTTTGCTTTATAATATATACATTTTAAAATATGGTTTAAATTGATTTATTATTTGTACATCTAAAAAATCTGAATTTGAACCTTACAAAAAATAGAAAAAAATTGATCCAAACCTAAATTTATTTATATTTGATTAACTTAAAACTTGAATACAAACTAAAAACCTAAGAAATTGAACCCACACTAAATTAAGAATCCATATTAAACACTACTAGCAATTTTTAAGAAACGAACGGACATTTTGCTAATTAGTATGATATTAAAAATTGATATTCAATTTATGCATAACGGGACATTATCAAATACCAAGTGAAACCTTAATTGAAGATTCTGATTCCGATGTTTTTCCTTCTTCTTTTTTACAAGGCACTCTCCATCAATATTCAAAGCTATGTGAACAAACTTATAATCAACATTGGAGTTGATGTATACGTGATTCCAGATCCTCATCACCTTTGCGATCTCATCATCGAATCTCTCAGCATGATGAATTCTTCTGCATCAAAAAGCATTTTTCATGCGTGAAAGGTTTAATCGAAATGTTTGGCGTGGAAATGAAGAAACCCTATTTAGAACATGTATAATCAATTATTTAATTCAGCATGTAATTAGTTTGTGTGTGAATGAAAAAATTAAAAATATCGACGATCTCTAGAGCACTTCTACATTGAGGTCCGGCCCAATAATATTTAATATATAAAGCAAAAACATATAAAGTAATAATTTGAAGGTTTGAACTCAGGATGATAATGAGAGTAAGCATCAACAATCCACTGAACCATAAACCTATTAGCTCAGGGTTGCCTCTGTCTACATTCGTCCATAAATGTTTGTAAGTAATAATTACCTATGAAGCCTCTAGATGATCCTGAGATTTTGCAGAATTTAAACTAATTTCTTAACGAATCGACCTTCACACTTCACATAGGTCTGTAGATCTGGTAAAGCATCTTCACTAATGATTACAGCGACAAAATAGTCAAATTGTGAATCATCCAGAGTCATGATGAACAAGCTAGTGAACACGTTCTTTTTTTTGCCTTTCTTATAATTCGGCGTATCTCAGTAGCTCCACACGAGCACCATTATGTTATCTTTTTCCTTCTCAGCAGTTGCACTATGATACGACACACAAGATTCTTCTCTCATCGCGATAACTCATACGAAGAATAGAAAGTTGAACAGAAACCTGGGAGACAAAAAAGAGCAAGAATAATTTTTTTTTTTATCATCCCGAAAAGGAAATGTTGGGATCATTGGGGGACCTAGAAGACCTTTCGACCAGGTGCAAAAAAAAAACAAAATTTGTATTTTTTTGCCAGGGCCACTTCTATAACTAAACTCAATGCAAAAACTAAAAAATTTATAATTTGACTGGTGTAGTTGCACCACCCAACACCAACGTGGGCCCACACCTGGTTGGGATTAGTTTTTTTACAAGATTTTGAGATGTTGGGATTAGTTATGATGATATGTATAGATAACTAATTAATAAAGATAGTTTCCTATATATTAGGGATTGAGTATCTTGTAGCTTGTGTATATAAGGTTGTGCTCTTCTAATGTTAATAACATAGACAGAGATCGATAATTCCCTTCGTTTTCACATGGTATTAGAGGCTATAATGATTCTCGGTTTCCAAATTTCAGTTCTCAAAATCTGCAAATTGTTGACGTTTTAAAGAGGACTGGAAAAGTTGTATTTAGGTTTCAACTAGATTCATTTAAAAATATACCATTTGATGTAAATTTGCATTATCCTCATTTTAGTAAGACCCACAAAATAATACATAATAGTTGAAAAACACATATGTTTCGGCTAGAAATTATTCAGTTTCAAAATAGAAAATCAACAATTGAATAGCAAATCATTCATTTTATTTTCATTATACAACTTATTTTTAATGGGTCCATTAGGTAGATGAACCAATTTGGGAGAGAGAATTGGTAAATGACCATATGTCAGTTTTCTTAGGTAAATGATCTTTTTGAGTGGTGTATTGACAAAAACACCCCTTACTTCAACTCACTTATTTCCATCGTTTGGATTACAACTCGGACGAAAAGGAGAAAGTTCCAATGTTGGAGTACAACTGATGAGATGGAAAAGTTCTGATATTATACAGGAAAAACTAGTAGTGTTATCTACAATCAACATGTTATACAAAACAATTACACGACAAAAAAAATGGGTGTTATCTCTTTAACATCAAATATTACAACACTTTTTATATGCTGAACATCATCCGTGTTATTTTTGATTTCAAAACACATAATTTTGTAGATAGAATTTTATATCTTTCTAATGAAAATTTATTTATACATGATATATGCTATTTTTTAAAATAATTTGTTATTTGGGAAAAATATCGTTAGTGTGACGGTGGCGTTTGGAAGAGAAGAGAACGGAAATGACAATAGTGTTGGTGTGAGGAGAAGTTGGTGTTTGTGTGAGAAGAGGACAACGGTGAATCGGTGATGGTGGTGTTGGTGTTCACCAGAGTTTGGCGAAGGAGGTGAGAACGGTGATGATGGTGGTGTTAGTGTTGATTGAAGTCTGAGGAAGGAGGATGATGGTGGTTTTAGCGTTGACTGGAGTCTGAGGAAGGACGGTGATGGTAGTGTGAGGAAATGTTGGTAAAGGTGTTGTTGATGTTGATGATGGTTACGTAAAACTAAATAAATAAAAAACAGAAATTGATGGTCAAAAAGAAAGAGATAAAAGGAAGAAGAGGATTAGAAAGAGAGGGAGAAGAAAGGAGGAAGAAGAAGATCAGAGAGGGAGAAGAAAGGAGGAAGAAGAAGATCAGAGAGGGAGAAAGAAACGAGGAAGAAGACATTGAAGTTTATTGGAGTTAATTATATTTGGAACGTTTGTATTTTATTAGAATTAAGATACGTTAACAAGATCTATATACAAAATTTTTCTCCGTAGACATGGCTGAAAGAGTAAAACATTAGTTGTAACGACTTGAGATAGCTATTTTAAATAATTTATCAGCTATTTGGTTATTTTTTCTTAGCTTCAAGTGGTGTAGATTTTTGTTTTAATCTTGATGAAGCTGCTAATTTAAATGATCCCAGTGAATCACGTATAATCCATCCAACTCCAATAATATTTTGATCCGAACAGAAGCTTGCATCTACATTACATTTGTAAAGCCCCGGTTGAGGAGGAGACGAGTGGTTCGTTGAAGGAGTTGTGGTCGGAGTTTGTGATGAAGGAAGAGGTGATTGTGAGTTAGCCATTAGCCATTCTGATGCGTTATCTATTACATTAGATAAAGTTATGTTATTTAAGTTATAATTATGAAACTACATTGTTGTTGTATGTATCGATTCATGATACGAAGAACCGTTGTAACTGTTATGCGGTTATGATAACGAAACGTGTCTTTTGGGTCATGATAAGAAGAGTTGTTTCTCTTCGTTTATATTGAGTCTGTAGTTGTATATATATGTCGGAAAATGATTGATAAAAACAATGTTCTTATTCAAACAAAATACGATCGTATAAGTGAATTAGAGTGTAACGTGTTTCAAAAGCAAGAAGATAACAAAACCTATACGAAAAAAAACATTCTTTTTCGTATGATCTTTGAATTATTTTAGACTTATATGGTAACAGAGCATGGAAGCAGCAATGCAACAAGTGATCCCAATTTTCAATGGAGAAGCTTATGGGTTTTAGAAGATTAAGATGAAGACAGTTCTTAAAACTAGAAAACTTTGGGATGTGATCAAACATGAAGCTTAAACAAGCGGTTCGACCATTGAAGGTACACCCATAGATGCTAAACAACTTGAAGACACGACCTTGAAAGACATGATGGCCTTGCAGATACTTCAAACAGCCATAACAGATAGTATCTTTCCAAGGATTGCTCCGGCTTCTAGTGCACGAGAAGCTTGGATGATGTTAGAATCGGAGTTTCAAGGTAGTCCTCAAGTTAGGATGATTAAGCTACAATCTCTGCGGAGATTTTATGAAAATTTGAAGATGGAAGAAGGAGATAGCATCAACACGTTCATCACTAAGTTGGTTGAAGTTGGAAATCAATTGAGACTTCATGGAGAGGAGAAAACCGATTATCATTTGGTGCAAAAGATCTTAATCTCTTTACCGGAACGGTTTGACTCAATTGTGACTGTGTTGAAGCAGATAAAGGACCTATCTACATTGTCGATGACTGAGTTAGTAGGGACTTTAAAGGCTCATGAGAAGCGAGTAGAAGCAAGAATGGAAAACTCATCGGAGGGAGCCTTCTACATGCAAGCGAAAAAGAGTAAGTTTAGTTCAAAAGGAGTGAATAAATCTAAGACCAAACATAAAAAAAAAACCCGGAAGATGGTGTGAATTTTGTAAACAAGAAAATCACGATGGAGAACGATGTTGGAGGAAGAAGAATAATGGTATTATTCCTAAAGCCGAGAAAGGTGCAAGACGTTGTTACTCGTGTGGAAAACCGGGACATTATGGAAGAGATTGCAAGTTAAAGACTGACGGAGCAAATATAAGTTTTGGAAGAAGCAAATTGTGACCAAGAAGAAGAAAACACATGTTGTTTAGTGCAATAGATGAAGGATCATCATCAAAGAATGATGATGAATCTTGGTTGATCGATAGTGGTTGTACGAACCACATGTCAAGAGAATTGAAGTTCTTTGTAACTCTTGATAGAAGTAAAAAGATTCTTATCAAGATTGGAAATGACCAGAGCATAATGGCATTAGGAAAAATAGATGTACAAGTAGCAACCAATAATGGAGTTCACACGATTAAAGTGTATTGTTGGTTCCAGAATTAGCAAATGATATCAAATGGATATCGGTTGGTCTTTGAAGATGAAAAATGTGAAATTGAAAATCCACAAAGGAGGAAGATTATGGAGGTTAAGATGGTAAACAAAAGTTTTCCAATTAAATGGAACAAGAACAAAGAAACCGTAATGCTTGCGATAAAGGAGGTTGAAGATCAATCTAAACTTTGGCATAGGCGGTTGGGGCATGTAAACTTTGACAAGATAAGAGCAATGCAACGATTAAAGATTGTTGAGAATCTACATAGATTCACCGTGGTTAAAGAGATATGTGATTCATGTGAAAGAGGGAAGCAACCAAGGAGAAGTTTTTCAAAGAAATCTCAAAGCGTTTCTAACAATCTTTTAGAGTTGATTCATTCAGATGTTTGTGGACCTATGCAAACATCTTCATTGAATGGAAACAAGTATTTCGTCTTGTTTATAGATGACTTCACAAGAATGACTTGGGTTAATTTCATCAAACAAAAGGATGAAGTCTTTGTGAAGTTCAAAACATTCAAAGCTTTAGTCGAGAAACAATCCGGTAAGTGTATCAAGACATTAAGGACCGATGGAGGAGGAGAATATATCTCCAAGGAGTTCATTAAGTTGTGTCAAGAAGCTGGTATTCACAAGCAAGTGACAACACCATACTCTCCACAACAGAATGGTGTTGTCCAAAGAAAGAACCGGACTATAATCGAAATGGCACGAGCTATGCTTGTCAATCAAGCAATGTGGGCTGAGGCAGTGTTTACGTTGATTTACATACATAATATATTACCCTCTAAGGCGTTAAAGGATGATGTTACTCTTCTTGAATTATGGAGTGGGAAGAAACCAAACGTAAATCATCTACATATGTTTGGTTCTCTTTGTTATGTTCGAATTCTGGTTGAAAAAAGAAGAAAGCTTGATGAGAAAGCAAAACATGATGTTATGGTGGGCTATAGCTTGGAGTCTAAAGGCTACAAAAATTTTGTAATTGAAGAAGAAAGGGTACAAGTGTCAAGAGATGTGACCTTTGACGAAAATAAATTTTGGTGTTGGGAGAAGAAAGAGATAAGAAACCAATACAATCCGCAAAAGGAGTTTAAAACGGGTTACTCATTCTACGATCAAAGAATGAATCTAAGTGATCAAGTTGAAGACATTTTATATGCAATGTCTTAACTCAATTCTTCAAATAGTCAAGGCGATCAAGAAGAAGATGAAAACACAATTGGTCCAAGAGGTATGAGATCCATCAATGAATTAATGCAAATGACTAACAAAAATGAAGAAGCCTACATATATGAAATATGTATGATGTTGGAAGAGGAACCAAATACGTTTGAAGAAGCATCACACATTGAAGAATGGAAACAAGCAATGAAAGAAGAAATATCAATGATCGAGAAGAAAAATACATAGGATTTGGTTGACAAGTCGAAAGACAAGAATGTGATAAGTGTTAAATGGATCTTTAAGGTGAAAACAAATGCAAGTGGTGAAGTCGTGAAACACAAAGCGAGACTAGTGGCTAGAGGTTTCACGCAGGAGTATGGAGTAGACTATCTAGAGACGTTTGCACCGGTTTCTAGATACGATACAATACGTTTGATCTTGGCAGTCACGGCACAAAAGAAATGGGTTCTTTATCAAATGGATATTAAATCGGTTTTCCTAAATGGGGACTTAAAAAAAAGGTTTACATCCAACAACCATCGGGTTTCATTCGTGAGGGAGAAGAAGAAAAGGTTTTGAGACTACACAAAACTCTTTACGGATTAAAGCAAGCCCCAAGGACTTGGTATGGTCGCATTAATTCATACTTTATGAGAAACCGGTTCACAAGAAGTATGAACGATGTCGCCTTGTATGTGAAGAAAGACAAAGAGGAAGTGTTGCTAATAAGTTTGTATGTTGATGATGTGATTATCACGGGTAGAAACACGGAAATGATCGAAGCATTCAAGGATGATATGAAGCGTGAGTTTGAAATGACCGATCTGAAAAAACTCAACTACTTCTTAGGAACGGAGATCACGCAAAGTGAAGATGGTATATTTCTCTCTCAAGAGAAATATTCTAATAAACTTCTAGAGAAGTTTGAAATGGGAAACTGCAAACTGGTAAGGATGCCACTCACTCCTCATGGCAAAGACTTGGAAGAGAATGATGAAGCATATGGTGATCTCACAAAATATAGAAGCATGGTGGGCGGTCTCATGTATTTAAGTGCTTCAAGACCATATGTTATACTCAAGTTCGTATCTATCTAGATACATGTCATGTCCAAAGAAGAAACATTTATAAGAGGCCAAGCGAGTGATGAGATATATTCAAGGAACTAAGGAGTATGGAATATGTTTTAAGCGTGTTAATGATCCTCAACTTATTGGATTTTCTGATAGTGATTGGGTTGGTTCCTTGGAAGATAAGAAGAGTACTTCGGGTTACGTTTTCACTATTAATTCGGTCGTGTTCCCTTGGCAACCCAACAAGCAAAAGATGGTTGCACAATCAACCGTCGAAGCCGAGTACATCTCAGTGTGTCTTGCGGCTAATCAAGCGATATGGCTGCAAAGATTGATCAATGGCATTGGATTCAAGTCAAAAGGAAGCGTGAAGATTCTATGTGACAATATGTCAGCGATTGTAATAGCCAAAAAACTCGGTTCAACACAAAAAGACCAAGCATATTGAGATCAAATATCATTTTGTAAGAGAAGCGGTTCAAGAGGGTCTAATTATTTTGGAGAATTGTCTGGGAAACGAGCAACTGAATGACATACTGACGAAGCCATTTGGAACATCAAGGTTCGAGGAATTGTGTGAGAAGATCAGTGTGAAGATGAAACATGATTAAGAGAGAGTATTAAAGTTAATCATGTTTTCATAAAGTTTGTTATTTAAGTTATAATTATGAAACTATATTGTTGTTGTATGTATCGATTCAAGATACGAAGAACCGTTGTAACCGTTATGCGGTTATGATGACGAAACGTGTCTTTTGGGTCATGATAAGAAGAGTTGTTTCTCTTCGTTTATATTGAGTCTGTAGTTGTATATATATGTCTGAAAATGATTAATAAAAACAATGTTCTTATTAAGACAAAATACAATTGTATAAGTGAATTAGAGTGTAACGTGTTTCAAAGGCAAGAAGATAACAAAACCTATACGAAACAACATTCTTTTCGTATGATCTTTGAATCATTTTATACTTATAAAGTTGATGGTGAAAATAGACAAAAGATAATTGAGAAAAAAAAAGGTGAGTTGAATATATTTTTTTTAACTTCTTACCGTCACTATTCAAAAAGGTTATAAATAACATTTTGTTTTATGGTCCTTCTATGCAATCACTCTTTTTTATTATCCAATCAAGATTATGAAAAAGTAATTTTCCTAAAATAAACCATTTTGATTGGATAATTATATGGGTTTGAAAATTTTCATAATTTTCTTTACATCACTTTTACGAGTTTCTTATTAGGAATACCTTGAATTAAGACTCTTAGGACTTTAAAACTATCTTGCATTTAAGCAAAAACTTTTGTCACGTTTATTGGACTTATTTTGCAGCATGAAAACCAAATTTTGCAATGTTATACATTTTTGCTTGAATGCAAGGTAATTTACTGTAAATGTATCACATAATTTCATTCCTTCGTTTGCTATCCCTTAGAATATCAATTGCAGCTCATGTACTTGCTCCATGATGGGTCTTGAGTCCACCATTTTGTAGTTAAGGAAATTTGTTGTAGCAAACTTTCCAGATCCTACACTGAACATTTTGTACTTCTTTTCCAATGTCTCCCAGAGAATCTTGGAAGAGTTGATTTCACAGTACATATCGTACATCTCATTCATCAGGCAGTGTAGAATATGACCTTTGCAAAGGTACTGTGAGTTCATGCTTCGACATTGGGGAGAACTCTTGGATCCGTATTATCCGGAGGCAATGTGGGTTTGACCTCAGTAAGATACTTGGTCAAATTGAGACTATGTAGAAAAAGTGCATCTTTTTCTACCACGATTTGAAGTTGGATCCATCAAACTTGCTTGGCTGAAGATTAGAACTCAGTGAGTTCGGCACATATGGTAACAACACAAGTGTTTTTGTCTGTTCCGTCTTTTGCACCTCTATTGGCACCATTGTTGGCATCATCAACATTTTTAACCATTTTGAATCTGTTCACAATAGCAGAATTTAATCCGTGTTTTTAAAAAAATTGTATAAGCGATTACATTTAATTTATTTCGCTAAAACAATGCATTCTCCGGAAAAAATTTTAGAATTCAATTTTTGTGAATATCACAAAAGCTCGCCATAGTCGTTCAAATAAACCAGTAAATGTGTTCTTAAACGTTATTTTCAAGACCGCGTAGATCGATAAAATGTTTCATGAAACTGCCAAAGGTCTTTGCAGAAATCGTTATCTGTTTTGTGTATTTGTTTGCAAAAAACTATTCGCAATATTCAATCCATTTAAAGGTAAGAGCATGAAAAAACTATTGAATTAAGACTATTATGACTGTTAAATCCTGGATAAAAATCATGGACAAATCTCCTGTGGCAGTTTTGAAGAGATTATGAATCTTATGATACAATCATGTTGAGACTATAATCGCAACACTCGATTATAGAATCTATGAACCAGATCTACGATATACACTCAAGACTTACTTTTAAAGAAAAAGACGAAAGATATTTGTCGGTGTAAAGCTTCGCTTTGCGAACTTTGTTTTTTGTAGATTTGGTTTGTGAATTTTGTTTTGGTTTTTATTTTTCGAAGATAATGAATTATGTGAGAGATTTCTTTTATAAGGAGGAATCTATTGGTTTTCAAGTTAACGAAGGGATAAGTGTGTGTGAGATTCATCTTGATCTATAAGGATTCTAAGAATATTCTGCCTTTTTCTATAAGGATAAGAATTTAGAAATATTACAAAAATATTTTTGATACATTATAGAAACTTCTAGATATATTAAAAATTGTTAGTGGAAATTTGTATCAAAAAATAATATTTGTGTAAAAGGTTTACATTCAACAAGTCCGGCCCGGTTCAACACCGGCGGCGCCAACACACATGCGTATATATAATTTTGCATAATAGTTATTCTAATTGTAAATGCATATATATTAATCGAAATTTTTTCAACTTTTCAATATGGAATATTTTGCTCTATTTAATCAAAATTATAAAATTTACAAACTTTTTAAACTAACAATTTTGGACATTTATTTCTTGTATTTTATAATGTTCATTATCAGAGTTTTAAAGACTCCAAGATTCGCTTATTCCGACTACTGACTTCACCGAAAGATTGAGTTCCAACATTTTCTTGCGTACAAGACTTTTGATTTTGTTTTCCATTTATATTATGAGGAAAACAGTTTTTTACATAATTTATGGATGAGTCTTTTTTTTTTTTACATTAAAGTTTAAACTCTATAAAGATCCATGTTTGCGTGTACGCCACCAACTGTTCTGTTCCTCATCGTCCTACGTGTGCAAATGGCACGTTTTTGCATTTTAGCCTAATCTGTGGTTGAGCTGGATTTAATTTTAAATACAATGTAATGATATTGAGGTGGGTTTTTTCACCATATGTATTGCCTTTTACTGAACGTTTTCAATAAATGAAAAGAAGGTCGAAAAAAGGAAAAAAAAAAAAAGAAAGACTATGAAGATCCATAAAAAATGCTTATAGATTTTACAAACGTTTGAATTTCAAGGCTTCAAGCTACTCACCTAAATTTATCTGTTTTTTTTAACAAACCAAAAAGAAAACAAAAAAAAAAACTCTATAATTTCAAGTAAGTTGTTGAAGAAGAAAAAACAGTCCTCAGTTGGGACTTCCGTCATCTTCACGTCTAATCTTTGAAAGCTGCCACATCATAACCAAAAACCCAGTAAGATACGTCCACGTGTGAAAGCTTGCAAAAGGGTCAATCCCCACTATAATGACCCCAAACATTGTTTTTTTTGGTTGAGATTCTTTTAATTTTCCCAACCCTACATGCTCGTCGACGCAGCCGCCACGAGATCGCTAACAATAATAATCGGGACCAGAGTGTTATCGTAATTTCCCACAATTCAGAAGATTACATGACGCATTTGCCCCCGACATCCGCGTATTTCCGGTGCTTTATTAGAACACCTTCGGTTAAAAGGTTAACGTGTCGGCGCCATCTTTTCCTTATTTTCAATATTTATTTCCATTTTTTTAAATACCTTTCTAGATGATGGTAGAACAAAACTTATTTTTATAAAATATTTAAAAAAATCCCGATGAAAATTATCACGTTAAAAATTCATACTTATATTTTACAAACGAAAGTTTAACGTGCGTAAAAAAAATTACTATAAGACATTTTACTTTATATGCATTATATTTATGATAAGACAATTTGACTTATAATATATAAAAATTATGACAAATAGTTTTAACCTTCACTACAATAAAATTAAAATTGTTTATATAGTCTAAAAACATTAAATAAACTAGTTGTCAAACACTCAAGAAAAAAGTTTTTATTAAAAACACATTTTCTACATAAACAAAATTATTCATAAATTGTTATAAAAATCATTGATAAAAAGATGAAACACTCCTCCTCTGCAAGTACTTCTGCTTCTTCTTTCTCATTGTCTCTATCCTTCCTCTCTCATCTTCTTCCTCTTAACCTCTGCATATTTCCCAAGAAATTGAGCTTCTAAATCCAATTTCTGACAATGGAAGCAAACCAATCGTACGGTTTGTCTGCACTTGTTGTCATGCTGCTCCTGTCAGTAACTCCGACAGTGACATCTAAAGACGAGGTTGTTTCTTGTACAATGTGTACTTCCTGCGACAATCCTTGTAGTCCCGTCCAATCATCTCCTCCGCCGCCTTCTCCTCCACCACCATCAACCCCCACCACCGCATGTCCTCCGCCTCCTTCACCTCCAAGCTCCGGCGGTGGCGGTGGCTCTTACTATTATTCTCCTCCTCCTCCGTCTCAATCCGGTGGCGGAAAATACCCTCCTCCGTATGGTGACGGTGGTCAAGGTTATTACTATCCTCCGCCGTATTCTGGAAACTATCCTACGCCGCCTCCTCCGAATCCCATCGTTCCTTATTTCCCGTTTTACTATCACACTCCACCACCTGCTTCAGGTTCTGTGTCAGATCGGTTTATGGGTTTTTATTCTATTATATATGTTCTTTTATCTATCTTCCTCTGGTTAGTGTGATGGAAAATCATCGGAAATTGGTCGGAAAATTACGAAGAAAATCGGAATAATGTCGCAGATCGGTAGATCTACAAATGTTAGATAACTGTGATCATGAAACCAGAGGTTGGATCAAATTAATATCTTTTAGTTTCTTCGATCTGTTTTTAACTATCTCTTTTTTTGACAATTTGTATTTAATTTTTCTTGATAATTAACATTTCAATTACTCGTTATTCAGAAATAAAGAACTGTTACCTTTCTTTCTTTTTGGTTCAAAAAGTCGTTACTTTTTAGTGTCTATAAGCTCTTTTTAGTGGATTAGACTCATCAATTAGTTCAATTCATCACTATTTTGTCGGTCGGCTTTAATTTGCACTGAAAATAAAAATACAATTTATCTGATCTCATTATTTGTTAATTAACTACCAGTAACACATTAAGACTATTAAGTGTATATCTAGTATTAATCAGCTAAATTCACGGTTATTTTTTTAATCATTGTATCAGTTTATAATTCACATGTGATTGTCGTTAAATCAGAATATATTATTTCAATTATTGTGTAATAGCACCGTTGGAAAATTCAAAACACACATGCAAGAAAAACTTAAATAGCCAGCTTTGCTCCAACACATATCTTTCTGTTTTCCCAACAAGCTATAAATTATGTATCGATATATATATATATATATATAATATTATGTTTTCCCTGAGACAGTGGAAATTTATATACATATACGTGAACTTAATTCTTGGCCTTAGTTAAACCGTAAAACATACAGACCATTAAGGCACGATTACCCATAATATTGATAGTTTAGTTTTAGGTTGTGGTAATTGACAGAAAAAAGTTGTTGAGGCGGTGGGACAAAGATCAATGGTCTGCTCTCAATAATTAATTTCATTATTTACTATCGTTGACTATTGGTCTGAGATCCTGAGATTAGTGGATGAGAATTGCTAAACTGGTAAAATGTTGCTGAACCACGCGACTGTCCCATGCTTCCGCTTGCTCAAGTAATCCAAACCTTAATTCTTACTGAGTCAGAGTGTCGACAGCATTTTACCAATAAGTATATTTTAAAGGGTTGGTCCGGTTCAAATATGGCTATAGGATAAACCTAAATTTTCTTTTGGGCTTTACTACAAAAGATATAAGATTTGTTTTTACAAACCCATGTAAGTTGTTAAAACACCACTGGAATAACTAGGATGTTTAAAACACCACAGAGTCACAGACTATAAAACTTAATTTACAATAACGATGTGTATGAGACTTCGAATTGTTACCTATGTTTTAATTTTTCCTTTTTGACGGCAATTACCTATGTTTTAATAAAAGGATCTATGTTTCATTTTTAAATAATGGTGCATTTTTATATGTTTTAAATCTTGCCAGACAAGACCGAGCTAAAAAAAAATGTAGGTTTTTGGCTAGATCGACCATCATAATATTTAATTAATTCACATACTTTACAATTGTTAAATGTCATTAACCGAATTATAATTTTCTATTTGTAAGCATGAAGCCATCAACTATACAAAATCTCGGTAATTATGGTCTATTTACTATCAAAATAACACTAACACATGTTAATTATACACTTTTGTCTATACATTTCAAACCCAACCAAATCAATTCTAATCCATATAATCTATAATTCATGCTTAAACATTATAATATCATCTAAGTTATATTAAATAATGATCTTTTTAACATTTAATATCACATAAAATTAAACAAACATTCATGTGCGGGATGCTAACCTAGTATTAAATGTAAAGTTTAATAACAGATCCGACCCGAACTTACTGTTGGACCGGTAAACTCGGATATATTACTAAAGTCCAGAAGTTATAATCGAAAAAATCTAAAAAATTCTGGTAAAACTAAACAAATTCAGCAAATTTAGTGATATTAGTGGTTGAACCGGTAGTGTTTGAAATATTAATTAATTTTCTATTTTTCTATTCATTGTATATAATATACTGGATAAATTATGTTATTTAAGAGTTTTTAGATTATGATCAAGATTTCATTATATCGTTTAATATATTGGTTAATGTGATGCATTATTAGTTTGTTTTGTCATTAACGATTTACCTCTTAAAATTTTCATTTAGTTTAATTTAAATTTAGAATGTTCAATCATTTTATAGTTATTGTTTGACATCATATTTTTAAAACATCAATTAAATTTATCTTTTATATTTATAAGTTTATTCATATAATAAATATAAACATTTTATTAATTTATTAACCTGTACTGACTCAGCGGTCGACCTCAATCGAACCGGTGACTAGATTTATAAAATAATTCGGTTCACAATCCAGATCGGGTTTAAAAGCATTGGTGAGATGCTTAAAACACCACAGACTATAAAACTTAACTTTTTAATAACGATGTGTATGACACTCCCAACTGTTACCTATGTTTTTGTAAAAGGATATAGACTTTCATTTGAATTCTGTGTTTTTTCTTTACGTCAAAATAAACTTTCCATTCAATAAAAAGACATGCCCATAAGGAGAAACTATACTAGGTAATCACAACGGCATTTGGTTTAATAATGGTGTATTTGATAGTAATTCGCGCCATGTAATGAGAGAGATATATGGTTTATAATTCGTTGTTTATATATTTTAGTGTTTTAAATTATATTTAGTTTCTGTTTTAAAAAATCATATTTATTTTATTTATTATTATATATAGTTTGTATTGTGTTGATTAAAATTACTAATGTACAATTACATACGTACAGTATTATATTTATAGACAAATTTATTTGATAATTTAGATTATAATATAATTTGATTGTAAAAATTAAATGGTGTTATGTATATATTTTCATATTATTCAGAAAATCTATAACAATTTGATTTAGTCCAACATTAATTATTATCAATGATTATAAATTTGATATGTGATCTGTCATGACCCGTCTTTATCTGCTATGATCCATGTTGACCTATGTTGACATGTCCTGACCATTATAAAAATTAAAATATTTGAAGATCCGGATCCTAATTCAAATTCAGATGATAAAATAGTGTATCCGACGAAACCAAATTCATATACTCCTTGATCCATTTAAAAAATATATATATAAATATTTTTGATATTAAAATTGATAATATATTAACTTTTTATAAGTCCAAAGACTATATACTCCTTGATAACGTTAAAACTTCTTTTTTACTTATAATTTTTTAAATTTTTCATAAATTAGAAGTATATTAGTAATATTTTAAGAGTTTTCATAAATTTTAAACTCTTTATAAATTTTAATTCTATTTATAATATTTAAATTTTTTTTAAATATAAAATTTATTATATCTAGTATAATTAAACGGTTCAACTAAATGATATACTCATCAATTGAGTAATATATCTCCGTTTTTAAAAATTTAATTCACAACATATACATAAAAAGATATACTCAAATTTTAAATCAGGCTTCCGAGTTATTTTTATAATATGACTCAGAACTATTGCTCAAAATTTTTAACTGATATGGAACATTACACACAGACTTTTTTTTTCATCAATTGGATAATATATATCCGTTTAGTTTGATTCACAACATATAAAGAAATATTTTTTTATATTTTTATTAACTATATATATTATATGATAATTCAAAATAATTTGAAAATAAGATCAAATAAAAATTGAAAGAAGAATCATATTTTAAACAAAATATTTCAAATATAATAATTTAAAATAAATAATATGATATAATTAGATAACAAATATTAGTTTTTTTCAATTTTGATTGGTTAACAATTTTTTAAAAATAATTTAATTTTCGTTCATAATTAATAAGAGAGAGAACAAGTTTAATTTTTTGAAAACTAATAATTATTTAAAATATTATTTACAATTTTTAGTTTAATTATATTAATTTATGATTAATATTATAATTTTAATATTTTTTGTAATATGTCACATCATAATTGGTTAATTTTTTATCAATATTGTTTAATAATAAATCTTTTTGATATGTTTCATACCGGGCCAGACAAGACCGAACTAAAAGAAAAAATATGCAGGTTTTGGGCTGAATCGGCATGTTGGAATGATCTCGCCATGTTGTTGGAATGATCATGCGATGCCAATATTATGTGTCCACGACTCTACAATTCACTACAATCGACCTACCAACGTGCGTGGCACGAGTTCTAAACTCAAATTCTCTCGACGTGCGTCCTTGTATCCAACAACGTTTTATCACAACTTCCTAGGATTATAGGACTCGCCTTACACTATTCGTTTCAAATAAACGAAATAAAACAAAAACAATTGGCTTCTAGTTCCGTGTTTAGCTTTTTCTCAAGAGAAAGGCACAATGGGCTTTCTCCTTCCGATTTTATTCGGATTGTTTCTCTTATTCACCGCTACTCCACCATCGCTGTCACAACTTCCTCCGACGATAATGGCTCCGGCACCAGCGCCAACTCCACCCTCGGATCTCTGCAACGGAATATTCCTCTCTTACACATTCAAACTCGGTCGCAAAATCCCTCCAAACGACACAACTGATCAGCCTTATCGGTTCGAGTCAGTTCTCATAGTTCTTAACAACGGCCGTGAAGAGCTCCAAGAGTGGAGAGTGTTCGTCGGATTTCGCCACCGCGAGATTCTTATTTCCGCCACGAATGCGCTAATCGCCAACGGCACAGATCTTCCTGCTTTGGTAGGAAACGGTACCATCTTGGGTGGCTATCCTGTCTCCGACCTCAAAACAGCCATTCAGACCGCCGGAGACTTAAAACAGATGAGGGCTAGGATCGAGCTCGTCGGGACTCAGTTCATGGTGACTCCTCCGGATATTCCTTTGCCGTCCAACATATCGCTTGTTAACGATGGTTGGCTCTGTCCTGAGCCTACTCTTCAAAGTAAATTACTCAATCAATTCTCTTATGGTATTTTTAAATGTTTCATATGGTAAATTATTCGTGTTCAAAATTGTATCAGAAAATGGGACACTATAGTTAGTTTTATTAATTTACGGATTTTAATTGATTTAGAAATTTATTTCCGATTTGAAAATCTTCATTAATCATAAAATCAAACATTTGATTTTTTTTTGTTTGAAAATTAACATTTGAATTTAAAAGAACAATTTATAGTTTTATACCATCGAATCTGAGCATTTTATAACAAAGTTCACCCTCCAATCCTATATGTGATATTTCAAGAAGATACTTTTTTCTTAATTCTAAAACTGTTTTTATACAATTTATTTTGATTTCGAAAAGTATTAAAAAAAGAATATCGTAATATTTTAGGTCATCTAGACAACTGATTTATAAAACATTGGTAATTCTCATAATGTAGTCAAATTATCATACAACGATACAATATAGTTTTGTAGTTAAAACATCAAGTTTGACTCAACGAATTATACGTGTCCATTAGGCAAAAGAGAGCTAACGACGTGCTGCAAGAGAGACCCAAGTATTATAGTCAACACAACAATCACCGACAATTTCCTTCCACGACAACCCGGAGACTTAACCATAATGTACGACGTGATCCGAGCTTACGACCAAAACTACCTAGCCGAAGTAACCATGGAAAACCACAATCCACTAGGCCGGCTTGACCATTGGGAGCTAAGTTTCGACTGGAAACGAGACGAGTTCATACAGAAAATGCAGGGCGCATATCCAACGGTCGTGGACGCCACAAAATGCATCTTCGGTCCTCAATCCCAAATCTACACTGGTCTTGATTTCGCTGACGTTCTCTCTTGTGAGAGACGACCTGTCATCGTAGACTTGCCTCCGACCAAAAAAGATGACGCTACTTTAGGTAATATTCCTTCTTGCTGCAAGAACGGTACGATCTTGCCACGTGTCATGGACCCTTCAAAATCAGCCTCAGTCTTCATGATGCAAGTCTCCAAAATGCCTCCTGATTTCAACCGATCCGCGCTTTTCCCGCCGCAAAACTGGAGGATCAAAGGGACGTTAAACCCGGATTACTCATGCGGGCCACCCGTTCGGGTCAGCCCGACTTTTTACCCTGATCCAAGCGGTATGCCCACTAACAAATCATCTTTCGCCAGCTGGCAAATTGTATGCAACATCACACAAGCCAAAACAGAGATACCAAAATGTTGTGTCTCCTTCTCTGCTTTCTTCAACGACTCAATCATCCCTTGTAACACTTGTGCTTGCGGTTGCGTTTCTGAAACGCGACGCACTTGTAGCGCTGAGTCTCCACCGCTTCTCATCCCTCCAGACGCTCTTCTCGTACCTTTCGAAAACAGAACATCTCTTACGGTAGCGTGGAACGCACTCAAACACAAAACCCTACCAAACCCAATGCCGTGTGGCGACAATTGCGGCGTATCGATTAATTGGCACATGGCTTCAGATTACAGAGGTGGTTGGACCGTGAGGATCACGATCTTCAACTGGGGAGAAATTGATTTCCCCGACTGGTTTTTAGCGGTTCAAATGAAGAAACCGGCGCTTCTAGGGTTTGAAAAAGCCTATTCGTTTAACGCAAGTCTCTTAAGCGTGGATGGAGGTGTCAACAACACCATTTTCATGGAAGGTCTTCCAGGTCTTGAGTATCTTGTGGCAGAGGCTGATGATTTAGATCCAAAAAAGAAGCTAAAGGTTCCGGGTAAACAGCAATCGGTGATACAGTTCAGCAAGAAACTTACGCCGGGGATTAAAGTGGCGGAGCGGGACGGGTTTCCGGCGAAAGTAATATTTAACGGCGAGGAATGTTTGCTTCCTGATGTGCTTCCGATTGCAAGTGGTGGAAGAAGAAATGGGTTTAACACGGTTTTGTCAATTATCGCTACTTTTGTTGCGGCATTTATGATTCGATTATAGTATTTTTAGGGTTTATTTGTCCTCTGCTTTGTTGATTGCTTAATATTTTTTGTAAAATGAAATTGATCTTTACTTGATGTGGCTACAGTTGTTTTGAAATACCATTACTATATATATATTGAAAATATGTTATATTCATAAATACCAAAGTGAGTAGAACAAAAGAATTTATAAAACAAAAATGTAAGTTAATTTATTGACCGTACCTTGGAATCGAGTAAAATCATTTCGATGGCTTCACCATTATCGTTGAAAAATGTGTTAAATTAAGGGATCATTGGTTTTGTTTGAATGTGAAAAATGAGAGAAGTTTGACATCTCTTATATTATATGACTGAATATCACAATCATCGTTTGGGACTTGGAAGGGTTTGAGATCAGTTCAAAATTCAAATCATGGAATGGTGAGTGCTAATCCGTCACCAGGTGGCAACCGAAGGTCACAGATTACTCATTTGCAACCATTGTTTAGCCAATAAATATTTATGTGGTCATTCTTGGCCAGCCGTAGTTTAGCCACGTATTTTGTAACGTAGGCACGAAAATGTTGTGGGTAAAAATTCGTGTAGGTTTAAAAAACTAGTATAAATGTTTTGCTATAGCAACACCTAGTTGTTTTCAAAATTTATCTCTTAGCTTCGCAGATACTATATTCTATAGAGGGATACTTATAACCGGGATTACGATAGAAAAAGTTTTGTAAGTTTTGCTTTTAACCGGAGCGTTTAGTGTATATATTTTTCTTTTTTTGATAAATATCTTTCGGATCATATCTCCAGGTATACTTTCTCAACCTTCTTTTTTTTTTTTTTAATCAACGTCTCTTTCTCAACCTTTAGGTTATATTTAGATAGCTATTAGTATTTACTGATTCAAACTTGTTAACCATGATCCTATAAAAGCAATAAAAATAAGAAAAAATATCTCTATTATTAAAGATTATTTGGTCTTTTTTTTTTTTGGTTAACGACAGAAACTATGTCGAATTAGAAGAATAAATCTGCGGAATTTTCAGTTTCCATGTAAATTTCGCAATGATAGAAAAAGGATACATCCAACATCATTAGACTATCGTTCATTATCTAGTTTTTAACGTACGAACGTTTACGTTTACTTCTTTTTCTTATGTTTGTTAAGTCCTCTTTTCAATTTTGGGTCTAAAGTTAACTAACTGGAAACATTTTCATCTATTAATTGAGATGTTTCCTTTGTTATCCATGAGTAGAGATGTTAAAGCGAGTGGACTCAACTAGGCCTGCTCTGCGATAATCCGCGAACAGTTTACCTGCGGCGGTTTAATCCACAAGGTCCATCCATCGATCATTCCTGATCCATGAATGTCTGTAGTTATTTTAATTTACTTTTTTTGTTTGAAAATAAATTTAAATCAATATATTTTAAATACACTACAAGAAAAAATATATCGGAATTTTGACGAGAATACCATCGGATTTCCGTCGGATTTCATTCCGATGATTTTACATTGTTGGAAGTGAGAGTCTGTTAAAAGTGCTATATAGACAAAAAGTTACTTTTAAAACTAATATATTCTTATTTTTATTTATCAACAAACTCTGTATAAACCATGTTTAACAAATCCTTTTTTTTTGGTTATATTTATAAGAATTTATTTACATATACAGTTTAACTTTTAATAAAAATCGGTGGGCAGGTCTTCTAAAGCGTAACTCGTCATAGGATGATCTAGGAGATATGCTTTTAACGAATCTAAAATTTTAAACCAATAAATGTCTTATAGGGGAACGGATTAAGCCCAATTCATGGGTGTCGGTCGATTTTTACACCTCTACGAACCATTTCGACTTGGTTTTAAATGAGCCCATATCAAAGTTTTTTTACAAAACCATGTCAAAAGTTTTCTTAATTGGTTTTGTATGTGGGTTGGTGTAGCATCCGGATGAGCAAGCATTTCGATAAGAAAATTTTGGCAGTCTCATCACGGATAAAGCAATGGACCGAAACTCAGTGACCGGATTTCTATACGAAATGTTTGATTCAATAAAATTTCTCTACAAAATGTTTGATTTCTATACGATAAATCTAAGCTTTTGGACCTTGGTCAAAGAAAGCGAGGGATCTTTGTCAAACCTTCTTTGTTTCGATTTTAGATTGTTATTTGTTAGAAGAAAGTGTGTATATTTTTTATTTTATTTTTGGTGGCATAATGATCATTATTTTACTTTATGTTGCATGTAAACAATTATTACGTTATTCGACATTAACGTTATATTATAAGAGGTTGTAATTTTCTTTGTAAGCAGTTTAACTTTTTGCAAATTACGTCCTTTCAGTTTTGGTTATTTTTTTAGTAGAAGTTTATGGTCATTGGTTGAATTTAGTGGTGTTCACTTTTACTCTAGAGATCCCACCCGAAGGGTGCATCAGTCACAAAAATTCGGCTTGTTGGTTTCTTTAAAATGAAAATTTATTTTTCGCTAAATACCAATTATAAACCTTATGAAATGTTATTTTATATTATGTTTTGACATTTTTTTTTGTTAACCAATTTTTGTTTTGATTTTTATTAATAATCTTTTTATGTTTTAAACTATTTTTTGTTGGTTTCAAATCATCAGTTTTCGAGTGAAATGAACTGTTTGTGTGTGCGCAGTTATAAAGCAAGGAAATGTCAACATTTAAAAAGTGTGAGAAACTATGACCACAATAATACCTGAAGGAGAAACGAATGTAAAATGGACGGTGGCTTAGTTTGATGAATGTTCATCACTTCAAGAGAAGCATACAAATGATGATCGTTGGAAATTGTAGGCGCCATTACTGGATTCTGAAAGTGAAACAAACTCACCTCTTCCGAGTTTGGTGTGAAAAAGCTAGCCAAGTTTGTAGGCTCATCCTCGTTAAAGTTGTTATAACCCAAACTTTCTTCTGCATTAAAATTTGAGACTTGATGGTGAAGAAGATGATGTTGATGAGTCATTACTAGGTTTCTACCGGAAACCGCGATGGACTCCATCATGATGATGTCCGAGAGGTGACATGAGACGCGTCCAGAAATTATTAGGGTTCGTGATATGTTGCTCACAGAAGGTTGAGGAATGTTGTTGATATGATGCGTTGGGAACTGAACATTCCTTCCATTGTAGAATTCTTGTACTTCTTTTCTAACATACATTCTTCCCTCTTCCGGAGGTAATAGAGCTTGGTTCATCTCCTCTTTCTTTATCTGATTATTCTTGTTCTTATTTTGCCGGTATTTCTACACATCTAATTCAGGAAAAAGAAGGATTAGTACAATATATATATATATATATATATATATATATAACAAAATAAGGTTTCTTTTCAACTTATTAAATGTATTCTTTTAGTTTTGTTTTATATTTTGTGTTAACCCATATTTTAATTTGGTAAATAATTAGATGTTTAAATGAACTCGCTGAGACATGGAAAGTTAAGAGTTTCAATAGGCAGTAACATTGTAACATGCATTTAACAACCACGCAAACAACTTATTTCGTGTGCCTTTTTACTTCATATATTTAATACGAGTACAACTACTTAATTTCTAAATAAGACAATAGTTGAATATAGTTTTATCCATAACTAAAGTACCAATTTTTTTTAACCACTAAATATGTCTTAATTTGGTTGATAATATGTAAGAAATCATGAACTATAGCATTTAAAATTAGCAAATGAAAAATGTCTATAAATATGTGATTTTCAAACGAAACATACTTGTAAATCACACTAATATAAATAACTATAAAGTAAAAAGGTTAAAAAGTGTATTAAGTGAACATATCTCTCTATTATTTCTCCTAACATATTTTATAGTAGAGATAATAAACATGGGTAATGGGTACTATACAACTAGATCTGTTGGACGGTCTAGTCCGCGTCCGTTGGTCTTTGTTTGTTAGGACCGCCGTTTCTTCCGACTGCACGGATCACCCAGCCAAGGACCGCGGTTTTCTATTCGGTGGTCCAGACCCGTCCCGCAGACAGTAGCGGGTTTGCAGGTGAGGCTCGCGGGCATTTGACGAAGCTTCATCTTATAGTTTTGGCGAGTGGCTCTTCATCGGCGATTTTCATCAAATCGCATCATCAATCTCTTCTTCTAACATTCTGTAAGTTCAGATCCTTGAACCCTAGATCGATTTCATCAAATCGAATTATCAATCTTATCTTTGATTTTTTTTTATTCAAAAGTTTCGATTCTTGAAATTTCTGGTATGATTATACTTTGATTTTGTGTCATCCACTCTATGGTCTCATTTAACAGCTAAGGAATTTGATCCTAATCCTTGCGTTTCTTGAATTTGTAGGTCGAATTTGAAGATCCGATGAGTCTCTTGCGTTTTTTGAGTTTCTGTCTCCACTCTTTTGTTCATTGAATTTGAAAATCCGATCAGAAGTTCTTGAAGTTATGTCACATAAGTTCTGCTTAAGTTGCAGAAACACTATTTCAATGAATCTAGGTTAGTGTCCTCAACTGTCTATTTCAACGAATTTAGTGTTTTATTTTGAAGATTTAGGGTTTTAGTAAATTGGAATGTAGATTTAGTGTTTTATGAATGATATTATGGTTTTTGTTTTATTGTGATATTGAATTATTTTATAATTGTTTTTAGATTTTTATAATTATTTGTATAGTTTTGATAATTTTTTTTAGAAATTTTTAATTATTTATAGTTTTATAAATATTTTTAGATTTTTCTAATTATTTTTATAGTTTTTATAATTATTTTTACATTTTTATAGTTTTATAATTGTTTTTATATTTTTATAGTTTTTACTATTTTATAAATATTTTAATAGTTTTCTAATATTTTTTGCTTTTTATAAATATTTTTATAGTTTTATAAGATTTTTATTAATTCTTATCAATTTTGATAATTGTTTTTTACGATTTTATTAAAAATTATATAAAGTTTTATGAATTTGTAAAAACTTTTAGAAACTCATTATCCTAGTAATAGATTAGATTGTGAAATTTCTTTCTGAATAATTAACTTATACAATGCACACACGTGTACACATTTGACAATTACTATTTGAGATATATAGGCTTTATGTTGTCAAAAAAAAACTAATTTGAGTTTGGAAAAAAGGAGGGAATACAAAAATAGAAAAACAGAGGTAAACCATAGAACTCTACAGAGAACATAAATCTGATGCCAACAACTCTTCAGAGAACATAAGTCCCGAAGACTCAGTTAGTGTCCAGAAGACTAGAAGTGACTAATGTGACTAACTAAACATAATGCGATTAAAACTTAACAAATCATCTTTTTTATATTAAAAAAAAAAACACAATTACGGTGATACCAAAAACTGCTATCCAAAAATTCAAAAAAATTAAACTTTATTTTGTTTTATTAGATTGTTGTTCTTTTTTTGTTTAATAGATTCTGGTACCGAAAAGAATATCAAAATAAACATGATACTTAATCAAAATATTTTTTATTAAAAAATGCCAAATAAATTAAAAACAAAATTTAATAGATTCGAAAAAACTAAATTGGTGAAAATAAAAAATGAGATTTGATCAAGCTTAAGAAAGGAAAGTGATTGCTGGAAAACAAAAGAAATAACAAAAAATATGTTTTAAAAAAGTTTTAAAAGCCAAATATAGAAAATATAATCATTTTATCTAATATAGTAATGTTATTTTCAATAGAACTCAGAATTGCTGACACGTGTTTTTCTAGAACTTTCAAATGCTATCACGTATCATTTCAAAACATGACACCTCTGTTCTTTTTCCAACCTCAATTTTTCATCTTTTTATTCTAACTAAAAAAATAAAACATTCCAAATAAATCTTATCTTTTCCATTTTCTTTCTTCTAACTAAAAAATAAAACCATTCCAAATAACAAATTTTTAAAAAAAAATCCAAACAAAACTAAAAAAAGAAAATATGTTTACCACACAAAAACAAAAACCACACAAATTTTTACTTCTCTCCAAATTCTCAGAAATTGTCAAAAAAACTATGTGTCCCATAAAAAAACAAAAACCACACAAAATTTTACCCTCTCTCCAGAAATGGAATAATTTTGAAAAATTTCAAACAAAATAATACACGATTTTTCGGACTCAGTTTGCAGAATTTCATTGTTTCATGATAATGTACTCCCAGAGATTAACTGTTGGAGGAAACAAGTGGCAAATGAGGCATGATGAGCACAGTTCCACTAGGTATGGAAAGAGAACGATTTGTGCTAATTTCTATACCATGTAAAGTTGATGTCCTGATTGTCACAAAGAGATCACAATATTATATTATAGCAAATTTATCATCATTTTTTTCCAAATAAATTTCAACATAGGGGTGATTCTATTTCAGTCCATTGGATGTTGTTCTATCTCAATTATTAAAACATGTGAGTCTTCAAGTTACCACTAGGTCTGGAGATGATTATCTAGATCGATATATAGATAAATATCTGAATATTAAAATTTTTAGAATAAATATCTATATCTGTCTCAAAAATTTTTCTACCATATATTTAATTTTTTCGGATATCTGGTAATATTTTTTCTTTTAAACGGATATCCGCGGATATCAATACGGATAACAGAATCACGGATAGCACAGATCCGAATATTCTCAAAAATTCTAGATATCCAGATATCTTAAAAAATCCGAGATATCTGGATCATAAAATGAATAATTCATATATAATATGGATTTCACAAAATAAACTATTGTAGATGTAGGTGGTAATCATTTTTCATAGTAAATAATAGTAAATTGAAATTCTTCACAACCTAATATAAAATCTTCCTATTTTGAGATAGTAAAAAATCAAAGAAAAATTAATTCACCATGCCACTTCTGAACATTTTACTTAATAATATTTAACGCAAATAAAATAATAGCTATCTATATTTTAATTAGTTTAATTATATATATATATATCTAAAAATAATTAGAAAAATGGTCCTCTAATAAAGAAATTACAGTTACCATTATAATAAATAAATTTAAAATATATTATATTTTCTTGCATGAATTAAAAAATCTATTGAGACAAAATGAAGTTACTTTTACACTACATTGTTTTTAATTTTTATTTCTTTCTTTGAGTATTTTTAATTTTATTTTTAATCTCTCTCTCGAGGATTTATTTCTCAAATGCCCTTAATGGCAAAAAAAAAATCTCACTTACCCCCACTTAATCTCTATACCCCTAATCTATTTATTTAATTCAAACAAATGAAATTAAAATTAAAATGGGTCCCACTCACATTTAGTTACGAAAAAAGAAAAAAAACAAATCAACTTCCAATTTAAGGTTGGATGGGTCCCACTCCACCCAACCACCATCTTCTTTTTCTTCACCATAAAATCCAAACCTTTCAACCTTAAATTCATCAATTTTGTTTTTTTTTTTTTCTCTCAAATCGAGCATGAGATTCTAAAATTAAAGGGTTTTGGAGTTGTTTGAGAATAAATTTGGGAGAAATGGAGGTGGAAAGAAACTTGAGGTCGCCATTGGAGGTAAGCTTTTGGATTTCCTAAAAACCCAAAAAAACTCGATTTTGCTCATTGAAGCTCGAATCACGTATTATGCTCATTGTTGTTATATAGCGATATTTGTGGTTAATGATAGCGAATCGAAGAGATTTGTGTTCGTCAAAACCCATATTTACAGTATTAATACGACTGATACGACTAAGAATAAATACGACTTAAAGTGGATACGACTGATACGACTAAGACATATGATATACTTGCGTACACCTGATACGACTAAGACATATTATATACACGCATACAACTGATACAACTAAGTAATTAATGATACAATTTTATTATTTTCAGGGTACACTGAATAGAAAGCAGTGCACGATCATAATTTTGATTATGGGGGACAATATGTAAAGAAAGGAGAGGAAATATTATGGATTTCAAGAGAAGATATTCATCACGCTATTTTGATGAGACAATCGGTTGAGGAGGTAATATACGACATATTTGTTGAAAGTATACGTAAGAAGATGGGGGAAAATGAAGAAAAGAGCGAGATGAAATTGAGTTATTTTCCGGTTGGAGTTGATCCTAAGTGGCCGATATATATCTTCAATGATGATGATGTTGTTTGTTATTTGGAACCATGTGAAGGTAAAATGAAAGTTGTGTTGCATGTTGAGACGAAGACAAATGATCCAAGAGAAGATCGCGTTAGTCAAGTTAATGCAAGTAACGAGGACATGGTTTCTATTGGTCGAGTAAATTGTAGAGTTAATTATGGAAGCATAACTATTTCTGCAAGTGAAGTGTCCAAAAAATATGCAACAGTTGCCCACGAAGTAGAATGTGAAAACTTGGAAAATATTAAGGTTAGAGATACACGTTTAGTTGAATTTGATAACGTTCATGTGAGGGATACACATGTGGTAGAAGGAGATGAGATTCATAATGTAGAATGGGAAGTCGGATAAAATGCGGTATGTGGTAAAATGTTGTGAATCAATGAATGGTTGCAAGTGGTCTTTACGAGCTGCGAGGATTAAGGATTCAGAGATTTTCTCTATTAGGATGTACAACAAAATTCACACGTGTTCTTGTGTGTCATCAACCTCATTGGTAAAGAGAGGAAAAGACACACCTAATTAGTGGCATCCGTTGTCCAAGATCTTTATCCAGGAAAGCTTGACACGTCAACTCCAAAAAGCTTGATTGGTATGGTGCAAGGAAAATATGGTGTTAAAGTGTCGTATTCGACGGCGTACAGAGGAAAAAAATAAGCTAGTGCCGATGTACGAGGTAGTCCGGAAGAAAGATATAAGATGTTGTATTCTTATTTGTACAAGTTACAGATTACGAATCCGGGTACAGTTTCATATGTGGAAGTGGACGACGATCAGAAGTTTAAGTATTTATTCTTCGCATTGGGAGCTTGCGTGAAAGGCTTCCAAGTGATGAGAAAAGTGATCACTGTGGATGAGACTCACCTTAAAAATGCAAATGGTGGGGTGTTATTGGTTACAACAGCGCAAGATCCTAATCATCACCACTATCCGATTGCTTTTGGTGTAGTTGATGGCGAAAAAGATGGTAGTTGTGCATGGTTTTTCAATAAGTTGAAAACACTAATACCAGATGTTCATGGATTAGTGTTTATTTCTTATAGGAATCAAAGTCCCATCAAGACAATATGTGAGGTTTACCCATTACCTCATCATGGGTATTGTATCTTTCATTTATCACAGAATGTGAAGATGCATGCCTTAAACGTCAACAAATAAAGAGTTGCAGTAAAGTTCAGGGAATTAGCTCATGCATACACACAAGCTTAGTTCGAAACACTCTACGATGATTTCAAGAAAAGGTATCCTAGTGCAGCGGAGTATGTTGAAAGAAGTGTCGAACCAAATAAATGGGCCCGGTGTTTTTTTCCTAGCGAAATGTACAACATAGATACCACTAATTGTGCAGAATCTTTAAATGCTATTTTCAAAGAAGCAAGAAAATACTCGCTTTTACCAATGATTGATGCAATTATCGAAAAAATAGCTGAGTGGTTTAACAAGCATATGCAAACCTCTACCGAAGCACATAAATTGGTGCCTTTTATTGAGAATGTGCTTCACGAAAGTTATGTTGAATAACAACATTTAGTGGTGACTGTGTGAACAATTACTATCTACAATTTAACATCATCGGATGCGATGGAAGAAGTTATTTCGTAGATTTGAGGATGAAAACTTGCATATGCAAGCATTTCGATATTGACAAATATCCATGTGTGCACGCCATAGTTGCCTTTGTGGAAGCGAGGAAAAAAGAATATACTCACCTAGAAGTGGAAGATTTGTGCTCCAAATTTTATGCGATGGAGCAATGGGCATTCGCCTACTATAAGACGATATTTCTAATTCCTCATATGTCTCAGTGGAATGTGCCTGAAAATGTACGTGCCATGTGTGTGCACCCTCCAGATTATGTCAAGAAAAAAGGAAAACCTCAAATTGCAATGTTTTCGTCCGTGGGAGAACATCGACAAAGGAGAAAGAAGACTAGTTTATATGAGTGGTTTGAGTACAGTACAAGTGAAAACACATGATTTATATCATCTATTAGGTTATTGTATTTCGTTTGTGTTGTTGATGAACAATCATTTGTGATGTATGGAATTGGTGTGGCTTATACAACTATTTATGACTTATACGACTGAGACATGAATAATTCGATAATTTTTTAAAAAACTATTTAAAATATTGATTGATTCATAAATAATCTATTCATTTATATCCAATTTAATCACGCAAAACTTATTAATTCACATAATTATAAATAACTTCCATTGTTGAATCTACTATAACAATATAAGGATGTTCACTAAACACTTTACCTATTATGACATGAATCACCCAAAAATTCGTTTTTTACTTTTTTTTTTATATGAATGTCTTTTAGACGTACTTCTTTAACCAAATGTTACTGATACAACTAGAAAATCGTTTAAAAAACTTGAATACAGCTAAAAAAGGTCAAAATGCCAAATATACGACTATGTGTAAACCCAGACGACTACTTGCTTACGATACGACTATGTGTTAAATTTATTAATATAAAAATAAATCGGCGCACACGTGGCTTCTGACGGCGCACGTGTGTCTTGGCGGCGCACGTGTGTCTTGGCGGCGCACGTGTGTCTTGGCGGCGCAAACGTGGCTTTTTTAATATATTTTTTAAATATTTCCAGTAACACAGTTGTATTAGTCGTATACAGTTGTATTATTTTAAATATGACATTTTCTTTTAAAAAATTAAAAAGACTGATTCAAAATAGTAAAATACGACAATACCAATTTAAATACTGAAATTTTAAAGTTCCAAAAGATCATAAGTTCAAAACATAAACATAAGTTCAACAAACCCATAAGTTCCAAAAGATAATAAGTTCCTAAAAACATAACTTAAAAGATGATTATTTCAAATAAGGATTTTTCTTGTACTTCGATGGCTCAACCTTCCTTTTCGCCTTCTTTGAACGGTTTAGAACCACCTTCTCCTTAGGTGTACTGGTAGAGGTTGTTGGAATCCCCACTTCTTCGTCTTTGTCCTTTTCTTCATTGTCCTTTTTCTTTTTCTTTTTCATTTTCTTCTTCTGATTCACCATCCTCTTCATCTTCCGAGGCTACAACTTCAGGGGGAAAGTCCACCCAATTTCCTACGTGTTCATAACCTACAATTGGATGCCTATGTTACGACTATGTAAAGACATATATGTATAATTATAGTTAAATAAAATTCATATACCTCCACCTCCATTGTTACTCTCGTCATCTTCTTCTTCCTCTGAAACCTCGTCACCCTCATCATTGTCATCACCCTCATCACTTCCAACATTATCATTCTCGGGGTTTATTTCAACACGCCCTTCCATCAGCGAAGTCACATATTTCAAGGTCCGACATTCTTGTCTCCATCTCAGAAAACCTCTCATTCCACTAGTCAACCCCTCCCATGAATTTTAGCAAAACCTTCTTCAATGACCTTCATCAATGTGTGTTTGAGGCTCATGGCCCGTTGGACATTCAGATTGTCCCTTCGGCCAGCCACATCCAAATTGTACAAATCTTCAAACCATATCTTCTTGTTTGTTTGAAGAAGGCAAGTGTTCCAATTCACGGACAAGTAGTCCTCTCCTTCGTCATCATCCTCCATGATCTGGGCGAGTAGTGGTACCTCTTCAAGTGTAGGATGTAAGATACTCTGGATTTCCTGCGCATCATCAAAGAGAATACAACTACATATCACTAATACAACTATATACCAAATACAACTGGATATAACCTATACAACTGTATAGAACAATTTTAGACAAAACATTCTATTGGCTCTTGCACATCCTCGAGCATCATCAAAGAGAATACAACTACATAATTTTCATACCTTAGTGTCTCCAAGAGCATCGTTAACTGTTTCCACTGACCACCCTTTCATTGTACAAGGCTTCCATTGGCTCTTGCACATCCTCGGGCACTTACTACTCACTTCACCCTCATCATCAATGAAATCAGTCCTAAATGTCGTCCGCATGTCTGGAATAGCTTCAGTTGCTAAAATCTGCACATTAAAAATTAATCTATAATATTTTTTGCACATTATAAATTATATATAATTTATTTTCATACCTCTAACGGAAAAACGAATCCCGGGAATGTCCACGTGGGTTGAACACGTCCTCTAAAATGATCCATGGTGTGCCAGATCTCGTCTAACTGATCATAAAACGTGTACCTCCCCCAGGGAAATGTCCGGCAAGTTTTGAGATCTTCGACAACTTTGTAGAAGAAATCCTCGATTTGTCCATATGTCTTGGATTTTTTTATGACGGTGCTCAGGAACAGTAAGATCGCCATCTTCAGTCGATCTAGAGTTTCTGGCATCTTCTTAAATTTCTCGATTATATCTTGAACAATAATCCTCTTAGTTCTTTTGTATTGTCTCAGCACAAACCGATAACTCCCCACCATTGTTTCATAAGACTCAGGGTACCTCCTACAGTCCAACCCGCTCAAAAGACCATGCTACCTTATCGAGTATCTAATAGGCACTCCATTCACAATGAACCACGCCATCTTCCCCTTCTTCTTGTTCACCGTGCGCACAAGCATTAACCACATATGCGTTAGTTTGTGGTTCTTCTGTCTCGGCATGTGCCACACATGCCGGAACTGAGGATGGTTCAAAAACCACTCCAATTCTCTGTCTTCAAGCACATCTTCTATCAATTCCATTATCTTCACATCATCGCACTTTGAAGACAACTTGCAGAAAACCGCGTAATCGGTGTTTTTGAAGAAAAAATTCTCCAGAGGAATAGGTTGTATACCTTCTGTTTCCTCCTCGTTCTCCTGAAATCCAAACAAATATCCACATACATAGTTGTATTGGTCATATTCAGTCGTATATATACCTATAGTTATACTAGTTTACTAGTCGTACCCAGAATACACAGAGCAAACAACAGTTGTATCAAGCGTACTAGTCGTACCTAGAAATCACATAGCAAAAGACCATTCAATTCTTTTCCAACGACCATACATTTAGATTTAACATTCAGAGAAAACATAATATAACACTTACCACCCAAGGTCGAGACGAGGAACCGGCGGCGGGCTCTGTTCTTCGCGGCGAAGCTTGAGCTTGGCGGGTTCGTCGGGTCTTGGGGGTTTGTTCGACGGGTGACGAAGACGGCGGTCTCTCCTCAGGCAAATCAACTAGGCGAGGCCCTCCATGTTGTTGGTTCTTCCTCTTCAAATTTTTTGTTTTCACCATTTTTGGTTTTTAGGGTTTTGCAGATATGATTTTTGGTCATTTTATAATATTTCGAATTAAAATAAACTTAAAAAAAAAAATTAAAGAGAGGGGTATATGAGATTAGAGAATAAGAGATTGGGGTATATGAGATTACTGTTTCTCTCTCGGAATGCTTTTGAATTCCATGCTTTGAGTATTTGAAGAGTTCATGATTCTTAGGGTGATTAGATGTATATGTTTAGTTTCCAAATCTTGAAGCTTGCTTGAAATAGAAAAGGTTGCCTTTTTACGTTGTGCTTAGCTAAATGAAATAAGCATTGTATCCTTTATTACTATTTTAACCACTCTCTCTCTCTCTCTCAATGCTTATGAATTCCTTGTTTAGGTTCTCTTATGTTTGAGTACTTAAATGGTTAACTTGCAACATCTTCCTTTGCTTTTTTTTACTAGGTTTGTCCTGTCTGCACAAAGAGGTGGGATTGGATATCATTGGCCAAAATTACAACTCAACCCGCCAACTTTTTTAAGATATCCTTTTGATATTTTGTTTTTTTTGAATAATATGTAAAATTATATTTAAAGAAAAAACTTTTTTACAATAAGTGTTTTTGTGTTTTTAAAAGTAATATATAGAAAGAATAGTGGAAATAGCTCTATTAATAAAGGTGGCCTCGTTAAAATCCAAGACCGGAAAATCTAATTGGGACAAAACCGGTATTTAGAAAAAAGAGTACACACCTTTAATGATAGAGCTGAAAAGTAAGAACCGAAGACCGATAACTAAATCTGATGATTCAACTTCTCTCGCTTCGAACCAATCACATAAGATGTCGGGGAATCGTCCTTGCCTCTGTATTGTGGAGAGATGATTTCGCACAATTCGATCGATGTTTTTGATAAAAAGAGCTTGAGCCGTGGGTTGTTCGCCATGTCTACAACGATTACGTTTATGCCACAAAGTGTAAACCGTCGCTTGAAAAATATACCTCAAAATGAACCTGCGATTGCCAACAAACACAGAAGCCGATAAAATAGAAAGGATATCGTCAAACCGAGCAACATACCTCATCCGAAATATAGAATTAAGCTTAGCCCATATGGGAGAGGTAAGAATGGATTAAAAAAAGAGGTGATTCCGCAATTCCAAAGCCCTATGACACAAAATACAGCCCATGCTGCCATCGTGAGTCCATGCCAACATCCTATCTCACGTGGACAACTTGTTGTGAGCTGCAAACCAAACTAGAAAAGAGTATCTCGAAGTCACAAAAGAGAACCACACACCTTTGTACCAGCTCGTGATTTCGTGTACAACCCTCAATTGAATCCATGTATTTTTCAACAAAAACACACTTTTAAAATTATCAGGGCTTGACGCCAAAGGCAGATGTCCAGCTTTGTGCTCCCAAGGCTTCTCAGCTTCTCAATCTCCTTCTCAATAGTGTTTAAAACCGCTGATTGCCGCCGTCTCGCTCTATGAGTGACAAAAAACTTCCACCAGAGTTGTTGCTAAAGAGATCCCCATATCAATACATTCCCTATCGCCTAGAATATCATGGAGAAGACCCAAGGAAGACCAAGCATTAAACCAAAAAGAGGTGTCCCTACCATTTCGAAGGTCCATCTAAGAACCTGCATTTTAAAAAGTATTAACCGACCAGAATGAGCTCTCATGGATCAAATGCTTCTTCACCCAGTTAACCCACAATGAAGACTGAGCTGAGATAACAGAATATGTAACAACTGACCTTATTAGCATCTTCTAAAGATTTTATACCTAATCCTCCCTCCTTTTTTGGACGGCAAACATCTTTCCAGGACATCTTAGCCTTTCTAGTGTTTAAATCCGGGTCGGAACAGAGAAAAGCGGCGCTGATTCTCTCAATTTCCCTGATACAAGCACTAGGCAAGCGAAAAGCAGAGATCCAAAAATTTGTTAGACTTGATATAACCAAAGTAAGGAGTTGTAATCTACCCGCAAAAGAGAGAAAACGATGTTTCCACGATTGAATCCGAGTCGTGATCTTATCTATAAGAGGCTGGTAATCACTTCTAGACATTCGCTTCGTGAGAAGAGGAAACCCTAGATACTTAACCGGAAGAATCCCCATGTCTAGAGGAAACCGAGATGTAATAGCGGATCGTCGGCCTTCCGAAACCCCTGCCAAGAAAAAAGTTGACTTCTCGAGGCTGATCTGAAGCCCCAAGAAACGACCAAACTCTGTGAACATATCCAAAATGCCCTCAATGGAACGCGGTCTCCCATCCGAAAAAATTAGAATATTATCTGCAAAACAGAGGTGAGTAATATTCAACACATGACAACCCGGATGGTATCCAAACTTCTCTGCATTTATGCCTTGTCCAACATCATCGAAAGCTCTTTTACAAATAACAAAAAGATAGGGGGATAAAGAACAACCCTGTCTTAAACCCCTGGTACTCTTGAAAAACCCGACGAGTTCACCATTTACCTGGACCGAGAGGAAGGGTGTTATGATACATAGTCTAATCCAGTGGATGAAGATAGGCGAGGTCTGAATAGTGGTTAGGATGTGTGGCAAGAAAGACCACTGAACAGAGTCAAAAGCTTTGGAGATGTCGACCTTCATGGCACAGCGCGCAGCGATGTTGTCCTTGTGATAGTCCTTTACCAATTCTGAGGCTAAGAGGAGGTTTTTCATAAGGTAGCGATCCTTAAAAACGTAGATTGATTTGGAGCAAAGAAACCATCCAATGTTTTCTTAATACGATTTGCAAGAATCTTGCAGATCACCTTGTAGAGAACATTACAACACGAGATGGGGCGGTAATCTTTCATTACCATAGTGTCAGTCTTCTTTGGGATTAAGGCCATGATCGTCGCATTTATCCCCTTTGGGAGGAAACCGTGGGCGAAAAAGATTGAACTGCCACTACAAAATTATTTCCAACAATAGGCAACATCTCCTTGAAAAACTCAATTGTGTAACCATCTGGACCGGTGGATTTATTTGTAGGCATAGAGTCAAGAACCCCTTTTATTTCTGCAAAAGTTACTACCGAGGTGAGCTGAATCTTTGCAGTCTCAGAGCAGCGAAAACCAAGAAGCTCCCCCAGCTAAGAATCTGTGGCCCCTGTAAAATCAGTAGGAGTGTGAGTAAAAATATCAGTGAAATACCTTAACACCTTTGTCTTGATCTCCTCGGGGTGTTAGAGGTTAACTCTTTCCTGGTTCACTATTTCTCTTATTGAGTTTCGTGCTTGTCGCTCTTTAACGGCGTTGTGGAAGTATCGGTTATTTTTGTCTCCAACTTCCAGCCAATGCAGCTTTGCTTTTTGTCAAAAAAACGCTTCCTCCAAGTGAGAGACCTTCTCCCACCTCTCAAAAGACAATGTTCCAAGGTAGTGGTTGTAGGGTATGGATGAGAAAGAGTGGCTTCTTGGTGAATGCACAAGTCCGCATAAGTCTCATCTACTCGCCTAGACAATTGATGAATCTTAACACTACTTAAATGTCTTATTTGCGGCTTAAGAGACTTCAACTTCTTTGAAAGCCAAAATAAAGAAGACGTGGATATGAACAACACCTCCGTATAAATCCAATAGTCCTCCACCATAGGTTTTAATTCATCCACCTATAAAAGAGCGTTAGAAAATTTGAAAGGAGTTCTAGGTTTTCTGATAGTACCAAAAAGGTGAATGTGGCCTCACAAGTGGTCCGAGTAACCTCCAGCCTCAAACTTGCAATACGAGCTAGGATGCGCATGCATCCAACCGTCATTAATTAGAACTCTATCCACCTTTTTGCAGATCAACTCATTCTCTCTTTTGTTGCACTAGGTGAAAAGAGGGCCATGGAAAGCCATGTCCACAAAAGAACATGCCCGGAGAGTATCCTGAAAAGCAATCATACTAGATAAAGCAGCCACCGAAAGATTGCCAGAAATCCCCGAAACAAATCCAAGGCATGCCTCTAAAAGAATTCGAGGCTTGGAGATCTGTAAGCTCTCTCCAGAGATTTTTCCTTCATCCCCTGAATTAGAAGCATAGATGAATGAGCAGAGGAAATCAGAACCTTGGTAAAGCGTAACCAGACAAGAGATCATCTGAGCACTCTTTGACACCACCCTCAGAGAAACCGTACTACTCCAAAGAACCCATATACAGCGTAGCGGGTCATACTCATAGTTGGAAACAATAGACCAGTTAGGCAATATAGTCGATACTATCGACGCCGCTTTATGCTCTTGAACCTTAGTCTCCATCACCCCACCAAACAACATATTATTCAGATTAATCCAATTCTTATGACTAAATGCTTCCTCACCTTGTTAAAACACCTAATGTTCCAGAAGAACCCAAACATTAATATTTTCTTTGTGCGTTCCTTTTTCCGAGTCCAGTTTGAGAAATTTCTTTCAATCACTTAAAAGACTCCCCCTTCCCTGTCTGAATGTTTTTGATGATCTTAACCAGTAAGCTGTAGCCTTAGCTCCCTTTGAACCAGACCCATGAATAGCAGTATCGGAGCCGGGATGTGGTATCGTAGCCGGGATGTGGTATCGTAGCATGTGGTTTGGACGTAAACTCTGTCACGTTACCAGGGCCAAAAACAACAGCATAAAATGAGACTCCATCCGCCTCTGTTCCAGCAGCCGTCGATTTCCCAGGAGCCAGTTCTGTGTCATAGTCCGACCGTGTAGAAGCATTGGTAGCAGTTGCACACAATTCGATAAACTGCAAAACTCTTTCCGAATCAAAGCCAACCTCCTTGTCAGTCCTACAATCAAGACCAGAGTTACCGGTGGACATAGTGTTTTGTTTTTCTTGTATCGACGTTCCTCCCAACCCAGCTTCCATTGTTGCAACTAACGTATTCATTGAGCCAGTAGAGACTGGGACAGATATGCAATTGTCGTTATTCTACGAAAGCAGACAAGACCCAGCACTCGAAGAGCTCACTTTTGGAACAGACAAATTTGAAGCAGAGTGGTGTCGCCCTTTTCCGTAAAAATATGGTTGTTTGTGTTGTAGTCAATTCTGTTCCAAACCTCGAGAGTGGTATAGAAGCTTTCTGATTTAAAGCTAGACTTACAGAAACATGGTGCATAGATGACACGAGAACTGTACCAGACTCAGAACCCAACTGAGTCACTATAGTAGTGACAACACGTGAATCAGGTAGTACCAAGGTTTCAACTAAAGCAGGGACATCTTCATCGGCGTCCGGAAGACGAAGAGCTTCAAAACATGACGGAGACGCGATCTTAACCCCGCCGTAAACTAGGCTCTGCTTCCCTGCCCTATCATGAGACTGTTTTGGTGAAACCAATGTCCACTCATTGTTAGTTGGAGATGATACAATTTCCCTTTCCTCACGGTTGGAGATGACAGTAAGCACTGTAGCCACATGAGACTCCGTAACCAGCTTTTCACCAGGAATCGTCGATGCATGTGCTACCACCCTCATATCCGCCGGAACTGCACAGGCTAGCGCTATTGACTAAGCACTCTGGAACCTAGCCAGACAGCCCTCATCCAGATGGCCCTATTTTCTACATAGACGACATCACATTGGTAACCATGGATAGTTAAAGGTAACCACTATTTCCTTCTCTTTCACTTTGAAGCAGTAAGAAGACGGTAAATCCATAGTGAGGTCCACATTAATAAAACACTTTAGCTTCATCAAACCGCGTTACAAGTTCAGTTTCTTGATGTAGCCGAATCGGATGGCCAACCCGACTAGCTATAAAACTGAGCCCTTTCCAAGTAAACAGGGAGGAAGGGACATTTGATATCTTGACTCACATGGGCATTGATGTGAGCTGAGGTTGTGAGTCTTCTAAAATTGGCGTCCACTTTGATACAAGCATTGGAATTTCGCAGATATTCCACATCCCATGGTGTAAGACTCTGCTGCGAGCATTTGAGTTTCGAATTTGGAACTTGATAGAGGTCTCGTTTATGACAAAAGCATATATTTTGATGTTCTTATCGCCAAGGGTCCAGATTTTGTTAACTATAACGTGGATCTTGGCTATATGTGGCGTAGTGGAGATGAATCGACCAACTAGGAAATCCTCCCACAACGGAGGAGCATCATGAAGAATCGCCTCTGGGACTGAAACAACGCTGCGCCCATCAATGTCTTGGACATCTGTCTTAATTTTAGAAAGTTTCGAAAGACTTGTAACTGAACTGCAATAGGGTTTACAGGTTTTTGCTGGAGAGCAGCCTTAGCAGCAGCAAAACCCACAACAGAGGGAGCAGGTGCAGTGACAAGATCCCTTGAAACTGTAGAGGAATTTGTCTTCGCCGGAAGACCTGAAACCTGAGCCAAACAACATTTTGTTTCATTTAGTAAAATAGACTCTGCTTCAGAACCCGAGATACACTCTGCTTCACCCCCATGGACTTTTCCTTTCGGGAGCTCCCAGTCCTCACATCATGCGCCTCTACTTGACCTGCAGAAGAAACAACCACATCATCCTCACCTCGAACCGCAGAGTTTCGCAACTCCACCTGACATTTCTGGGTAACAAGAACCTGCTTGTGAGAGTCACCATCAGCTTCCCGCCTATGAGGAACCACTCCGTTGGCCATGGCCGGGTGCACCGAAGCCATCAAAAATGTGCTCAATGAGAAAACCCTAATCCTCCTCTCAATCACCCTAAAATTTGCCTTAAACACAAAAAAGAGACAATTTAGTTTTCCTTCTGATATTTTGATAGTCTCTTTAACGTTGTTGGTAGAGTTTGAAGAGTTACTTTTGGTATTCCTTGATGTTGTGAGAAATTTTATGTGCAGCGAAGGAGAAGATTGCGTAGAGGTTGATATATCTCTGCCTATCTTACGCTTAAGAAAGAGCTTCGAGAAGCAAACTTACAGTCTCTTGGAGGATCTTCTACTTTCATTCCCTCTTCCAATATAGATTCTGATCCTTTGCTCTCGTCATTTATGTTCAATCCTCTTTCTACTAAACCCATAACTAAATATGACTTCATAACAAAAGTCTTACCTAAGGACACTTCTAAAAGGTATATTTCCATACTCTACTCTAAAGAAATACGTTGCTTTGGTTTGTTTTTACAGAGCCTGTTTCTGCATTCCTTCACAGCGACGTACAACAAGTATCACTTTCAAATGAAGATCAAAACAAGGCAAGAAAGAGCGAGTTTGTGCGGGGCATGCTTTTGTCAACTATGCTTGAAGACCAGTTCTAATCTCTCACTTCAGAGCTTATCTGGTAATGGTGAATCAAGGAATCATTACATTAGTCTCAGTGTGTGTAGCAAAGCCTTGAAGTGTAAAGCAGTGCATCGTATATGTTGTAATCGAATGTTCTTGGAGAACCTTTAATGTGCATAATTATGAAATGAAAATACTATTTCTCTCTACTCGGTACTTAACAGATTATATTAAGAAGTTGAGATATAAGCCAATCTGCGTTTCAGTTCAGCAATCAAAGTGTATCACAAAAAGTGTTGTGCATCTCAACATTACAAAAGCACTCCTCGCAATTCTAACTATATAGCTCCTCATATCCTCATTCAGGAAATAACAAAAGACTAGATTCAGTAAGAAACAGAGAAGATTCGGCTACAATTCACAAAACATCTTCTGAAAATGAAACAGCAGACTCTTCAATCGCCTGAAAAACACGCAAGAGCCTGGCCAGTATTCTTCAGTGTAAAGATAGACTTTATATGTGAAGTAGAGCAGCAAATAATGGGTCTTTTGATCAGACCACAGCCAAATCTATGGTCAAGAAGGTATCTTCCATTTTTATCTCATTTGTGGGCTGTTGGAGGTGAAGAATCTGTAATCTGGATGCTCAACTTGCAGACGCTTGAGCCATTTGTCTGCAGCTTGTTGCAAAGAAGTGATCTTTTCGCTCTCTGGAGTTCTGTTTTGGTTCCACACAGATACTTTCAGCTTATATGATGCAAGTCCAAAAGTAGGCAATGGTAGCTTTGTGGTTGCTTCCGAATCACTACAACCCATAGCACCTGCTCCAATACATATACAACACTGTGTAAGAGATCTCGCAGGGCTGTGACAATCAGAGGACAAAGAAACGATATCTTGATAACATTAAGTTATAGGATACTTACTTTGAGGAGGTGGTGTTGAGAGAGGATGAAAAGATAGAAAGCAGGCATCGAGATTTTGTAGTGTTGGACCAACCGGTATTCTGTATATTGGATACCTACACGCAATACATTAAAAGATCACAATTTCAGATCCATCCACATATATCCTAGAACTAAAATATCTCACGACTACCAAAAGGGTTAACACGAAACATACCAAGACACAGAAACCCAACTTGAAGGAGAAAGATCACAGCTCCGGTATGTCATTAGCTCAGGAAATCTTGATGCGAGATCCAAGACCTGGTGTATAAAAACATTGTAAGAAGCAATAAAAAATAAACAATGAAAAGAGCTGTCTTTGCTTAGGAAGGACATTTTACTTTGTTAGCCAGAGGTTCACGGCCAAACGGAGGTTCATACTCCAAGTACTCAAATAATAATCGTCCCTGAGAATTGCTGATCTCAGTCTCTCCACTAGACACCGAACCAGCAACGGGTTGATCTCTCAGAGTAACTCTATTCAGTTCGCTAACACTCAAGTCCACCGCATTGTCCAGAGTCTTAACATTGTTAGGTAACTTCTCAAGCCTACTGTTGCTTCTTCCTTCACTACTCACTTCGTTATCTTCAATTGGACTTCTGCTACAAAAGGCAATTATCAAAACTGTGAAATGAAAGGAGGGCTCTTTCAAGCAACGAACCAAAACATCTCAAACAACTAACCTCGAGTTCTTCGACGCGTCTACATACAACTGAATCCCAGATAAGTAAGGCACATAATACTGCACAGTAGAGTCACTCCCGTGCATTTGTAGAGGCACACCAGCACCGTAAGCACTCCATTCCGCAAATGACTCCCACAAATCCTCAAGAACAAAATACGTATGACACTCCGATTCACGAGTTTTAAGTTCCCATCTGCTCCTCTACCAAAAAACAAATTGCAGAAATAAGCACTAACTTGTACACTAAATCACACAAGTCTTTCCCAAATAAACTCCAAGTACAACACAAAAGTCTCACTAACTACGTTACATCAACAATACAATAAACCTAATCAAAGATATGAACTCAAGAAGAACCCAAAATGAAGACCAAAAGGGTTTGAAATCGTTCGTACCATAGGGATAAACCGAGCAGGAACAACAGGAGTAGTATGCTCCAAGAACCGATCCAAGTTAGACCCATCACTCTGAACCCGACCCGACCCAGAAGAAGAATTAGATGAACCGGCACATACTTCAGACCCAGAAACAACCCGATTCTTACTCTCCGTGAAGCCTTGACCTTTCCTCGTCTTTGGAGGAGGCATCGCAGAAGTTGCAGCCGCTCTACGCTCCTTATTCATCAAAACCTCTTCGTCTTCTTCACGTTGTTGCTTCTCCCTCATCTGTTGCTGTAATTGCGCCTCTTGCTGCATCCTCCGCATCGGAGGAGGATTATAAAACCGATTCTCACCACGGATCGCTGTTCGTGCGATTGAAACTCCTCCAGAACCCGACATTGTTACTAATTCTAAAAATCAACAAAAAGAAAAGCAAAATCGAACAAGCAAACAAACAAAAAAAGTGAAATTATTTCTTTCTCTCCGGAAAATATAAAGGAAAAGAAGAGAGTAAAGATTGATTCTTTAGAGTTCTGTGCTTTTGTTATACAGGAAGAGTTTAGAAGTGAGTTTCTAGGGCTTTAGAGGAAGATTGGGGAAGATGAAGGATTGGGGAATTTTGATTATATTATTATCAGGAAGGAGAGGAAAATAGAGAAGAAAAAAATCATGGAGATTTATATCAATTTCTAGTGGCACACACTCAATTAGTAATTTAATAATAATTAATAAATTTTTGGTTGAACAGTGGAGAAAATAAATATTACGGATGTGGCGAAAAGATGGAGATGGTTGGGAAATGAAGTGGTGTTTGTTTGGTAGCGATGGGCGAATAGTTTGGTCTCTTTGACAAAGCAGCTCTTTACTATTGGGCCGGGCCTTCTAAAGAGCCCATATATATATATTTTCATCATCTAGCCCACATATATTTTTAAATATGAGAATTTTAGAAAGTTGTGAGAAGTTTTTTTTTTTTTTGACATCTGAATTTTGGATTATAAAGCTAGCGAACATTTCCAAAGCCAGCAGAAGCACCCATTCTCCAGAGACTTAAGCCTTCATCAAAAGGAAATTAGAGTACAAGCCAACACTAACTTAGAGACTAGAAGGATCATAAACCTAAACTGATGCAGATCAAAAACGATAAAACCTGAAAATGCCAAAACATATTGCTATTGATATATGAATATTTTATATTCTTTATAATTCATTTCTTCATTATTATTTCTTTCTTTCATGTAAACATGTATAAATCCTTATTTTTTCATGCATTTATTCTAAATTTTGAAATGTATTATCATATATAAATATATTATTACAACAAAAAATCAATAAAAAGATTTTCTATTCTATTCTTTATTTTCTCTATAATATTCTCTCATTCTTATAAATTATTCCGCAAATTCTAATATGATATTAGAGCGTAAATACGTATGGAACTTTGGATACTCTAAAAAATGTGTATGAAAATGTGTCAAACTTCTATCGAGTGTTTGAAGTAAAGAAGGTCATCAACAATTTTAATCAAGAAGACTTGGAGTACACCAAATATTTTGGAAAGTTTCAGTCTATATGGGCAGAACTCAAAATGATAAAGGCCAAACATCATAGACCAAGTGGTTCTAAATAAAAGGAGTGAACAAGACAAAATCTTTGGACTTTTACTCACTTTGAATCCAACATTCAATAACCTTATCAAGCATATTCTAAGAGCAGACAAGTTTCCAAATCTTGATGATGTTTGTTCTCAAATACAAAAAGAACAAGGATCTCTTGGGCTTTTCGGTGGAAAAAAAGGTCTTCCCATGACAAACAAAGGAGTATACCAGCAAGAAGAAAAAAAGATATGGATTTGTGACCATTACAAAAAAAAGGTCATCTCAAGAATAAATGTTGGCTTCTTCATCCTCATATCAAACCAAGCTTAGCCACAAGGACACCAAGTAAGTTCAATAAATACCCAAAGGCCAACCTCTCTTACGGAGCCACGGGAAATCAAAGACAAACTTGTTCATCAAAACAAGGAGGAGAATTTGCGGATGATATTGTGAGAAAGTCCGACCTTGAGGCCCTCATCCGGTCCATTGCCTCTTTAAAAGAATACAATACCACTTTCTTTGCTAGTAAACCGAGTAAATATCTTGTCATAGATTCGGGGGCTACTCACCATATGATTAGCAATCCGAATCTTATAGACAATATAAAACCAGCAACGGTAATGTGACTATTTCTAATGGAGATATAGTTCCCATAAAAGGTGTGGGTGATTTGAAATTTTTTGATAAAAACTCTTAGACTTTCTATATGCCCAATTTTACGTCTAATCTTTTGTCGGTGAAAAAGACGACTTATGATCTTAATTTTTATACTATATTTGGGCCTACTAGTGTTTTTCAGGATATTAAGACTGAAAAAATACTTGGAGAAAGGAATACCGAAGGGGAACTATACGTTCTTAAGAATACTTCACCAAGCATTTCTACTTCTTTTTCTTTTAATTCTTGTTTTAATAATAATGCTATGTGGCATGCTAGATTAGGTCATCCTCATTCTCGTGCTTTTGAGTTGATGTTACCTAATGTATCTTTTGATCATTCTAGTTGTGAGGGTTGTATTCTTGGAAAACATTGCAAGTCTGTTTTTCCCAAATCTTCCTCCATTTACGAAATTTTTTTTGATCTTGAGTTCCCCAAGATCCATGTGTCTCTAGAGATAACAACAAATATTTTGTGACTTTCATAAATAAGAAATCAAAGTATACATGGTTAACATTACTTCCGTCTAAAGGTCGTGTCTTTGATGCTTTTCTTAAATTCCAAATCTATGTGACTAATCAATTTAATGCTAAACTTAAGGTACTAAGGTCAGAAAACGGAGGAGAATACACAAGTCATATATTCAAAGAGCATCTTGCAAAACATGGAATCATGCATCAGAGGAGCTGTCCTTACAAAACTCAAAAAAATGGAGTGGCAGAAAGAAAGAATCAACACCTAATGGAGGTAACAAAATCGATGATGTTTCATGCCAATATACCAAGGCGATTCTGGAGTAATGTCGTTATGACAACATGCTATCTCATCAACCGGATTCCCACCAATGTTCTAAAGGATATGTCACCATTTGAAGTACTTAATAAAGTCAAACCATCAATTGATAATTTACGGATATTTGGGTGTGTTTGCTTTTTGTTAGTTCCAGGAGAACAGAGGAACAAGCTAGATGCCAAGAGTACAAAATGTATGTTCCTATGCTACTCAATGACACAAAAGGGCTACAAGTGCTATGACCTCATCAACAATCATGTCTTTGTGTCTCGAGATGTCAAATTTATCAAAAATCAAGGATATCACGACAAGAAGGATTGGGAAGATGTTAAACACTTATCCCACTCTCCATCTGACCGGGCAACATATTTGCGATTCCTTCTTGATCAGCTCGGAAATCAACCATCACAACTACAAGGGGATGAGATAGTCCACGAAAGCATATCATCTACAACGGAACATGATCAGAAAATTCAAAATCAATGATCAAAATGTAGCTTATTCTATTCAAATAGTATGTTCGCTTTATCTTTTACCAACTAACCATCAAGCTTTTTTTGGAAAGATTAAACTTGACAGGATACCTCAAAGCTATGAAGAGGCCAAATAAAGGAAAGAATGGATGGATGCTATGGATGATGAAGTAGGAGCTATGAGTCGTAATCATACATGGGATGAAGCAGATCTTCCTCCTGGGAAAAGAGTCGTTAGCTCCAAATATTTCACCATCAAATACTTGAGCAATAGAGATATTGAACTATATAAGACACGTTTGGTGGCAAGAGGTTTTACGCAAACCTATGGAGAAGAATACACATATACCTTTGCTCTTGTCGCCAAACTCCACATGGTAAGGGTTGTTCTTTCTTTAGCTACTAACTTATCTTGGAAGTTGTGGCAGATGGACGTCAAAAATGTATTTCTACAAGGTGAATTTGAGGAAGAAGTCTATATGAATCCTCCACCCGGTCTTGAAGACTCCATTGCTCCCAGAAAAGGCTTACGACTTCGGAAGACTATCTATGGGCTGAAACAATTACCAAGAGGTTGGTATCACAAGTTGAGCTCTACACTCAAAGACCAAGGTTTTAAGAGATCCGAAACCGATCATACCTTGTTCATCCTGCAAGGACCTAAATGTATCATTGTGGTCCTTATATATGTGGATGATATTATCATCTCCGACGATGATAAGGAATGTATTCAATCCACTAAAAACTATCTTAAATATATTTTCGATATTAAAGACCTTGGGGAACTAAAGTACTTCCTAGGCATTAAAGTTTGTCATTCTCCGGAAGGCTTATTTCTTTTGCAAAGGAAGTACACACTTGATATTTTGGATAAGACATGTAAACTTAGGGCAAAATTGGCCAATAATCCACTTATAGATGGTTACAAGGCCAAGCGAAAGGGGAAGAAAGCTAAAGAAGAGGGAGAAGACAGACCATATGAATATCCAGTACAATACCACCGACTTGTTGGTAAGATAATCTATCTAACTATCACTAGACCTGACCTTTGTTTTGCTGTGAATCAGATCAGTCAACACATGAAATGACCCACAAAGTTTCATTGGAGCATGGTGGAGCGGATTCTTTGATATCTCAAAGGAAGTTCGGGCCAAAGAATTTAGATGAGAAGGAATGGGAGCATCGAGATAGTAGGGTACTGTGATGTGGATTATGTTGGGGATACATTGGATAGGAAATCAACCATCGTCTATTGCACCTTCATTGGAGAAAACTTGGTTACTTGGAAATCAAAGAAACAAAATGTGGTATCTTGTTTAAGCGCATAAGCCGAATACCAAGCTATGAGGAAGCTAACAAATGAACTTACATGGCTCAAAGCCCTTCTTAAATATTTTGGCATTGAGTCTTCCAGTCCTATCATATTTCATTGTGACAACTAAGTGGCTATTCACATCGCAACAAATTCCGTCTTTCACGAAAGGACCATGCATATAGAAATAGATTGTCACAAGGTTCGAGAAAAGATTGAAGAATGTTCAATCCTACAATGCTATACTCGAAGCAAAAATCAATTAGCAGACATCTTCAAAAAGGCTGCAAGTCTTAAAGTTTGCTCTCACATTCACCGCAAGGTTAGACTTATTGATCTCTCCCGTCCATGATTGGTTATCCCCTTCTCGTGGCCATCATACTTTTTTCCCTTATAAAAGTTTTATCCCAATGAGTTTTTCTTGATAAGGTTTTTAATGAGGTGATGCTTCACGGGATTTCAAACTTAGCCTTGGGTGACTTTGTGGCTAAGATTGATGGAGAGTATTGATCCATGAATATCTTGGATTCTTCATAATTCAATTCTCCATCATTATCTCTCTTTTTTATGCAAGCACATGCAAGTCCCTTCTCTCTCACTCTCTTTCATGCAAGCACATGCAAGTATGTACAAGTCCCTATGTTGTTCATGCATCTATTCTAAATTTTGAATTGTACTCTTATATATAGATGTATTGTTATAACAAAAATCAATAAGAAGATTTTATCTTCTATTCTTCATTCTCTCTACAATATTCTCTCATTCTTATAAATTATTCCGCAAAATCTAACAATCACACCTACACAAACTTCAAAACTTTCATAAATCCTTGATACGAAAAAATTTGTGAGAAGTATATGAAAACATATTTCCATAATCAATTTAATGATGTTAAAAAAACCTCGTCTGAAACGATTTTTCTCTTTCAACCATTTCTATACTCGACGAAGGCTTTTCAGACGTTGTCAGTGACTAACGCTTCTCTAGCTTGGCTCCATATCTTTTTTCTCTGTTTATATTTTTGTTCTATTTGATTCTACATTTGTTGGTTACAAAATTATGATTTCTCCCAAAAAAATTCTGTTGAATTACATGGTCGATGCCTTCTATTTGGTGTTCACTTAAACATTAATGAAATTATGGTTGATTTGCGCGGTTATTTCTGAGATATAGAAGCAGATTTTAGAAATTTGGAAATTGGTATTTGGAAAGACACTTTAGCATCATCGAGGTTTGTCATCCAGGTATCAAGTCATCTAAAATGAATACGATTATTATATAAATAATAATAGTTAATTGAATAAATTGGAGATTAAGACCAGTAGTGTTCTCCGGTTTCTCTTAGTAGAGTATTTGATTTCGGTGAATATTTTTTCTTAGCAGCGGAAATTCTAGTTATCAAACGAAGATTTTCTTCGATGTCATGTGGAAGATGTCGTTTTTGTTTTTTGTTCTTAGAATCATTGATATAGTTACTCGACTCAAAGTAATGAGATTCTTTTGGGATCAAATTGGGATAAAACCAAAGTAAAAGATATTCAAATTGACAATGATACAAAATATATGGCATCAAAATTTCAAAATTGCTGTTGAAAACATTAGATTTTGTCTGTGCAATATGGAAGTTCAACCAAAAAATGTTCTCGAACAGACAATTCACATTAGAGGAAGATTGGATATAGAGAAGAAAAATAAAAGATGCAATGATCCGTTGGTGAGTAAGACTTACATATGAAAAGTATAGTTAAACTCACTTTTTATGTATTTTTACTATATTGCAACATATATATATATATATATATATATTTGTGTAATAATTTGTTTTTCGAAAGTTTTTTATACTAACTTTGTGATTTCATTATAGCTGGAAAAAGCGAAAAGTATAAGCCCTTTTGAATTACTAATAAGCATTGATGAATGCGATGAATAAGGATGACGTGGTTCGTGATGTTATTATGCAATTAGATTATGGTTATGTTAAGTATGTATCATCTCAGGGTATTGGCGTTGGTTTTAGTGAGGGAGAAGATGATTTATGTGTCCTTCACATATTTAAATGTTAGATTATTCGATAGTAAAATAAATAAATAACAATAAATGGTTTTCTACTTATTTTGTGTTTATGGTTCTCCTATACGAAGATTGAGATATCGTTTATAGAAGAAAAAAAAAACACTTGAATGAATCTTTGTTACAAGAAAAACTCATGGTTATTTAGAGATATCAGTGAATATTTATGTGAACTTTTATCAATTTCCGAAACATGGTGAATAATATTAATATACATAGACATAGTTTTGTATCATTTTGTATATAATAATGTCATTAAGAGTCTGTGAGCTGGTATACTCTAAACCACTTTGTACATTCTGGTTAAGGTTTTGGTTTAAGCCAAGGTCTGTTTGTATATAAACCCTCAAATTATACTTTACCCTTGAAAGTTGAAACACTGACGTTTTGCGTGTATAGATGTGATGCCAGTCTCTACTCTCTGTAATAACACCTTTTGCTTCTAAAAAACAGTTGGCCATCGGCCGGCTTCCTCCACCGGATCCAGCTATACCACCACAAGAACCAACACCTTTTTCCATCATCATCGCTTGTACCTACAAAGAAATGAAGAACGAATCTCAGAGGATTGGCTATGGAGAAGGAAACCGGTACATAGCATAAAAGGAACAAATTAAACAGAATGATAAAAACAAATTATTTATCGAGAATGACATAAAGAGTTTAAAGTTTTATTTGTTGATTTTAAAAGATATTCAATATTTCATAGAAGATATTATTATTGTTTAATATATCAACGATCTGATTTAATAATCATTTTTTAGCTTTTTAATTTTAATTATTTGTAACAATTTTGGTATAATCTTCCTAAAATTATGGCTTTCCATATTTATGTTTTATAGAAGATTTTTTTTTTAAAATATTGATATCGTTTTTATGTAACAAAATAAATGTTAGTTACCGATTTCTCTAATAGTTTTAATAAAGAATTTAAAATTTTGGATGCGTAGGAGTTGGTTTTGCTATGAAATGAAAATGGTAGGGTTAAAATTTATTTATAGTTAAGAAAGAGTCGACCAAATTGTATAAGATTTGTTTACGGTTATTAAGGATAAATCTTGAAAAAATATTAAGTAGAAGGAGGTGATATTCTTTAAATTTTGGAAAACTCGGAAAGAATTCCAAAATACAATCTGAAAAATTAATGCAGCAACTTCCAACGCTTAGATTTTGAATAAAGATTTATGATGATTTAATTCATTTTTAATATCTTAGATATTATTGCTACTTCAATTCGGTAAGAAAACATGTATGATTATAGTTCGTAACAATAATATCTTTGATTCTTAAATATTTTCAAATTTTAAAAGATCCGCGTGAGATAAAACTGGATGGATTTATGATCGGCTTGGATCAACTCGATTCGATATGTAGTTTCTCAAAATTGCCCTTTTTAAAAAAATTACAACACATAAAAGTAATGAGCCATAAAAATATGATTAAAATGACTGACAAAAAGTTGTCTCAACTAAAAGTATAGATGAGGCAGACCACTTGACTCATTTTGTTATATCTTCGAGTAGAGTTGTTTTCTTTGTAGGTTATTCTATTTCAATATGTTTCACCACACCACCTCAAATTTGAGTAATATAATAGCCGTTTGTAGAAACAAAAAAATTAATGAGAATGAGATTTATTTCCTAATAAATAATTGTTACATTGTTGAAAAATAAAAAATAAATAATAATTGTCACATTAAGGAGGATATAGTGTGCATTGATGGTTTTAATTTCCTTATAATTACACTTTTTGTATGTAAATGGATTTGCTTTCAGATTTTGATAGATTTATTCTAATTTTTTAGTTTTATTATAAATTATTTTTAAGAAAATTGTTAACATGTAACAAAATTTAAATACTTGTATACACATGTTTATATATTAATAATTATTTTTAAAAAATTTATGTGTCCCATAAATATGAAAAACACTAAACTTGGTCAAAAAGACAATACACTTACCTAAAAGCATATTTGCCTAATGCAAAACATTACTCCATCTATATATAGGTTCACCATCTTAAAAATGTCATAATCAAAATCTCAAACCGTTTCTAGCTAAATAAAGAAAAAGAACTAGAATTAGATAGGAGTTGTTAAGGTTACAAAACATGAAGTTCATTACATTATTATTCATCGCCTTTGTTATATCGTCTTTCACTCCGATCAAAGCAGTGGTGGTTAAAATTTTGGGGAACAAAGAGAAAAATGCATGTGCGTCATCACAGAACTTCAACCATGCCTACCTGTGGTACAAGGCGGAAGTTCACCATCGACCGAATGTTGTAGAAAATTGAAAGAACAAAACCCGTGTTTATGTAAATACTTGAAAAAGCCACAAATTTCGATGTATGTTACAATTGGTAAAAAAATCTTAGTCGCTTGTAATATAGCTTTTCCTGTTGAAGTTAACTAATACTATTCATAAAATATAAATTTTCTTATATAAACTTGAACGTGTTTCATGAACAGGGCGGTCAAATACTATTTTTTGCCTATAGCAAAGAAACTCATTTACAAATAGACTTATAATAAAATTTGACAAACCAGCAAATTCAGGATTCAAAGCTTGCACTATTAAATAGGAATAGTAGGACAAAACCACTACACTACAACTACTTTTCCTAAAAATGATGGCCCTAAGATGTTAATATATTTTTGGTGCCTAAAACATCTAATTGTTGGCTTTAACTCGGCCATGTTCATGAGAATGTTCAATGTTAATTGGATCGAACTATGGTCAATGATGAATGGTTAGCAAATTATCCAACATCTTTAGTTGAGTTTCTGTTAAGCAAAGACTTGTTTTATCTCATTTAGCAAAGGAATTACACAGTCGAACACCTCCGAAACCCTCAGATGGTGTGCAACCCAATCAAAACTCAAGAACAATCTCTCGAGAATTGCCAATTGCATAGAACAACTCTCTAACAACCTAAGATTCGTTTTTACAACTTAATGCCTTGAATGCAACAAACCAAAGTATTTAACAAACTATTTGTTGTTGCAGTACACGTCAGCTTCTTCATTCTAGCTCGGAAGTCAGCAAGTCTTCCTTCGCCAGCTCAGCTTCCCTTTACCTCCGATAATATGCACATAAAGGCTTAACAATACCTCCCTCGGCGACACGAAGCTTGTCCTCAAGCTTCTTTTGAGGAAATTGGTTGATCATTGATGAAGCTTTTTCCGACGAATTCTCATGATACGAAAGATCTGTTCAAAACACCAAGATTTCCAAATGGCCAGCTGCATCATAACGAGTGTTTAAACAAAGAAGCATGTTCAATGATCAGTTCCTCATTAACCGAGAAGGTTAGTGGAAGATAAGAAACACGATGATCAGCACCCAACACCGGCTTCAACTGAGAGATGTGAAAGAGAGGATGAATCTTCGATGTTGATGGTAATTTCAAACGATAAGCGACAGCTCCAATTCTAGATAACACCTCGAATAGACCATAATATCTCGCAGCAAGCTTCTAACAAATACGTTTTGTTACTAACTATTGCCGATAAGGCCTGAGCTTAAGGAACACTTTTATCTCCAACATTAAACTCTAGTTCTCTTCTGTGTTTATCTGCATTGTTTTCATTCGATCTTGAGCTTTCTATAAATGTTCTTTAACTTGATTCAGCATTGCGTCTCTCTGCTTCAACAATGATTCCAGTTCATAGTTAGATGTAGAACCTTCTTCAAACTTCAGCAAACTTGGATGTTGTCTACCATATACCACCTGAAATGGAGTGGTTCCCAAAGATATATGAAACTTATATTGTACCACATTTAAGCCCATGGTAAGAATTTAGCCCAAGTATTTGGATGTGTTGAAGCAAAACATCTCAAATATGTTTCCAGACAGCGATTTAAGACTTCCGTTTGGCCATCCAACTGAGGATGAAAAGTTGTGCTAAACTTTAGTAGAGTGCCCGATAATTTGAACAATTCTTTCCAAAATGCACTCAAGAAAATCTTATCTCTGTCCGAAACAATAGACAACGGATATCCATGTAATCTGACCACCTCCGACACAAACTTCAGAGCCACATCATATGAATTGAAGAGATGTCGCAGCTGGATAAACTGAGCATACTTACTCAGCATATCAACCACCACCAAAATGACATTTTTGCCTTGTGAGACCGGTAAACCCTCTATAAAGTCAATTGAAAGGGCTTCCCAAATCTGATTCGGAATAGGTAAAGGTTGTAATAACCCGGTCAGCAACAGAGTAGAATATTTATGATGTTGACAAACATCACATTGCGCCACATAACTCTGAATATCTTTTGCCATATGCTTCCATTGAAACACACTCTGTATACGTCTCAAAGTCTTGAAAAATCTAGAATGTCCACCAATTAATCCATCATGACATTCTTTAATAATAAAAGGCACATGGATAGAATGGTTAGATATCATTAATCTCCCCTTGTACATCAGTTTTCCATTCACCACAGAATAACCTTTCTTCACTTTTTCACCCTCTAAAACCTTTCTTTTCAACTCCATCAACTCACTATCACCATCAATTTCCTTGAGTATATCTTGAAGTTGAGGCAAAAAAATCATTGTCAATGACATCAAAAATTGAGTAGTTGACGAGTTCTTGTTATCACCGATTCGCGATAATCCATTTGCAGCCTTATTCTCTACTCCTGGCTTATAGATGATATCGAAATCATAACCTAACGATTTTGTCAACCATCGTTGATAGTCCATTGAAACTTCTTTTTGTTCCAGTAAGAAATTCAAACTCTTTTGGTCAGTGTGCACCACAAAATTCTGGCCTAATAAATAATGTCTCCATTTCTGTATAGCAAGCATAAAAGCCATCAGCTCTCTCTCATAGATGGGTTTTATCTATTCTCTATCCGATAAACCAGAATTAAAATAAGCTATACATCTTTTTTTTTGCATCAACACTGTACCAATCCATAACTAGGAGCATCGGATTCCACCACAAAAACTTTTGAAAAATCCGGTAAAGCCAAAATTGGTGTTGTGCTCATGGCCAGTTTCAGCTGATCAAAAGCCCCATGTGCCCTCGATGACCATTCAAATTGATCTCGCTTTAATAATTTTGTCAAGGGTCTTGCAATGCTCCCATATACTTTAACAAACTTGCCGTAATAACTAGTCAAACCCAAAAATCCCCTTAATTCTTTGACCGTTTTTGGTACTGGCCAACTTTCTCTGTTCAGATTCTCTTTCAATTCCTCTGCATAATAGACACACATTCCCAGCAGACTATCTAGCTTCTTTGAACAATCTTCTTGCTATTGCAATTAGTCTTTCTTTCTCTTCATGGTAGCAGAACGAATAGGAGATCCAACATGACTGTATTAAGCATGTCGCAATTATGGTTAAGCTAGCTCATTGCCAAAAAGAAAACAAGAGCTCTTATTTAGATCAAAGGACGCTCATCCCAGTCAGGTAGCAGGGGTTTCAGGTGGAAGAAATGAATCAAGTAAGGTGTAAATATTGTGTTTCAATGATTGATTTCTCCCTGAAATTAGCTCCGCTCCTAGGCAAAGCCTAATCCCTTAGGTTAGGAAATGGACTTCACTAGCTGACAGGCTAGAACAGAGGCTGGCGCTGGGGGAGGGAACAAGAGGTCCTTACGAAAGAAGAGATAGTTAGAAAGAAAAAGGGATAGAGTCGATAGCTAGAAATGACGCAATTGCAGGGTCTGTAGCTACGCCTTCGTGAGAGATTATATGACTTAAGTATTCTACTTGTCTCTGACCAAACATACATTTTTCTTATTAGCCAACAACTTCTGGTTTATAAAAATCTCTAGAACAGCTTGTAAATGATGCACATGTGCTTCTACTGAAGGGTTATACACCAAAATATCATCAAAAATACCAACAAAAACTTCCCAAGAAAAGCTCTAAACAATTCGTTCATCAAAGCTTGGAAAGTCGCTGGTGCATTTGTGAGACCGAAAGGCATCACCAAGAATTCATAGTGCCCATATATAGTTCAGAAAGCAGTCTTTTCAGTATCTTTAGCTTCCATACGTATTTGATGATATCCGGATTTCAAATCCAATTTTGAAATATTTTTTTGCTCCGTGCAACTCTAAGAGCTGATCAATCACTGGGATAGGAAATTTATCCATTATAGTCACCTTATTCAATGATCTACAGTCGATGCAAAATCTCCAACTAGCATCCTTCTTCTTGACTTGTTTAGATATTTCTTTCTTATATGCTTGCGGATATTTATACAGACGTACACTTATTAGACCAGCTCTTGATACTAAATTAATAGCATGTTCATGACCCTGGAGAGGAGGGAGCTAAGTAGGTTTTTCAAAAACTTTCACATACCCATCTGATAAATGTTATACTCGTCTTGGAACTGACTGAGTTATTTCCTGATTTTCAACTTGAAATAAGTCTATTCTAAAACTTGTGGATTGTTGCAATGACTGGAAAGATGTGACACAATCATTAATCGAAGAATCACCATAAAGAGTCACAATAGTTTCTCTGTGATTAAACGAAATCTCATATTTTTCCAATCCATTTCACACTTTTCCAATTCCTCAACCACTGAATAATAATGATGTTTGTGTTACCCAAATCAAAGACAATAAAATCTGCAGTAAACTTAACCCCTTGTAAATTGAATGGAACAGACTCACAAATGCCAGTGCTCACAACTGTAATACTTGTGCCCAGGACTATTTGTAATCCATTGTTTTTTGTTGGTTCTAGCGTTTTTTTGGATACCACCGAAGGATCAATGAAGTTATGTGTAGCGCCACTATCCAGCATTACCACAATCTTGGTTTTACCAATGATTCCCCATAGATTTGTTGTTGTACATGAAGGCAGACCCAACATAGAAAGTAAGGAAAACTTCACCACTTCTGCAATTCTCCCATTTTCTTCTTCAAATAAGTCTATCCAATCCTCGTCAACAATCTCTACTTCACATCCATTCACCCTCGTCAAAACTTGTAATTCCATATTCTGACATTTATGCATCCTACACCATTTCTCTTTGCAATTGTAACACAACCCCAACCTCTTCAATTCATCCAATTCTGCTGGAGACAGACGTTTAACTAATTGGCCGTTATGTTGTTTTTTCCACTGCGGTTTATCCCCATGACTAGACTTTGGATCCAACAATCTATCACTCTGATTTTCCAACATTTTAACACCTTCTCGACCTGTATCATGGCTAGAATTATGTGACCAAGATCTTTGACTGTTGTAAATCGATGAAGATTTCAAAGGGATATAAGTTATTGTCGTGGCTGGTACTGTTGTGCAGCCAAAGCCATTTGTGTTGAAAATGCACTGTCTTTCATTCGAATAACAGCGTTGAAATGTTCTGTTAAACCTCTTGGTTCTTTGAGTTTAATCACTTCTTGCATTTTCGGCTTCAACCCAAGGTAAACACACATGTTCCAAGTTTGCTTATCTAACACCTTTCGCCACCGTCGATAATTCCTCAAACTCATTAACATAATCTGCAATTGCTCCAGTTTGCTTCATACTAAACAATCGTTTTCATGGATCATCTTCTAGTTTCTGTCTGAAACAAGCAATCATTCTCCTTTTAAAAGCTTCCAGCCACCGCGAATCCCTTCCACCTTGTTGTTTAATTTCGTCACTGTTCCTTGTACCTCCGCCGTGATTTGTTCCTAATCGTCCTCCATACTGTTGTCATCGCACCAATTTGTTAAGCAAATACTCGTTTTATCTCATTTAGCAAAGAAATTACACAGTCGAACACCTCCGAAACTCTCAGATGGTGTGCGATCCCAATCAAAACTCAAGAACAATCTCTAAAAAATCGCCAATTGCATAAAACAACTCTAACAACCCAAGATTCGTTTTATACAACTCAATGCTTTGAATGCAACAAAGCGAAGTATTTTTTAACGAACAATTTGTTGTTGCAGTACACGTCAGTTTCTTCATTCCAACTCGGATGTCAACAAGTTTTCCTTTGCCAGCTCAGCTTCCCTCTTCTTCCGATAATACGCACGCAAAGGCTTAACAGTTTTTTGATAAAATAAGATCTGATCACATACCAGTTGTTGTAATAGGTAATATTTGTTTGCTAATTGGTAAGAGCTAGGACGCTAAAAACAAGCAAGAAGGCTTTGAAAGTTTAAAGCTTAACAAAAGAAATATGCAGAGAATAACAAAAGTGACGATGATAGATCCTTTCTTAAGCCACGTAAAAAATCTCCACTTAACATAAAATAACCGGTAAAGAAAAAACTTTACCTCTTGATCCAGTTAAGCAGCGAATCCCAGAGACCTATCTCCACAGAATTGATCTTTCTGATGATTAAACACTTGGATTCTGGCCCTATAGGTTTGGCGAATCAAAATCGAAATATTTGTAACCCTTGGTGCCCATTCTGAGAAACAATGGCAGAGATTATTGAACTTAATTGCATCCACACTTCCACTTGCAGCCAGTAATGTACGAGGCTTCCTTGTTACTGTATCTATTTGCATATTATCTTTTTTTCTCTCTATATATATAAACCCCTAAGAAGCAAATCATATTTATATACCATCGATGAGATTTTCAGAGAGAGTTTTAAATTTGCCTATGGATTTTAACGAAACACAACAAAATTTGGGTTGAATTAAGACAATGTAATGCCAGAGTTTTACATGAAATCGATGAAACAAGATGACAAACGATCTTCTATTATGAAATGTGGAGCAAAGCGAGAGATTCGATGAATTTAAGATTACGTAACAGTCGTCACCCTAATAGAAAACTCAAGGGGAAAATTGAAATCAAGTGTCGAAAGAGTTTTAGGTTTTTTTACAAAAAAAGACAGAGAAGTCGGCGTCATCACTGGTCAATCGAGTGGTCATTGACTCACCAAAAATGGGTCTTAAAATAAGAGTTCGGAGTATTCAGTGGTGAGGAAAACAATAGTTTCAAAAGTGGAAATGAATATTTTTAAAAGCACTAATTTTAGTCAAAAAGACCAAATACTCTTACCTAAAAAGCATACTTGCCCAATGCAAAAAATTTACTCCATCCATATATAGATAGGCTTACCATCTTAAACATCTCATAATCAAAATCTCAAACATTTTCTGGACAAAGAAGAAAAAGAACTAGAATTAGATAAGAGTATCTAAGGTTACAAAGCATGAAGTTCAAACTTTTGGTTATGTCGTATCTGGCTTCGACCAAAGCAGGGGTGGTTGAAGTTTTGAGGAACAATGAGAAAAATGCATGCGTCATCACAGAACTTCGACCATGCCTACCTGCGGTACAAGACGAAATTCCACCGTCGACCGAATGTTTTGAAAAATGAAAGAACAAAAATCGTGTTTATGTGATTACTTGTGAAACCCACAGCTTTCTATATATAAAAAAATCTTAGCGGCTTGTACTATAACTTTTCCTAAATGTTTCAGTATCAAATATTTATAAAATAGTTATAAATGTTTAAATTATCAAGTTTTTATGTAATATTGTTGATCATTGGAGTATACTGCAATTTTTTTTATAGAAAAATTAAAAAAAATATAATAATTAACAAAAGAAAAATAAAAGAAGAAAAAATTAATAACATCCACAAAATATATTTTCTTATATAAAACTTGAACGTGTTTCACACGAGAATGTTCAATGTTGGTTGGTCAATGATGAGTACTTGAAAATTATCCATCATCTTTAGTTGATCTTTTGGATAAAACAGGATCTGATCACATAGCAGTTGTTGTAAACATCAGAACATAAGTGGAGAGAAGCAGGGGACAATACAGATTTAATCGCAGGATGTTTCAACACACAGAGTTTGCAGATCTTGTAAAAGAGAGTTGGTGTTCTGAAACTCATCACTTATTTCTTCAGAATCGTAATAAGTATTGTTTCTTTGCTAAATGTTAGGAGTTAGGACGCCAAAAACAAACAAAAAGGCTTTGAAAGTTTAAAGCTTGACAAAAGAAATGTGCAGAGAATAACAAAAGTGATGATGAAAGATCTTTTCTTAAGCCATGTATAACAAAATTTATTTTGTTACACATGAATGAAGAAATGAACCTGTACAGATCTATGAATCTCACATGCTACCATGGGGATTTTGAACAGGTAAAATTCTACACACTGGTTTATTTTGAAAAAGAAAATAATCTGACTTTTTGCTAACTTAAACATAAATGAATCATGGAGAGAACCTAAACCGAACCGGACCAGAAAGTAGCTTCCTTTTTTATATGGAGTTTGGTATCATAAGGCCTCAGCTCTACCATAGGAACTATCAACGCTCTTCAGCTCGAAACACGGTTCAGGGACTACAAATTCTGAAGACCCTTCAACATATGAGCATTGCCAAGAATCATCAGTAGGAGAATCCGAATTCTTTATAGATAAAGAGATATTCGATAACAGAATTGAAGTGAAAGGAGACTCTTTGGTTCCAAACAAAACCCCAGCAATGCTGATGTTTACTCCGACAATGTCATGAAACCTGATGTGACTCACTAGCGGGAAAGCGTTTTTATCGAAACCAGCATCCGGATGAATACCAAAGCTACCATTTGCTAGAAATGCAGTACCAACATTAACCATACGGATGTTGGAAATATCAATCTCTTTCATATAACCACCTCTTCCATTTGTTGTTCTAAAGCCAATCCCGGATAACGAGTCATGTATACGAACATCGGTGACTAAGACATCAGATATGCCACCAGACATTTCACTGCCAAAGGAAATGGATGAACCAGAAGCTGCTCTGAGAGAAACATTTCTTATCTGGACATTTGCCGTAGCTCTTGAATACGAAATGCCGTATTCGTCCCAACCACTTTTTAGAGAAATGGCATCATAACCCATGTTGATGGTAGAATCTTGGATACACAGATTTTCAGAAGAATCTGAAAAAGAAAGATGAAACAGAAAATACAGTTTGAGATTCTAGGGATGCAACAGTTGTTTCAAACTCTAAAACCGGATTAAAAGGGATCAATAACTACTAACCGGGGACAATGCCGACAGTATAAGGAGATTCTGGGGAAGTATTAGCTGTTATATTATTAATGTATACATAGCTGCAAAAGATCAATAGCCAGAGTCAAGAAATTACCAAAATTTTCAAAACCAATCTACTTAATAAAAAGTAGAGCGTTTTCAAACTATATCATTACCTACAGTAAACCCAATGGATAGTATAAGCCGGAGCATTCAAGAATGTAAGATTCGAGATGAAGACATTTTCGGAATGGAGAAACTCGATGAGGTGAGGACGACTGTACTCTAAAGAATGAGAACTAAACCAATCCCACCAAACAAGGCCTTGCCCATCTATAGTACCCTTATCACCTAAACAAAAGAATACGAAAATATAAGAGTGAGTTTTTATTTAGCAAAACAAACCAAATGAAATAAAGGGATCAAATATTGTATTACCTGTTACTACTACATCATGTACATTATCGCCGTTTATCAAACTCATATATCTCTTCCCTGGTACATCAATGCCCCGTCCATATGATGGTAACGGATCCACGACATGCCAATGCGATGGATCCTTCACACAATTTGGTTTAAGGTAAGAACAAAAAGAGACTAAAATGACAATACAAATACACAAAATGTTCTGATTGGTAACAATAAAGAACCATTGAACATAGCTAGAAACTTATGATTTATTCGAGAAAACCGGCGGAATGACATATTTCCTTTGATGATTGCCATTAATATTGCCAAACAGCAGAATGATTCCTCAGCATAGCAATTGGAGCCAAGGTCATCCTAAGCACCACAATGCCTAACTAGTGAACCAAATATGGGGGGTCTACACATCAAATTCATTCCACATAATGGTAAAGTAATAGACTTTGAATCAAGACAATCAAGAAAAGACAGGAATCTCTGAAACTAATCAGAAGTTCTCTGAAATCGTGTAAAGCCACAAACTCTGATCCTTAACTCTTTAGAAAGATCAAAACTTTAGACAAAGAGAGGCATACACATACCTGAGAGGCAACAATGACGGCGTCTTTATCGAGAAAAAGAGTGAGATGACTGGTGAGATTAAAACTTCCGGTGAGCCACCGACCAGAAGGAACAAAAATCTGAGCACCACCTTTATCGGCGAAAGACTTAACATAGAACATAGCATTCTGAAAAGCAAGTGTGTTCAACGTTTTACCATCTCCCACAGCACCAAACTCGGTAATTGGAGTACTGTGTGGTCTCGTTGTCGGTACAAGATCGCATACGTTTCCAACGCCGTAACTTCTCGCGTAAATCGGAATCAGACTACTCAATGCCAGCAAAACTCTTGCCACCTGAACAAAACAGATAAACTAAGCTCCAAGTTCAGATCCAAATCGGTTAGAAAAAAAAACAAATCATTTTCTTAACCGATCCAGTGGAGTGACAGAGACTCAGAAACGATAATGAACTTTGTGAAATTAATGAAGGAAAAAGATTGATGGGTTCGACTTTTAAGCTTTTGACTCAAATGAAATCAAACAGTTTCGGACAAGACAGCAGAGAAGGACAAGAGACTTAAGAACTAAACAAAATTAAGTGGGCGTACTTACTTGCATCTTTATTCGTAACAAGAAAAAAGCTGTCAGAAAACGAACAGAAAAATCAGGAAAAAAGTGAAGAACTTTTCGCGCCAAATGCAAACCCGACACTGAGAAAGAAGGAGAAGAGTTGTGTGGCCAGAGAGACACAGACACAGAGAAACCTTCTTTTTTTTTTAAGAAGTGTATAATGACAGAAAAGGACTAATTATTGTTTTTTATAGTATAAAATCATTCTATTAATATGGGAAAAAGGAAAAAAGAAGCAAATAAGGTTGAAAAAATTAACACCCTAATGACAGCTTTTTTATTCTTAGAACATTTTAGGAATTTATAAATTATTTTGCATATGAAGAAAAATTGGGAGAATAATAGAAATATGACAGGTGGAAAAAGCGATAAGAATGTTGAAGAAGGTAAATGAAAAAAAGTGTGAATATTAGTTAACGCTCTTAATTATATCATTAACTTCCACTAATTTGCAATTAATACCATATTTGCTACAAAGTACAAACAGTCTTGAGGTACTCGTAACGTAATATCGCCAACAGATCTTCTTGACGCCGGAGAGAGAGAAAGACAACATTTTGTTTCTCTTCATAAAGAAAGAGATGGAGACAAAAATCGTTGTCTGAAATCGATATTTTTGTGTTTTATTAGGAGAGTGCATGTGTTTGGTTTCAATTTTTGCAAAAGAAAAGAGAGAAATGTCTGACAAAATACCTCCCAAATTCTTCTAGCAGGTGGTTCATTATTTCATATCGCCATATCTTTTGTCTTCCGTAGATATAAATTTGATCCTACAGCTATTTAGCGTGACATCATAATATTTAGGAAAATATTAATCTATTTTATGATCTTAATAATCAAAGAATCTAATTTTTTTTAGTTTATCTTTTTTTATTTTACTTGTGATATCATATACTATGTATACCTATGTATTGTTTTTGAATGATATATTAAATATATTTTCACGTAATATATAAATATATAACATGATATATTAACATATAACATGATGTATAAACATAAGATATGATTTATAAATATGTAACAAAATTTAGTATCATATATTGATATGTAACAATGTATATAAATATATATTAGTAATGTTATTTTCAATTATATCAAGTGGGTCAAAATAAAAGAATTAAAATGAAATAAGAAATAAGGGAATGAGTGGGTCAACAAAAAAAGATAAACAAGAGAATATAAGAAAGCTTAGAAAGGAAAAATGTGGGGAGACTCAAAGCCATATGTCTGACAGGGGAGGCTGAATGACAAATGGGCCCCACTTTTATCACTCTTCACTCCTCCAATTTACCAGCCTGTCACTTTGTTTCCCACTTCTTTTACATCAAAGTTTGAATATGATTGTTCAGTTTTGTTTTGTTTTGTTTTACTTTTTTAACGACAGATGCTGCAATTTTGTTTTGATGTTTCTGAAACACATAAAAATTACATGGGCCAGGGATTCACAACATTCGAATATAACAAAAACTCAATTTAAACCAAACTATACCAAACTATCCTAAATTCTATAACAGAATCAAAATATAACAGGATCTGGTTCAAACTCACTATTGTTAGTACTTAAATAATCTAACTAGATGATGCCCTCACTATTATATATATATATATATAATTACTTAAAATCAATTAATATGTTCACTTATTTAAAATAATATTTTCTTTTTAATGTTATTCATTCATTTTTTTAATGAAAGAAGTTGGAGATAGATTCTGTGAAGATTTTTCTTTTTATGTAGAAAGTTTTAAAATATTGTAAAAAGATATTGTGTAAGACTTTTTTTAGTTTCATAGATAATAGAATTGGGTTCTTAATAATAGTAAAATTAATTGTTTACTTAATGAAATTTTTTTTGTTCTTCATTTTGAAATGAAACTTGATGTAATAAATATATTCTAGGTTATGTTTTATAAATGTAATTTTATCACTTATATATTATTTAAGAAACATATTTTTGAAATAACCTTGCAATGACCTGTGATTTTCAAAGATGGCATGCTGATATGTCACTACCCCATCGATTCTCACATGATTTTTAAACAAGCCAAACATTACTATACTAATTACATAATTCACCATTTGACATCATTTGTCACATTGTATTTTCTTTAATTAACTATTAACTATTTTGATTTAATTTAAATACCATCTCTTATATAAATAACCCTTACATATTCTGATGGCCTTTAATTAATAGTTAAAAAAATTAAATATTTTTTTCTAATTACATCAATTATAATATATATGTTTATAATTACATATATATATATTATAATTTTATAATTTATATATTTTAAATCATACTCACATGTACATAAGTTTTATCATAGAGTTGAAACTATTACTTATTTTACTTATATATTAATTATTTTATTTACATCTAAATCTTACCAAATTATGAAAACATATAAAATATTTAAATTAATATTATATTGTTTAATACGGAAATTAAACAAACCATTATTTATTCATGAGATAATTAAAAAATAAAAATTTAAAATTAAAACCAAAATTTTAAAAATTCAAAATTTGATATATATATATATATATATATATTACTTCCGGAATTTAAGAGTAATTGTCTACCAAAATTTATATTTTCTCGTAAATTAAGGTAAGTTATAATTAGGAGATTCGAAATCCTTTCATATATAAAAACTTATTTGATTATCTTAATTGATTAATTGCAAATGCATATCTCTTCTCCAAATTGTAAAACAAATTAGCGGAGAATTATGCACGATGTGTTAATTTCACATTTTGAAAACTAATGATTTGTTACAATTAAAATCTTAACATATAATAGCATCTTAACAAACGTAATATTCTCAATTTTGAAAATCTTATAATTTGGAGCCAAAATAAATTTCAAAATTTCATACTTGATCCCTAAGCCTATATTTCTCTACAAAAAAAAGATGAGACTCAAGATCTTTAGCCATCATCGTCAACAACACACATTCTTTGTTTTCAAGTTTTCTAACTTTGATTTCTCATGGTTTTTTCTCAAATATTTGTTAATGAAACATTTTAAGAATACGTGGAAAATCAAAGTCAATATCATTAAATTGTGGAAACAATACTCCGTTAGTGCTGGTGAAACTATTGAAATGATATTGATTGATGATAAAGTTAGTTACTTATTATTCTTTTACTCATTATACTTATTATATGTTTGAAAATTAGTTATATTTGTGTTTTTGTTTCTTTGTCACTAACACTAAACATATGATCTTCATCTTCTTGTATTGAATAACTTCGACTTTTACATCTTCAATTTTATTCCAGCTGTTATATTTGAATCATTATATTAACTAAATTGTGAGAAGATACAAACATCTCTTAAGAATAAGAAGATAATGATCATATTTCTATCTTATTAACTTGAAAAATACAGTGATGTACGCCTTTCTAATGTTTTTTAGGGGGGCTCTTACTGATTATGTTAACACAAATGTTCAGACTTATCATGGATCTGTGGTGATTTGTATTATCAAGTTTGGCAAGATCAAAGTTTGGCAAGATCAAAGTTTGGAAAGGTAAATTCACAGAAGAAACGTGCTATTTCCAGACAAACTATAACATATACGATCAGATACACACAAACTTAAGGTTTCGTTCTATATCTATCCACCACAAATGTTGCATTGTATAATACACACAATACAAAATTTCAAAATCTTAGTACACACAGATTCGAAGTTCGAATCTTAATTATCCATAATCCGTGATTAATATTGGTTTAATGATAACCAAAAAATAATTAACCACTAAACTTTTACAATAAACCGATTTCAACCCGATTTCAACCCGATTTCAACCCAATTTCAAGTCAAGTTTAAAGAAACAAAAAAACAATTGAAGAATCTCTCCTCCCAACACTAATCTCTTGTTTCCTTCTTCTTCTTCTTCTCCTTCTTCAATTGTTGCAAATATTGTTCAAAAAAGGTTTTGACTATTCATGTCGATGATTCTGATGTGGAAAATGTTGGAGTCTTTTTACCACCCAAATTCCAATGTGTCTAGTATAAAACTGACAATCCCCGTCTTGTACCAAGATTTTTATACATATGGTTTCCATAAATATATGAATATATCGATTACTTAGTTTTACTATAAATGTTTGTACATATATATGAATAAAGTTTGTTTTTAAATATAATTTTCTGTTTGATTTAAGCTTCAAGTTGCACATACGGGTTTTGGATAACACTAGAAATACCAAACTATTCCTCTTTGATAATCTTGCCATGCAGATCATTGGCCATATTGCTTCTGAGTTAGCACCAAAAGAACATGATGCGGTTTGTTTATATATTCTTCAGATTCAAGTAACCAAGAGTTGAGTTTTCAGTTTTTTTGTTAATCTAACTATAAACCTTTACTAATTGTAGATCCAGGAGTGTGATTGGTTCCATGCTAATAGTAATATTGTTGGGAACACCAATTGGTTCAAGATTGCTATTGACCGAGAGCATGTGCTCTACAAGCATGATACCTATAAGTCTTCAAAGTCATTAATGATTTGGAGTTGATCACTGAGTTTTCGGACAAAGACCCCATCATTTATATCTTAGTTCCATATTTATAAGTGGGTAAATTCTATTTGTAATTATGCTTTACATAATTTCACGTTTTTAGGACACTGATAACACTCTCATAATTCAATACCCATTGAAGGTCTTGAGGTATTTGAAAATGTTTTTAGCTCTCCTTATCAATATTCTAAAAATCTCTGTTTCAGTCTTGCTTTGTTTCACTTTCAACTTTGTTTCTTATGTTTACGACAGTTATTTTGTTTGGTATTTGTGTGTTTCCAACTGTTTCTTAGTTGTGCTTTTCTACTATCTCCTTATGCTTTGCTTCTGTTGCTTCTGACTTGAGACTTATTTTCTCTATTTTATATGTTTTTTTGTTAAGACTTGGCTGTTTTGTAATGATTTCTCAATTAAGACTTAAGCCTACGTTTGATTACCAATCCTAACTTTTTCTACATAAAAAATGATTAGTGTCTCCTTACCATTCTGTTTTTAAAATGAGAAATGTATAATGTCTTTGGATAGAACTAATTCAAGCAACTATTTTATTGTAAAATCAACAAGTTTATAACACATGGATCTATATAGGACCAGAAATATACCTTCTTTGTTCATTTTCTTAAATCTGAAAACATGATATATTTACATAAAACACGATTACACTTTCAACTATAACTTACTTCTATCCTATTTACTATATCTCGGTAAACCAAGCTAATTAACCTAAAGTATGGATTAACTCTATTTATAACAAGGATCAACTTACATTTATTTATATGTATTGAAAGAGACAAAAATGATGCTCCAGCTTTTTCCATATATGAAATCTATGACAATGTCGTTATTTGCTGTTTGTGTTAAACCTGAACAAGAAAGACAAATTGCGCTTATTAATACAAAGCTCTACAATTTGGTTTCGTTACTGATTCTTCTAGTCATCTGATTATCTCTTTATCTAATCTCAATATTTAACTGTTGTCAATTCACGATAATAAAAAACACATGCATCTATATAATATGATCATATTCGTAGTTGCAACGCATTTTGAAATTCAAAAAGATTCAAATATCATTTTCCGTAATAAACATCTAACATGGGAATTCATCAATGAAAAGAATCTCTCAATTTTCTTATTAGTTTCTTCTATTCCCAAGAGAAGCCTATCTAACATTTGTAATTCATCAAATGATCATCTTCAAAAAAATTTAGATCATAAGTGAGTAGATAACAATTGAATTGAACTATCTATTTGCGTCGAAACGAAGAACATTATATAAAAATCGAATTAAAATTTATCTTTTCGATGGGATTAGGCGAAACTGCAATTTGCTATTAATCTGCTTATACCCGCACAAACATGTGTACTTTTTCAGAACATATTTCTTCGGTTACGAAGAACACATATTTAGTTAGGTTTCTATCGTTTTTTTTTTCCTTCAATCGACAGTCTTTCTTTTTCTTTTTAGTTAGATGATGTTTTGTTATTGGGTCTAAGTTTTAAAATTGTAAATCAACATATCTGATCTAGACCATTAGACAATAACTTTTATTATAAAAAATATGTCAACAATATATTATAACACTAATGTTGAAAGTACTGAACAGAATACAAAATTAATTTACTATAAACATGTTGGTTAAAGACTAAAAATAAAATATTAAACAATAAATTTATAAATTATGTTTACAAAATTAAAAATATGTGTACAAAACAATAATAATAATGAACATTGATTGAATAAATTATTACAAATAATGCCTAATTTATATCTAATTTTAATACATCAAAATTATGTAAGGTATTTAATATAAACAAAATCAAAACAAAATAAATTTTCAAAAATATTTATCAACTGATGTTTCTCCTGCGCTGAGTACTAATCTAGAAATAATATTAGTAGGATTGATACTAAAACCGGTTTGATGCATTTTTTGATTCTGGTTTACTAGGTTTTAAATAGTGAAACTACTACAGTTGGTTTATTACAATTTTAAGTTTAATATTTTCGGTTCGGTTTGCTTTGAAGTTACAGACACAACTGTAAATTCTGAAGTAAGAAAAACGACCTGTTCGAAATGGATGGGTTATAGTACTCATATTAATTATGTGATTACTTAATTATGTTGTGAGAATTACAGAGAATAATGAAAGAAGACAACAAAACCATCGAGGAAGATTCAAACCAATTGGCAGATAACCAAACTATCAAACAAAAGAGTTGTTGTTATTAATGATACTAAACGTCACCAAAACCACAAACAAAGATAGGTCACCATACCGATTTAAAACATGATCACAATACTTCATTCTATGCTTAAACCCAAAAGACCATACACGCTTTTGCTTTCTTCTCTATTTGAAGAAGAAAAGAGTTTGTCTCCGACAGAAGGATTAAAACGATTTTTTCTTAAACAAAGATCCAGAAGAGAGACTTGGTTTAGAGAACAATGGTGTCAACCAAGGCTTCCGTAATCTTCCTCTCCAGTTCCTTTTGCTCGATCCACAATGAACTCTGCTCAAGCAGTAGCTTCTCTTTCTCTTTTATCTTCTCTTCCCTTTTTTTACCCATCATCCTCCAGACCTCCAGCTTTTCCGTTCTTTCTTTCATCTACAATTTTTAAACACAAAAACTGGTCTATGAATCAAGCGTTTCTTAATTTGAAAAGAAATGCACTATGAACATTACTGCTCCGAGGCTGTGATCAAGAGACATGAGGAACTCAAACAAGAATTAGAAACCTGGAAGTAGGACACTTCTCACTTAATTTGCAGACACTAGGACATGAAAACAATTTATGAATCAGTGAATACTCAAACATGAAATCACTTAAGAGTGAGTGTCCAGTGTTTCCTCTAACTACAGCTCACACAAATAGAACTCCTAGATAATAAGTTTCACTGCCCTACCTTTACTGACACTCTACAGAACCCATACACGAGATTTTCACCTCATACGGCTCCTTGTTCAATTCTTTCGAAGTCATTGGGTCCATTGAAAGTATCAAGATCCATCTTATGTTTGATTAACTAATAAGACACCAAAGGTGTAACCAGAACAACAGAAAATGTAGAGAGACCATGATGGTACAGGATTCATCAAAACCTCCACTTGAGGTTAAGCAACGACTATCCAAGCTCTTAGCCATACAACCCCATCAGCTCTAACTTAAAGTTTACTCCTCAGCTAGTCAATCACAACGCATAAACACTCATTTATTTGATACCACACCATGAAGCATAACTAGTAAAAAATCCCAAATTTTCAAAAGGAAAACAAAACTTTGATTTTCCACATGCCATACGAATCCTATCCAGAAAAACCCTTTTCTCCATTTACTCAAGAATCATCTCACAACAAACCAACTTCTTGATTAACCATTCATCAATCAGAATTAAGAACAGAGAAAAGTGAAAGCACCAGCATTTTCCTGAACTCTTCATCAGCAATCTTGCGTTCCTCAGCTCTAACCTTAGCAGCCTCAGCCTTCAACCGTCGCCTCTCCTCATTAGCAGTTCGTTCAGCCAACAATCTAGCCTCATCCTTATGCTGCTTCTCAAGCCTAAGCATCTCAATTTCAAGAATGTACTCTTTACGATACACTTTAACTTTCTTAGCATAATCTCTCCTAAGTTGGTTGAACAGAACAATGGAAAAAGCTTACCTGGGAGGAATGAATCGACAGAGATTAGCGCGGAAGAAGACGAAAGCCGGTAAAACGTTAGAAAAGACAAGCCGGCGTTAAGCTTTTTTAGAGCTGGGCCTGGGAGATTAGATAAAAACAAAAAATGTTTTGTATATTTTTATTTTGTATATGTGAATATTATTTAAAAAAATTAAAATGATGAACACTGAAAAAAACCTGTTGACAAAAAAAAGGAACACTAAAAAACCCATTACTCGACGGTTGTTATAAAACAATTTAGTGTTAGAATTATTAAACTTTGTACATTTGTTTCCAATATACGACGTTAAAAAAGAAAACTGGTGGTAAAAAATAATTTCTAAGCTTCTAAATATGTTGGAAGCCAAAAAGATGTTGTTACGCTTATAACTTATGAATCCAACCAACAAAACTAATTCCATTCATCACTCTTCAAAGATCCATCAAATATAATATGAGAATATCGGATTATCAAGGTTCAGAAATCTCAACTATACCTCATTTTTTCTAATAGTGAAGTCAAGTGTATTCTCAAAGATCGATACGTAATTATTAAATTTTTTATATTTATTGTTTTCTAGATGCACGGTCACCATATTATCCAAGAAAAAAAAAATGTGAATATACACTTGTTGTGAAAGAGTGTTTTTCTTTTAGATAACTTTCATTAAATTATTAAAGTAGTTTGTAATATATACACAATTTAAAACTTAAATTTTATAAATATTTTATAGAATTTAAATCTGCTAGCTTATAAGTAATATTTGCATTTTGAGTATACTATCTTCCTCAAGACCATCGACATGATCTTTTTAAATAACAGTTTACATTAAAAAGAAAGAAAGATATTATCCATTTTGGCGGGTTTTCATATGTGTCAACGAACCACAGGTCGTCGTTTAGTTCAAAATCCAGAGCAAGCGAACTCCAACTGCGACGTGGCTTTCATTTACACAGCAGGCGATACGTTCTAAGTCGAATCAAACGTTACTGTCGAAGAAACTCGCCCATTGTTTTTATCATCTCTACCGCCAAGTGTCAATCTTCATTCGCCACTTCTCACAAAGTCACAGTGGCCCTAGAAATGGATTCTTTCTTCGATCCCTTATACATAAACTGGACTGGTTTCTTCTACAAAGTCCTCTCCTTTTGGTTTTGCCTTCTGAGTGTTTGTGTTTTTGCCTCTGAGAACAAATCATGCCGACTGGTAGGTTTGAGACGATGCGTGAATGGGTTCATGATGCTATCTCTGCTCAACGCAATGAGCTTCTCTCTCTTTTCTCTAGGTCTCTTTAACTATCTCTGAGTCTTGCTTAGATATGCATGTTGTGATTGGTCTCTCAAGAGTAATGGTTTGGTTGTTTATGTTTAGATATGTAGCTCAGGGAAAAGGGATATTGCAGTCCCACGAGTTGATTGATGAGTTCCTTAAGACTGTGAAAGTAGATGGAACAACTGAAGATCTTAACACTAGTCCATTCATGAAAGTTCTGCAGTCTGCAGAGGTGAAAATATTGGTTTGGATTATCATGAGTCATGACTATGTTATGTTCGTATATCTTTGATGTATTAATACACTGAAGTTTTTGCATTCAGGAAGCCATAGTTTTGCCTCCATTTGTTGCGATTGTTATTCGTCCCAGACCTGGTGTTAGGGAATATGTCCGTGTGAATGTGTACGAGCTGAGCGTAGATCATTTAACAGTTTCTGAGTATCTTCGGTTTAAAGAAGAGCTCGTTAATGGGCAGTAAGTAAATCCTTTGTGCATGTATTAATGGTGTATCTACTTCTCTGCTTGGATGCTTAAAGTCTCAACCTTTTTCATCAGTGCAAATGGAAATTATCTTCTTGAGCTTGATTTTGAACCATTCAACGCAACATTTCCTCGCCCAACTCGGTCATCATCCATTGGGAATGGGGTTCAGTTCCTTAATCGTCACCTCTCGTCAATTATGTTCCGTAACAAAGAAAGCATGGAGCCTTTGCTTGAGTTTCTCCGCACTCACAAACACGATGGCCGTGTTAGTTTTTTTTCTACAATTAAAAGTAGTTTATGTCATAAACAATGTGTAATTCGTATAGAATACTGACTCTGGACTCTCTATGTATAATGCAGGCCATGATGTTGAATGATCGAATTCAGAATATCCCCACGCTTCAGGGAGCTTTGGCAAGGGCAGAGGAGTTTCTTTCTAGACTTCCTTTGGCTACACCATACTCTGAATTCGAATTTGAGTAAGATCTTTCGCCATTCGCTGTATATCCATTTTCGTGTTTGTTACCTAACAAATTATGTTGCCCTTTTCCGATGATGTACTTTGGTAAAGACTACAAGGGATGGGATTTGAAAAGGGTTGGGGTAACACAGCACAGAAGGTTTCAGAAATGGTGCATCTCCTTCTGGACATACTCCAGGCACCTGATCCTTCAGTCTTGGAGACGTTTCTTGGAAGGATTCCTATGGTGTTCAATGTTGTGATTTTGTCCCCGCATGGTTACTTTGGCCAAGCCAATGTCTTGGGTCTACCTGATACTGGTGGACAGGTAGATTTAGTTAGAATCTTCCATATCTTAGAACTTGGTGCTCCTCTTGATTCAACTTATATTTTACTGTTGGGATTTGCAGGTTGTGTACATTCTTGATCAAGTACGTGCTTTAGAAAACGAGATGCTCCTTAGGATACAGAGGCAAGGACTAGATGTTATTCCAAAGATTCTCATTGTATGTTTGCTTGCTGACTATCTGTGTCGTTCTTCTCCATTTAAAAATTTATGATTCATGTTCCAATTTAATTATATGTTTCCATGCGCGCTTATATACAATAGGTAACAAGGTTGATACCTGAAGCAAAAGGGACAACATGCAACCAGAGGTTAGAGAAAGTTAGTGGTACAGAACACGCACATATTCTGCGAATACCATTTAGGACTGAGAAAGGCATTCTTCGAAAGTGGATCTCGAGGTTTGATGTCTGGCCATACCTGGAGACTTTCGCAGAGGTTAGCATTTTCTAGTAGCCATATTTCTATGTAACTTCTGCATTTTCTTCTTAATTCTTTATTTAGATAGGGTTAGCTTAAAGTTAGGGGTACTAAAAAATATACTTGTATGTATGGTGTAGGACAATCCGTTTCAGCTGTCTACGCATGCCCCTTTTCTTATACGTATACTGGCTAACACTTTACTTCTATGTGACTAGGATGCATCAAACGAAATTTCTGCAGAGTTGCAAGGTGTACCGAATCTCATCATTGGCAACTACAGTGATGGAAATCTCGTTGCTTCTTTGTTAGCTAGTAAGCTAGGCGTCATACAGGTTGATGGATTTTATGCTACCATTTCTCTGTAATATTATATTCAGTTTTTTTCATAATGACTTGTAAACTTTTGTTCTGATTTCTCTTACCATCTGATATGCAGTGTAATATTGCTCATGCTTTAGAGAAAACCAAGTACCCCGAGTCTGACATTTACTGGAGAAACCATGAAGATAAGTATCATTTTTCAAGTCAGTTCACTGCAGATCTAATTGCCATGAATAATGCTGATTTCATCATCACCAGCACATACCAAGAGATCGCGGGAAGGTAAAAATGTCATCTGATATTCAACTGCATGCTTTTGCCTCTGGAATTGTGTGTTGATGCCAAGAGAAACTGTTTTTTTCTTTTCTGTCACAGCAAGAACAATGTTGGGCAATACGAGAGCCACACAGCGTTCACTCTTCCTGGTCTATACCGAGTTGTTCATGGAATCGATGTCTTTGATCCAAAGTTTAATATTGTCTCTCCAGGAGCTGATATGACCATATACTTTCCATATTCTGACAAGGAAAGAAGACTCACTGCCCTTCATGAGTCAATTGAAGAACTCCTCTTTAGCGCTGAACAGAATGATGAGCATGTGTAAGAGACCTATTTCAACAATCTGATTTAGCAACGATATTGGATTGGCTTGCATGTCTCAGTCTTTTTTTTGGATACAGTGGTTTACTGAGCGATCAATCAAAGCCGATCATCTTCTCCATGGCAAGACTTGACAGGGTGAAAAACTTGACTGGGCTAGTTGAGTGCTATGCCAAGAATAGCAAACTCAGAGAGCTTGCAAATCTTGTTGTAGTCGGTGGCTACATCGATGTGAATCAGTCCAGGGATAGAGAGGAAATGGTTGAGATACAAAAGATGCACAGCCTGATCGAGCAGTATGATTTACAGGGTCAGTTCAGGTGGATAGCTGCTCAAATGAACCGTGCTCGAAATGGTGAGCTTTACCGTTATATCGCAGATACAAAAGGTGTTTTTGTTCAGGTAACATAATAAAAATTTCCTTGTATTTGGAGTTTTTAGTTAAGTTAGTAAACTATTTTATCTCTCTCTTTTTCCACTACAGCCTGCTTTCTATGAAGCATTTGGCCTCACAGTTGTGGAATCAATGACTTGTGCGCTCCCAACGTTTGCTACCTGTCATGGTGGACCTGCAGAGATCATTGAGAATGGAGTTTCAGGGTTCCACATCGACCCATATCATCCAGACCAGGTTGCAGATACTTTGGTCAGCTTCTTCGAGACCTGCAACACCAATCCAAATCATTGGGAAAAGATCTCTGAAGGAGGGCTCAAGCGAATCTATGAAAGGTTGGCCCTTATTCCTTGACAAGTTAAAAAAAAGAGCCCTCATAGCTTCACCAAGATTTTGGCTTAATAAGGGATTGTGAAATGTATAGGTACACATGGAAGAAGTACTCAGAAAGGCTGCTTACACTAGCTGGAGTCTATTCATTCTGGAAACATGTGTCTAAGCTCGAAAGGAGAGAAACACGACGTTACCTAGAGATGTTTTACTCTCTGAAGTTCCGTGATTTGGTCCGTGTAACTCACTCCTCTTCTTCTCTTCTTTTGTTTTCCTCGCCTACTTTACTCACATGATCAGTTTATTTTTTGTTTGCAGGCCAATTCAATCCCGCTGGCAACAGATGAACCTTGAGCAAGCCATTGTTCGATTCTATTTGCTGCACTCTCTGTTGAGTTTTTGCTTATGTTATCTTGAATAAAGCTATTTCAACTTTTGTTTCCTTGAATGGTTTAGTTTTGGACTGATTTGTGTTAATGATGTTTCTGTTGTTGTCTTCATATCAATAACAATAATTGTCTAGTTGGTATCTAAGCTCTAACAATATTTACTATATTTAGAGGTGAAGACAGAAAGATAATTAACCTTGACATAATAGTCCGCAAACTTAAACCCTAACTTGTTGAGAAAACAAACACCCTAAAGACAGAACATATGACATATGACATGATGTCTTAATTCGTAGCCTCATCTTCATACCTAAACCCCAATAATAGCACTTTCCTTCTTCATTATATTAACTCCACTCTTATCTCTCCTTCCTTGCAACCAAAACAGAGTCTACAAGGGGCTCTAAGCCACAACTATTAGAAGCTAAGTTTTTGTTCTCTTGAAATTGTGAATCCAAGAAACAAAAAATGGGGTTTAATAATGAAAACAAAAAGAAGAAATACATCATTGCTGGGGTTATCACATCCTTGCTAGTTGTCATGGTTGTTGCGGTTGCTATCATAACATCAAAAAATGGCAGCAGTTCAAAGGTATTCGCCGACGTGCAGATTAAAACAACCACCAAGGCAGTACAAGCTGTTTGTGCACCTACTGATTTCAAAGAGACATGTGTTAACAGTCTCATGAAAGCTTCTCCTAAATCCACTGAACCTCTTGATCTCGTTAAGCTTGGATTGAGGATTTTGTTGAAGATCTTCGTGTTTGGCTTAGTGGATCCATTGCATATCAACAAACATGCATGGATACTTTTGAGGAAATTAAGTCAAAACTTTCACAAGACATGCACAAAATCTTTAAAACATCTAAAGAACTCACTAGTAATGGTCTTGCCATGATTACTAATATTTCAAGCCTTCTTGGAAAATTCAACATCACAGGTACGTAATCTTGAAATACATGTCTAGGTCTTATCCAAACACTATAAAACAAACGATGTTTGACATTTTGGATGATAGGATTAACTGGAGATCTCGGAAACTATGCAAGAAAGCTTTTATCAACGGAGGACGGTATCCCAAGTTGGGTGGGACCAGACACTCGACGGCTCATGGCAGTGCAAAGAGCTGTGAAAGCTGATGTGGTGGTTGCTCAGGACGGAAGTGGTCAATACAAGAGTATCAACGAGGCCTTAAACGCTGTTCCTAAAGCCAATAAAAAGCCTTTTGTTATCTACATCAAGCAAGGTGTTTATAATGAGAAAGTTGACGTCCCCAAGAAGATGGCTCACGTCACTTTCATCGGTGATGGACCAACCAAAACTAAGATCACTGGTAGTCTCAACTTTGCCATCGGGAAGGTCAAGACTTATCAGACTGCCACTGTCGGTGAGTCCAATTCTGTTTCTTAACCCTGAATTGCCACATCTTATAACCATAAATAGAGTCAAAAATTTAATAGAGAATATACATTAGATGAGTAAATTTTGGAACCAAATTAGCAAAAAAGATTACAAGAAAATTTCTTTTGCAAAATCGTGGATAAAAATGTGCGAGGTCTGTTTTTATGTTTCATCATGTCTTTTTATCATGACGTTTTAAATGTTATTTTTTCAATATGAGACACTATTTGCTAACACGATATGTGCTTTACTTAACATGACACATTATTTCTTAACATATCATTTTAACATGCTATTTTCAGTATGATAGCTATTTCTAGGATATATTCTCTTTACTTGTAGAAAACTAAAAATCACCCCTGAAAAAACTGCATCCCTTAATTACGAATTTGCCACTGGTTCTAATATGCAAACCAACTATTACAGCGATCAACGGTGATAACTTCACGGCAAAGAACATTGGATTTGAGAACACAGCCGGTCCCAAAGGACATCAAGCCGTGGCCCTAAGAATCTCAGCCGACTATGCTGTTTTCTTCAATTGTCAAATCGATGGTTACCAAGACACTCTCTACGTCCATTCTCATCGTCAATTCTTCCGTGACTGCACAATCTCCGGCACCGTTGACTTCATCTTCGGCGATGCGAAAGCGGTCTTCCAAAACTGTAGCATTGTCGTGAGAAAACCAATGGGACGTCAATCTTGCATGATAACTGCACAAGGCCGGACCGACGAGCGTGAATCCACCGGAATAGTGCTACACAACTGCCACATTATCGGAGAACCGGCGTATATGCCGGTGAAATCTGTAAACAAAGCATATCTTGGAAGGCCATGGAAGGAGTTTTCAAGAACCATTATAATGAAAACGACCATTGATGATGTTATTGATCCAGCGGGATGGACTCCTTGGAATGGTGATTTTGCACTTAACACGCTTTATTATTCTGAGTATGAGAATAGTGGGCCTGGGTCAAACCAAGCTCAACGTGTTAAGTGGGCTGGAATTAAGAAACTCTCGCCTAAGCAAGCTCTTCGATTCACTCCAGCTAGATTTTTGCGTGGTAACGCGTGGATCCCACAAAATCGTGTGCCTTACACGGCGAATTTGCACTAAAGTTTTCTCTTCAGCTTTTCATGTGTTCTTTAAATAAAAAAAGATGACTATATTTGATTATAAAACTATCAAATACTTAACATTGGTAATCTAAATGTTTATGGCATATAGACGTAGATTAAGGATATTTTTAAAATGATTCTGACGCTTATACCGAAGACCACACTAAACCTGAGAATTGGATCCGCGGTCCGTAGGTTCCGCAGATTTTGATCCGCGCAGAGCGGATATGGGCTTTTATTTTGAATCTACATTTTAGCAGATTTTACGGGGTGCATCGGGAATTCTATCGGGTTTAGCGGGTAAACCCCACGGGATCCGCAGGTATCCGCGTAAAAACAAATAGTACGGATTGGGTTTTTATGATGGTTTTATGGGGATTTAGGTTTTATTCAAGTTTTATACAGATTTTATGTGGATTTTAATAGGGTTTGAGATTTATACAGGAATTTTTTTGGGTAAACCGCAGGATCCGCGGGTAATTGCGAATTGATTGTGGAATTGATTTTAAAAACCCGCTGCAGAATAGAACAGATTTGGATTTCAAAAATTTAGATTAATATCCGTCGGGTTTTTACGGGGCGGGGCAGATCGGCCCGCCAACCCCGACCTACCGTAATGGAGGGAAAAGTAAAAAGACAAAAAATTATAAATAAACCCGGTACTTAGGATTAGACAAGCAAATTCTTTAATGGTACTTGAGATTTTTCAAGTCTGACAATGATGCAAATTGGCTTCTTAATACTATATAAGATTAAGACTGGTAAACGAAATACTAATGTAAAATTGAAAAAAAATTATAAACTAAATTAGCTATGAGCAGCGAACCATAAATAAATAAGTATATGTTAATTTATTTTACACATGGTTTACAATAAATCGATGCAACTATATTACTTTATAACTAAATAAATATATTAAAATGCGATTTTTAAATTTGTTACCTAAGAATATAAAATCTTCTATAAATATATAATCCAATCCAGTTAAAAAAAAAAATTAATATCCAATAACAGCTACTGAGATTGCGGCGCAGAATTCATCAAAATATTAAACCACTGATTTTCATCCGTATAAAGAAGAGACTCCTTCGACTCCGTTTGTCCCTTCACTAGGAGCTTGGGAAAAGCGTATTAGCATCATCCCTGAGATAGACTTGACAACTAAACTTCCTCCTCTTGTTGCAACATCTTTCCCAAGAGATGACAAAGGAACACCACATCCTGCTCTTAAGGAGGATGGACAGTTTCGGTTCCCATGGGCTTAGAAGATGGTACGCCAATAACTCCAACAACATTCTCTTCACCTACTTCTGAGTTACTCAATACTAACACTACCTTATCCTCCATTTTGCCCACTACATCGGTAACTGTCTCTTTAAACCCTCATTCAGATTCGTTGGTGCAAGGGAATGTCTCTAGTGGTAACCAATTTGCCGCTTTAGACATGAGAATTATTCGGAATACGAGATTAGTGATTCTTCTGTCAAGTCTCGAGGAGGAAAGTGAGGTAAAAGAGGACGTGGTGGATGAGGCAACCACGGCCCTCCATCTTAGGAGGTCTAAGAAAATTCTCTCTAAAACTTTCTCTTTTGTAGTGATCTTATCAACATTGATGTAATCTCTACTCTCTCATAGCTATGTATCTTTTAATTTATGCATTTCCAATAGAATACCCTTTAACAAAAAAAGAAAGAAAGAAAAATCTGACATCCTATATTTAGTGTAGCTTGTATTAAAGAACCACTCGTTTCGTAAAGTCTTGGTAAAAATAAGTCATATGCTTTTTGTGAGAGTCATCTTTCCTAAAGTTTTAAACACATAAACATACTAAGCGTGGGAGAATAATGAATGGGAAGGGGCCATGATAATTCCTTGGTACTATTATATGTTCAATGGATTTTCACTTCATCTTGAGATATTCAAAATAAATATTACTTTCTGTTTTCTGATAGGTCATATTGAAGTGAGATATCTCAAAATATATGTTGTTCACGTCTATTTTAACCCATAAAATGTTATTCATTTTGATTATTCACAAAATATTGAACGTGTCCATTAACATTTATATCCATGGACAACTAAGTTTATTAACGTGCGCTCCAAATAATTTTTTTATAGGTTGAAAAATCACCAATAATTGCAAAAAATCGTAAATAAGTGTGGTTTGAAGAAAATTGTGAATGAGTTTCAATTTGAAAAAATCGATTTTGACCTAAATTTTTAGAGACTATGCACCGTCTATTGTCTAACAGTGTTTTATCCATTTTATCCGTAGACGAAATTAAAACTAAACTATTTTAACCAGTTTCGTAATTGGCTTTGTACACAAACTATCCATTATGTATTGAATATGGACACATAATAGGCAATTCAACTATTTTGATACGTCTCATTAATTAAAATAAAGAAAAAACCTTCTAAATTACGAAAATTTTACAACTATTTCCATGTGAAAGTTATTTGGGATATGGACTAACCGAAAAAAGTAGAAAGAGACAAGAGAGTGCAGAAGCATTGAGTCAATCAAAACACACTTTTTTCTTGGAACACTAAAACTAATTCTAACAACAAATCCCCAATTTTCTCAATGCTCCAATCTCAACACTTCAACGACTATGGCTTTGATCCCGAGATCCATTACTTTCACGTTAGTTTCTTATTCTTCTTCTTCTTACACATTGCTCACAGGGTTTCGATATATAGTAGCTAGATCCTCCTCATGATCTCTGTTTTTCCTTTCTAAGGTTTTGGAAGAAGCAAAGAAGCACAAGTCCTCCATTGACACGTTTCAGTTCAAGCTTCAGAAACCAATATCAAAGGACGACTTGATTCGAACCACTCTCAAGCAGAAGACTAAGAAGAAGCGTTGGTTAAGGTGGAAGAACGCTTTGTTCTTCTTCAAGTGGAGGAAATGGTCAAACTACGGCGTCGGGCGATGCACCAGCGACGGAGAAATGGAATTTGACGATCAAAACGACGTTCATATTGCTAAGGCTAGAAATTTTCGTGCCGGTTCGATGTCGGGTCCGGTTTACGTGACGGAGAGCTGGAGTGGTTCGAGTACGCCGTACCGAAAGACGACGTCATCGGGATTCAAAATCTGAGTCTACGGGAGCTTAACATGGAGCGGGAACAGAGGATCACTACCTCTTCTTTGTCCGGTCCCGTTTACTTAGTCACGTGATAAAACATCAATTTGCAGAATTATCCTTAGAAAAATTATAAAAGTTGTTATAAGATCAACAAAAGGAAAAAAATTTCATTTCTGGCCCACTAGGCCCTTTTTGTTTTAGATGGGTTGGATGAGTCTATTACATAAGAGAGTGACTGGGCAGCTATGTCATAAACTGTTAAAATGGTTGGAAGGCTCTCCATGTCAAACATATTATAAATGATCCATGGATAACTTTTTTTACGAAACATGTTAAAACGTTTTATGTTTAACTTTGTATTAAAAATAAAATAGGTTGGACATTGTTAGATATTGGTTGGTCTATATTACTTTAAAATTTAAGTCAACATCGATTTGAATAAAAATCAAAACTCATTCTCAGTTTCTTATAGATTTTTCTAGCAATTTTCCCCGATTTCCTCTGTGTTTTTTCAATCTTTTTTCTTGTCTTCATGTCTTCATCGCAACACATTTTTTCGCAAAAAAGGCAGAAACATAGTTTCCTGCAAATAATGTAAAAAATATATTTTTCCATCAAAACTTAAAATCATATTTTCCCATCAAAAACGTAAAAACATATTTTTCCACCAAAAAACTCAAAAACACATTCTCATCAAAACTCTAAAATTACGGTAAAACGATTCCCGCTTATAACGCAAAAATATATTTTCTGCCTAAAACGTAATATGTACAACCCATTTAGACGCAAACGTTAATGGTCATGAGTCATTAATGGACAAAATTGTTAATAGACATAATCACTAATTTGTCCACAATAAAAATAAAAATAGTCAATATTGCAGGGGTCCAAACGGAGGTGGAGGTGGACTTGACAGCTATATAAACCAGCTCCCGTTATGTCGTTTTCTTCTTCGTTGACGCGAGATGATTGAATATCGTCCACCTGACTTTTAAGACTAAGATGGGGGCAAGTCAATAGACATTATAGGTTGCTTCATTGACAAACATAATCAAGACCCAGGGGATAGAAGATAAGGATCATAATAACTACAATAGCTATGAGTTTCAATACAATATAAAAGGATCATAATAAATACGGATTAAGATTGGTTTTGAAGAGAGTTCTTGACAAGTAGAGCTTCTTTGAGCTTTCGACCAAGGGCAAACGCCAATGGTGGAGGAACTGCATTCCCAATCTGCCTATGCTTATGTATTATGTTCCCTGCAAACTCATAGCTATCCAGAAACCCCTGCAGTTTTCAATAACACCACAATTTCATTTCTCTTTTTTCGTTGCAACCAATTCATAAGAGCCTCTATAACTGATGCTAGTGGACTGCATTGGAACAGAAAAGTTTCGATTACCTGAGATCGGGCACATTCACGGACTGTGACAATTCTGTCCTGCTCAGGATGGAAGCACATTCCCACCTTACCCATGGGCTGAGGATCTGTGACAGAAGTCGGAAAGTTGCCTTGCCAATCCAATCTTCCATAGAGTCCCTTCCACTGGTTGTGGCGCTTAGCTGTGTTTGGTAGACACCAAGGGATCAAATCTTCCAGCTGTCCATTTGATAACTGCACCTATAATAGTAAAAACAAAGCATTTACTTTATCTATTGTTTTAAAATGCATTCCTTTTATTCCCCTAGTTGGATGTATAAGACTGACCTTTTCGTCTGGGAGATTACGCCAATCAGCACCTGGCCTCTTTGGTATCTTCTTACATCGAATGAGGTTTAGTTCGTTCATCCCTTTGCAGATATGATCAGTGAGAGCAATCATGCTTCCTCTTATCTCCTTTTGGAACCACGAGACTGGATCAGCTTGATACTGCAAGACAAAAAAATATTCAAATGGGTTCAGGTTCTTCTGTTAACGTCAATGTAATGTATACTTTATCCTCATGTGTTATCTTACCTCTTTGTTTGTCTTGGATTCTCCGTTTTCTACTGGTGGAAGATCACCAATTGTGTCTCTCACAGTGATTGAACGGAAAGGTGCACCAAATGCAGTACTACGAACAGCAGAATAACATAAACCTTGAGATAGTGAGATATTCAACTTAGGAACACCAAAGACATGCATCGGCTCAGGCCATTCTGGAAGAACTTCTTCTGGTGCAGCTGCCCAAATAAAAGCTCTTTTACGAGATTGGGCAACTCCATATGCACCTGCCTCCAAAATTCCAAATCTCACCTGGAAAACATCATATTAAACAGTCGTTGAGTTCAATTTCACAGACTGTATTTTGGAAAGCATTGATCACATGGCATTCCAGCTTCTACTAAAGAGCAAGCATGACACAACAATAGCATTATGAATATTACCTGATAACCCATTTCAAGAAGAGAAGCCAAAGTAAGTTGAAATGTCTGCCCTTTATTGAATGACACAAAGGTCCTCACGTTCTCCAGAAGAAAATACCTTGGCCGGAAATAATCAGCAAAAGACAAGAATGCTAAGATCATTTCACATTGAACTTTACTCCATGTGCTTTCATTGAACCTGTTCATACCAGAAAATCCCTGCCAAATTGCACAGGTTAAGAGCTTCTCACTTATTCACCAAAATTGTTTACGAGTATAGCAACAATCTGAAATATATACCTGACATGGAGGGCCTCCATTGATGAAATCCACTTGACCAGGCAGTGGCAGAGTACTCTTTTGGTCCTCATTAAGTTTAGCTGCAAGTTCATTTGCCTCCTTAGTAGAGAGACACTCATCTTGATCTCCACATTTCTCCATTATAGCCCTGCAATTAATCTCAAAATCTGTTCACAATACAAGAAATAGACATATCGGGAGAGTAAGTGTTTTAACTTGACTATCTACCTAAGAATCACATTGCAGTTGTCAACAAAAACTGTAGATTCAGGATGGTTTTTTGCAAAAGCTTCCCCAGCTGGCTCTTCATACTCGATCGCCCACTTTGTATCAGAAACACCTTGAACATAAAACATGCATATTAATACAACTTGTTCAAGCCGTTTGGAAGACAAAGTGTATGACTAGAGATAATACATACCCGCCATTTTCAGTCCCTGAGACAGGCCACCACAACCAGCAAATATATCTAGTGTAGCCAGACGCATATCTTTAGGTAACTCATCAGGCTTAACAATCACAGAGTCGGTTTCACTCTCTACTCCTTTCCCCTTTTTCATTCTTAAAAATGTGTCGTCCTTAATAGTAGAAAACTTTAGCTTCATATTGGCAGGCAACTGTTACAAGACAGTAAAGAGAAACAGTTAAAATTTGTGTCAGAACCCACAAAAATCATAACAAATTAATTATATACACAATTATATGAATTCCTTAGAAAACTTTGTACAAGATTTATTGACAGAAAACGAAAGGAGTGAAATCATATATACCTGCTTGAGAGAACCGTTGGAGGAGTCATAGAAAAGTTCACAAAAGAAGATATGGTCTGATATTGGATATTCACGGCGTAAAGGCATATCATTTTTCTTCCTTACTTCACATTTTCCCTCTAGAGCCCCTGGAGGGAGAACATTTGTGTCCTGGCTGTAATACAACTTAAGAAATTGCAAAAAAAGAGAAAAAAGATTGTAAGATAAACTTATCAAGAAACCAACAAAGCAACCTCCATCACTTAAAGCATAACAAGATATATTACATAAGAAATAGTTCTTACCTCTTGGATGTCTGAAGCATAGGCCTTCTCTACCGAAACATCCTCAGGCCTATAAAACCTTCTCACTTTAACCTCAAAGGAGCCCAAATCAGCCTTTCTAGATTCCTTTGGGATGATTTCCAGCAATTGGCAAATAACAAAAGCTCTTAACCCAATGTTCTGCCCAGACTTAAAAGAAGATCGACTGTCCTTTAATCCATCTTTTTGTATGAAGTTAGGGCTGACATAAACATAATCCTCAGTAGAATACTCAATCCCATTGGCAAAAAAGCCTGTCTTTGAAGCATTGAGTTTAATTTTGGACCTTTCTTCTTCATCCTCCCTTACCCTACATGAATTGCAGAATCCAGAACCCTGACCAATACCATTTACTGGAAGACTAAAGAATCCCCCTCTCTCAGGTGAGTACAAGCTTTTGCAGAAGTATTCTATTGGCAAATCTTTCGCTTTTCTTTCTTTTGCTCTTGCCCGGTCAAGCTTATCCTCAGTGATGGCCTCTTTCCTATACTGATGCCCCCATGGCCTAGATTGAATCTTAAAACTGACTGTTCCTTTTAAGTCCTTAAGCTGTACAGTCATGCATTCATTAGTCAGGAATAGTTCCCTCTCATTAGCAGCATTCCCCAGAACAGTCTCGGATCCTCTTTGTAAGAATCTACCATGTAGCATTTTACAGTGATCTAACCTTTCAAACATGTACTCCACAAAATAGATGGCCGGAAACTCATTTGGATCATCAATTTCCAAGATGACAGCACCGCCTACAGCCACCATTTCCCCTCCAACAAGGGCTTGTCGATAGAGAGGCTCACCAGCAGAAGTTTTTCCTAACATCTCCCCATCCCATCTTATTTCTATTTTTTCAGAACTGCCACGGATTTTCTTAGGAGTGTGAGACTTTTGAACCTCAACAGGTTCTGGTACAGTGTCCTCTGTGTCTTCATTGTCATCTTCTTCATTTTCGCCCTCCTCTTCAACCTCTTCCTCCCCGTTTTCTGCACCAATCTCTTGCAATGAATCCTCTGGAGAGTCAATGGAGAAATACTCACCCCAAATTCTGTTGATCAGGTATGTTGTTGTTGCTCGCATAGCTTTCCTCTTCGATACCACAGGTGCCATGCCAGCCCTTGGATTCAGATTCAGTCCTTTCTGCAAAATTTTCTTCTTCTTGATCTTCCATTTTGTGTGGTTCCTTTGCTCCATTTTACTTGCAAGATTCGTAACAAATGGAGACCTTCTGATTTCCTTCGAAGGATATTCTGCAAAAAGCTGCGAGATTATTTGTCCATGGACGACCACATATCTCTCGACAGTCCCGATATCAGAAGAAATGTAAGCTTTGTCTGTCTTCTGGAACGCAGATAGTCTTTTCATGATTTCTGGAAATGAAAGCTTAGCAACCCTAGTTTGCTCTTCCAGCAAAGTAATAATGCTTATCCCAACCCTTGTGGTTTTCAGAACAGGTTCAAACCAAGGGGCATAATGCTTGGACGGTTTCCCAAGTCGATACCTGCATATACCTGCCGCATCAGCAACAGAAGGAAAAAAAACAACACATAAGCATGGGGTACAAACACTAGATAGTAAGCTCACCAGGCCATATCTGTTCGTAATGAAATGCAGATAAATTCCCCCCCAAACTCAATCTTCCATTCCTTTATTTGACTGAGGAATATGTTCATCCCATCAGAATCGTGTGACTGGGAACCACTTTCCATAGAGCTATCAGTATCATCGAGACTAACCCACTTTCCATCATCATCAGTCACCACACCTGACCCAAAAATGGTGACATCCATATTATCACACTGCTTCATAGGGAGAAGCTCTAGGGATATCAACCGTAAATCAGAGTTGTAAAGAGCCCAATTGTGCAGAGTCCTTTGAGGCAGGTCAGTAGGGTCAACCTCATAGCCAGCATCAGAAAGTAAAAGTTCATCTGTTTCTTCTTTGGAGATCTTATAGTATGATGGGAGAGGATAATCATTAGCAATCTCATCTTCATCAATCTTAATGTAGACATTCTTTGAAGCAGAAGCTGTGCTGGTGTTTTTTCTAAGCCGCTGCAGAGTTTTCCTATATTCTTCATCTTGTAACACTTTCGCATATCTTCTGTCCTCATCAGCACCATCAACCAGTTGATCAGTTGTCAAGCCCTCGCTTTCCACAACTTCGGAAACTCCATCAATCCTCAGAGATCCATTAGAAGGTTTCCCTTCCATCTGCACAGCCTTATCAAGTCTACTATTCTCATCTCTGAGAGTAACAAGAACAGGAATCTCAGCAAAGCTTGTTTCATGTTTCTTGGCTATCTCGTCCAAACCAGCGAGTTGGTTATATATGAATTCTCCCTGAGATATAACAAAGTTTTGGATGGCCGCACCACTAGAAAAGTACTTGCTTTCTATCACTGACCTGACAACCGCGGCAAGCAACTCCTCAAGACTCATGTCAGGATCCCCACCTGCAGACTTCGACAATCTCTTATAAACAGCAATTGAAGCACACGCCTTTTGAAAGAAATAATCATAGATCTTCTTGTAGCTAGTATTCGGTTTACGACAATCATAATCCGCCAACTCAGTTGATATCCATATAACTGGTGACCCATCTTCATAACCAGAAATATTCCATTTCTCAATCCGTCCGAAAGACTGACACCTCACACCCTTTCTTTTCTCCGTATCAGAACATTCATCTGAAGGTAAGATAACACCTGAAATGAATATATCAGTAATCTCCAACATCTCCACAGGCTGTGAAACTCCATCTGAATCATGCAATATGAAATCAGTTAGCCTCCTAGTTGAACGAAGCGCATCATCGCTCGGCAAAGAAGATAATCCTAACGCCAAAAACTCATCTTCCACAATCTGCTGCTTCTTTGCCTCAATAGTATCAGATTTCTCAGAGAAACGAACTGATTTTTCCTTGAAATTTGTACATGCCGCAGCACGCCTTGGTCTCCTCGTCCTTTGGACTTCATCTGAGTATTTACTCTCTGGAAGACTTCTCTTCTTCGATTTTCCATTTTTCTCCATTTGGAGACCTAATTTTGAGCCAAAATTAACCACAGAACCATCAAAATTATGCAAATGTACTACAATTTTTCGCATGAATCTGTACAACCAAACCCTAGGAATAAGTATTTCTACATCGCATCTATCATATCGAAGCAAACAATTAAAAACCCAGAAAATTTCCAAATTTGTTCGAATCTAAGGTTTTAACAATCACTACAGTTTGAGATCGACACTAAATTGAAGACAATTGACAAAGAAAACTTACAATTAGAAGCGAAACCTAATTTTGTCTGAGAGAGCACTGATGTGATTTTAGAGGATGAGTGAGACTATTTAGAGGGAAAAAGAATCAGCTAAAGACGCGCGGCAATAAACCGTGCCTAAATTTTATTTTATTTTTAAATGGATACATTTTTGTAAGACTAGAATAACAAATAGTAATTTTTAAGATTATATCAATTAAGATTTATTTACCGTATATCTGTTAAGGGAGTGTTTTAAACCAAATATTTGAAAAGATTTGGTCAAACGTTATTTTTTTTGTTCTTTTTAAAGCAATTATTATTTAAGGAATGTATTTATCAAGGATTTGAAATGATTTTTATTAAAATGACAAATTTTATGTTATACAATTATAAATTAAATTAAAATTTATATATGGTTTATAAAACTTTTTTTTAATGCATGCATTTTTATAAGACTAGAACATTGCATGAATGTTACCATAACTTTAAAAAGAATAAAAAATGATGTTTGACAAAATTTTTTGGGAATTAACTCTTTCTAAAACATAATAAAGACAGTAAAGCTGGACAAAATATCTGTTAGATTCGCTTCGATTTATTATCCGTTTGATTTAATCCAGAAATTTCAAATATTTTTAATTTTACAAGACAAAAAAAATATTAAATAAATTTTTTGTTAAAAGTACTGAATTTTTAAAAGGCGGATACTGCTCTGCTCTGCTATGATATATGTGTATATATCTCTATACTAATATTTGATAAATACGTTTATAAAAATAACTAAAAGTTTATAAAATGTTACATAAAATGTCATTGTCAAAAGAACAATCAAAATAAAATCATGAAAGATACAAATGTCAAATAAAAATCTCGATAATTTAATTAATTTTCAAAAATAAAAAATATTTTAAAACCTTTTAAATTTTTAAATATCCAGACAAATTAACTAAGAAATATTTGATACCCAATTAGACTATATTAAATTAATTTTTAATCATTATATTTCAGCTCTCATCTTTGTTTGATTCTATTTTGTGAAAAATTAAATCATCACATCATCCATACTAATAAAAACTAGATTATTTTTCACATATGCGATGATTCAAATTTTTTTTAAACGAATATAAATTGCTCAATCTATCATCTATCGACATATTTGCATTAATTACATTTATAAACAAAATAATCATCAATTCAAATAAAAGAAATAAATTTTGTAATCATTACATATATTAATCTTATATAAATGAAAATATTTTAGTTTTTAACCATAACATTATCTCGCGTATAAAGCGGGTATTACCTAGTGTATATGTAAATAACTATATATATATATTATATATAATGGTTATGTTAATCTGTAAATTCTATGAACTTTTATTCATCAAATTAGTTATTTAAATATTAAATTTTAACAAATTAAGAAGAAAATATATATTTTAAAAAATATTGTCATTTTAGATTAAATTTTGAATTTTTACTTTTATTTTTTAATTACTTATAAACTCTTATGAAGCCGATCATATATCTAAGAAAAAACTAAAATTTAACGGATATCCGAGAACCGGGTATCTAAATATGACATCAAGGGTACTTTTGGAAAAACTTATCTTTCAAATTTAAAAATTTTTAATATGTTATTTTAGCTATTTCAAAAATAAAGTGGATTATTGTGGCAAATCACGTTATGCTAGTTTTAACTTATAAATAAGTAATAATCCAAAGAGTATCTCAGTAGCACCAATCGTACTTTTAATCAAATATAAATAAATTTACAATCAAGGATATTATAAAACTTTAATTAAAAAAGTAGTTCCATAGACTAACCCACTTTCCATCATCATCAGTCAACCTCATAGCCAGCATCAAAAAGTAAAACTTAATATGTTTCTTCTTTCGAGATCTTATAGTACGATGGGAGAGGATAATCATTCGCAATCTCATCCTCATCGATCTTAATGTAGACATTCTTTGGAATAGAAGCTAAGATGCTGTTTTTTCTAGGCTGATTCATTGAATTCCTTTACTCTTTATCTTGTAACAATTTCGCATATCTTTTGTCCTCATTAGCACCATCAACCAGTTGATCACTTGTCAAGGTCTTATTTTCAGAAACTCCATCAATCCTCAGAGATCTATTAGAAGGTTTTCCTTCCATCTGCACAGCCATTTCAAGTATATTATTCTCATCTCTCAGAGTAGCGAAAACAGGAATATCAGCAAAGGTTGTTTCATGTTTTTTGGTTATCTCATCCAAACCCACGAGTTGGTTTTATATGAATTCTCTCTGATGTATAACAAGGTATTGGATGGCTGCAGCGCTATAAAAGTACTTGCTATCGATCATTGACCTGACAACTGCGACAAGCAACTCATCAAGACTTATGTCAGGATCCCCACCTGCAGACTTCGAAAATCTCTTATAAACAGCAATTGAAGCACAAGCCTTTTGAAAGAAATAATCATAGATCTTCATGTAGCAATTGTGAAACGGAATTAAAGAAGAAGAGTAAAGTTGTTATTTTCTGTTAAAATTAATGTTACAACATCTTGGTCTTATATAGAGTATTTGACATTCAGTTTACACAATGAACCGTAATTAACTCGATTAACACAACTGATTTACTCTATTTATCTAAGATTCCCCCTCAAGATGAGCCAAAGATCGAAAAAAGACTCATTTTGCTAATGAGTTCTTGAAATGGTGTATGATATAATGTTTTAGTAAACACATCGGCTAGTCTTGAAATAAGCCACTGTCAATGTGTTCTCAAGTAGTATAGCAATCATTCTCTACATGTTTCGTCCGTTCATGATATGCAGAATTGTTAGCAATGTGTATTGTTGCCATAGAATCACAATATAATGGTACATGATGAAGTTGAGGAACATGTAGCTCTGTTAGAAGTTTCACCAGCCATGTAATTTCACAAGAAGCCAAAGCCATAGCTCAAAAATTCAAATTCTGCAGAGGATCAAGATATTGTGGCTTGTTTCTTAGATTTCCATGACATCAAAGAGGAACCAAGAAACATACAATATCCGGAAATAGACCTTCTAGTATCAACACATGAATTCCAATCTGCATCTATAAACTCTTTATGAGAAAGATCAGAATCATCAGGATAAAATAAGCCCAATCCAATTATAGGTGAGAGGATAAAAATTGACAAAGTTCATTCATTGCATAAGCAATATTAGGAAGAGTAATAGTTAAATACATCAACTTTCCAATCAACCTTCTGTACATTTCTAGATCATCAATAACAGGTTTATTCGTATCAAGCTGATTTAGTCTCTGACTAGGATCCAAAGGAGCATTTAATGGCTTGCAGCCTAAGAGACCAACATCATCAAGGAGTTCTAGAGCATAATAATGTAATGAACCTCATGAAGAGCTGCTTGTAGGTGAAAGGATTTGGGAGAGGATGAAAATTGACAAAGTTCATTCACTACATAAGCAATATCAGGACGAGTAATAGTTAAATACATCAACTTTCCAATCAATCTTATGAGATTTATGGATCATCAATAACAAGTGTATCTGTATCAAGCTGATTCAGTTTCTGACTAGGATCCAAAGGAGTTCTAGAGCATATTTACGTTGACATATTGAAAAACCTTTGCTGGAACGAGCTATTTCCAATCCAAGAAAATATTTCAAGGGTCCAAGATCTCTTAACTTGAACGTCTTCATCAAATCAATTTTCAACTGAGCTACAACTTTTCCAGTATTACTAGCAATAAGAATGTCATCCACATAGACCAATAAAGCTATAAAAACATTTCCAGTATTTCGAAGAAACAGAGCATGATCAACAAACGATTTTGTAAAGCCAAGTGTAGCAAGAGTAGTACTGAATTTCAAATACCATTGTCTTGATGCTTGCTTTAATCCATATAAGGATTTGTGAAATATGTAAAACAACATTGGCAAGAAGAGATTTCCCCTTTTAGCCGCATATCCTAGAAGTAAGTCCATATAAATCTCTTCATCTAAATCGCCATTGAGAAAGGCATTGATACATCTAGTTGATGAAGACTCCAATTCTTGCCTGAAGATACACATATAAGAGTTCTTACCGTTGTTTATTTGGCAACAAGAGAGAAAGTATCTTTGAAATCAACGCCTTCTTGTTGTGTACAGCCCTTGGCCACTAATCGAGCTTTAAATCGATTCAAACTTCTATCTGCATTTAGTTTTATTTTAAAAACCCACTTGCAACCAATATGAACCTTGTTTGCTGGAAGAGAACAAATAGTCCAAGTACATATAGTTTCTAAAGCCTCAATTTCATCATCCATAGGACCATCATAATCCCCAATTTTCAAAGCTTGAGAGTAGTTTTTAGGCTCTGGATATTTGATAATACCATATCCATATGCTTTGTGTGCATTTGATAGTTGTCTGTAATTGATGTATGCAGATATGGGATACTCAATATCAGAGACAATGTTACAATAATAGTCATGTAAGTATACATGGTGCTTACTCTGTCTCTTAGAAGATGTAACATCATTAGAATTTGATTTCGTTGAGGAAGCAACATCAGACAACATAGGAGAATTGGAGATGGGAAAGACCGGAGTAGGTGGAGTGTCAAAAAAATTTATTTGGTGGTGTATGAGAACCACAAAAAAGAAATAATGTCTCAAAGAACACCACATGCCGAGAAATAGAAACCTTATTAGACTATATCCAACAATTTATATCTCTTATAACCTGTTGGATATCCTATAAAGATACATGCTGTAGATCGAGATTGGAACTTATGCTTATTATTTGTTGATGTTGATTGATAACAAAGGCAACCAAAGAGTCGAATCTGAGAATAGTCAGGTACCTTAGAATATAACATCTCAAACGTAGATTTGTTGGATAATAGAGGAGAAGGTAAAAGGTTGATAAAGAAGAAGACTGAAAGTACACAATCACCCCAATACTCCAGTGGCATAGAAGACTGAAACATCAAAGCTCGAGCAATGGTTAAAATGTGCGGATGCTTACGTTCCACTACTGAATTTTGCTCAGGTGTCTCTGGGCAAGAATGATAGGAGATAATGCCTTTTTCATTAAACAACTGGCTAAACTTCAATTCAGGAGCATTGTCTGATCTCACAGACTTAACAACCTCTCCAAACTGTGTTTCAATTATTTGTAAATCATAGGAAACACAGTTAGAACTTCATCTTTACTTTTCATCAATTACAACCATGTGCATCTAGTATGATCATCTACAATGGTTAGGCAGTATTTGTATCCTTCTAATGTAGGAACTGAAAAAGGACCCCAAATATCTATGTACTAAATCAAATGAATTAGCACACATATGATGAAAAGAAGGAAATGAAAGTCGTTTCTATTTTGCTAGCTGACAAAGATGTCAATGAATTCTTATTTATTCCTCTTTTGTAAACCAAGTACATTGTCTAAAAGATCTATTTTGATATAAGAAGGATGGCCTAACCTGCTATGACATAAGCTAATAACAGAAAAACAGAAAGCAACAAAAGCATACAATGATACTGAAAGTGAGGATCGTGAAGAAGAAATATTCACATTAGTAACCAGCACATAGAGTCCAGAAACATGTCTATCATGTCCAATCGTCGACCCCTTGATACACTCCTGAATGATACAACAATCTTTGTCAAAATAGGCTCGTGAATCTAATTCCTTTTTCAGTTGACTTATGCTTAGTAGATTGATTCGAAACTCTGGAATATACAAAACATTATGTATAATAATGTTTTTATTCAATCTACCAGAACCAACACCTTCAATTCTGACATTCATACCAGTAGGAAGGGTGACTGAAGATTGTAAATCATGAGATAGATTAACAAACAAGTTTCTATCATGAGAAGCATGGTCAGTCTCTCTGCTATCAATGATCCATGTTTCAGCATTTAAATCATTATTCCAACAAAAAAGTGTGAGGAAGAGAAAGAGATATCATTTAGTGCAGAACCATTAATGTCATCAGTTGAGGATGATGCAACTGTGAGTGCTTAACATGATGGTATGTGTAAATGTAAGTTGAAATATCTGAATTTGTGTACCAGACATATTCCCAACTATTCCAGCAATATCTGTAGCTCCAATCTCCTTGCCAACATCTACATTGTCATCATTCAAAGTTAGATGGGCAATTACCGGTTTGGATGATGGTGTTAAGATTTCTTGAATATGCTTCTTAGAACTTTTTTTATTCTTGTATTTAAATCCTAGGGGATAACCATGGATTTTGTAGTATTTATCAATAGTGTGACCATTGTAGCCACAATGAGAACAAATTGGCTGAGTCTATTTCTGATAAGTCGCATTGATAGACACTTGATCTGATGTGGAGCTTAAAATATTGAAAGCAGAAGTCATTGTGATAAGAACTACTGCCAATAGACCATTGACTGTGATCCTGATCCAAGAGATTCTAGATCTCAGCAAGGTCTGGTACTTGTTTCTTTCATAATAATTTGACTCTGAATGCTTGCATAAGAGTCATTCAATCCAACCAGAAACAATCTTAGCTTGTTCGTTCTTGGCATAAGTGACTTTACAAGAGTTACAATTATGGCAAGTTCCCACACCTTTAGCTCCATCAAGTTCATCCCACAAAGTCTTCAAAGCAGTGTAGTAATCAGCAAAAGTCATGGAACCTTGATGCAGAGACCATATCTGGTGAGTTAATTGATATGATCTTGGAATGTTTGTAATGTAGAATCGAGTATAGAGATCTATCCAAACCTCCAATGTATCATTAAAGCGTAAAATACCCTTGCAGATTTGCTTCAAAACTGAATTTAATATCCAGAGTTTTACCAAACTATTCATTGAGATCAAATACGAAAAAGAGGATCAGATTCAGCGTGTCTTGGAAGTGATCCATCAATAAAACTTATTTTATTCTCGCATCTAGAGCCATAGAAATTGCAATATTCCAAGACGAGTAATTAGTTCCATCAAGAGCTTCTGATACAATCGATATACCTGGATTATCGTTGTTCGTCAACATATAAGGTGAATGAACACTGTCGATTGAATCAATTGAAGGAATCTGAGCTCGCGGTGATGAAATCGGAGAAGATGCAGCTCGATTTGGAGTTCTTGTTGCAGATCCAATCGATCTTCCATTACGACGAGTTAATTTTTGTACAAGCACCATATGAGATGATTGAATTTGATTGAAATTGATCGTTTATACAGAATAACAAAGTGAAAAGCTTCAATCTCCAGCGGAACAACCGATGATGAACCTTTGCAAAATCGATTGAAAGACCGATGATGATTACAATGAAAGAGAAGATGAAACTTTCGATTATTGACGGAACAATCAAAAATCGAAGGTAAATCACACGCGGATTTGAGCTAAGAAAGTTCAGATACCATAATAGTAATGAAACAGAATTAAAGAAGAAGAGTAGAGTTGTTATTTTTTGTTAAAGTTATTGTTACAACATCTTGGTCTTATATAGAGTATTTGACATTCGGTTTACACAATGAACCATAATTAACTCGGTTAATACAACTAGTTTACTATATTTATCTTAGAGATCCGTATAACCGGTGACCCATCTTCATAACAAAATATACGCCAAGTTTCAACCCGTCCGAAAGAATGACACCTCACACCATTTCCTTTCTCCTTTTCAGAACATCCATCCGAAGGTAGTATAACACCTGAAACGAATATACCACTAAGCTCCAACATCTCCATAGGCTGTGAAACTCCATCTGAATCATGTAATATGAAATCAATTAGCCTCCTCGTTGAACAAAGCACATCATCGCTCGGCAAAGAAGTTAATACTAACGCCACAAACTCATCCTCCACAATCTGCTGCTTCTTTGCCTCAATTGTATCAGACTTCCTAGAGAAACGTATAGACTTCTCCTTGAAATTTGTGCATGCAGCAGCTCGCCTTGGTCTCCTCGTCCTTGAGACTTCATCTGAGTCTTTACTCTCTGGAAGACTTCTCTTCTTAGAATTTCCATTTTTCTCCATTTGAAAACCTAATTTTGAACCAAAACTAACCACATAACCATCAAAAGTATGCCAATGAAATACAATTTTCGCATGAATCTATGTAATCAAATCCTAGAAACGAGTGTTTTCTACGATCGATCATATCGAGACAAACAACCAAACCCTAGAAATGAGCGATTTCGACACAAACAATCAAAAACCCCGAAAATTTCCAAAATCGTTTGCATTTAGGGTTTTAAGTTTTAACAATCACGATTGACACTAACTTGTAGAGAATCGACAGAGAAAGCTTATGATTAGAAGCGAAGTCCACCGGAGAAACGCGAAACCGCTATCGATTTGAGAGAGACTGAAGAAATCACCTAAAACTTTGAGTGGATGAGTGAGTATTTTATAGGCAGAGAGTCGAGTAAATGCCACGTGCCAGTGACACCTAAAACTTTTTCAAATGAGGAAAAAAATAAAAAAAATCTCGCGCTTGTTTATTATTATTATTTTTAACTATTATTGCTGGCAAAAATGGTGTGATATCCTCTTTAAAATGTTATTTTTATATTATGAACAAAAAAATCCGTTTGGTTTTCCTCTGGGTTGGGGCTTAGGACCTTCCTTTTCTCTTACAGTCTTTTAACCCTAGAGATTAGGCATCGAGTATTAGGAATATTTCCATTTTCCGCCCAATTTGAGAGAATATTACATGCATCAATTTTCCATTTCTGTATTTTATTTCCAAAAATTTGAAGGTTTACGTCAAACTTCGTGTGAATGATTGAAGCCACGTGTGTTTTTGTGAGTTTGTGAAGAGCAAAACTTATCATCGGGCATATTTTGTTGTCTCTACTGCGATTAACTCTTTGTTTGGTTAACATGGTGTATGTATTGGACAGAGCCTTGCAAGAGATTGTCTATTGAAAAGGAAAAACAAGTGAAGTTGAAGCGTATCCCAAAGTTAAGTGCGAAGGAGAGGAATGGATGCAGTATCATGGAAAGGTTGTTGAACCCGGAAAACCAGAAGATGGCAAGCATGATTCATGATATGCCTTGCTTGTGGCGTACATATCAAAGATCTAGAAGGTTAGCCTTTATTGAAATTAAATTGGATTTTGGATCAAGTTTAATTTTGAGTATATGATTAAATTTACTTAAATTGGACCAAACACATGATTAACTGCAAGTTTCCTAAAATATTTAGAAATGTTCTAGAAGGTTTCCACCTGCTTAAGTTTTTATAGAGAATTTCATAAGATAAAAGTGTATAGATATTACTGTATAAAAATCTAGAGATTTAAGAAATATAGAGGTTAAGGAGGTTATAATAGAAATATTTAGATTTTTTTTGTACCTTTTGGAGGCTATAAATATCTCCTTACCCCTTCATTTGTATAATAAGTTGAGAAAGTTAAATAAAATCCAAGTTTAAAGAAAAAATGTCATTCCTGATAAGTTCCTAATTTCTCTAAGAGTATTTCAAGTTCTTTAAAGTGTTCTTCCATTTTCTCCTTCATACTTAGGATGTTTTTTGGTTCTTTCGGGTCTCTTAGATATTACGGTCTTGGGCTTGTTCTAAGCACTATCATAGGTTGTTTCTCTACTTGGTATCAAATCCATTCTAATTTGGTTCTCTTTAAGATCAGAGTTTAAGATAGCTCAGGTTTATTCTAAGTATGAAATCAACGGGTTGTGTCGTTGGATTGAAAATGGAGATCTTAAACCAATCTAACTATCGGTTATGGAAGTCATGCATGGAGTTATACTTGGTGAGTGAGGACTTATGGGATGTCGTTGGTGGTAGCAGCACTACAACACCAATGGAAGATGCTGCAAATGTAGAAGTAATAAAAGAATGGAAACGAAAGTTAGTTTCTAGTCCTCAGCGTCTTGACTAGAAAGAAGCCATCATTACCACATATAATTCAATCCACCACGTTGAGAAAGAAGAGAAACTTTTCACTGAAGGAGATAACAGAAGCCAAATTACTTTTAAGAATGTATCCCATGTCCATGAAGTTAAGAAAAATCTTCTCTTCGTGGTAAACACGGTGGACTTAGGTAACTATGTTTTGTTTGGCCCAAGAGATGTTAAATTCTTGAAAATATTAAAAAATTAAAGGCAGATGTGGTTCACACTAAAACACGATTTAAAGACTTATATGTTTTATCAGCCTCAAACTCGTATGTTGAGAAGATGAACACCAATGATAATGTATTTATATGGCATGTCAGGTGTGGTCATATAAATATGACTAACCTCAAACTTATGGTGAATAAGAATTTGGTTAATGGGCTTCCAAGGTTGAAGATTCAAGATGACGTAAAACTTTGTGAAGGTTGTCAATATGGAAAATATCATAGGCTTCCATTTGAAAATTCCACCTCACGATGCGGTGCTCCTTGGAGAGGATCCATAGCGATTTCGATACATGTTATTTGTTGATGGTTTCTCACGGTACACCTAGGTATACTTCGTGAAGGAAAAATCATAAGTATTTTCAAGGTTTCAAGAATTCAAGATTACCGTAGAAGGCGAATTGGTTCGAAAGATCAAGACTCTATGGAAAGAATAATGGAGGGGGAGTTCATGTCAAAGGAGTTTCTCTCTTTTTGTTGAGAGCATGGTATCAAGAAGGATTTTACATGCCCATATACACCTCAACAAAATGGAGTAGCGCAAAGGAAGATCCGACATCTAAGAGAGACGTGTAGAAGTTGGCTACACGACAAGAATTTTCCTAAAATCTTATGGGCAAAAGGAATAAGATGTATAACATATGTCATCAATCGAATGCCACTAAATCGAAATAATATGAAGTTTTCTTATGCGATGGTTCATGGGAAAAATCAAACTGTAAAGCATCTTAAGATATTAGGATCAATTTGCTACGTCCATGTGTTCAACTCTCAAAAGACCAAGTTAGAGGCAAAGGCGAAGAAATGCCTCTTTTTCGGTTATGATGAACAAAGGAAGGGCTGAAGGTGTATGGATCCTAAGACACATCGATACATAGTGTCTCATGATGTTGTCTTTAATGAAGTTTTCTCACTTTATGGGCCACCTCAAGTCTTGGTTAAGCAAGATGGTGCGAGTTCCTCCAGGATGGATGAACCAATTCTCCAACTACCAAGTGAGAGTAGAAAGTCTGGAAATGAGACGCATGGTGAAAGGGGGAACAAGGACCTCGAAGAAGAAAAAGAGGAAGCTCGTGATTCCTTGGTTGATCAACGACCAAAAAAGAACATTGTCAGGCCTGCTCAGTTCAGAAATGAAAGCTTTGCACTACTTACTCATGCTACTTTGCAGCTCCATTAGATGAAGATGAGCCATCATCATATCATGAAGCAAAATGAGCTCAACAGTGGGAGATCGCAATGAATGAGAAGACAAACGCTCTCATGAAGAATGAAATTTGGGATTTAGTTCCAAAATCCAAGGATGTCAAATCCGTTTCTTGTAAATGGGTGTATTGAATCAAGAGGAAAATGGATGGAAGCAAGACTAAATCAAGTTTAAGGGGGAGTATTGAAATTAAACTTGATTTTGGAACAAATTTTATTTTGGGTCTATGATTAAATTATTTAAATTGAACCAAGCCCAAAATTAAGTTCAAGTTCCCTAAAATATTTAGAAATGCTCTAGAAAGTTTTTTTAGAGAACTCCATAAGATAAAAGTATATATAATAAGTTGCGAAAGTTAAATAAAAGTCAAGTTTAAAGAAAGTGTCATTCCTCATAAGTTCCTAATTTTTCAAAGAGTCTTCTAAATTCTTCAAACTTTCATTCCATTTTCTCTTTCATACTTAGAAGGTATTTAATTCTTCCGGATCTCTTGGGTATTACGGTCTTGGGTTAGTTTTAAACATTATCAGATGTTGTTTCTCTACAACCTTTTCTAATGAGAGTTTTCAGTTTATTTTTGATTTTGAAACAAAGCTCCAAGTTGTGCTAGATGTAGGAGCATGGACATATGATAACTGGAGTATGGTTGTTGATCGATGGGTGGAGCAGCCTCCGGAGGATTACTTGAAGATGTTACTGCTTTGGGTTTGTCTGCCCAATATTCCCGTGTGTTGTTACGATGCAAATTCCATTGGTGAAGTTGCGGGATATTTGGGCCAGGTGAAAGAAGTGGCTTTCAACCCCTTGAAGCCTCAAAGTAAAGGCTACGTGAGAGTTAAGATTCTTTTGACATCTCTAAACCCTGCGTAACTCGAAAGAATTTGATTTTCCAACAGGTAGTGTCGTGACTATTGGTTTCGAGTATGAGAGAGTGAAAAAGGTGTTACAAATGTCAACGACTACCACATGACAAAATTTGTTGTCCTATTAGGTAGTGGCCTCGTTAAAATCCAAGACTGGAAAACCCAGTTGGGATTAGAGGTGGGCAAAAAACCGGTACCCGCATACCCGACCCGATAAGATGTACCCGAACCCGTTCCGTACCCGATCAAATTATTCCATTGGATACGAGATCTCTAAACCCGAAAACTCGAACCCGAACCCATTCCGAACCCGAACCCGTTCCGAACCCTAAAACCCAAAACCCGAAAGTGTACCCAAAAATACATAACTACCTATAAGAAAATAGCATAACTCGAGGACTCTATCCTATAAATGTGGAATTTTTTATGTGTAATATACACAAATCGAGCCGAATGCGAACCAAAAAAATCTAAAAACCCAAAACCCAAAAAAACCCAGAACCCGACCCAAAAACCAAAAAAAACCAAAAAAATACGAAAACCCGATCTGTACCCGACCCGGAAACCCGAAAAACTCGAAAAAATCTAAAAACCCGAAAACCCAACCCGAAAACACAAAAAAACCTGAAAAACCCGAACCCGAACTCGAATTGAATCAATACCCGAATTTTCTGGGTTTTTTCCGGGTTTAAACTCTTATACCCGAACACGACCCGAACCCGAAATTTTTTACCCAAACCCAAAAAATTATTCCATTGGGAATAAAATTTCTATATCCGAATATCCGTACCCGAACCCGAACCCGATACCCGATTGCCCACCCCTTGTTGGTACAAAACCTTCTCTTGGGAAAAAGAGTACCCCGACCTTCGAAAGAGCTGAAAATCTGAAAATTACAAAGCTGAAAATACATATAAAAACTTAAAGTCGCGATGCAAACCAATGTTGCAATCCTTCCTGCCAAATTCTTTGACTTTGTAGCGTTGAGAGCCAAAGTTGGACTGTCCTTTCCACACCTTTTACTATGCCCGCCATGATCAATGGTACTTCTCCGTGTTTGCGCTGATTCCTCTTTCGCCATAAAAAATAAATTGTAGTTTGGAAAACATACATTTTTAAGAACATCTTGAAATCCCCTTTCCTTGACGTCAATAGCGCTGAAAGTATATGAGTTAACTGGTTCGTATAGTCCTGATGAAACAATCTTGAAGCTAGATTTTCCCAAATCTGAGTGGTATACGAACAGGTGAAAAAATGTGATCCCTTGTTTCCAAATTGTTTGAGCAGAAACGCACCCCACCGCAGTATTACCGTTCCAGGACAGTATTCTGTCCCCCGTAGACAGCGATCCAAACTGCTTTTGGCCAGCTCTCTTCCGAAGAGCTTACAGGAATCAGGTTCCATGTATCCTTTGATGAGAATCGGGGTATGTATTTATCTGCCCTATTACGCCATAAGGAGATATCATCATCCAGTGAACTCCCATCCCGTGCTCTTTTGATTTCATCCTCTATTTGTGATAGAATCTGAAACCTTCTATTTCTTGGTCTATGATTTCTTATAACTTCCTCCAGTGTGGCCGCCCCCGGGATGCCCATATCAATAATCCCCCAACTGCCCAACAACTCAAATAATCTACCAAACTGACTTCAATCATCATGGCAAAACGACGTTTTAGCCCCTTTTCGGACTCTCATTTGCTACATGTAGGGGTAAAGAAAGGAGTATGCCAACAGTTCGTAAGCCTAGGATCAGTTCAGATGATCCTTTTTTTGGAGTGCTTATTGATGAAGACGTAGGGATTGACTCAGCCACGGGACATCCAAACAATGCTAAGGATGTTTTGGACGAAATGAGGTCTTATTTGTCCGTAAAAGATCCGACTGAGAAGCAAGCAAGAATCTAGAGGGTTCAAAGATCAGTTTGGGAGCTAGAAGGTGATTCGATAGGACAAAAAACCCTCTTAAGATTGGAGCCGCCTCCATCTGTAACTAATGATCTCAACAAGGGGAAGCGTCTAGTATTTGATTTTCGGGAAAAATTACAAATGACCCTACGGGAGAAAATTTAATGGTTGGAGCTATACGGGCGGGAGTTATGTCACGTTCTACTGTGCAAATGGTTTCTCGATTAGCATCTCAAGAGGGGTCTGAGGCGTTAGGTTTTGGTCCAACGGTTTTTAGATCTGGAGCATCAGGCTCATCCGGGGCTAGGAACATTGTCAAAAAATACAGACGCATACCAAATAAGTTTTATCCCTTGTACGTTGAAGGAACCTTTCTTCTTATATAAGCTATTGTTGATGACAAAAAGAAAATAGTGTGATACACTGTACGTTACAGTTTTAATTATTGTTATGAGTTGAATGATTTTATCTTTTTGTGAATATCCTATATTTTGTTTGGAATATTTCATGTATATTCTTTTTAATTATATTAGATTTTTTTTACTTTATTCTTTATCTAGCAATGACATGGATGTGTTATATTTTAATATTTACCATCACTCAAAACTAACGGCGTCAAATAAAATATATGAGATTTTCATTTTTTGTTGTTGTTGGGCCACAATGGGCTGGTCTAATTACTCATTTACTTCTATGAAGAGGTGGAGAGTAGTAACCGAGAGGCATCACTCCACTATATCAAACTCATGACCGAATTTCCATCATTTTACCAAGAATAGCTAAAGTGAAACCGTAATCGATTTGTCCACAAGTCTCATTGCCACTTTCAGATGGTCAAATTCTACTCTATGCTGTAGCAGTTCACACGGGACGTGAAGATGCAATGGAACCCACTTCGTTGAAATCCACAGGTTTGTCTTACTTCTCAAGGTCGCGAATTATGGTGACTAATCTAAGCCAATTCCTCACTAGAGCGGATGCTTTTTGGACTCATCGGGAATTTTTCTGTCGGATATTCCTTGATGCAAGATATCTCTATCTTGTTAGCTTTGTTTCTACCTTGTTTGCACTATATCCAATTCAAGTTGTTGTAAAGTTTATTTGGATTGATTCTAACAGTTGTAAGAACCAAAAGTAAATCAATGAATGGAATCAGTTATTTGACGAAAAGATGAAAAATGATATTTCTGTTTGTTTTATTTTATTTGATGTTTTGCAAGTTTTATGCAAAAAATTCATGTTATTTAATTTTTGTGACTAGTAATATTATGGAGCATTATTTATTGTTTGATGGATTGTCGAGATTAAATATTTAATTATATTTTTAAGAAAGGAAAAAAAATGAAAATGATTTAATATAGTTTCTTAATAACCGCATTTTTAGTTAAAACATCTTATAATTTGGGACTGAATGAGTATGTTTTAAGACCAAAAGTTGTGTTTGATTTTATCATACATATTATAGTTTCGTAAATTTAAAATTTTGATAATTAACAATATTTTCATTTTTTATCTTATGTGTAATTAATAAATAACTATTATATTTAGTCTTGTATCGATATTATTTCTTTTATTGGCATTATGTATATATCTACATTTAGTAATTAGAGGTTATATAATTTTTCATTGTCAAAGTATATATTTTTAGCTGTAAACGATATTATAATTAATTGTAAATGACATATAATTTTAGTGTTTTATTTATTTATTTATGTGTAAACGATATACCATACACTATTTTCAAATTGAAATTTGAATATTTGAATTAATTATATTCATTTTTACTAACAAAAATTGGCATTTTGTAAATTAATAGTAATTTATGTAGTTATTAGTGTTTGACATATAGAATAATTAGGGAGGGGAAGCTTATTCAAATCTGATTTATATAGAGTCTTAATGATTACAATAATTTTGGAATCTTGTGAACTCTTAAATATTCTCTCTAACTCAAAATATTTATCAAATATTTTTACATATTTTCACAGATTTTTAAAATATAGTATTGTAAAGCTTTGTTAACTATGTTAACTTTGTAAGTATTATATTACTAGATACTAACTCACACTCTGTAACGCGGAAAAATATCTACTTCATATTTTGTTACTTTATATAAATATAAATTATTATTAGTGTTTTAGATTAGTTTTATTTTATATGTTTAGCATCTTATTTATTATTATTATATATGGTTTGTGTTGTATTAATTAAAATTACTAGTATATAATTATGTATGTGCGGTGTTATGTTTGTAAAAAAAATTATTTGATAATTTAGATTATAAAATAATTTGGTTATAAAAGTTAAGTGGTGTTATGTATATATTTTCACATTATTCAAAAAATTATAACAATTTGATTTAATCCAATATCAATTATTATCAAATATTAGAATTTTGATTTGAAATCCGTCAATATCTGTCTTTATCTGCTCTAACTCATCTTGACCCATTGTAAAAATTATAACATTTAAATATCTGAATCCTACTTCAAATCTGGATGATATAATATTGGATCCGTTGAAACTAAATCCATATATTCTTTGAATTTTTTTTAAAAAACTATATAAATATTTTTGACATTAAAATTGATAACATCTAAATATTTTATAAGTTAAAAATTATGTAATCTTTGATAAGGTTAAAGTATATATTTAAGATTAATAAGATTATAAACTTTTTTTTATAGATTTTAGGTATTAAAGTTTAAATATTTATAATATTTTAAAATAAATATTTAAAATAATTTTTTATTTCTTTTATTCGATAAAATTATTGGTTTAACTAAAAAACCAGGCTAAACGAATACTTTTTAAAAAAATTTAGACACCCAATAAGTCAAGTTTCTTTCTCATTTTGATTTGAAATCATTTTGGTCTTTTTTTATAATATGACTCAAAATCATTGCTCAATTTTTTTAACGGATCTAGAATGTTGAACACACTTTTTTCTACATCGATTGAGTAATATATATCCGTTTCTAAAAATTGATTCACAACATATGCAGAAAAATGTACATTTTTATTAACTATATGTATTATATGATAATTCAAAATAATTTAAAAATAAGATTAAATAAAGATGATAGATGAATCATAATTTTATATCTTAACAAGATCTTTCAAATATAACAACTTAAAATAATTAATATGGTATAATTAAATATCAAATCTTAGTTTTTCAATTTTGATTGATTAACAATTTTTTATAAAATAATTTTCATTTTGGTCCATAGTTAATAAGAGAGAGAAAATGAGTTTAATTTTTTGGAAACTAATAACTATTAAATTCTATATATCAATAAATTATAATTGTCTTAGAAATATTTGCTATGTCCATGTGTTTTACTCTCATACGATAAAGTTAGAGGCAAAGGCGAAGAAATGCATCTTTGACGATTATGATGAACAAAGGAAGGGCTGGAGGTGTATGGAGCCTGAGACACATTGATACATAATGTCTCGTGATGTTGTCTTTGATGAAGTTTCCTCATTTTATGGGTCACCTCAAGTCTTGTTTAAGCAAGATGGTGCGAGTTCCTCCAGGATTGATGAACCAGTTCTCCAAGTACCAAGTGAGAGTAGAAAATCTAGAAATGAGACACATGGTGAAAGGGGGAGCAATGACCTAGAAGAAGAAGAGGAGGAAAATCGTGGTTCCTTGGCTGATTAACGACCAAAAAAGAATATGGTCAGGCCTCCTCGGTTCAGAGATGAAATTTTTATCACTACTTACTCATGCTACTTTGCAACTCCATTATATGAAGATGAGCGATCATCATATGATGAAGCAAAAGGAGCGCAAGAGTGGGAGACCACAATAAATGAAGAGATAAACGCTCTCATGAAGAATAAAACTTGGGATTTAGTTTCAAAACCCAAGGATGTCAAATCTGTTTCTTGTAAATGGGTGTATCGAATCAAGAGGAAAATGGATGGAAGCATTGATACATTTAAAGCAAGGTTGGTTGACAAAATCAAGTTTAAAGGGGAGTATTGAAATTAAACTTGATTTTGGATCAAACTTAATTTTGGGTCTATGATTAAATTACTTAAATTGAACCAACACCAAGATTAAGTCCAAATTTCCTAAAATATCTAGAAATGCTTTAGAAGTTTTCCACCTCCTTAAGTTTTTCTAAAGAACTCCATAAGATAAAAGTATATACATATTGTTGTAGAAAAATCTAGAGATTTAAAAAAATCAAGATTAAAGAGGTTATAGTAGAAATATCTATATTTTTGTTGTAAGACTTTTTGGAGGCTATAAAATACCTCCTTATCCCTTCATTTGTATAATAAGTTGAAAAAGTTAAATAAAAGCCAAATTTAAAGAAAGAGTGTCATTCTTCATAAATTCCTAATTTCTCTAAAAGTCTTTCAAATTCTTCAAAATGTTATTCCATTTTCTCTTTCATACTTAAAAGGTCTTTCGGTTCTTTCAGGTGTCTTGGTATTACGGTTTTGGATTACTGTTAAACACTATCAGAGATTGTTTCTCTACAGCTTTGGCTAGTGAGATGTTTCAGTTTATTTATTTATTTTATTTTTTTCAGTTTACTTTTGATTCTGAAACAGAGCTCCAAGCTGTGCCAGATGCAGGAGCATGGACATATGATGATTGGAGTATAGTTGTGATCGATGGGTGGAGCAGCCTCCAGAGGATTACTTGAAGATGTTATCGCTTTGGGTTCATCCGGGCAATATTCCCGTGTGTTGTTATGATGCAGATTCCATTGGTGAAATTGCGGGATATTTGGGCCATGTGAAAGAAGTGGTTTTTCAACCGATTGAAGCCTCGAAGTAAAGGCTACGTGAGAGTTAAGATTCTTTTTGACGTCTCTAAACCCCTTCGTAACTCGAAAGAGTTTTACTTTCCAACAGGTGGTTTCGTGACTATTGGTTTCGAGTATGAGAGAGTGAAAAGGTGTTACCAATGTCAACGACTAACACATGAGAAAACTCATTGTCCTCTTAACCATTTGAACCGGTATGCCAACATTTTGTAAGCCTAGGATCAGTTCAGATGATCCTTTATTTGGAGTGCTTACTGATGACGACATAGGGATTGACTCAACCATGGGACGTCCAAACATTGCTAAGGACGTTTTGGACGAAATGAGGTCTTATTTTTCCGTCAAAGATCCGACTGAGAAGCAAGCAAGAATCGAGAGGGTTTGAAGTTCGGTTTGGGAGCTAGAAGGAGATTTGATAGGATAGAAAACCCTCTTAAGGTTGGAGCCGCCTCCATCTGTAACTAATGATCTCAACAAGGGGAAGGGTCTATTATTCGATTATCTGGAAAAAATACGAATGACCCTACGGGAGAAAAGTTAATTGCTGGAGCGATAAGGGTGGGAGTTATGTCACGTTCTGCTGCGAAAAGGTTTCTCGATTAGCATCTCAAGAGGGGTCTGAGGCGTCAGGTTCTGGTCCAACGGTTTTTAGAGCTGGAGCTGGTGCTTCAGGCTCATCCGGGGCTAGGAACATTGTGAAAAAATACAGACGCAGACCAAATAAGTGGCAAAGGAAGGCTCAAGACGTTAGGAAAGTGGTGCTTAAATAGAAGAAAAAATCCAGGGATGTGATGGATGAGGCACCAATGGCTAAGAGGAAGCAATTGATGATGACACAATTACCACAAAAATCACAAAGCATACACACAAGGAGGTGATTCTGCATGAGGAACCGCCAAATCAGTTATGAGCATATGAGCTGGAACTGTCAAGGATTGAGGAGCATTTTGACAGTCCAAATATTGAGGGAAATGTGTGGTGACCATTTCCCAGATTTTGTGTTCCTCCTCCTCCTGGAAACCAAAAATTCCAGTGATCACATAGTGAAGTTACAGAAAGGGCTGGGTTATGACAACATTCATGTAGTGGAGCCCAAAGTTTTGAGTGGAGGTTTGGCTTTAATGTGGAAATCAGCGAATGAGGTTACTATTCTCCATGCAGACAAGAGAATAATTGACGTGTCGGTTAAACTATGATCCCTAAATTTTTTCATCTTTTTTGTTACGGTGATCCAACGCGTCATTTACGTCAAATTGTGTGGGATGCTTTAACTCTTATTGGTTCAGACAGAGACTAACCATGGATGGTTGTAGGCGAATTAAATGAGTCGTATGATAACTCAGAGAAGATTGGTGGTCCATCACGGGAGGAAGCTTCCTTTGTCCTTTCCGTAAATGATTCAAGATTGTCGTCTAAAGGAAATTCCAAGTTCTGGAAATAGATTCTCTTGGGGTCGGGAGAGAAATAAATGTTATGTTCAATGCTGATTGGATAGAGATCTTGGTAATGCATAATGGTTTCATATATTTTCACGGGTTCACTCGGAATTTCTTGAAACATTTGGCTCAGATCATAGGCCTTTGTTTACTAGGTTCACGAACGAGAATCAGTCTCATTTTGGCCGGTTTATGTTTGATAAGCGTTGGATTTCGAACCCTCAAACGCTAGAGATTGTGAGCCAAGGTTGGCTTGGTAATGAAGCCTCAACCCCTAGAAGCCTCATTGATCGTATTATTAATTGTCGTAAAGCCTTGTCAAAATGGAAAATATCAACTTCGACCAATTCTAAGAGAAGGATAAGAGATCTCCGTCAGAAGATCGATATTGAAGGTGCTAAATTATTTCCAGATGTACAAGCATTACATTCTTGGCGGAATGAATTGGCTGATACTTATAGAGCTGAAGAAATGTATTGGCAGCAAAAGTGCCGAGATAACTGGCTTAAAAATGGGGACATGAATACAAGCTTTTTCCATGGAAGTGTCAAGTAGCAAAGGGCACAATCCAAGATATTCTCATTGGTTGATGATGATGAAATATAGCCGTTTTCTGAAGAGTCTAAAGGCAATATTTCGGTGGAATAATTTCAAAAGCTTTTCACGTCATCTAATCCAAATAATGGTGTGGAATTATTAACGAGGCTGGCCCCGCGTGTTTCAGATGCGGTTAACCAAGAGTTGATTAAGCCGTTGAGCCCTAAGAAAATACGTAGAGCAGTCTTTAATATTAAAGGTGGGAGCGCACCGGAAGCAAATGGTATGGTGGCAAAAAAATTTCAAGCTTACTGTGAGGTTGTTGGTCCGCAAGTGATAATGGAAGTCAAGAGGTTTTTCGAGACAAATTCATTTCCTACCGAATGAAATTTCACCCAGTTATGTCTCTTGCCAAAGAAACATAAAGCAAACATGATGACAGATCTTCTTCCCATTAGCTTGTGCTCAGTTTCATATAAAATTATATCCAAGATCATGTGTTCATGTTTAAAGCAGTTCCTCCCAGACATTGTATCTGATACACAAGGAGCCTTTGTCTCCGAGAGGTTGATCTCGGATAATATTCTTATTGCACATGAGATGGTCCATGCGTTGAGAACCAACCTGAATTGTAATGACAATTTTATGGCTATCAAGATGGATATGTCTAAGTGTACGATCGGGTTGAGTTGATTTTTTTGGATGTGTTATTATCAAGAATTGGGTTTGATAAGAAGTGGGTCGCTTGGATAATGATGTGTATACGATCGGTGTCTTCTTCTTCTCCAACAACAATGGCTTGTTTTCCATTTATTTTAGTGGCTTTTTTGGAACTTGAGTAGTTTCAATATGATTCCAAAGTCCGCAACCACACAACACGGTCTTTATGGTTTTAAACCACAACAAATAGTTTCCTCCTTTGAGAACAACTAGAATTACGAATAGGTTTTGAATTTTTTATCGTTTATCACAAATAGATGAAGAAATTTGGAAAAGGGTTTATACGATACGTGGTGTTGTGATCCAAGAATGGGACGATACATACAAGAATGTCTTTCTCCTTGTAGGAGTAGTATCTTAGGGTCTCCCCGTACCCGTGTTGGTTTTCCAGCCGTTATACCGTATAGACAAAAGGTTTAGAATGAGAAAATAAAGAAGAGAAATTTGGATTCAACAAGGGATTAAGTGCTTATAAAAGCGGACCAAGATTTTCTTTCCCTTAAAATAAAGAAAATGAGAGAATTGAGAAGTAGTATAAAAGGAATGAGAGAATGAAAGATTTAAGAAGAGAGATTTGGATTCATCAAAGCCTTAAGTGCTTCTACTCCTATGAGCAAAACTGACCAAAGTTCTCTTCTTTTTCAAAATGAGGATCATTGCTCTCATATCATATTAGAATTTGCGGAATAATTTATAAGAATGAGAGAATAATAAGAGAATATAATAGAAGATTAGAGAATAGATAATACAATAAAAGAAAATTTCTTACTGATTTTTGTTGTAACAATACATCTATATATAAGATTACAAGCTTTTGTGTTACGGATAACAACAACAACAACGCTTTACTCGAAGGAAACTTGGATTACAATCAAGAGATGGATATTGAACAAACCCAAAATCTTCAATCCATTACCTGTTCTGCAATTTGTTGCATTCCTGATGACTTGTGAATTTCAACGAGATCACTGAAGAAGAGGATCTGATCAGACTGATTCCTGTTATTGATAACAACAACAACGAAGGAGATTTGGATTACGATCAAGAGATTGATATTGAACAACTCATTGATTTCGATAGGCCTTTCGAAATTTCGTTCGATGGTTGTGTTTTTGAGAACACTACTCATCAACAACTTGAGGAGACTGCTGCAAGTCTTTTGACCAATTCTGAAGCTATTGATGATGATCATGTCTCCATGGAGACAACGGATTCAATTCTGTGCTCTTATTTTTGAAGGCCTTAAAGATGAAGATGATCTCTGCAATTCTGTGCTTTATGTATGTATTCTGGTTCGCTTTACTTTAAATAAGTCTTTATCATCAAATGAATGAAGGCTCCGGTTTGATCTCAATCAATTTTCCATATATATACTGAGGGAAACTCAAACCGGTTCAGCTTCGATTTTGGTTCAATGATATCATTTGAGTTCGGGTTCTATATTTTGCATTTGTAGTTTCAAGTCTTTAATTCATGTCTTTTTGTCAGTGGTTATCTACTTACAAAAAAAGGAAACAGCTTTAATCAACTTAGCGCGTATCTTATCTGTATTAAATTTGGTAGCTAACGAAAAAGATAAATCATAGAATGAGTGAGCATTTAGTTACAACAGAAGCGTAATAACCAAAAAACAAAACATCAGTGCTTAGCAATCTCTGGCTTTCTTGTTAATGCCCTTCAATAAGTTTCTTCCTGATGGCTCAGATTCATCAACTTCTAAGCCTTCTTTAGCTCCAACGGATCTGCTTATTCTGCTTGCTGGAAGTTTCACCGACGTGTGTACACCTTACCAAACGAAGACATATATATATATATACATCTCTAAGAAGATATATTATGTATCCAATTCAATATAACTCTGCGGCAGCTGGCGATTCCAGAGACTCTCTGGGAGACAACCAGTGCTTGTTTTTGTATAAAACACCGATGTTTAACAAATCAACATTGTCCTGCTTCAGAAGATAGAATTATCCATTTCTTTATGTTTGGACACTAATGGCAGTAGGGTAACAAAAAAGATAACGAGACTAATTTACCGTTGGTTTCTGCCAATTCTTGTTAAGGTAATGTTCGCTTCTTCTCTCGTTTACGAGAAGAAATGCACATTTTGCAAGTGAAGAACAGAAGCAGAGTGGCGAGAGAGAATACCACGAGGGACTCCACCACAATCACAGATCCTACAACTACCACCAAGTGACAAAAGGTATTTTACTATTTGAACCGGGGAAACTAGGTGGGCATTAAAAACTATACCAAACCAATCAAACCATATTAAAAAATGGTTCAGCTTTGAGAAACCAAAACCAAACCAAACAAAACAAAAACCATTCTGCCTCTTTATTTTTGTATAGGGATTAATCTTAAACTACACCACTCATCTTAACTCCGTAGTACGATCAATATGCATTTAATATGATCTTCATGTTCAAAATGAACAGCCAAACTAAACCAGTTTAGACTAAACAAACCACACCAAACAGAACCACATTTAATCAGTCGATCAGTGAACAAGAAACCAAACAAAAATGAGACCACCAAACCATAGTTCTTCTGGTTATACACATACTTTGGCAAATAATTGTAGAAACAGAGTAAATCAAACTGAATGGAAACGACTCCAAGTATTTCATACCTATACCGTGAGCTGCAATGGGACTCAAGGGTCTATTTCTGGTGAGGTTTACGCGAGCCTCTGCGTGTAGAGGCAGTGAAATCCTCTCAGTGTAGTCAAGGAAGCAACCGTATTTTCCCATGTCACTCAGTTTCAGAGTCAAGATAGTCCCGTTCTCTCCTGCCTAAACAATATTTGTAATGTTCATACCAGGAACCAAAAACATTCAATTGAAAGATAGATGCTTGACTTTACGTAATGGAGCAGCTGTTGCATGAGGTCATTGCATTGATTTATAGTTCCACGAAACCTGATCCCAGTAGCTTCCACTAACAGGCAGTCTAACCGAAAGTGCTTCTACCGTTTCTGAAATTTCCTCTATTAGTCTGAGTAGCTTATCTCCAACACAGAGAAGCCACTGTAATAACAGTCAAGAACAGGATTACTACAGCTGAAATTTAATATTAGTAAGATAAACTTAAGTAAGTAAGAACAAGTGAAAAATACTTGCCCAGATCTTCAATTGCTTGCAATCCGCCAGAAAAAGAGACAAACTGAGGAAGAGCAGTGAGAACAAAGATGTATACTGTATCTGCGTCTAAGTATACCATTATTATCAACAATTGTACAAAGAAAGGAGTCTTTTCCTGAATAATCCTTCAATGGTGTGTATCTAAGGAGGTTTCCATCCCTGAGAAGAGAACCATGACCTGGCTAACATCCGGAAAACAAAAAATAACTGTCAAATGATTTAACTATCCGCAACACAAAGAAGAAATGCCACTCGCTTGTGAGAATGCTAGCATTGTCGCCAGCAAAATAGTCGTTTTCCAGTGGTTTGAAAGAAATTGACTCATCTTCCCACACATTGAATGGATCATCATAAGCTCTTGGAAAGTATCCATCTAAATCATCGCAGAATCTCAAAAAAATTGTTGGTGGTAGAATGCAACAAGAGGTTGTTCGGTAATATCAGGAAGGTTCATAGACTTTCGTAAAATAAAGAAGGTTCGAGAATGGACGAGGTCCAAGCTTTGATTATTGTTTTGTAGAATCGCTCATACATGTGGATATATAAACCGAGTTTGACTAGTTACAAAGTACACTGAATCTTAAATGAGTAAGAATTAGAAGCCAAGGTGAGACGAGCCGAGGTTGAAGGTTCCACCGAGACTTGGGAGCCGAGGTTGAATACTTCATCGAGGCTCTGAGTGCCGTTTTTCCTTTAGACTATTGTGTCGTTGTCGGAGCTAGTGCTCTGCTGGATTCTCTCCCCAATTTTTGATTAGATTGATATGACAATGATCCCTATATTTATAGTAGTCACTTTCACATAATCTTCACAAATCCCCTCTCTTTAGCGGGTTTCTCGGGAGTAGAGCCTCGGTAATGAGCCTGAATGGACCTGAGAAAAATTTTGGTCGAGGCTCAGGGGGTGTGCTCGGCCCACCTCCAACAATTGTCACCCTAGTTCGACTAACAAAGCTTTAGCTCAGGTCGGCGAATTTCAGGAAATATCGCGGTAGGGTTTAAATTTGTTTCGGGGACATTCCAGAAGATTCAGGAATCGAAGCGTTGTTTTTGGCGAGAACGCATGGCAACCACCATTGATAACCGTGCGCAGGATTCGAGGGGTAATCATGATTGCTTTCCTTGATCTCAGCGTCTGTGTTTTATATAACTCCTTGATTTCTTTTTACTCCTCATTTCTTCGACTGATTTAAAAAGGTAACTTCTCACCCCACTCAGGGTTACAAATATCTCAGGACGCCCTTCTTCTCGTGGGACTGAGGGATCGAGCTCTATACGTTGCTAGTCTACCTCTGGGTGAGATTTGGAAAATCCAAACCCTAGGAATAATATCGATGGGAGCGAGGATGATCTTGAGGCTTCGGATTCGCATGACGAGCCCTTGCACTTGAGGTATGAGCTTATCGTCGAGGAGCCCGAGGTCAATGGTCAAGGTGGAAAAAGAAGAAAAAACGAAAGACAAATATCATGACGAGGTTACAGATTAATACTTTATGCGGGCTCTGGTTTCCTCTTCATGATCTCTTTGTTTAATATTGTGTCTTGATGGACATGGTGATCGCCCAACTAGCCATTCCCACAATTCATGATATCCTGTCTATCTAAGTGGCCGACAAGGAGTGCGGTTTTAGAGTTACTCGTATTTTCTAGGAGGCAGTGACTCAAATTTCTTGGAACAAGACCCTTGTTGGGAAGTTTTAGCTAGCCTTTAGGACTAATCGTAAGAGTTTGTTCGTATCAGGGCTTCCCTCTAAGACCGAAGGTTAGGGGCATTATTTATTTTTTGTCAAGCTTAATCGGTACTCGGTTCCCAAGCTCGGCAAACTTTTGGGATCTGATTGGGCTTGGAGCATTGGTAGAGTTTTATAGCTGCATATTTTGTGTAAGATCTTCCGAGGTTTGATTGTTAACATATGATTTTTTCTATTTCAGCAAAACATCATCCTTGGGTGAATTTTCCTTTAAGCTTTTCTGATCACATCAAGTTGCTCGAGAAGGCGGGGGATGAAAGGAATATGAACATTTCTTGGTACTACTTGTGTTTAACCAAAATTTTGTTGCTCTACACTAGGTTGAGTAAGTTTTCTCTTTTGTCCAACCTCCTTTCTTTTGTTACATCGTATTTTGCCGAGGTTTGACGTTCGACTTGTTTCCTGCAGCTATTCCGGAGATGGGTTCATATATTCATGGTCTCAACTTTCTCGATGAGGTTACTTTTCCTTTTTCTCTCGAGCCTGAGCGGGGTTACCTTCGAGGCCAGGAGTGAGCTTGATTTGGTCCCAGGAGTTGCGGGCGATACTCAATCCGAGACCCCAAAGCGAAAGTCTTCTTCCAAGGGGTCTGACAAGGCATCCAAAAAGCATGGCTCTAAGAAGGGGATGAAGTCTTCCAAGAAAGTTGGCGCCAAGGAGAAGAAGAAAGGGAAGCATGTTTCCGATGATTCTCATCAGAAGTCAAAGAGGGGCGAGCTTCTTCCTACTGGCAAGGTCTTGGACATCTCAATAGACGAGGAGACAAGGAAAAAAGCTGCGGACATCATGGCTTTGGGTGTTGAATGATTCCTGAAGCGCTCAAGGTTGTCTTCGGGTCTTGAGATGTAGGGCAATCTTCGGGGTTGGGCAAACTTGGCTTCTGGTTTTGGTAAAAGAGTGATGACTCTATCATGACCGATCACATATCTCGGGCCAAACTCTGTCGTTCCGTCCTTGGGAACGCGAGGCAGACCGCTCCTGATGTTAAGGGGTCCGAGGCGCACGAGGAAGATGAGAACGCTCCCATGGTTCTTGAGGAAGACGAGCTTGTTGTTTCAGAAACCAAAGTTGAGGCGGGTGATTTGAAGGACAAGGAGAAACCCGCAGATGATCCTTCTTTTACTTGATGGAGCGATTTTGGCTTAAACCTTTTTCTTGTTGTAGTTTTTTTTGTTTTCTGCTTGTTTTGTACAAATATTCTCATAGGGGTTTTTACTCGGATATTTGAATTGCTTTGCATAGTATATGTATTTTTTTTTCTATATTATGAAACCTCTTTGGTCGGCTTATACTCAAGAGTATGTGAGGCAAACTTGACACACTGATCGAGTCGCATAAAGTTTGCTTCGACACGTAAAGTTTTCTTCACAGGTTAGGGATACAAAAGTAAAAAAATTTGACTTATACTTTTACTTTGGTGTCTAAGTCTTTTATTTGATTCTGCGAGGTAAGGATTGACTTATTTTTTTTGAATTACTTAGGACATGGTGCGAGATCTGAGCTCGGCTTTTTTGGGAAAGTGTGTGATTGAAGTTATGATTACTAGGAATTCTGACTGATATCCTTAGTCCTAGTCATTGATTGTGCAAGAGGCTTGGCTCACTTGTCTTAGATGAATTTAGCGCATTATGCGAGATTTGGGCTCAGCTTTGGGTGGAAATACGAAACTAAACTTTCGGCAGATCCTTCATCTAATTTTCAAGCCACAACTGTGCGAGGATAATCTCAGCTTTCTTCGAGTCGAATGTCTCGGGAAATTTTGCAAGCCGGACTTGTTTTGTGCCGAAGGTGCGGGGTTTGTTTCATTGTACATTCCTTCTAATATCCAAATCGTGATTGTGCGTGATGACTTGTGACTTATTTATGTCAAACAACATGGGACCATGGTGCAAGGTAGGCCTCGACTTATGATTATAGGTGCAAAAGTGTGGGAGGAGTTATTTTATATATATATATATATATATATTTTGAGATACAGATGGACCTGAGTTCCGGTTGCCTACTTAGCGTCGACATGTAGATTCGCTTCTTCGGAGGCAGTAGTGTCTTCCATGGTTGCTTCGGGCAGTAACTCGACTATGAAGTCTGCAAGAACATAAGCCTTCATGCTCGTGCAACTACGATATTCGATGTCGTATTCGCTGAGCTCGATTGCCCATTATGCAATTCTTCCCAATTAGCTCGGCTATGCAGAATTTTTCTCAATGGCTGGATTGTTAGGACCACAATGGAGTGCGATTAGAAGTATGGCCTAGATGACCGAGAGGGAAAGGCTTCTTTGCATTTTTTGTCCCATCCAAACTTTTCTTTAGTGTTGTCATCCTTTTCTTTTGCTCATTCTGCAGTGATATGTAGAATGGCAGTCACATGTCCGTTGATCATGCGATAAATCTGCTCAGTCGTTGCACCTCGCGCTTGTAATTTGGTGATGGGAGGTCTTTATCAATGATATATGCTTTGGATTTGCCTCGATTCCTTAGTATGTGACAATATAACCGAGGAATTCACCCGGGTTACCCCAAAGGTGCACTTGGCCTAGTTCAGCTTCATCCTATATAGGTTCAGAATCTGGAAATAGGACTGGAGGTTCGTGATGTGATATTTAGCTTTGCAGGACTTGACTAGAATATCGTCAATATAGACTTCCATCGTATCCCCCAGCTGGTCAGGGAACATTTGGTTGATGAGCCGTTTATCTGTGATGAACGCGGTTTTTTCCCTATCATCAGGGTGCATTATGATTTAGTTGTGCACAGAGAAGTCGTCCATGAAGGAGAGGAGCTTGTTGCACGTGGTTGCTTCGACTAGCCGATATATATATGGTAATGGGAAGCTGTCCTTTGGACACGCCTTATTAAGGTTGGTGAAATCGATGGGGATCTTCCATTTGTTGTTTTTCTGTTTCATAATGAGTGGGTTAGCTAGACCAGACATTTCTGCGACACTTGCGACTTTCTTTTTAATTTATGTTTGGTGATGAAGCATGAGCAGGACATCGTCTAGTCTTTGTTAAGAGTATACATCACGATCGATGTAGGAAACTTCAAGCATTGGTGGTACGTCGAGGTGACCGCTCTCATTTGATGTAGCCACGGGGTACCGAGTATGATGTTGTAGATCATGGGTTTGTCGACAATCAGGAACTTGGGGATCCTTACTTGATCTCCTATGCAAACGGGCAGTTTGATTTTTCCAGTCATCATTGTTGTGTTACAATCGAAACCAATGAGGGGTGGGGTTGTCGGCTTTAATTCAGTCCTTGAGATCCATTCTCTCTAGGGTTTCTTTGAAGATAACGTCCATCAAGCTCATAGTATCAATGAGTGCTCTATCCATGGAGTAGTCAGCCATATGGATTTCTACGACTAAAGGGTCTGTTAGCTCGCCCATGATGCTTGGTTTCCATTTTTCGTCAGTTGTAGTTTCCTTCTGATGTTTTTCGATTGACCTGGCCGAGTCGTTACAATTTGTGTTGCCTCCCATTATCATTGTGACCCTCTTCGTGGGCTTCAAGTGCTGACCACAGTTATTAGGCCGAGCCCTCTTGGGTGCTTTGAGTGCCGAGAATGGCAGTAGTGGCAGCAGAGCGATCCATTAGACTTGCTCCTAGAGCTCTTGATAGTTCGTTTATATCGCCTAAACTGCTTTGCCTCCGACCTTTGGTGAGGCAAATTTTTTGCCTCCTCCTTTTATTGTTACTGGGTGAGTGGCACTGCGAGTTCTTGTGCCCAGATATCTCGTGGAGGGTACAATAATCGGGCTCTTCACTTTATGAGGGGTTCATACTGACGAACTTGTTCCACAAGAGCTACTGGTTGCCTTAACGCTCATGTCATTTCATTAGCTTGGATTGTTTATTGTTGATCAGGAAGGCCGCTGCACGCCTTGCTTTTTCCTCATAGCTCAAGTAATGTTGTCGAGGCTCGTAATGATCTTCCTTTGGTTGTTCTTTGTTATTTCTTTGAACATCGATGTCTTTTGGTGAGTGTACTGTTTGGACACCGCTGCTTGCTCTTCCTTGATTTCGATGAATATCGTGGCTTGGTGCAACGTATCATCTATCAAATTTGGCCTATTGAGCTTTAGGTCTTTCCAGAACAGTGATTTGTACAATAGCCCATGTTGCAGCGCGTGTAGCGCAATGTCATCGGCATCCAAAATCCTCGCAACGATTGATTTGAAATTTTTGATGTATGATCGAAGAGACTCCTTTGATCCTTGTGTTAGTCCACAAGCAGCGCTAGAGGTGATCAAGTAGTGTGTTAGAAACATGGTGGACAATTGAGTGTGGCTTTTGATTGAGTTTACTTCAAGTCGAGAGAACAATTGAGTGTGGCTCTCGACAAATAATTGATTGTAAACGGCATCTTCCTCCTCGGGGTAACATGTGCTTGGCCCATTGCGATAGTGAAAGAAGTTACAAATTGTGATAGGTCTGAAGTACCGTTGCAGGTAAGAAGTTTTAGCTTGCCTTGGCTGCACACCAGTGTGTTTATTATCCATCCCGTCAATGACGTGCTTTGAGCTTCCATCAAGAATCTGTCTATTTCGGAGTCGAGCTTGTCACTTGGTGGACTTGGGAGCTAATTTCTTTGAGTCTTTCTTTCATCTTGTTGATCTCCCAACTGTCCTGTCATTGCCGACCTTCTTTGGGCTTCAAGTATAATCTTATTCCCCACAGGTGGTGTCAATTTTTGGTGGTTGAATGCAACAAGGGATAGTTCGGTAATATCATGAAGGCTCGTAAACTTTCATAAAATAAAGAAGGTTCGAAAATAGACAAGGTCTGAGGTTTGATTATTGTTTGGCATAATTGGTCGTACATGTGGAGATGTAAACCGAGCTTGACTAGTTACAAAGTACACCAAAGCTTAAATGAGTAAGAATTAGAAGTCAAAGGTCATTTAGAGACGAGCCAAAGTTGAAGGTTCCACCGAGACTTGGGAGATGAGGTTGAATATTCCACCGAGGCTAGCCGAGGTGATCTCTAACATAGCCGAGATGGCTGTTAAGGCACAAGATTAAAAACTATATAAATATTTTTGACATTAAAATTGACAACATCTTAACTTTTTATAAGTTAAAAAAAACTATATAATCCTTGATAAAGTTAAAAATATATATTTAAACATTAATAAGATTATATTTTATTAAGTATATGTATTATATGATAATTCAAACAAATTTGAAAATAGGATCAAACAAAGATGATAGAAAAATCATGATTTTAAATTTTAACAAAATATTTCAAATATAATAACTTAAAATAAATAATATGGTATAATTAAATATCAAATCTTATTTTTGCAATTTTGATTGGTTAACAATTTTAAAAAATAATTTTAATTTTTGTCCATATTTAGTTAGAGAGAGAAAGTAAATTTAATTTTTTGGAAACTAAAGTTTATTTTAAAATATTATTTATAATTTTTTGGTTTTATTATATTATTTTTGTGATTACTATTGTACCCTTAATAACTTTATTTCAAAAGTCTAAAAACTAATGTTATTTTATGTAATATAACACATAAAAATTGATTACTTTCTTTTTAACATTGCTCAAATAATAGTATAAAGATTATATTAGTTCTCAATTTTTTTATAAAATCAAAACATATAAAAATAATAGCAATCAAAATGGAGGCGTAAACTTCCAAAACGGAAAGTTAAGCTTCCAAAACGGAAAGTTAAGTTTCCAACACGATTTTAAAAGGGTATTTTCGGAAATGCAATGAAAGTGATCTTTCTAAAACTTTCAAGATTTTCCGATTCGCATTCCGATTTTGAAGTGAGAAGAGGACATCGAACGAAGATTCCGTGTTACATCCCTAAACTTTGGGTCTTTGATTAAGCGTTTGTAACGAGGTAGATTTCAAACTTTACGCATCATCTCTTTAATTCTCTTTTGAGGGTTTCTTAGTTCAAACTTTTCTTTGGATAGATTCCTATTTGAGTTGTTAATTGGATTTTGGGGGAAAGTTGATTTCTCTGTTTGTAAATTTCTCTTTTTGATATGTTTGGTAATTATGTACTGCTGATGTTCTAAGAAAAACTTTGAGAGTTGTATACCTAATATACCTCTTCTTTCGTTGTAGAGAAGATGGATCGTGTTATTAGATTTCATGTATGAATCATGTTTGGTATTTCATTCCCACTTGCTCTATTTGTAGATCCTTCACAGTGGAACTGTTTGGTAATTATGTACTGCTGATATTCTAAGAAAAACTTTGAGAGTTGTCTACTTAACATACATTTTTTTTGTTGTAGAGAAGATGGATCGTGTTAGTAGTCTACCAGACGAGATTCTTTGTCATATATTGTCTAACCTTACAACAAAAGAGGCTGCTTTGACATCTGTTCTCTCTAAGAGATGGCGTAATCTGCTTGAATTTCTCCCTAATCTCGTTTTTGATGACTCAGTGTTTCTGCATCCCGAAGAGGGCAAGCGGGATAGGCCCGAAATTATACAAAGCTTCATGGATTTTGTGGATAGGATGTTGGCATTGCAGGATAATTCTCTCATTAAGAAATTCTCCTTGGAGTATTTAAGTTTAACTAAGGTTGATACAAATCGTGTGGATGGTTGGATAAGTAATGTGTTGGCGCGTGGTGTTTGCGACCTTGATCTATTAATCATTTTGAATATGGATGACGATATGGATGACGAAGAAAACTATAGGCTCTCTCCAAACTCTTTTGAGAGTAGGACACTTGTTAGTCTGAAAACAGGTTGTGGAATTGAGATTGGTTGGGTTGCTGGGAGCGTTTCCTTACCTAATCTTAAAACTCTCTATATTGACGCAACTGTGGTTAATAATTTTGAGATTCTTCTTCATGCTTTGCCTGCACTCGAGGAATTAGTCCTGGTTGGTGTGCTCTGGACAGATCAAGATGTGAAAGTATCAAGTGCAAGCCTCAAGACCCTTACTTTATATGATAACTATTGTCTCCGCACTCTATCCATTGATACACCGAGCCTCGTTAACTTTAAGTACACTGGTTATATTTTGGCGGACTATCCAGTAGTTAATATGAAAAACTTAGTTGATGCTCAAATCATCTTCTTATTACCTCCAAAGGATCTCCTGCGAGTTAGAGAACCAAATGGTGCTGGTGGTCATTTGTTCTTTGACGAAGACGTTGCTCTCGGAGTTGCCAATGTGTGGAAACTCTTTCATAGTACACGACATGTTCCGTGTCTTTACTTGTCTGCTAATGCTCTCGAGGTCAGTTTCCTATTTTTAATATCTCTCTCTTTATTCAGCTGGAAAGAAATAAAAGAAGGAAAACCACAACTTCGTCTCAATTCCTGAAGCATAGTGTTTCTGTTTGTTCGGTCTAGTTTTGAAACATGTAATTGCTAAATGTCTGGTTGTGTTTTTTCTTGTTTTCAGGTGATGTCTCTATGCTGTGAATCGATGCCAATGTTCAACAACCTCAAATCGTTATCTATTAAGAGTGACAAGAATCGAGGATGGCAAGCGATGCCAGTTCTTCTAAGGAACTGTCCACATTTAGAAACTCTAGTAATTGAGGTATAAAACAACTCATTTGCCAAAACATATACAAAGATTGAGTTTATTCATCATTGAAATTTGAATCCATTATTGTCTTCTTTATGGTTTCAGGGTCTCTTGCACTTTGAGACAGATAAATGTGGGGATGCTTGTGACTGCATTTCTAGGGAAGACAAAGGTCATTCGCTCAGGTCTTGTCCAGTAAAGATGTTAGAGATTCAAGGGTTTCGAGGAACAATGAAAGAGATGACAATGATAAAGCATTTCTTGGACTATTTTCCATGTTTGAAGGGGATTGAAATCTATATTGAAGAGAATGATCCTACAGAGCTCAGATTTCCTGAAGAGTGTAAACATATATTTCAGATGATCGAAGACTACAACAAGATATCGAGTTGCAATGTCCAGTTCCTGATGACTTCAAGAAGAGGTGTTTGATGCTCACAGGTTTGCCAAAGTCCTCCATGGAGCTTGTCTTCGGTTTAATTGGGTTGAAAACTGTCTCAAACCAAACCAATCACAAAATCTGAATCTGCTTCTTCTCTTTTATCTTTTGTAGGAGATTCCTCATTGTCTTTCTCTTGATCTTACCATCTTTTGTCGTTGTATTGTTTTAAATTGACTTCTCACCGGTAAATTGTTGCATGTGTACAATATTTTTAGTTGACTTATTAACTGATCAAATGATATAAGTTGAAGTTACAAAGATTGAATATGATTTGATTTGCTTCGATATGAGTTACTTAGAATATTAGAACCAGTTCAATCAAACCAATTATAAATTAATCACCTGAGAGAAGTAAGAGTGTGGTGATCACAAACAAGGAGAATATACATTTCTCAAACAATAGACACTAGCCATGTTCTTTTGACTGTCGCTAGCGACCAAAAAAATAACACTGATTCTTCAGTCAATTTCAAAACCATGGATCAAATAGTTGAGAAAACACAAAGAAAAGTAAGGTCTGTAGCGCTTAAATCAATCGCTGGAAAAACCAGCGACACAAATAACAGAAAATGGGATGAATAGATTGCCGGAAAGTGTCGGTACAATGATGAACGAAAAAAACACAAATGTAGTTACAGTCGCTAAGCGACACCCAAAAGAACAGGACAACTATCTACACATGGAGCATGTTACCTGCACATGCCTCCTTGATGGAAAGATTGGCCTCCATTGAGGACTATGTTTCCAGATGGTATAAAGATTTTATAAATTCCACTACTTTTTGGAGTATAAGTTACGTCAAAAATATTCGCTTGAGTCATTAGGGTGTTCGAAGGCTGCAAGAAGAAAAAACCCCGCTTAAGTCTTTAGGCTTTATCGGGTAGCAGTTTGGTAACCTCAACATGCTCCAATTGGCATAAGCTCTTAAAATCCATCTATATTCTAATCTAAATCCATAAAGAAGCCCATTCAAGAGGAGATGATTTTAGGGCCCATCAAATTTGAAAAAATTTTCGTCAAAGCCAAAAGAATCAAGAGAAGTCCACATTCAAAAGCATTCAAGATATTTTGTCAAGATTCATCTTTTTTTCTATCTTTATTTCTTTAATCAAAACATTAAGTATTTTCTTTTAAGTTTTAGTTCATTGAACGCCTAAGATGCATGTAACACTTGGACTCTCAAAAGTCCTTATAAATGCGGCCAAGAGGAGAAGAATAATCATCCAACTTTTTAATCAATCATAATTTTTTCTTTTGCATCCGCAAACTCTTTTGTTCCTTAGAAACACTTTGATTCGTGTTGGTGTGTCATATCCAAAGAATCATCGAGGTTTATCAAGTATAGTCCAAAACACTATGGCCATTCTACCGATCAAAGCGTTAAAGAGACGAGTCACAAGTAAAGGTCTTAGATTTTGTATACCTAGCGAATGATACTTCCTCTATCTTCATCATCAAGACTCCACCGTCTAGTTTCTTTGGAAGTTTTTAAAAGAAAGTATTGGGATTTATGTTTAATATACCTAGAGATCTTGTTTCGTCGATCCATTGAAGTCGAGGATTATCCAACCCGGTCTCTTTGAGTGTCATCCTTGGTAGTTGCCGCATCATTTGGTATCAGAGCACACTTATCGATTCCATTCTATCACCATTGTTTTATCACCATCGTTTCATCCGATCATCACCATCGTTTCATCAAACCGCTCCACCATCACCTTTACATCATCTGATCTTCATCATCATCATCTTTAAATTGCTTGATCTCCATCATCATCGATCGATCCATCATCACACCATCGAACCTTTTCGACTTCAGTAACCGTTACGTTTTCAAAAGTGTCCGATCAAACCCTAGATCAATCATCACCACCACCGATCGATCACTCCTTGATCATCGTTCAATCACCATACCATCACACCCTTTCACCTCAATGTGTCACTCGATCACCTCCGATAAAACCGCTCTTCACCGTTTCATTTCTTTTCTTCCGATAAACCCTAAACTTTGAACCTTACGAGTATCTCGGCTAAAATACCAATACGGGTACAGAGAGATCGTTAAGATACTATTCCTACGAAGAAAAAGACTTTTGAGTCTATATAATTCCATTCTTGGAGACAACACCATTTACCGTAAATGCTCACCCTCACCCGATCAAACCTTAACCGCTACCGAGAATTCCTTCTCATCGTCGAGTGATTTTTGTCATTGCCGAAGACGCCTCGGATGCCAACCGTTCAAAACCTTGATCACACCTCTTCATCAAACGGTCATCGCCTGGTCATTTCCAGTCCAACACCTGCCCAACACTCGATTATCACCAGATCGCCACTCGCACCTTTTTAGAGAAAACGGTTATCAAAATCCATTTGCACCTTTTTGTTTGAATTTTGCGAACTTTTTTTCTTCAAGTTTTTATTTTATATTTTAGTTTAGGCTTTGATCAGTATATTTAAAAAATATATACAAAGAAAAGAAAGAAAAGAGAAATATATATGAAAAAGGAAAAGATATCGATGTCAGGTCTAGAGTATCATTTGGTATCTTTGGGGTAGCATAAATGAGTTCTTGATCATTCGAACATCTTTTAATTGTTTGTGAGTTGGGGGCGTTTTGAGACATTTGGAGCATGAATTCCTTTTAAGGGCACTTGATTATTTCTCTTTGGTATTCTTAGGAAACACATTGAGTTTTATCAAAAGAAGATTGGTTCTGTTGGAGCATATAGATTTTTGTTGATCGAGGGAGAGTAAACTTTGAGAGAAAAAGAGCAAAACTCTTGTAAGACTTTTTTACTGTAATTTGTTTGTTCATTTTGTAAGTGTAGTGACCCTCTCTTTAAACCGGAAACAGAACGAGAATTTCCCTAGAGCATAAGGAAGTTATGGACGGAAAAGTGGGAATTTGGAGTAAGTGGTGACCCAACGAAGTAAGGCAGCCTCGGAAAGAAGGAATCCATTGTAAGGGAATTGATTGTGATCGGTGGACTAGTCGGAATGAGAAAAACTAAGCGGGAGAAAGAGTTAGACCGGTTAAGAGGAATCAAGGTGCTACTGTAAAGTAGCCTAGCAGGTAGGTGGTGGCGAGGTGCTTCTGTGAAGTAGCCTAGCAGATAGGTGGTGGCTAGGAGCGTTTCCTTACCTAATCTTAAAACTCTCTATATTGACACAACTGTGGTTGATAATTTTGAGATTCTTCTTCATGTTTTGCCTGCGCTCGAGGAATTAGTCCTGGTTGGTGTGCTCGGACATAATGGGATGTCAAAGTATCAATTTGGAAGCCTCAAGACCAAAAAATTAAAATACAACGATTTTCTTGGCATTTTATCCATTGTTACACAGAATCTCGTTTACATTGAGTACGCTGGTTATATTTTGGCGGACTATCCAGTAGTTAATATGAAAACATTATTGGATGCTAGAATCAACTTCTTATTACCTGATACTCAGAGTTTTAATCCAATAATATGACTGCAAGTGTACAGACAAGAGCAGTTGTATAGGTGGGATCGAATCCACAGAGACCAAGGTTTCACTATGATTCTTAACGAATGAATGCCAAGCTAAGACAAAAAGAGAGATTGGATGTTGAAATTAAAATAAATGAAGCAATAAAAGTAAATGAACAATGTAAACTATTGGATTAAAGCCGTTAGACTTTAGGGATAATCGCCAGAAATCAGAGATCACAAATCATACAACTACTCAGAGCATCAATAAGAACTATCTCGAACATAAAAGTCTAGCTAATCCACTGTCGTGACATCAATTACTATGTTTAACCACCTAAGTATCTAAACTGTCGTTTGAACTTAAAATCCTAGAAAAGCACTAACTAGAGGGTTTAATATGTTAATGTATTGCAATAGCATCAGGTTTCGTTGGCTAAGGACAATACACTCACATATGTTCTATCCAGCAATCTATAGTACTTTTGGCGAATAAGTTAAACCCTAGATCATTGACTAAGTGATCAAATTAGCCTAAGCAATGAAAACAACAAATAAAAGATACAATAAGATAAAGCCATATTTGTTTCTGATTCAACGATTCTCATTCCTTTGAAATCATAAACCCTAACTAGAGAACTACTCAACCATGAAAGCTGAGAAACAACCAAGATTTAATGAAAAACTCATAATAATCCAATAAAAATAACCAAAATTATAGAATGTTGTAAAGCAATAGAATAGAGAATAAAGAATAGCGTAATCAATGGTTCAAAAACTAGTATTTATAGGGTAAGACTCATCTTGGACGAAATCCTAATCACAAATGAAAAAGAAGTAATATTTCCTTTTTTCAGCAGGTCGATCTTGTCTGGATCGATCGATCTTATTCTTCACGGCACTTCAGATCGATTATGCTTGATGATGGATCGATCGATCCTCGGCTGGATTGATCGATCTAAGCTATTTTGGTGGATCTGTTTTCACGGCAATATCTTGGTGAGGATGGATGGATCGATCTAGTGAGGATCGATTAATCTGGAAATACACGGCAATCCATGGATATGGGATCGATCGATCCAGTGGTTGGATCGATCGATCTGGATAGGCGCGGCCAATTCCTCAAATCGATGGATCGATCAATCCAAATAGGGATCGATTGATCTAAATACTCCATTTGCCTACTTTTTGCTCTCTTCCTCCAAACTTTATTCCATTTGCGATATGCTTATCCTAAACAAGTTTAGACCTGAAAAGACTCTAAAAACACCTAAAAACTCTAAGAATCGACGTTAGAATGCGTCAAATATACAATATATCAATTTTCCCAGACTTGAATCTTTTCTTGTTCTCAAGTAAGAACAAATAAATAAAGACATTTTCAGAAGAAAGGTTTGGAAACGAGAACTTACGCACTCTTTCAGTTTCCACCCTGCTGAACTTCCAATCCTCAGAACTTAGAACATGTCAAATAACCAGTTAGTACTACACGTATTTTACCATAAGCATAGCAAATAATATATTACTCTAGTCTCCAGAATCCTAAGGAATCTCTATTGTCGATCTTTTAACATTCTTTGAGTTCTCTGTAAAGTGCAGTCTCACAAAGGAATTTCCAATCACAACAAGGGGTTGGAACGGAAGGCTAGTGTTTAGGCTCTGATGATGAAGACGAATTCAAAACATGGCACAAAAGCACAGTGAGATGAAGACCAAATGTTAATACACAATCCCCTGAATCTTAGAATCTCTGTAAATATCCTAAATGAGTTGCAATGGTGCTTAAGATGATTCATTAGACTCATAAAAGAGTTTATCATAATTCATTTTTTGTCTTCTCACTTATCCTCTTTTGTTCAAAAAGGAGAAGCTGGAACCAGTCCTAATTACATTATACATGCACCAAAATACAACTCTAACCATGAATTTCTAAATAAAAGAGAGCATAAGACTTACAAGATATCTTCAGAACATAAAGGTGTGTTGGTCCGCATACTTTGTAGTTTTTGCACTTGATTGCACATGATAATGATGAAACAAAAGGTATGTGGTGTAAATAGAAGGATAAAGTGAAGGTGTGGTACCAAAATAAAGATGAGTTTGATAATTCAAAGTCTTAAAAATAGTGGTAGAAAAGGTGGAATAGAACCTCGAATATTGGGTGATCCTTGTGCGATATCAAGCCCCTGAGTGAGAAAATTATGGCTTTTTAAAGGTCTTGTAAGATAAAAGTCAACGTTAGATCATTCAGACTTCCAAATAAGAGGAAAACTTAAGATAAGTTGATCCACCGATAGTATTTCCAATCTTCCTATGCTGAGAACAATCATTGTTAGAACATATTGTAAAGTTAGTCAATACCAGACGAAATCCAAGAACAACATAATAATATTCCTAATGTTTGACTCAATTAAAATGACACAAAGACTCAAAATAAAAGCAAAACAAAGAAACAGCATTAGTCCTAACAAGTATCCTCCCCCAGATTTACTTCACACCATTTCAGTGTGAGACCAAATCCTAAGAAGAATACGACAAACACAAAAGTAAAATAAGATAAAACTAAAGTAAAATAACCAAAAATAAAAACTTACTAGTGGGTTGCCTCCCACCAAGTGCTTGTTTAATGTCATTAACTCGACTGCAGCAACGCCTAAGCGTGATGAGAATCCTTAGCCTGATCAGGGTGTGGTGGAGGTGGGTTGAGGTGTGGTCTTCTTGCGTTCTTGTCATGTAGATTCAGCTTTAGAACTCTACTCAACATGTCGTCTACAACTGCTTGGCCTTTTTCCTTAAGCTCTGGAGTGATGATCGCTTTGACTTCAGAGAAAGGCTTAGACATACTTTTGCACTCCAGCCGATACTCAATGGTATCACAAACACATATATGTGGTGTCAAAATGATTTGAAAACCCACCAGCACTCCCCCGGACTTTGAATTGTCTCTCTTATCGATCTTCTCCTTAATGCGAACATAGGAGGCATAATAGGTATAAGACTGTTCTGAGACTGCATCGTAGAAGATTGTCTTATTGATGTTTGAGATGTTTGAAAAGTCTTCTTAGAATCAAGGCAGCCTCGTAGAAGACTACCTTGTCAATGTTTGAAAAGTCTTCCTAGAATCAAGGAGATATAGGCATCCTTGCTCATCTCGATGACCTGAAAATCAATAGGCATCAAGCAATTCCCAATTCATACATGAAGGTCTTTAATGCATCCATGCTGAGGTCCATGTATGAAGGTTGTATAGATTCAGTCCCCAACTAATATGCAAGTTTAGCGGACATGATATGCACTGTAGATCCAAAATAACAGATTGAATCTTCAAATTCAACTCCAAAGATGGAGCATGGTACAACTAACTTCCCTGATACTCAGAGTTTTAACCCAATAATATGACTGCAAGTGTACAGACAAGAGTAGTAGTATAGGTGGGATCGAATCCACAGAGACTAACGTTGCACTATGATTCTTAACGAATGAATAACAAGTTAAGAAAAAAAGAGGGATTGGATGTTGAAAGTAAACTAAATGAAGCAATAAAAGTAAATGAACAATGTAAACTATTAGATTAAAGGTATTAGGCTTTATGGATAATAAACCGGAAATCAGAGATTACGAACAATATAACTATTCAGGACATCAATAAGAACTATCTCGAACTCGAACATAAAAGTCTAACCAATCCATTGTCGTGACATCAATTACTATGTCTAACCATCTAAGTATATAAATTGTCGTTTGAACTTAAAATCTTAGAAAAACATTAACTAGCGGGTTCGATATGTTCACATATCGCAATAGCATCAAATTTTGTTGACTAAAGATAATACGTTCACCTATGTTTTATCAAAAAATCTATAACGCTTTTGACTAATAAGTTAAACCCTAGATCATAGACTAAGTGATCAAATTAGCCTAAGTAATGAAAACAACAATAGATGAATATATAATAAGATAAAACCCTATTTGTGTCTGATTCAATGATTTTTCATTCCTTTGAAACCTTAAACTCTAACTAGAGAACTACTCAGCCATGTAAACTAAGAAACAACCAAGGATTGATGAAAAATTCATAATAATCCAATAAAAATAACCAAAAGTATAGAATGTTGTAAAGCAATATAATTGAGAATAAAGCATAGCTTAAAAATGGCTAAAAACTAGTAATTATAGGATAAAACTCGTCTTGGACGAAATCCTAATCACAATTCGAAAGAAGCAATATTTCCTTTTTCAACAGATCAATTTGGTCTGGATTGATCGATTGATCTGTTTCTTCACGGAAAAATCGATCGATCTGAGCTCGTCTAGTTGAGCTCGTTTTTCATGGCAATGTGCTTGTGAGGATAGATTGATCGATTAAGTGAGGATCGATCAATCTGGTAATACACGACAACTCCACAGATATGGGATTGATCGATCAAGTGGTTAGATCGATCGATATGGATAGGCGTGGCCAATTCCTAAGATCAATCGATCTAAATACTCCAATTGTTTATTTTTTGCTCTTTTGCTCCAAAGTTCATTCCAACTGCGATATGTTTCTCCTAAGTAAGTTTAGACCTGAAAAAACTCTAAAAATACCTTAAAGACTCTACGAATGATGATTTGTACTTTGATGAAGACGATGCTCTGGATTTGCTAATGTGTGGAAACTCTTTCATGGCATACGACATGTTCCACATCTTTACTTGTCGGCTAATACTCTTGAGGTCAGTTTCCTATATTTTCTATCTCTATCTGTATTCAGCTGGTCCCAAATAAATAAAAGAAGGAAAACCAAAACCGCATCCTAATTTCTGACGCATAGTGTTCATGTTTGTTAGGGTTTTTAGTTGTGAAACATGTAATTGCAAAATGGCTGGTTGTGTTTTATCTTGTCTTTCTATGCTGTGAATCGTGTGCCAGTATTCAACAATCTCAAGTCGTTATCTATTAAGAGTGACAAGGATCAAGGATGGAAAGCAATCCCAGTTCTTCTAAGGAACTGTCCAAAGTTAGAAACTCTGGTCATCGAGGTATAAAAACAACTAAACCATAATTTCATGAAAATGGGTATCACTAATGTTGGACCCATAATTTCATGAAAACCATTTGACATTATGGTCATGGGTCTAATGTGAATAAGAATGAGTCCCAATATGGTTTAGTGACAAAAACATGAATTTGTCCCACATTGGAATTTGAGAAAATTTTCTTCAAGTATAAATATAGGAGTGTCTCCAACATGGTTAACATGCTATAGAGACACAATGGGGGTTATGCAAAATACCACACACGTGCGCGCTCGCCGTGTCATGCCGAGCTCGAGCTTGGGCTTCGGTTTTGGGCTTGGGTCTTGGGTCTTGGTGAATGTGGGCCTATGTGACTAGAGATCCCAAGATGTAGGTTCAAAGAGATAACTAAATCAAACAAAATCTAAAAGCACTGATAGACTTTTATGTCATTACTCAATTCCCAAGATGATAAACAGTGCTTCCTGTAAATAAATAAGGATAAGCGTTAGTTTTTAATGATTCAAGTCCATAGTTTTGTATGTGGAGTATTACAGGATACTTCTTAAAACAAAGACTTATGGGGAACACCTAGTGAGTGTGAAATGAGGCCATTTCTAGGAGAATGAAGTTCAGACTATATTCTCTAAGTTCACTCACGAATAAGCAGGCAAGTTCACAGCCAAAAATAAACACAATAGAGAACAAATTTCTACGACAAAATGAGCTGTGTTATAACTGTTGTCAAGGTTTACATAAATATCCGGGTGGTTCAAGACATCATGTTCACCTCCTGGCCAGTAAACCCGACAGATATTAACAATGAGTGGTTCAAGGCTGAAATACGCTACCATCTCAGACACAATAAATTTTCGTTTATACTCTCGAAAAGTCCTTTTATCGAGTCTATCGAGTCTGTCTAGTATGTCCAGTCAATAGAGTTAGTCGATTATTCATATGTTTATAGTAATTCCTATTCATGTGGGGGATTGTTGGACCAATAATTTCATGAAAATGGGTCTCACTAGTGTTGGACCCATAATTTCATGAAAACTATTTGACATTATGGTCATGGGTCTAATGTGAATAAGAATGAGGCCCAATGTGGTTTAGTGATAAAAAAATGAATTTGTCCCACATTGGAAGTTGAGAAATTTTTCCTCAAGTATAAATATAGGAGTGTCTCCAACATGGTTAACATGCTATGGAGACACAATGGGGGTTATGCAAAATACCACACACGCGCGCGCGTGCGCCGTGCCGAGCTCGGGCTCGGGTCTTGGGTAATGTGGGCCAAAGGCCCACGTTAAAGATATTTTTGGGCCAAGTTTTGGACCCAATTAGTCCACACTTTTCGTTGACTTTTAGTCAACAATCTTCCAAGATATTTTGCGTGCGAAACAATTTAAATTTAAATTACATTTCGCATATAACCGAGTCAACTAACCAACCAGAATTTTTCGCCCCAACTTTCGCCAAAAATCTCGCTACGCGAGTTCCTGCAAAACCACGATCTTCCACGATCCTCCTATATTTTTCAGCCACCTCCTTCTTCGAGTTTATCGTGTCCAACGAAAAAACTCTCTCAAAAAATTCACAGAAACTTCCAACAAAATCATCTCTGTCTTTTCTTTTCGTCAATACGTAAGTGTCTCGAGAGTATATCGTAGCTTCTTTGTTCGCATACTCAGTTTATCGAGTTTCGCGATTACGGTTTCGTTGTGGTTGTATCCTGCGTTTTTGATCGTTGAAAACAGTCACACTACGGGCGATTATAAGAATTAAGAAAAAAGATCAAATCTCGCCTCCATGTTTTTCCGGTTTCAAAAACGTTTTATCAACTTGTTTCTTTCCGTAATTCTAAGTTTCATTCGCAGTTTTCACAATCCGGATTTTCACGTCCTACACTAATTTGCCAAAACATATACATACAAAGAGTGAGTTCATTAATTCTTTGAATCTCTTATTGTCTCCTTTTGTGGTTCCAGGGTCTCTTGCACTATGAGACAGATAAATGTGGGGCTGCTTGTGACTGCATTTCGAGGGAGGAGAAAGGTCATTCGCTCATGTCTTGTCCAGTAAAGATGTTAGAGATTCAAGGGTTTCGAGGAACAATGAAAGAGATGACAATGATAAAGCATTTCTTGGATTATTTTCCGTGTTTGAAGGAGATGGAGATCTATATAGTGAAGAGAATGATCCTACAGAGAGCTCAGAGACATTGAAATGTCTAAACGTATCACGCAGATGATCAAAGACTCCAACAAGATATCGAGTTGCAATTTACAGCTTGTATGAGAAGTGGAGTTCAAAAAGAAGTGTTTCATGAACAAAACTTGCTCATAGTTTTGCCAAAGTCTCCCATGGAATTTGAGTTCGGTTTAATAGGCTTGAAAACTGTCTCAAAGTCAAACCAATCGCAAAACCTGAATCTGTTTCTAATCTTTTATCGTTTGTGTTGGATCGTTTTAAATTGATTCCTCAATAGTAATTTGCTCCATGTGTATTTTTAGTTGACATCTTAACAGATCTTAGTTGAAGTGATCTTATTAACTGATCTTTGTAAGATTGATTTGTAACATTTTTCAATTTCCTGCTACGCTACGTTATTGGTTGAAACCGGCCCAAACCAAAAGAAATTAGAACCAAAATAAAACCAGAAACCTAGCATTTTCCCTTGGAATAGAGTTGGCATTCAATTGTGGCACTTATTAGCGTATATGTAGGATGCTTTGATTTGGTTGTATATGAGTTACTTTGGATTGTAGAACCGATTCAATCAAACCAATTATAAAGTTAACCGAACACGAACAGCTTTATTTTCCAAAACCCTAATTTTTTCCCCAAGTTACCTAATTCATGTGGTTTCTGCGTGTAATCCAAACTAGAAAAATCGTCTACCAAAATTCTCCGCCGATTTCACCTATATTCTGAGGTATGTGCCAAAGTTGAAAAACTCGTGTTTTCTTTTAAATTCAAATTTTCAGCATTAATTTGAATTTTAAGTGGCTTATTAGCTTCTTATTATGCATTTATATGTCCTTTTTAGCTCAAAGTTTGAGACTTTTCTTCTGCTTTCTCGTCTTAACTAAAGTAGTTGTGGAAGTTTAATTTTGAGTGGCTACTTTGCTTCTTTGTTTTTCTTTAAACCAGTGTATATGTCTACACTATGAAACTATTTTTTGTTTCCACAATATTCATAATGTGACGGTTTTTTATATAGTGTTTTCTGATAGTTTGTGGTCGAGACTTCATTTGAATCAAGTTCAGCAAAGGAATGGATATAATCAGCAACCTACCGAATGATCTCCTTTGTTACATCGTATCTTTCATTTCGGCAAAGGAAGCTGTTTTCGCATTGGTTCTTTGAAAGAAGTGGCAGAATCTGTTTACCATCATACCAAATCATGAGTTTGATGATGACACAGTTGAGAATCAAAAGAGTTTGACAGATTTCTTAGATGGAGTGTTGGCTCTGCCTCTCAGTTCCCGCGTTAAGACCTTTTCTCTAAAATGTACAAAGGGTGTTGATCCAACTCAGTATGCTCAATTGAATCGTTGTCTATTTAATGTGATGAAGCGTGGTATCTTGGAGCTTAAACTTGATATAAATGGATATTTACTTCCCTTTGAGGTTCTCAATTGCAAGACGGTGGTTAATTTGGATCTTGGCACTCCCTTTGCAATTGATCTTCTGCCTGAGAACGTTTTTCTTCCAGCGCTTAAGAGTCTCGTCGTTGATTCGCTTAATCTTGATAGCGTGTTCCAAACGGTTCTTCCTACTTGCCCTTTGCTTGTGCGAATAGAGCTAAGAAGACTGGGATGTGTAATGATCTTTGAGCTCGCTTTAAAGAAGCATCATAACATATGTTGATTCACTTATGATTCAGGGGAGTTTCATGGATTTTGTGGACTTGAGTATTTTGTGGACTTGAGTATTGGCTAGTTCTCGTATTAGGAATTTGTCTCTAAAATGTGATGTGGTCTAGTATGGTGTATTGGATCTTCCACTTGACATAAATGCTACTTCACTGCCTTTAGCGGTCTTAACTGATCTTCACTCTCAAGTTACAAACGTTAACAAGATTCAATTTACTTACACTGCATATTTTGGCTCAGTTTAATATGCAGACGAAATTTTTATATAAAATTTTCAGAAACATCACATTAACTTGTCCTTATCATGTATGATGAACATTTGTCCAAAGGATGTTATGTGATCATATAGTCATTAACTTAATCTGATAAGATTAATGGTTTTAGAACAGTAACCACCACACAAAAACGCTCCGTTTTGCATTGTCTTTTTCATTTTTGTTTGCGTGCATTTAAGTTCCATAGCAAAAACTAATAAACCAAATCCTTAACAAAATCAAATCATCCCAACGATTGTAACAATGTAAAGTTCTGTTTAAGGAAGATCGCGGCAATTAAATTTTTTGAAAAGTTGCAAAACAGAAAACAAAACTTAACCAGAGAATCCAAAGGTGGCTTTGACCAAAACTATGAACTGTGATCAATCCCGCGAAGACTTCCCTGTGCAATCCACTTCCCTTACAAGGAACCGCGGACTAGGAATTGAACATTGCAGCCCGATAACTTACAGAGGTCCATCATCTTCTCCATCATCTTCCGAACAAGTTCAAACATTTTAGGATCTTTGAACATTGTAGGACTATTCTCTACAGCATATATCACCATCTCTTTCAAACACGGGAAAGACTCTAAGAAATGCATTATCATCTCTAACTCTCTTATTGTTCCTCCAAGCTCATAAATCTCTAACTTCTTCACTGGACAAAGGGTGAGCGAACGACCTTTTTCCTCTGTGAGAAATCCAGTCCCGAGAATGCAGTCACAAGCATCCCGCCACATAGTGTAATAGACCCTGAACGGCATATAAAGGAGAGACACAATAAGGTTATTGTAAGTATGAACTCAATCTTTGTACATGTTTGGCAAATGAGTTATTTTTATACCTCAATGATTAAAGTTTCTACATGTGGACGATTCCTTAGAAGAACTGGCATTGCTTGCCACCCTCGACCTTTGTCACTCGTAATACCTAATGTTTTAAGGTTATTGAACACTGGAATCGCTTCACAGCACCTAGAAAGCACCTGAAAAAAAAGACAACACCCCACTAGAAATCACCAAAGTGGAATCATTGGCTTCTTTTATATCCTCTGGACCAGCCAACATATACTACAAGAGAGAACAGAGTAACAAACTCACCTCAAGTGTATCAGGTGACAAATAAAGTTCTTGAAAATTGGTTATGCCATTAATGGAGCTTCCACACATTACCAAGACCAGTAAAAACGTCATCCACGAACACATTAGTATTGAGTGCTCTTACTTGCTCGATGTTGACCTTGAGTTAATAAAAGCTTGATTTGAGCCTCGACTAACTTTATTAAGTGAACTTCTGGATAATCCCCAGCAAGAGAATCATAATAATAAAAGTAAACAAGACTTGGAGCATCAAATGAAAGGCTCTTCAGAGAAACTAAGTTATAGCAACCTTGGTGATTGATAGGTTGAGTATTTTACATATTTTATTATGTGTTTTAGAATCAATTTAGGTGTTTTTAGAATTTTATTAGGTCAAATCATGGTACGAAGAGTTCAAATGCATTTGGAAGCAAGATTTGGAGCAAAATATACAGAATTATGCAGAAACATCTGAAATTTGTCATTTGTTGAGGCACTTCCCCGCCGATGGATCGAGCTAAATTTTATACATATGATAGATATTTCAGTTAGGTTTCATTTAAAATTGGTTTGAAGTAGATCCAACAGTGCGGTCAAAAGTTATGACGATTTTCGTGAAGACGATCTAGTCTGGCTAGAAGATGAAGCATGCGCGGAGCCAAACTGGCATGAAAAACCAGATCGATCGATCCAGAAATACCATAAGAATCCAAATCGACCGATATAGACCAGATCGATCGATCCAGACCCAATCGACTGACCAGATCGACTTGTCCAGACCCGATCAACCGACCATATCGACTTGTCCAGACCAGATCGATCGATCCCGTTTTGGATCAATTGATCCAAGCCTTAAAACCTGTCCGAGAAAAATGGAAAACTTGCCCTTTTTCCTAATTTGTTAAGCCATTGTTTAGGCTATGGTTATTTTATGCTTATTTTATTCTAAGCTTTTTTGAAGAATTCTTGTGAAGAGATACAGTTTGTTTTATCTATTGGATTTGTTTTATGAGTTCTTCATCGATCATGTTTTCTTTAACCACAACCATGTGTGAGTAGTTTTCTAGTTAGGTTTAGAGATTTTCAAAGAATCATGAATCGTTGAATTAGACACAAATAAGGAATAATCTTAGGAGATCTTCATTTATAGTTGTTCGGAATGCTTAGACTAGATTATCTAACTAGTTTATGATCTTAGGTTGAACCTATTCTCCAAAAGCTTATAGGTTGCTGGATAGAACATAGATGAGCGTATTGTCCTTACCCAACGAAAGTTGATGCTATTTCTATACGTGAACATATCGAACCTAATCGATAATGCTTGTTTAGTATTCGAAGTTCAATTTCCTTCTTTTAATTATTTGAATCACAATACAATCTCTTGCTTCCGTCTTAGGTTAGGTTTAGGTTCCAAGAATCGTAGTGCAAATTGGTCCCTCAGGATTCGATCCCTAATATACTACTGCGTGTCTGTACACTTGCAGTGTTATACTTGGGTTTAAAACTCGTGTATCAAGTTTTTGGCACAGTTGCCGGGGACCAAATATTGCCTTCGTGTCTAATATTGGGACTTAGTCTAAGACTTACTAATTTCGCTTTTAGCTTTGCTTGTTTTTGTCTCTTAGATGTATGCAAAGGAGAAGTGACGGTTCTGAAGGTCTCCTACAGCTCACCAATCAAGAACTAGTTAGAACAGAGCGGACTAACAATAGAGCAAGAAAGAAATGGTCGAACCTAGCCATCATGGGAGATAATGTCGACAACAATGCGCTTGCTGAAACTCAAGTTGACCGCTATAGCTGCTCAACTCCAGGATTTGCAATAGCAGTTGCAGTAGTTGCATCAACAGCAATAACAACAGTAGGTTCAGTAGCGTACTATAGGGGACGTGGACACTCCGCACACGTTCTATCAGAACCGAGCTGCTATATGTCCACAGAGATTGCGAGACAAGATTTTGAGATCAAGTCACAACTAATCTCTTCCATAGGTTACCGGCTGAGAACCCAATGGATCACATAGAGAATCTTGAGGAAATCTGAAGCACGACTAAAGCGAATGGGGTACCCACTGATTACCTCCGATGTAAGTTGTTTTCCTTTTCTGTAGAGTCCTTCTATGAGGCTTTGGAAAGATTCAAGGAATACCGTCGAGAGTGTCCTCATCATGGGTTTTCAGATGAGCAAATGCTTAGCATATTTTATGATGGAGTTGATTAGGACTACAAGAATGCTTTGAATGATGCTAGCAATGGGGACTTCATGACTCAGAGTATCACACGTGCGTACACGCTAATAGAGAACTTGGCTGCAAGTTCTAATAACCTATGTCCTAAGTATGATCGCTCTCGTAAGGTAAACAGTGTGGAGTCTTAAAAGATTGACGAGCTGACCGCTAAGATAAATTTTTTGCTCAAGACTAATTAGAGAGGAGTGAATCAATGTGAAGACGATTCATATGCGGTTTGTTTTCAGGGTATTGCAAAGGGGCAGAATGAAGAAGTAAACGATGTGAAAGGCCAAGGGTATGTGCAGAAGAGAGGGTTCAATCAGAACTATAGAAGCCACGTTAATCTCTCTTACCGCATCAATAATGTCGAGAATCCTCAACATCAAGTCTATCCGCCTTAAGGATAACAATTCCAACAGCCCTCTACTCCTACCAATGATTCTTATAGTGAACTCAAGGGTATGATGTAGCAACTCCTTGTTTCTCAGCAGAAATCCTCCAATGAGATCAATCCCAAAGTGGATGCCATGTATACGGAGCTGAATGGTAAGTTTGAAGGCGTCTACACTCATATTAAGTTTCTTGATACTCAAGTTGCAAAAAAACACAAAAGCAGTTCAACGTCAACAAGGAATCTTTCTAGTGAAGGGAGAACAAAACTCAAGGAATGGACAAGGCTCTAGTGGTTCAAAGGAAAATGTGTATATGGTTAAAGAACAAGCACAACCTTCTAAAGAGCTTATATTTGAAAACATGCTGAAGAAGATCTTGAATGGTCAGAAAAAGAGTGCACAAGGGGTGAATGATAGAATGGATGATTTAGAGTAGAAGCTTGTGTATTCAATCTCTACAACAGCCTCTTATTGATCGATCCAATGATTGGATCAATCAATCCTATCTCCAAGTAGGTCGATCGACTCATCGGATTGATCGATCCATGAGCCAGATCGATCGATCCCTTCATCGATCGATTGGTCCCCTAAAGCCACTATAGACCGTAAGAAGCCTGATCGATCGATTCCATCAACGATCGATCGATCCAACCATGAGCATTCCAGCCGTAAGTTTCCAGATCGATCGATCGATCCAACCATGAGCATTCTAGTCATAGTTTCCAGATCTATCAATCCCACCAACGATCGATCGACCCAACCACGAGCATTCCAACAGTAACATTTCAGATCGATCGATCCAACCCAAGATTGATCGATCTAGTCAAGCCAAAGATCCCTGTAAGAATCCAAAATGATTGATCTACTCTGGGATCGATCGATCCAATGACTAGACATCGATCAATCCAATGAACAGACATCGATCCATTCATCCACAACACATGCTTATGTTCCTAAGATTCCATATGCTCCAGCCCCCACACTTAAGGCCTTGCCAAATTATTGGATCCAAGAGAGTTCAATGTGCCATGCTCCATCTGTGGCATTGATTTTAAAGACTCCCTATGCGATACTGGGGCCTCTGTGAACGTCATGTCAGCCGAACTCACTGAGTCTTTGGGTATTGCTTCTATAAAAGCCTTTAGACATGATTTTATGTTTCGTGGATGCCACATCATTAATTTCCCAAGGCTGCATCACCAACCTTCATGTACGAATTGGAGACTGCTTAATACATACTGATTTTCAGGTTTTCAAGGTGAGCAAGGATGCCTCTATGCGCTTGGTTCTAGGAAGGCCTTTCCTTGCCACCACAGGAGCTGTAGTTGACCTACCTAGAAAGAGGATTTGTCTCTCAAACATAGATAAAATGATCTTCTAAAATGCTATCTCAACAAAACCCAACAAGGATTATGTTTCATATGTTGGCATTGAGCAGAGGATTGATAAGTGTGACAAGTCTAAGTCTGGGAAAGTACGAGTAAGTTCTAGAATCACTTTGGCACCATCACACGGACCACGTCTCAACCCACCGCCACCATAACCAGATCCATCTACGGATTCTCATAACGTCTAGGCATTGCTGCGGTCGAGCTAATGATGTTAAATAAGCGCTTGGTGGGAGGCAACCCACTGGTACATATTTATTTTACTTTATCTTTATCATTATGCTATTTTTTGCGTTTCCCATGCCCTTCTTAAGGACTATTTTCACACCGAGACGGTGTGAAGTAAGTCTAAGGGAAGGTTTGCTCGACTAACGCCATTTTTTGTTTTGGTTTTATTTTGAGTATTTATGTCGTTTTATTGAGTCAAATATGGTAATATTATTATGTTGTTCTTGGTTTTCATCTGGTGTTGACTAACTCTCCGCAGACTTCTAGCATTGATTGTTCTCGAATAGGAAGATTGGAAACACCATCGGTGGATCAACTTAGACGAAGTTCCCTATCCTCTGGAAGTCTGAATGATCTAACATGGACTCTATCTTACATGAACTTTAACTTGACATAATATTTTCACTTATCGCACAAGGATCACAACATTCGAGTTCTATTCCACCATTCAAAGCATTATCTTTAGAACTTCGAATGGCCAAGCTTATCTTTAGTTTGGTACCACACCTTCACCTTATCCTTTCGTTCAAACCACATACCTTCTATTTCATCACTATTATGTGCAATCAAGTCCAAAAACTACGGAGTATGCGAATCGACACACTTTTTCGTTCCAAGGATCTCTTGTAAGTCTTATGCTCTTTTCACTTATAATTATATTGATTGAGTTGTCTTTGGTGCATGTAATGTATGACTAGGACTAGTTCTGGCTTCCCCTTCTCGAAAAAAAAGAAAAAAAAGAAAAGAAAAAAAAGATAGAAAAAGAAATAGAAAAGAAAGAAAAGACGAGAAGGGAAAGAAGACAAAGAAGGAAATAAGATAAAATCTTTTTGAGTTTAATGTTTTATCTAAAACACCATTGCAACTCTTTTAGGATATTTACAGAACTTTTACAGAGATTCCAAGGCTCAGGGGTTGTATATCAACATTTGGTCTTCGTCTCACTGTGATTTTGTGCCATGATTTGCATCCACCTTCATCATCAGAGAACCTAAATACTTCGACCACCATCAAACTAGCGTTCCTTCCCAAACTTTTGTTGTGATTGGTAATCCCTTTGTGAGACTACACGTTACAAAGAATTCAATGAATGTTAAAGGGTCGACAATGGAGATTTCAGAGATTCCTTAGGATTTCGAGGACTAGAGTAAGGTTTTTTCTTAGGGTCGACAATGAAGATTTCAGAGATTCCTTAGGATTCCTTAGGGTCGACAATGGAGATTTCAGAGATTCCTTAAGATTTTGAGGATTTCGAGCACGGTGGAGTCTAAAGGAGTGCGTAAGTTCTCGTTTTCAAACCTTTCTTCTAACTTGTGCTTATTTCTTTGGACTTACTTGAGGACAAGCAAGGATTAAAGTCTTGGGGAAGAGATAGGTTGTCTATTTTACGTATTTTATTATGTTTTTAGAGTCCCTTTAGATGCTTTTAGAGTTTAATCAAGTCAAATCATGCTAGGAAGAGTTCTAATGAATTTGCAAGCAAGATTTGGAGCAAAAGATACAGAATTATGCAAAGATGTCTAAAGTTCATCGTTTGTTGAGGCACTTTCCACCGATGGATTGAGCTGAAATTATTTTAAAAATTAGTATTTGAGTTAGCTTTCATTTGGAAGTGGTTTGAAGTTAATCCAACAGTGCGATCAAACATTATGACGCTTTTCGTGTAGACGGTCCAGTCTCGCGAGCAGATGAAGCATGCACAGAGTCAAACTGGCGTGAAGAACCAGATTGATCGATCTGGGATCAGATCAATCGATCCAGAAATATCGTAAGAATCCGAATCGACCGATCCATACCAGATCGATCGATCCAGACCCGATTGATGGACCAGACCAACCTGTCTAGACCTGATCGACCGACCAGATCGACCTGTCCAGTTTTTGATCGATCGATCCAAACTATAAAACCTGCCCGAAAAAAATGGAAAAATTGCTCTTTGTCCTAATTTGTTTAGAATTTCGACCTATAAGTTTTTGTACCTATAGATACTTGTTTTTAAGACATTGTTTAGGCTATACTTATTTTATGCTAAAAGTCTTTGAAGACTTTTTTTGAAGTGATATGGTTTGTTTTATCTATTGGATTTTTTTATGAGTTCTTTATCTATCATATTTTTTTTAATTACAACCATGTGTGAGTAGTTCTCTAGTTAGGTTTAGGGATTTTCAAAGAATCATGAATTGTTGAATTAGACACAAATAAGGAATAATCTTAGAAGATCTTCATTTATAGTTGTTCGGAATGCTAAGACTAGATTATCTACCTAGTTTATGATCTTAGGTTGAACCTATTCTCCAAAAGGTTATAGGTTTCTGGATAGAATATAGATGAGTGTGTAGTCCTTAACCAACGAAAGTTGATGCTATTGCGATACTTAAACATATCGAACCAAACACACGCGCGCAACGCCATCGTGGGACTGCGCTTGGGCGAGCTTGGGGTTGGGTAAATGTGGGCCTAAACAAAGATTATTCTTTTTGGGAAAATTTTTGATTAACAGTTTAGTTAATTTTCCCATAAGACTTTTTTGCATATTTCTGGATAAATCTAGAAGATTCTAGATTGAGTCAAAAATATTTTCGTAATATTTCTGAATCTTTATCCTTGCAGAACAAAACATAATATTCTCGGAATATCTTATCCTTGCGGATTAAGGTGAATCTCACACAAGCTTATCTCTTCTTTGGAGATCAAGTGACTCCTCCCAATAAATATAATTTTGCCTCATTCTCTGAAATCATCAAAAAACAAAAACAAAAACAAAATTTGCAAAGAAAATCTCTAACAACTCTCCTTCGTATTTTTTTAAGGTTAGTCTCGAGAGTATATTGTAGATTTGGTTCGTAGATTCTATAATCGAGTGTTGTGATTATAATCTCAACATGGTTATAACTTGGGATTCAAAATCTCAACAAAATCACCACACTGCGAGAGATTTATTGAATTAAGGAAAGAGATAATATATCACCTCCGCGTATTCATCTTTTTTAATTGGATTTGTTTGTAAGTTTTGATCCGGGATTTCACAGTCATACATTATTAATTCACTAAATATTTTTCCTGCTTATAATTTTTAACGTATTGGATCTTAAGAACAGCGAATAAACTGAACGAATAACGGTTTCCGCGAAAGCCTTTGGTAGTTTTACTAAACAATTTTTCCTTAAAAGATCTACGCGATCTGAAACATAGTGTATAAGAACACTTTTACCGGTTTCTGGGAACGACTATGGGTGAATTTTTGTGATATTCACATAAAGTCAAAGCGAATTTTGAAAATGTGTTTCAAAGATCGCCTTTTTTATTCATTAAATTTAATCGCTTATACAAATTTTTAAAACACTGATTTAAAATTCTACTTTTGTGAACAAAATCCAAATGAGTAGCAGTGTTGATGATGCCAACAATGGTGCCAACGGAGGTGTGAACAATGAAACAGACAAAACCCATGTCTCGTTACCGTCTGTGCCAAACTCAATGAGTTCTAATCTTATGCCAGACAAGTTTGATGGTTCCAACTTCAAATCCTGGAAGAAAAAGATGCAATTTTTCTACACAATCTCAATTTGACCAAGTATCTAACATGAGGTCAAACCGGCATTGCATCCGGATAACACAGATCCAAGAGTTCTTGCAAGTGTTAAAGCTTGGACTCACGGGGACTACTTGTGCAAAAGTTACATTCTACACTACCTGGTGAATGAGTTGTACGATGTGTACTGTGAAATCAACTCTTCCAAGTTTATCTGGGAGGCGATGGAAAAGAAATACAAAGTGTTCAGTGTACGATCTAGAAAGTTTGCTAAAACAAATTTCCTTAACTACAAAAGTGGTGGACTCGAGGCTCATAATGAAAATCACATTAGCTTCAATTGATATTCCAAGGGATAGCGGACGAAGGAATGATAATCTGTGAGATATTCACGGTGAATTCCATCGTTGAGAAGCAACCTCTAGGTTGGGGGACTTCAAAAACTATCTTGCATATAAGAAAAAATCATTAACTTTGCAAAAATGATTTCCATGCTACAAAATGAGTCCAACAAGCATGACAAATTTGGGTCTGGATTTGCTCATGATGCAAATGTGACTGAGTATAGGAAACAAGGAAAAGGTAAAGTAATGCCGAACAAGGTGATGCCAAAAAAGCTTGCTCCTCAATCCTCTACAAGCTTTAAGAAACAAGCTCAAGGTCCCACAAGCTCTAACTTCAAGAAATTTTCTGGGAGGTACAACCATTGTGGCAAGATAGGACACAAGTCTTCAGATTGTCGCCACAAGGCTAACGGGAAAACTCAAGCATATATTATTGAAGCTAATTTGTGTGTAGTGCTCCCCAAAGCAAAAATGGTCACAACGGGGCTACCTCATACATTTGTATCGACAGAAAAATGTTCATGACCTACCAGAAAAGCAATTCTGATGAGAATATTAGGATGGAAAACGTGTCTCACTCCAAGATTGAAGGAACTAGAAAAGTGATGCAGAAGATGGCTTCCGGCATGGAGATCACTCTCTCCAACGTGAAGAATTTTCCCGTCATGAGGAAGAATGTGGTATTTGGGACTATGATGAACAAGCACAGATTTGGGATCAACTTTGAGACTGATCAGCTGGTCCTTAAGAACAATGGTGTTTTCATTGGGAAAGGTTTTGTTAAATAAGGATTTATCAAAAATGTATGTAATGACAATCCTCAATAAAAATGATATATAAGTTTCCAAAGTTTCAATGAATAAGAATCCAGTTGCTTATTTGGTTGAGTTTTTTAAATATTTGGCATGAACAGTTAGGACATGGGAATTACAAGTCTATTCAAAGACTGATTAATTTGAACATAATCCCAAAGTGAAAAATTAGCAAAGAAAAATGTGAAGTGTGCGTTCAAACAAAACTCACTAAAACACCATCTCCTCATGTCGAGCGAACAACTAAACCTCTAGGCTTAATACACGTAGAACTGTGCGACTTGATGTACATACCAACGAGAGGCAGTAAAAAGTATTTTGTCACTTTCAGAGAATACAAGACAAAAGTTGAAAATCAACTAGAAACAACTATTAAAATAGTAAGAAGTGATAGAGGAGATGAATATGATGGACCATTCAATGTGTTCTGTCAAGAGAAAGGCATTATACATCAAAGTGCTGCTCCGTATTCACCAGAATCTAACGGAGTTATAGAAAAGAATAATTGAACTCTGAAAGAAATGATGAATGCGATGTTGCAGGAATCTAGGCTACCTCATAATCTATGGGGGGAAGCATTGCTCACCACAAACTATATCCTTAACAAAATACAGCAGAAAGTAACTAGCAAGACGCCGTATGAGCTTTGGTAAGGTACCATACCTTCGTACAAATACATGAAAGTGTGGAGGTGCTTAGCAAAAGTCGCAGTGCCACTCCCCAAGAAGGTCACAGTCGGGCTTAAAACTGTGGAATCTATTTTCATTGGATAGACACACAACAACAATGCTTATCGGTTTTCTGGTAAAAAATTCAAAAATACCAGATATCCATGTTAATACAATAATGGAATTAAGGAACATGTTATTCTTTGAACACATATTTTCGTGTAAAGATAAACGGAATCTAAAACGAACTCATAAGAAAGTGACATAGCTAATGAGGCTAGCAGTTTTGGCATTTCAGCTAATAAAGCAGACAAAAAAGATGAACCTAGATGAATAACATGGTCTTTCTTTTAGATAAATCATTTGGTCCTAACTTCATGGTCTTTCTCTTAGAGGATGAACTAAGGACATACACTGAAGCTATGTCCATACCCGCAACCTCCTATTGGAAGAAAGCAGTTAATAGTGAAATTAACTCCATTATGCAGAATCATACATGGTAGATCACTGATTTACCTCAAGGATTTCAAGCACTAGGGTGTAAATGGATCTTCAAAACAAATTTGAAGACTAATGGCTCAATGGAAAAACACAAGGCAAGAATTGTGGTGCAAGGGTTTAGGCAGAAGGAAGGTCCAGACTTCTTTGACACATATTCTCGAGTAACGAGAATAACTTTATTCCGAATGATGATAGGAATTGTAGCTTTACGAGACATGTAAATCTATCAAATGGATGTGAAACCTGCTTTTCTAAATGGTGATCTAGAAGAGAAGATATATCTGAAACAACCTGAAGGTTTCATAGTCCTAGGACAAGAACACAAAGTCTGTAGACTTGTGAAGTCATTGTATGGACTTAAACAAGCCCCAAAACAATGGCATGAAAAATTTGACAGTGTGTTGATGTCAATGGATTCAGCAACAATGAATGTGCTAAGTGCATCTACATCAAGAGTACTCCTAGCGGGTATATCCTGTTGTGTATGTACATTGATAACATGCTCATCATGGACAATAATAAGGATATAATCCAACAAACTAAGGATATGCATGCTTAGTGGCAGTTTGACATGAAAGACATGGGTCTTGCGGACTTCATTCTGGGCATCAAGATCACAAGAACTTCTGACATAATCACTTTTTCTCAAGCCCATTATGCTGAGAAGATCCTTTGGAGGTTTAAGAACTACTCAAATGGGACAGAAAAAACTCTAGTAGACCCCCAACTTCACTTGACAAAAAACTCAGGTGAAACAGTGGCGCAAGTGGAGTATGCACGAGTAATCGGAAGTCTAATGTACTTAACCAACTGCAATAGACCCGATTTAGTGCATGAAGTAAATGTACTAAGTCGCTACACAAGTAATCCATGTCAGACACACTAGAAAGCCATCACAAGAGTATTAAACTATGTACGATACACTAAAAATTATGGGTTACACTATGGTAAAGAACATGCAGTATTGCAAGGATACAATTATGCTAATTGGATATCTGATTCCAAGAACTCAAAATTCACAAGTGGATATGTCTTTAATCTTGGAGGCGCAGCAGTATCATGGAAATCTTTGAAAAAAACTCTATTGACCATATCAACCATGGAATCTGAGTTCATTATTTTAGACAAAGCAGCAGAGGAAGCATAGTGGCTTGTAGTTTCTTGGAAGATATCCAGATGTGGGAGAAACCAGTCATGGCACTACGTGTACACTGTGATAGTCAATCAGCTATATCTCGGGCACTGAATAAACTTTATAATGGAAAATCTCGTCATATCAGAAGGCGACATAAAACCATTAGACATTTTATCTCAACTGGTGTACTTACTATGGATTACATCATGTCGGCTGATAACCTAGCAGATCTATTTACTAAAGGTTTGGCACAAGATAAAGTTTTGAAATCATCGAAGGGAATGAGTATGAAGCCTATGATCTAAAGAGGATGTTAGATGGATACCCCACCTACGTGACTTGGGCTCCCATGATGTCGATTCAAAGGGAAAACTAAATCAAGTAGAATCTGATAAAAAGCACTAAAATCTATATGTCACTACCCAGTTCTCAGATTATCAACAATGTTTCATGTAAGTGTTAATAGGTTAAACATTGATTTTAATGAATAAATCCATAGCTTTCATGTATGTGAAGTATTACATGATACTTAATTATTTGACAGGAGCGAGTGAAAGTCACCTAGTGAGTGTGAAATGAGGTCCTTTCTAAGAGGATGAAGGTCATGCTATATTCTCGAATTTCACTCATGATCTACCAGGCAAGTTCAAGGCCACAACAAACACAATAAAGAACTTAGTTCTATGAGGAAATAAAACTGGGTTGTACCTGTTGTCTAACTTTACATAAAAATCCGGGTTCACGACATCAAGTTCACCTCCTGGCCAAGTAAGCTCGACATATATTAACTATAAGTGGTTCAAGGCTTATATATGATATTTTTCTCATACACATTGATTTTTCATTTATACTCGCGAAAGTCTGTCACTCGTGTTTGCCAAGTCTGTCTAGTCTATTGAGTCTGTAGAATCGTCATATGACTATATTCATTATCTATTCATGTGGGGGATTAAAATTGAAGTTAAATTGAATATGAAATGAGGGTCCAAAGTGGGTAGGGTGGAAGACTTATAAAAACATGTAAATTTGACTAAGTATCAAAATGATCAAAATGTCCCATATTGGAACTTGGAAAATTTTCTAACTAGTATATATAGTGATACACTTACACTAAGGTTCACTAATTTTGGGAAGGGGACACTATTGCGTAGGAGATGGATGGACATTATGCAAAACCACATACATGCGCGCGCACTGCCGCTATTGTGTCCAACAAAGATTATTCTTTTTGGGATAAATTTCTATTAATAATTTAGTTAATTTTTCCATAAGATTTTTGCATAATTTCGGATAAATCGAGAAGATTCTGTATTGAGTCAAAATTATTTTCGTAATATTTCTCAATCCTTATCATGTGAAACAAAGCACATTATTCTCAAAATATTTTTGGAATATCTTATTCATGCGGATTAAGGTTCTCGCACAAGCTTTTATATTCTTTGGAGATCAAGCGAAGGCTCTCTATAAAAAAATTCTCGCTTCATTCTCTGAAATAATCAAAAATAAAAACAGAAACAAAATTCGGAAATCGAAGCTCCAAAAAACTTTCCTTAGTCTCTTTCTTTAAAAAGTAAGTCTCAAAAATATATCGTAAATCTGGTTCAAAAACTCTCCTTAGTCTCTTTCTTTAAAAAGTAAGTCTCAAAAATATATCGTAAATCTGATTCAAAAACTCTATAATCGAGTGTTGCGATTATAATCTCAACACGATTGTAACTTGAGATTCAAAATCTCATCAAAACCGCCACACTGTGGGAGATTTATTGAATTAAAGAAAGAGATAATATCTCGCCTCCGCATATTCATCTTTTCACTTAATTGGATTTTTTTGTAATTTTTGATACGGGATTTCACATTCCTAAACAAATCAAGAAGAAACATTTGAAACTGACCACAACATAACCTGCTCGAATCAAGAGCGAGAGTTTTAAGCATCGGTAAGCATACATCCAAAGGCCACCAATGAAGATCAAATCCATTTCCTACTCTCAACTCAACCAATGTGTTACTAAGATAAACCTCTTGCGGCCACCAAATTTTTTTTTCAAAATCTATGAATAGATCAAGATCAGAAACACCATGTTGAATCACATGACATATCCATCGATCCACATTATTTCAGTTAACACCAGTTTTACACTTGAGTGAGAACTTCTCTAATAAAGAATCACCTTGCAAAGCCAAAAATCTATCCACAAAATCCATGAAGCTCTGTAAAATTTCTTCCTTTTCCCGTTACCCTGAAGAAAGACAGAGTCATCAATGTCAGGATTAGGGACAAAAGCAAATAGAATTAGCCATCTATCTTGGTAAGCAAATCAGGAAAATATGTTTGTACTATTAAGGTCTCTCTTGGTGTTATGGTTTGTACTATTAAGGCTCTCTCTTGGTGTTATGGTTGGCAAAATAAATGAGGAATCAGTCTCTTGTACGATTCGGACCTGAAGTCTATCACGTTGGACTGATGAGGGATAACCATAAGCATTTTTCTAGTAAATAGAGGAGCTAAGAGACTCTCCAGCAATAAAAGAATTGATCCATGAACCATTTACTATACTTTTTTTATCCATCACAATAACCTGTCAAGAAAAAGAAATGGGAGAAGTGCTGCAGAGAACATTCACCAAAGAACAAAAAATAGCAGTTTAGGCAAGCATTGACCTACATATAATGTATAGGCATATGGCATACCAGAGATGCTCTTATTATGCTTCATATCAGAAAGAGTAAGCAAGAAATTTCCCGGTTCAGACAGGCTGAAAGACATCAACTGGATCCCTGGCTCTATATACTTGAACTGGAAATCTGCTACTGGTATGGACAAACTAGAAACAAAGTTTCCGAATTGATCTTTCTGGTGTAACAGGATCTCCATTTTAGAAAATGTTTGCCATGTGTTTAGCTCTGACTTCCATATACTCACACATTTAGAAAAATCCAAAGCTCCTGCTCAAAACCAAAATATATACTCAGCTTAAACCTTTATCACACGTCATTTATCTCTATTTCATGCTATTTTTCAAAAACTTTTTACTGGTTAAGATATTTTGATTTACTATTTCTTATTTCACCGGATTTACTTTGCTTTTTTTAATTTTTTTTCTCTGTTTTTCCCAAATTTAATGTTATTTTTTATTATCTCACTAAATTTTCTTTATCCCACTAATCTAGATATATCGTGTTATTTTAATATGATGTGTGCTATTTTATTTTAGTCACAAAATATCGGTTAAGTTATTTTGATTTTTTTTCACCGGATTTGTCTTTTTTTCGAAAGAATTTTTTCTATTATATCAAATTTTATGTTATTTTGTATTGTCTCGCTAAAATTTTTTAATCCTACTAATCTATCTATATATCATTGTATTTTAACATGATGCATGCTATTTCTATTAATTATCCGATATATCTTCTTTTTTTTTGCTAATTGTCTTAGGATATTTTTTGATTTTTCACACCCTAAACAATGTTAGTTACTAACTTTTTCTGACACAGTTATTTCCAAAAATTGTATCTAGATTTAGGTTGCCCAATAAATTTTCTTATGGAAGGATATGTCACTGCTGTTACATTTTGGTAAAGTCACGGCTGGTCACAGGGCTAAGTTGCGCCTTAATTGTTCCATCAGAAGCAGATATACAGAATCATAAGCGTATAAAAGTGTAGAAGTGATTTTTTTTTGAAAAATTAAGAAGCGGCTATGTGTTTGAAGCATATACATATAAATATATAGTATATATGTATATAATTAAACATGAAAATATTATACAATAATAAAAATTATATAAATAACATAAATATATTATATTTATATATATAATTAAATATCAATATGTTAAAAAAAATTTATGAATACCATAAATTCAGTCTAATAATAATTCAAAAAAGAACATAAATCACCATAATTTATTTCAACTCAATCAAACATCCGCCTCAAACTCTATGTTGTCAAAACAAATATCATTATACTAAATTTTCTGATTTTCTTGACTAATCAAATTAATCACTTTCAACATTTTGCTTATGATTAAAATTATCTTTTTAAGCAAATAATTTTTAGTTTAAAAACAAAAATGACATGCACAAAAAACAAAAATAAAAAATAATATAGTTAAACAAAAATACTATATTAGTTCTTATTTTTTTAATAAAATAAAACATATAAAATAATAGCTATCCCTTTTAAAAGAGTATTTTTGGAAACGCAATGAAAGCGACCTTATTAAAGTTTTCAAGGGTTTCCGACTCCTTTTATGATTCTGAAGCGAGAAGTGGATATCAAACGAAGATTCCGTGCTACATCCCTAAACTTTGGGTCTTTGATATGCGTTTGTAACGAGGTAGATTCCAAAGTTCACTCATCATCTCTTCCGCTTCTACTGATTTAATTCTCTTTTATGGTTTCTTAGTTCAAATTTCTCTTTGAATAGATTCATATTTTAGTTGTTAATTGGATTTTGGGGAAAAGTTATTAGATTACTCTGTCTGTATATTTATTTATTTGAACCTTTTGGTAATTATGTACTGTTGATGTTCTAAGAAAAACTTTGAGAGTTGTCTACTTAATATACCTTTTCTTTCGTTGTAGAGAAGATGGATCATGTTAGTAGTCTACCAGACGAGATTCTTTGTCATATATTGTCTAACCGTACAACAAAAGAGGCTGCTTTGACATCTGTTCTCTCTAAGAGATGGCGTAATCTGCTTGCATTTGTCCCTAATCTCATTTTTGATGACTCAGTGTTTCTGCACCCCGAAGAGGGTAAGCGGGATAGGCCCGAAATTATACAGAGCTTCATGGATTTTGTGGATAGGGTATTGGCATTGCAGGATAATTCTACCATTAAGAAATTCTCCTTGACGTATATAAGTTTAACCAAGGCTGATTCAAATCGTGTGGATGGTTGGATAAGTAATGTGTTGGCGGGTGGTGTTTCCGACCTTGATCTATTAATCATTTTGAATATGGATGACGAAGAAAACTATCGGCTGTCTCCAAACTCTTTTGAGAGTAGGACACTAGTTAGTCTGAAAATAGGCTGTGGAACTGAGATTGGTTGGGCTGCTTGGAGCGTTTCCTTACCTAATCTTAAAACTCTCTATATCGACGCAAGTGTGGTTGATAATTTTGAGATTCTTCTTCATGTTTTGCCTGCGCTCGAAGAATTAGTCCTGGTTGGTGTGCTCTGGACAGAATGGGATGTGAAAGTATCAAGTGCAAGCCTCAAGACCCTAACATTAAAAGATAATGATTGTCTCGGCACTTTATCCATTGATACACAGAGTCTCATTTACTTTGAGTACAATGATTATATTTTGACGGACTATCCAGTAGTTAATATGAAAAACTTATTGGATGCTCGAATCAATATCTTATTACCTCCAGAGGAACTCCTGCGAGTTAGAGAACCAGATAATGGTGATTTGTTCTTTGACGAAGACGATGGTCTCGGATTTTCTAATGTGTGGAAACTCTTTCATGGCATACGACATGTTCCGTATCTTTACTTTTCTGCTAATACTCTTGAGGTCAGTTTCCTATTTTTCTATCTCTCTATTTATTCAGCTGGTCCCAAAGAATTTAAAAGGGAAAACCAGAACTGAATCTCAGTTCCTGAACCATAGTGTTCATGTTTGTTTGTTCTAGTTGTGAACATAGAATTGCAAAATGTCTGGTTGTGTTTTGTCTTATTTTTAGGTGCTGTCTCTATGCTGTGAATCGATGCCAATATTCAACAACCTCAAATCATTATCTATTAAGAGTGACAAGGATCGAGGATGGCAAGCGATGCCAGTTCTTTTAAGGAACTGTCCACAGTTAGAAACTCTGGTTATCGAGGTATAAAAATAACTCATTTGCCAAAACATATACAAAGAATGAGATCATTCATACTTTGAATCCCTTATTGTCTCCTTTTATGGTTTCAGGGTCTCTTGCACTATGAGACAGATAAATGTGGGGATGCTTGTGACTGCATTTCTAGGGAGGACAAAGGTCATTCGCTCAGGTCTTGTCCAGTAAAGATGTTAGAGATTCAAGGGTTTCGAGGAACAATGAAAGAGATGACAATGATAAAGCATTTCTTGGATTATTTTCCGTGTTTGAAGGAGATGGAGATCTATATTGAAGAGAATGATCCTACAGAGCTCAGAGTCCCTGAAGGGTGTAAACGTATCTCGAAGATGATCAAAGACTACAACAAAATATCGAGTTGCAATGTCCAGCTCCGGGTGAGTAAAATACTTGTTTGAGAAGTGGACTTAAAAATAAGTGTTTCATGAACAAAACTTGCTCATAGTTTTGCCAAAGTTCCATGGAATTTGACTTCGGTTTAATTGGCTTGAAAACTGTCTCAAAGTCAAACCAATCGCAAAACCTGATTCTGTTTCTATTCTTTTATCTTTTGTGTTGGATTGTTTTAAATTGATTCCTCAATAGTAATTCGCTTAATCTTGATTACGTGTTCCAAAAGGTTCTTCCTGCTTGCCCTTTGCTTGCGCGAATAGAGCTAAGAAGATTGAGATGTGTAATTATCTTTGAGCTCCCTTTAAAGAAGTATCATAACATATGTTGATTCACTTATGATTCAGGGGAGATTCATGGATTTTGTGGACCTGAGCATTCGCTTTACCAAGTTAGCTAGTTCTCACATTAGGAACTTTTCTCTAAAATGTGATGTGGTATAGTGTAGTGTGTATTGGATCTTACACTTGACATAAATGCTATTTCACTGCCTTTAGAGGTCTTAACCGTCTTCACTCTCAAGTTACAAACTTTAACAAGATTCAATTAACGTACACTGCATATTTAGGCTCAGTTTAATAAGGAAAAGAAAATTTTATATAAATGTTTCAGAAACATCACATTAAAGTTTGGTTACATGAGCCTATCCTGTATGTTGAACATTTGTCTGAAGAATGTTATGTGATCATATAGTCATTAACTTAATCTGATATGATCAATGGGTTTAGACCGTAACCACCACACAAAACGCTCCGTTTTGCATTTCTATATCATTTTTGTTTGCATTAGGCCTGGGCTAATAGTTTATTCGGGTTATTCGGGTTGGTTTAATCGGTTAGGAGGAAATTCGGTTAATTTAAAAGATCACCAAAATTAAACCGAAATGGAAAATGATTTCGGTTTTTTGGTAGTCGGTTTAATCGAGTCGGTTTCTTACAATTTTGACTAAACCAAAAAAGAACCAAAACATACCAAATTCGGTTTAAATAAACCGAAATCAACACACCTAACATAAAAAAACCAACAACATGTTCATTAACTTGATAAAATGTTTGTCTAACATGTAGCAACATTACAGCAAAATATAAGTAAGCATTACATCAAGTATAAACATACATTTCAACCGATTAATCATAACAGAAGCTGCAGTAGTTAGTAACTCATACCTAATTTATTAGGAGTTACACAAAATCTTGTTAATCCGCATCAAAAAGTGGTGAAAAAATCAGCTTCAAAGTCAGTGAGTCCTTAATCCACATCAAAAAGGGAAAAAGATTAGCTTCTATTATCTGTGAAAAATGAAAACAACACAAAATCAAACAAAAAATTAACAATGTAAATCAAATCAATCAAGAACCAACACCACAAATCTAACAAATATGTACACAAAATACATAGTTGATTCGAAAAATCAAGTAGGAGGTGCCTTTGAATTCCGAGAATCTACACCAAAAAGAGGCAAATTACAAAAGAGAATGAATAAAAGATACAAGCTACACAAGGAGACATGATAGAAACTTGGGACCTACTTACCAAGAGATTCATGTAGGGAGTTAAAGAACTCGTTGTAATCTTCAGACATCTACAAAACATAAAATATATCGATTAGCACGAGTATAAGAAACAGAACAAGTGACAATATATATACAGAACAATCACACAAATAGTCAAATACACAGAACAATCGATATTCGATACTCATATACTTAATTACAATACACAGAACAATCGATACACATATACTTAATTACATATACACACAGAAGTACAGAACAATCGATAGTATCACACAAATTTTAACTCTAATCTTTCATACTAGATTGTTCACACAAGTTCTAACTCTAATTCACACAAATTCTAACTCTAACTCGATTCGATACAAATCTACACCGAATAATCACACAAATTCGTAATTAAAACTTTAATTTTGATACACAGAAGTCTGATCAATCAAACTAATTGGAAGTTAAAACCCCAAAAACATAATAATCAAACAAATTTGATACACATATACACAGAACAATCAAACAAACCGATTTAACGCATATCTAACCATAACCCTAAATTAAATCCCTAATACGAATTTAACCCTAAACCTAACCCTAAATTAAAACCCTAATCTGAAGTTAATCATAGTAGATAATCGATTAAAACCATATCCCGAAACATAGCCCTAAATTAAAACCCTAATACGAAGTTCAAACCCTAACCCTACTTTTCTAAAAATCCCTAATTGTTTCCACTTTTCAACCCTGAGACAGATGCTGAGCTTAGAGACCACCAAAGAATCAAACGATTAAGGCAATTAGCGGTTAAGGAGAGCTTACCCCTAAATTATTAGCGGTTACAGGTGTTGAATCGATGAAGAAGGAGAGATCACCTTTCGAGTTTGCAAAAAGGCGGAGAAGCTACGATTTCAGAAGAGGAGGAGAAGCTAAGGATTTCGCAAGAGGCGGAGAAGATTTTCGCGATCGCCTTCGAGTTTGCGAGTGGCAGAGAGAAAGACTGAAATTAGGTTAACTCAGGATTAGTAAGCTTTTATATGCCGGTTTACAATACTGATTATAACCGATTACTGAACCAAGAAAAAACAAAATGCGATTTCATAATTATTTCATGCCAATCAGTTCAACAATAACCAATTACTCAGCACTGATAACCAAATGTTTCGGTTCTATCGGGTCGGTTTAATCGGTTTTAACCGGAGGTCCAGAGCTAGTTTGCATGCATTTTTTTTTGAATAATATGTAAAATTATATTCAAAAAAATTACTTATTTTACAAGCGAAATTAATGTTCTAAACCGTTGTTAGAGGTAGACAAAGCTTTTAAACAGATTTCGATAAGTGAAGGCCTCGTTAAAACCCCGAACTGGAAAACTCAACTGGGACAAAACCAGTTCGTGGAAAAAAGAGTACCATCACTTTCGATAGTGCTTAGAAAACAACTTAATGAAAATACAATTGGAGAAAAATCAAAACTGAATACAATGAACTCATTTTCTTGAAGCAAACCAAAACTGCAGAATTAAAAATAAGTCAGTTTCCTATTTTTCTATCTCTCTATTTATTCAGCTGGTCCCAAAGAAAGGAAAACCAGAACTGAATCTCAGTTCCTGAACCATAGTGTTCATGTTTGTTTGTTCTAGTTGTGAACATAGAATTGCAAAATGTCTGGTTGTGTTTTGTCTTGTTTTTAGGTGCTGTCTCTATGCTGTGAATCGATGCCAATATTCAACAACCTCAAATCACTATCTATTAAGAATGACAAGGATCGAGGATGGCAAGCGATGCCAGTTCTTTAAAGGAACTGTCCACAGTTAGAAACTCTGGTTATCGAGGTATAAAAATAACTCATTTGCCAAAACATATACAAAGAATGAGATCATTCATACTTTGAATCCCTTATTGTCTCCTTTTATGGTTTCAGGGTCTCTTGCACTATGAGACAGATAAATGTGGGGATGCTTGTGACTGCATTTCTAGGGAGGACAAAGGTCATTCGCTCAGGTCTTGTCCAGTAAAGATGTTAGAGATTCAAGGGTTTCGAGGAACAATGAAAGAGATGACAATGATAGAGCATTTCTTGGATTATTTTCCATGTTTGAAGGAGATGGAGATCTATATTGAAGAGAATGATCCTACAGAGCTCAGAGTCCCTAAAAGGTGTAAACGTATCTCGAAGATGATCAAAGACTACAACAAAATATCGAGTTGCAATGTCCAACTCCGGGTGAGTAAAACGTTTTATCAACTCGTTTCTTTACCATAATTCTAAGTTTCATTCTAAGTTTCATTCACAGTTTTCACAATCCGGATTTTCGCGTCCTACACTAATTTGCCAAAACATATACATGCAAAGAGTGAGTTCATTAATACTTTGAATCTCTTATTGTCTCCTTTTGTGGTTCCAGGGTCTCTTGCACTATGAGACAGATAAATGTGGGGCTGCTTGTGACTGCATTTCGAGGGAGGAGAAAGGTCATTCGCTCATGTCTTGTCCAGTAAAGATGTTAGAGATTCAAGGGTTTCGAGGAACAATGAAAGAGATGACAATGATAAAGCATTTCTTGGATTATTTTCCGTGTTTGAAGGAGATGGAGATCTATATAGTGAAGAGAATGATCCTACAGAGAGCTCAGAGACATTGAAATGTCTAAACGTATCACGCAGATGATCAAAGACTCCAACAAGATATCGAGTTGCAATTTACAGCTTGTATGAGAAGTGGAGTTCAAAAAGAAGTGTTTCATGAACAAAACTTGCTCATAGTTTTGCCACAGTCTCCCATGGAATTTGAGTTCGGTTTAATAGGCTTGAAAACTGTCTCAAAGTCAAACCAATCGCAAAACCTGAATCTGTTTCTAATCTTTTATCGTTTGTGTTGGATCGTTTTAAATTGATTCCTCAATAGTAATTTGCTCCATGTGTATTTTTAGTTGACATCTTAACAGATCTTAGTTGAAGTGATCTTATTAACTGATCTTTGTAAGATTGATTTGTAACATTTTTCAATTTCCTGCTACGCTACGTTATTGGTTGAAACCGGCCCAAACCAAAAGAAATTAGAACCAAAATAAAACCAGAAACCTAGCATTTTCCCTTGGAATAGAGTTGGCATTCAATTGTGGCACTTATTAGCGTATATGTAGGATGCTTTGATTTGGTTGTATATGAGTTACTTTGGATTGTAGAACCGATTCAATCAAACCAATTATAAAGTTAACCGAACACGAACAGCTTTATTTTCCAAAACCCTAATTTTTTCCCCAAGTTACCTAATTCATGTGGTTTCTGCGTGTAATCCAAACTAGAAAAATCGTCTACCAAAATTCTCCGCCGATTTCACCTATATTCTGAGGTATGTGCCAAAGTTGAAAAACTCGTGTTTTCTTTTAAATTCAAATTTTCAGCATTAATTTGAATTTTAAGTGGCTTATTAGCTTCTTATTATGCATTTATATGTCCTTTTTAGCTCAAAGTTTGAGACTTTTCTTCTGCTTTCTCGTCTTAACTAAAGTAGTTGTGGAAGTTTAATTTTGAGTGGCTACTTTGCTTCTTTGTTTTTCTTTAAACCAGTGTATATGTCTACACTATGAAACTATTTTTTGTTTCCACAATATTCATAATGTGACGGTTTTTTATATAGTGTTTTCTGATAGTTTGTGGTCGAGACTTCATTTGAATCAAGTTCAGCAAAGGAATGGATATAATCAGCAACCTACCGAATGATCTCCTTTGTTACATCGTATCTTTCATTTCGGCAAAGGAAGCTGTTTTCGCATTGGTTCTTTGAAAGAAGTGGCAGAATCTGTTTACCATCATACCAAATCATGAGTTTGATGATGACACAGTTGAGAATCAAAAGAGTTTGACAGATTTCTTAGATGGAGTGTTGGCTCTGCCTCTCAGTTCCCGCGTTAAGACCTTTTCTCTAAAATGTACAAAGGGTGTTGATCCAACTCAGTATGCTCAATTGAATCGTTGTCTATTTAATGTGATGAAGCGTGGTATCTTGGAGCTTAAACTTGATATAAATGGATATTTACTTCCCTTTGAGGTTCTCAATTGCAAGACGGTGGTTAATTTGGATCTTGGCACTCCCTTTGCAATTGATCTTCTGCCTGAGAACGTTTTTCTTCCAGCGCTTAAGAGTCTCGTCGTTGATTCGCTTAATCTTGATAGCGTGTTCCAAACGGTTCTTCCTACTTGCCCTTTGCTTGTGCGAATAGAGCTAAGAAGACTGGGATGTGTAATGATCTTTGAGCTCGCTTTAAAGAAGCATCATAACATATGTTGATTCACTTATGATTCAGGGGAGTTTCATGGATTTTGTGGACTTGAGTATTTTGTGGACTTGAGTATTGGCTAGTTCTCGTATTAGGAATTTGTCTCTAAAATGTGATGTGGTCTAGTATGGTGTATTGGATCTTCCACTTGACATAAATGCTACTTCACTGCCTTTAGCGGTCTTAACTGATCTTCACTCTCAAGTTACAAACGTTAACAAGATTCAATTTACTTACACTGCATATTTTGGCTCAGTTTAATATGCAGACGAAATTTTTATATAAAATTTTCAGAAACATCACATTAACTTGTCCTTATCATGTATGATGAACATTTGTCCAAAGGATGTTATGTGATCATATAGTCATTAACTTAATCTGATAAGATTAATGGTTTTAGAACAGTAACCACCACACAAAAACGCTCCGTTTTGCATTGTCTTTTTCATTTTTGTTTGCGTGCATTTAAGTTCCATAGCAAAAACTAATAAACCAAATCCTTAACAAAATCAAATCATCCCAACGATTGTAACAATGTAAAGTTCTGTTTAAGGAAGATCGCGGCAATTAAATTTTTTGAAAAGTTGCAAAACAGAAAACAAAACTTAACCAGAGAATCCAAAGGTGGCTTTGACCAAAACTATGAACTGTGATCAATCCCGCGAAGACTTCCCTGTGCAATCCACTTCCCTTACAAGGAACCGGGGACTAGGAATTGAACATTGCAGCCCGATAACTTACAGAGGTCCATCATCTCCTCCATCATCTTCCGAACAAGTTCAAACATTTTAGGATCTTTGAACATTGTAGGACTATTCTCTACAGCATATATCACCATCTCTTTCAAACACGGGAAAGACTCTAAGAAATGCATTATCATCTCTAATTCTCTTATTGTTCCTCCAAACTCATAAATCTCTAAATTCTTCACTGGACAAAGGGTGAGCGAACGACCTTTTTCCTCTGTGAGAAATCCAGTCCCGAGAATGCAGTCACAAGCATCCACGCATTTATCCGCCACATAGTGTAATAGACCCTGAACGGCATATAAAGGAGAGACACAATAAGGTTATTGTAAGTATGAACTCAATCTTTGTACATGTTTGGCAAATGAGTTATTTTTATACCTCAATGATTAAAGTTTCTTTCATGTGGACGATTCCTTAGAAGAACTGGCATTGCTTGCCACCCTCGACCTTTGTCACTCTTAATACCTAATGTTTTAAGGTTATTGAACATCGGCATCGCTTCACAGCACCTAGAAAGCACCTGAAAACAAAGACAACACCCCACTAGAAATCACCAAAGTGGAATCATTGGCTTCTTTTATATCCTCTGGGCCACCCAACAATATACTACAAGAGAGAACAGAGTAACAAACTCACCTCAAGTGTATCAGGAGACAAATAAAGTTCTTGAATATTGGTTATACCATTAATGGAGCTTCCACACATTACAAAGACCAGTAAAAACGTCATCCACCAACACATCAGTATTAAGTGCTCTTACTTGCTCGATTTGACCTTGAGTTAATATAAGCTTGATTTGAGCCTCGACTAACTTTATCAAGTGAACTTCTGGATAATCCCCAGCAAGAGAATCATAGTAATAAAAGTAAACAAGACTTGGAGAATCAAATGAAAGGCTCTTCAGAGAAACTAAGTTATAACAACCTTGGTGATTGATAGGTTGTGTATTTTACGTATTTTATTATGTGTTTTAAAATCAATTTAGGTGTTTTTATACTTTTATCAGGTCAAATCATGCTACGAAGAGTTCTAATGCATTTGGAAGCAAGATTTGGGGCAAAATATGCTGAATTATGCAGAAACGCCTAAAATTCGTTGTTTGTTAAGGAACATTCCGCCAATGGATCGAGTTAAATTTTATACATATGATAGGTATTTGAGTTAGTTTTCATTTAAAAGTGGTTTGCAGTCGATTCAACGGTGCGATCAAAAGTTATGATGATTTTCGTGAAGATGGTCTAGTCTGGCTAGAAGATGAAGTATGCGAGGAGCCAAACTGGCGTGAAGAACCAGATCGATTGATCCAGAAATACCGTAAGAATCCAAATCGACCGATCCAGACTAGATCGATCGATCCAGACCCGTTACACCGACCAGATCGATCGATGCAGACCCTATCGACCGACCAGATCGATCGATGCAGACCCTATCGACCGACCAGATCGATCTGTCCATACGATCGACCTATCAAGACCGGATTGATTGATCCAGTTTTGGACCAATCGATCCAAGCCTTAAAACCTGCCCGAGAGAAATGGAAAACTTGCCTTTTTCTAATTTGTTTAGGATTTCGATCTAGAAGTTTTTGTACCTATAAATACTTGTTTATAAACCATTTTTTAGGCTATGCTTATTTTATTCTAAGAGTTTTTGAAGACTTCTTGTGAAGAGATACAGTTTGTTTTATCTGTTGGATTTGCTTTATGAGTTTTTCATCTATCATGTTTTGTTTAACCACAACCATGCGTGAGTAGTTCTCCAGTTAGGTTTAGGGTTTTTCAAAGAATCATGAATCATTGAATTATACACAAATAGAGAATAATCTTAGAAGATCTACATCTATAGTTGTTCGGAATGCTTATACTAGATTAGCTAGCTAGGTTATGATCTTAGGTTGAACCTCTTCTCCAAAAGCTTATAGATTGCTGAATAGAACATATATGAGCGTATTGTCCTTAGCCAACGAAAGTTGATGCTATTGCAATACGTGAACATATCGAACCTAATCGATAATGCTTGTTTAGTATTCAAAGTTCAACGATAGTTAGATACATAGATTGCTAGATAAAATAATTGGTGGCACGATAGTGGATTCGTTATACATTTATGTTTGAATTCGAGATAGGTGCTTAATCATTACTTGAATAGTTGTCTGGTTTATGATCTCTGATTCCCGAGAAATTCCTGAGACCTAGTGCTTTTATTCATAGATTTACTTCGTTTTTACTTTCAATTTCCTTCTTTTTATTATTTGCATCACAATACAATCTCTCGTTTCCGTCTTAGGTTAGGTTTAGTTTCCAAGATTTGTAGTGCAGATTGGTCCCTGAGGATTCGATTCCTAATATACTATTGCGTGTCTGTACACTTGCAGTGTTATACTTGGTTTTAAACTCGTGTATCAATTTTTTGGCGCCGTTGCCGGGGACCAAATATTGCCTTCGCATCTAAGACTGGGACTAAGTTTAAGACTTACTAATTTTGCTTTTAGTTTTGCTTGTTTTTGTCTCTCAGATGTATGCAAAGGAGAAGTGACGGTTCTGAAGATCTCCTACAGCTCACCAATCAAGAACTAGTTAGAACAGAGCGGACTAACAACATACCAAGAAAGAAATGGTCGAACCTAGCCATCATGGATGATAACGTCGACAACAATGCGCTTGCTGAAACTCAATCCAACCGCTAAAGCTACTCAACTCCAGGATTTGAAATAGTAGTTGCAACAGTTGCGTCAACAGCAACAACAACAACAGTAGGTTCAGAAGCGTACTATTGGGGACGTGGACACTCCGCACACATTCTATCAGAACCGAGCTGATATATGTCCACAGAGATTGCGAGACAAGATTTTGAGATTAAGTCACAACTAATCGCACTGGTTAAGCAGCATCTATTCCATGGGTTACCGGCTGAGAACCCAATGGATCACATAGAGAATCTTGAGAAAATCTGCAGCACGACTAAAGCGAATGGGGTACCCGCTGATTACCTCCGATGTAAGTTATTTTCCTTTTCTAGAACGGTAAAGCTTTTAGGTGGCTTAAATCTCTTCCTTCGGGTTCTTTGAGGTTTTGGGCTGAATGCAAGGAAGCTTTTCTTGACCACTTCTACACCAAACCAAAGACAGCCGCTTTGCGGAATAATATCACGAAATTTGAACATCTTTCTGGAGAGTCCTTCTGTGAGGCTTGGGAAAGATTCAAGGAATACCATCGAGAGTGTCCTCATCATGGGTTTTTAGATGAGCAAATGCTTAGCATATTTTATGATGGAGTTGATTGGAACTACATGAATGCTTTGAATGATGCTATCAATGGGGACTCATGACTCAGAGTATCACACGTGCATACACGCTAATAGAGAACTTGGCTACAAGTTCCAACAACCGATGTTCTGAGTATGATCGCTCTCGTAAGTTAAACAATGTGGAGTCTCAAAAGATTGACGAGGTGACCGCTAAGGTAAATTTGTTGCTCAAGACTAATCAAAGAGGAGTAAATCAATGTGAAGACGATTGAGATGCGATTTGTTTTCAGAATATTGCAAAGGGGCAGAATGAAGAAGTAAACTATGTGCAAGGCCAGGGGTATGTGCAAAACAGAGGGTTCAATCAGAACTATAACAGCCACGTTAATCTCTCTTACCGCATCAACAATGTCGAGAATCCTCAACATCAAGTATATCCGCCTCAAGGATAAAAATTCCAACAGTCCTCTACTCCTACCAATGATTCTTACAGTGAACTCAAGGGTATGATGCAGCAACTCCTTGTTTCTCAGCAGAAATACTCCAATGAGATCAATCCCAAAGTGGATGCCATGTATACGGAGTTGAATGGTAAGTTTGAAGGCGTCTACACTCATCTTAAGTTGCTTGATACTCAAGTTGCAAAAACCGCAAAAATAGTTCAGTGTCAACAAGGAATCCTTCCGATGAAGGGAGAACAAAACCCAAGGAATGGACAAGGCTCTAGTGGTTCAAAGGAAAATGTGTATATGGTTAAAGAACAAGCACAACCTTCTAAAGAGCTTATATTTGAAAACATGCTGAAGAATATCTTGGATGGTCAGAAAAAGAGTGCACAAGAGGTGAATGATAAAACTGATGATCTATAGTGGAAGCTTATATATTCAATCTCTACAACAGCTTCAGATCGATCGATCCGCTCACCAGATCGATTGATCCCATCACCAAGTAGGTCGATCGACTCACCGGATTGATCAATCTATGAGCCAAATCGATCGGTCCCTTGAAGCCACTATAGACCGTAAAAAGCCAGATCAATTGATTCCATCAACGATCGATCGATCCAACCATGAGCATTCCAGCCGTAAGTTTCCAGATCGATCAATCCCATCAACGATCGATCAATCCAACCATGAGCATTCTATTCGTAGTTTCCAGAACGATCGATCCAACCAACGATCGATCGATCCCACCAACGAGTATTTTAACCATAAGATTTCAGATCGATCGATCCAACCCAAGATTAAGCAATCTAGTCAAGCCAGGGATCCCTGTAAGAATCCAAATCGATCGATCTACTCCGGGATCGATCGATCCAATGACCAGACATCGATCCATTCATCCACAACACATGCTTATGTTCCTAAAATTCCATATCTGAAGCATCCACAACCCACTCCAGCCCCCACACTTAAGGTCTTTCCCAAATTACTGGATCCAAGAGAGTTTAATGTGCCATGCTCTGTGAACGTCATGTCAGCCGAACTCAATGAGTCTTTGGGTATTGCTTCTATAAAGCCTTCAGACATGATTTTCTGTTTCGTGGATGCCACATCATCAATTTCCCAAGACTGCATCACCGCACTTCAGGTACGAATTACATACTGCTTAATACCTATTAATTTTCAGGTTGTCAAGGTGAGCAAGGATGCCTCTACACCCTTGGTTCTAGGAAAGAATTTCCTTGCCACCACATGAGCTGTAGTTGACATACCTAGAAAGAGGATTTGTCTCTCAAACATAGATAAAACGATGTTCTAAAATTATATCTCAACAAAACCCAACAAGGATTATGTTTCCTATGTTGGCATTGAGCAGAGGGTTGATAAGTGTGACAAGCGTAAGTCTGGGAAAGTACGAGTAAGTTCTAGAATGACTTTGGAACCATCACAAAAAACCACGTCTCAACCCATCGCCACCACACCCAGATCCGTCTACAGATTCTCATAACGTCTAGGCATTGTTGCGGTCGAGCTAATGATGTTAAACAAATGCTTGGTGGGAGGCAATCCACTGGTACATATTTATTTTACTTTATCTTTATCACTATGCTATTTTTTGCGTTTTCCATGCCCTTCTTAAGGCCTATTTTCACACCAAGACAATGTGAAGTAAGTCTGGGGGAGGGTTTGCTCGACTAACACCATTTTTTTGTTTTGGTTTTATTTTGAGTATTTGTGTCGTTTTATTGAGTCAAATATGGGAATATTATTATGTTGTTCTTGGTTTTCATCTGGTGTTGACTAACTCTCCGCAGACTTCTAGCAGTGATTGTTCTCAATATAGGAAGATTGGAAACACCATCGGTGGATCAACTTACACGAAGTTCCCTATCTTCTAGAAGTCTGAATGATCTAACATTGACTCTATCTTACATGACCTTTAACTTGACATAATCTTTTCATTTAGGGGCTTGATATCGCACAAGGATCACAACATTCGAGTTTTATTCCAACATTCAAAGCACTGTCTTTAGAACTTCGAATGGCCAAGCTTATCTTTAGTTTGGTACAAAAACTACGGAGTATGCAGACCGACACACCTCTTCGTTCCAAGGATCTCTTGTAAGTCTTATGCTCTCTTTCACTTAGAATTATATTGGTTGAGTTCTCTTTGGTGCCGGTAATGTATGATTAGGACTGGTTCCGGCTTCCCCTTCTCGAGAAAAAAAAAAAAGATAAATAAAAAGAGAAAAGAAAAAAGAAAAAAAATAGAAAAAGAAAGAGAAAAGACGAGAAGGGAAAGAAGACATAGAAAGAAATATGATCAAGTCTTTTTGAGTTTAATGTTTTATCTTCAGCACCATTGCAACTCGTTTAGGATATTTACAGAGCTTTTACAAAGATTCCAAGGTTCATGGGGTTGTGTATCAACATTTGGTCTGTGATTTTGTGCCATGATTTGCATCCACCTTCATCATCAGAGAACCTAAACACTTCGACCACCATCAAACTAGCCTCCTTCCCAAACTCTTGTTGTGATTGATAATCCATTTGTGAGACTACACGTTACAAAGAATTCAATGAATGTTAAAGGGTCGACAATGGAGATTTCAGAGATTCCTTAGGATTTCGAGGACTAGAGTAAGGTTTTTTTGCTATGCTTATCGTAAAGTATATGTAGTACTAACTAGTTCTTTGATCTGTTCTAAGTTCTTGTGGATTAGAATTTCAGCACGGTGGAGTCTAAAGGAGTGCGTAAGTTCCCGTTTTCAAACCTTTCTTCTAACTTGTGTTTGTTTGTTTGGACTTACTTGAGGACAAGTAAGGATTCAAGTCTGGAGGAATTGATAGGTTGTGTATTTTACATATTTTTAGTATGTTTTAGAGTCATTTTAGGTGCTTTTAGAGTTTTATTTGAGTTAGCTTTCATTTGGAAGTGGTTTGAAGTTGATCCAACGGTACAATCAAACATTATGACGCTTTTCGTGAAGACGGTCCAGTCTGGCGACAGATAAAGCATGCACGGAGCCAAACTAGCGTGAAGAACCAGATCGATCAATCTGGGATCAGATAAATCGATCTAGAAATATCGTAAGAATCCAAATCGACCAATCCATATCAGATCGATCGATCCAGACCTGATCGACCGACCAGATCGACCTGTCTAGACCCGATCGACCGACCAGATCGACCAGTCCAATTTTGGATCGATCAATCCAAACTTTAAAATCTGCCCGAAAAAAATGAAAAAATTGCTCTTTTCCTAATTTGTTTAGGATTTCGACCTATAAGTTTTTGTACAAATAGATACTTGTTTTTAAGCCATTGTTTAGGTTATGCTTATTTTATGCTAAAATTTTTTGAAGACTTCTTGTGAAAAAATATGGTTTGTTTTATCTATTAGATTTTTTTACGAGTTCTTCATCTATCATGTTTTTTTTAACCACAACCATGAGTGAGTAGTTCTCTAGTTAGGTCTAGGGTTTTTCAAAAGAATCATGAATCATAGAATTAGGCACAAATAGGGAATAATCGTAGAAGATCTTCATCTATAATTGTTCGAAATGTTTAGACTAGATTAGCTACCTAGTTTATGATCTTAGGTTGAACCTATTCTCCAAAAGGTTAAAGGTTGCTGGATAGAACATAGATAAGTGTATTGTCTTTAGCCAACTAAAGTTGATGTTATTGCGATACGTGAACATATTGAACCTAATCAATAATGCTTGTTTAGTATTCAAAGTTCAACGATATTTAGATACTTAGATTGTTAGATAAAGTAATTGGTGCCACGACAGTGGATATGTTATACATTTATGTTTGAGTTCGAGATAGGTGCTTAATCATTTCCTGAATAGTTTTCTGGTTCATGAACTCTGATTTCCGAGAAATTCCCAAGACCTAGCGCTTTTATCCATAGATTTACTTCGTTTTTACTCTCAGTTTTCTTCTTTTAATTATTTGCATCACAATACAATATCTCGTTTCCGTCTTACCTTAGTTCTAGTTTCCAAGATTCGTAATGCAGATTGGTCCCTGAGGATTTGATCCCTACTATACTACTGCGTGTCTGTACACTTGCAGTGTTATACGTTGGTTTAAAACTCGTGTATCAGCGATCAATGGTTAGCTCCTTGAGAACCAAACTTGACACAGTAAAATTTGAATCCATCCAAAGCATATTAGTCATGACTAACAAATTGTTGGAACCCAATTTTGACAAAATGTATTTGGTTAAATTTGTGACAACTTTTCTGGTGAAGTCCATCACCAGAATAACCAGATCTAGGGATCTTTGAAATCTTTGTAATGAGCACTATAAGATAGTGTATTTACATGTCAAATCGAAGTTAAATTGATTAACAAATGAGGGTCCAAAGAGAGTAGTTTAGAAGGCTTACAAAAACATGTAATTTTGACTAAATATCAAAATGAATAAAATGTCCCACGTTGAAATTTGGCAAAGTTTTCACTAGTATATATAGTGATACACTTACACTAAGGTTCACTAGATTCGGAAAGGGGACACTATGATGTAGGAGATAAATGGTCATTGTGCAAAACTAAACACGAGTGTGCAACGTCGCCGTGGGACTGCGCTTGGGCGGGCTTGGGGTTGGGTAGATGTGGGCCTAAAAAAGATTATTCTTTTTGGGAAAATTTTCTATTAACAGTTTAGTTAATTTTCCCATAAGATTTTTTTTGCATATTTCCGGATAAATCTAGAAGATTCTAGATTTAGTCAAAAATATTTTTGTAATATTTCTGAATCTTTATCCATGCAGAACAAGACAGAATATTCTCGGAATATCTTATCCTTGCGGATTAAGGTGAATCTCACACAAGCTTATCTCTTGCTTGGAGATCAAACGACTCCTCCCTATAAATAAAGTCTTGCCTCATTCTCTGAAATCATCAAAAAAATATTGGGGGGGGGGGGAAGCGTTGCTCACCACAAACTATATCCTTAACAAGATACCCCACAAAGTAACTAGTAAGACGCCATATGATCTTTGGAAAGGTACTATACCTTCGTACAAATACATGAAAGTGTGGAGGTGTTTAGCAAAAGTCACAGTGCCATTCCCCAAGAAGGTCACAGTCGGGCTTAAAACTGTAGAATCTATTTTCATTGGATACACACACAACAACAGTGGTTATCGGTTTTCTGGTACAAAATTCAAAAATACCAGATATCCATGTTAATACAATAATGGAATTAAGGAACATGTTATTCTTTGAACACATATTTTCGTGTAAAGATAAAAGGAATCTGAAATGAACTCATAGAGAAAGTGACACAGCTAATGAGGCTAGCAGTTCTGGCATTTCAGTGACTAAAGTAGACAAAGAAGATGAACCTAGACGAATAACATGGTCTTTCTTTTAGATAAATAATTTGGTCCCAACTTCATGGTCTTTCTCTTAGAGGATGAACTAAGGACATACACTGAAGCTATGTGTATACCTGCAACCTCCTATTGGAAGAAAGCAGTTAATAGTGAAATTAACTCCATTATGTAGAATCATACGTGGGAGATCACTGATTTACCTCAAAGGTTTAAAGCACTAGGGTGTAAATGGATCTTCAAAACAAATTTGAAAATTGATGGCTCAATGGAAAAGTACAAGGCAAGACTTGTGGTGCAAGGGTTTAGACAAAAGGAAGGTCCAGACTTCTTTGACACATATTCTCGAATAACAAGAATAACTTTATTCTGAATGCTGACAGGAATTTTAGCCTTACGAGACATGTAAATCTATCAAATGGATGTGAAGCATGCTTTTCTAAATGGTGATCTAGAACAAGAGATATATCTGAAACAACCTGAAGGTTTCATAGTTCCAGGACAAGAACAAAAATTTTGTAGACTTGTGAAGTCATTGTATGGACTTAAACCAGCCCTAAAACAATGCCATGAAAATTTTGACAGTGTGTTGATGTTAATTGGATTCAGCAACAATGAATGTGATAACTGCATCTACATCAAGAGTACTCCTAGCGGGTATATCATGTTGTGTATGTACGTTGATAACATGCTCATCATGGGCAGTAATAAGGATATAATCCAACAAACTAAGGACATGCATGCTTAGTGGCAGTTTGACATGAAAAACATGGGTCTTGCATACTTCATTATGGGCATCAAGATCACAAAAACTTCTGACATAATCACTTTGTCTCAAGCCCATTATGGTGAGAAGATCATTCGAAGGTTCAAGAACTACTCAAATGGGACAGCAAAAACTCCAGTAAACCCCCAACTTCACTTGACCAAAAACTCAGGTGAAACAGTAGCGCAAGTGGAGTATGCACGAGTAATCGGAAGTCTAATGTACTTAACCAACTGCACTAGACCCGATTTAGCGCATGAAGTAAATGTACTAAGTCACTACACAAGTAATTCATGTCACACACACTGGAAAGCCATCACAAGAGTATTAAACTATGTACGATACACTAAAAATTATGGGTTGCACTATGGTAAAGAACCTGCAGTATTGGAAGGATACAGTGATGCTAGTTGGATATCTGATTCCAAGAACTCAAAATCCACGGGTGGATATGTCTTTAATCTTGGAGGTGCAGCAGTATCATGGAAAGCTTTGAAAAAAACTCTATTGACCATATCAACAATGGAATCTGAGTTCATTGCTTTAGACAAAGCAGCAGAGGAAGCATAGTGGCTTGTAGTTTCTTGGAAGATATCCCGATGTGGGAGAAACTAGTCATGGCATTGCGTGTACACTATGATAATCAATCAACTATATCTAGGGCACTAAATAAACTTTATAATGGGAAATATCGTCATATCAGAAGGCGACATAAAACCATTAGATATTTTATCCCAACTGGTGTACTTACTATGGATTACATCAAGTCGGCTGACAAATTAGCAGATCCATTTTCTAAGGGTTTGGCACGAGATAAAGTTTTGAAATCATCGAAGGGAATGGGTATGCAGCCTATGATATAAAGATGATGTTAGATGGATACCCCACCTACGTGACTTGAGATCCCATGATGTTGATTCAAAGGGAAAAATAAATCAAGCAGAATCTGATAAAAGCACTGAAATCGATATGTCACTACCCAGTTCTAAGATTATCAACAATGTTTCCTGTAAGTGTTAATACCAGTTGTGTTCGAAATGATATTAAGAAAGTTAAACATTGCTTTAAATGAATGAATCTATAGCTTTCATGTATGTGAAGTATTACATGATACTTTATTATTTGACGCGAGAGAGTGAAAGTCACCTAGTGAGGGTGAAATGAGGTCCTTTCTAAGAGGATGAAGGTCATGCTATATTCTCGAATTTCACTCATGATCTACCAGGCAAGTTCAAGGCCACAACAAACACAATAAAGAACTTAGTTCTATGAGGAAATAAAACTGGATTGTACCTGTTGTCTAACTTTACATAAAAATCCGGGTTCATGACATCAAGTTCACCTCCTGGCCAAGTAAGCTCGAAATATATTAACAATGAGTGGTTCAATGCTTATATATGATATTTTTCTCATACACATTGATTTTTCATTTATACTCTCGAAAGTCTGTCGCTCGTGTCTGCCAAGTCTGTCTAGACAATTGAGTCTGTAGAATCGTCATATGACTAGATTCATTATCTATTCATGTGGAGGATTAAAATTGAAGTTAAATTGAATATGAAATGAGGGTCCAAAGTGGGTAGGGCAGAAGACTTATAAAAACATATAAATTTGACTAAGTATCAAAATGATCAAAATGTCCCATATTGGAACTTGGAAAATTTTCTAACTAGTATATATAGTGATACACTTGCACTAAGGTTCACTAATTTTGGGAAGGGGACACTATTGTGTAGAAGATGGATGGACATTATGCAAAACCACATACATGCGCGCGCACTGCCGCTGTTGTGCCCAACTAGGCTGGGCTTGGGTAGATGTGGGCGTTGCGGCCCACAAAGATTATTCTTTTTGGGATAAATTTCTATTAATAATTTAGTTAATTTTTCCATAAGATTTTTTGCATAATTTCGGATAAATTGAGAAGATTCTATATTGAGTCAAAATTATTTTCGTAATATTTCTCAATCCTTATCATGTGAAACAAAGCACATTATTCTCAGAATATTTTTGGAATATCTTATTCATGCGGATTAAGGTGATTCTCGCACAAGATTTTCTATTCTTTAGAGATCAAGCGAAGGCTCCCTATAAAAAACTCTCGCTTCATTCTCTGAAATAATCAAAAATAAAAACATAAACAAAATTCACAAATCGAAGCTCCAAAAAACCCACCTTAGTATCTTTCTTTAAAAAAGTAAATCTCAAAAATATATCGTAAATCTGGTTCAAGAACTCTATAATCGAGTATTGCGATTATAATCTCAACACGATTGTATCTTGAGATTCAAAATCTCATCAAAACTGCCACACTGTGGGAGATTTATTGAATTAAAGAAAGAGATAATATCTCGCCTCCGCGTATTCATCTTTTCACTTATTTGGATTTTTTTGTAATTTTTGATACGGGATTTCACATTCCTAAACAAATCAAGAAGAAACATTTGAAACTGACCACAACGTAACCTGCTCGAATCAAGAGCGAGAGTTTTAAGCATCGGTAAGCATACATCCAAAGGCCACCAATGAAGATCAAATCCATTTCCTACTCTCAACTCAACCAATGTGTTACTAAGATAAACCTCTTGCGGCCACCAAAATATATTTTCAAAATCTATGAATAGATCAAGATCAGAAACACCATGTTGAATCACATGACATATCCATCGGTCCACATTATTTCAGTTAACACCAGTTTTACACTTGAGTGAGAACTTCTCTAATAAAGAATCACCTTGCAAAGCCAAAACTCTATCCACAAAATCCATGAAGCTCTGTAAAATTTCTTCCTTTTTCCCGTTACCCTGAAGAAAGACAGAGTCATCAATGTCAGGATTAGGGACAAAAGCAAATAGAATTAGCCATCTATCTTGGTCAGCAAATCAGGAAAATATGTTTGTACTATTAAGGTCTCTCTTGGTGTTATGGTTTGTACTATTAAGGCTCACTCTTGGTGTTATGGTTGGCAAAATAAATGAGGAATCAGTCTCTTGTACGATTCGGACCTGAAGTCTATCACGTTGGACTGATGAGGGATAACCATAAGCATTTTTCTAGTAAATAGAGAGCTAAGAGACTCTCCAGCAATAAAAGAATTGATCCATGAACCATTTACTATACTTTTTTTATCCATCACAATAACCTGTCAAGAAAAAGAAATGGGAGAAGTGCTGCAGAGAACATTCACCAAAGAACAAAAAATAGCAGTTTAGGCAAGCATTGACCTACATATAATGTATAGGCATATGGCATACCAGAGATGCTCTTATTATGCTTCATATCAGAAAGAGTAAGCAAGAAATTTCCCGTTTCAGACAGGCTGAAAGACATCAACTGGAAATCTGCTACCGGTATGGACAAACTAGACACATTTTCCACCACATCAGCATCAAATTCGTAAGATCCGGAAACAAAGTTTCCGAATTGATCTTTCTGGTGTAACAGGATCTCCATTTTAGAAAAAATGTTTGCCATGTGTTTAGCTCTGACTTCCATATACTCACACATTTAGAAAAATCCAAAGCTCCTGCTCAAAACCAAAATATATACTCAGCTTAAACCTTTATCACACGTCATTTATCTCTATTTCATGCTATTTTTTCAAAAACCTTTTTACTGGTTAAGATATTTTGATTTATTTTTTCTTATTTCACCGGATTTACCTTGTTTTTTTGAATTTTTTTTTCTGTTTTTCCCAAATTTAATATTATTTTGTATTATCTCACTAAATTTTCTTTATCCCACTAATCTAGATATATCATGTTATTTTAATATGATGCGTGCTATTTTATTTTAGTCACAAAATATCGGTTAAGTTATTTTGATTTTTTTTCACCGGATTTATCTTTCTTTTTCGGCAGAACTTTTTCTATTTTATATCAAATTTTATGTTATTTTGTATTGTGCCGCTAAATTTTTTTAATCCTACTGATCTATCTATATATCATTGTATTTTAACATGATGCATGCTATTTCTATTAATTATCCGATATATCTTTTTTTTGCCAATTGTCTTAGGATATTTTTGATTTTTCACACCCTAAACAATGTTAGTTACTAACTTTTCTGACACAGTTATTTCCCAAAATTGTATCTAGATTTAGGTTGCTTTGCAAATTGCCTAATAAATTTTCTTATGGAAGGATATGTCACTGCTATTACATTTTGGTAAAGTCACGGCTTGTCACAGGGCTTCACTACTTGGGCTAAGTTGCGCCTTAATTGTTCCATCAGAAGCAGATATACAGAATCATAAGCGTATAAAAGTGTAGAAGTGATTTTCTTGTTAAAAATTAGGAAGCGGCTATGTGTTTGAAGCATATACATATAAATATATAGTATATATGTATATAATTAAACATGAAAATATTATACAATAATAAAAATTATATAAATAACATAAATATATTATATTTATATATATACCTAAATATCAATATGTTAAAAAATTGTTATGAATAACATAAATTCAGTCTAATAATAATTCAACAAGAACATAAATCACCATAATTTATTTCAACTCAATCAAACATCCGCCTCAAACTCTATGTTGTCAAAACAAATACCATTATACTCAATTTTCTGATTTTTTTGACTAATCAAATTAATCACTTTCAATATTTTTCTTATAATTAAAATTATCTTTTTAAGCAAATAAATTTTTAGTTTAAAAACAAAAATGACATGCACAAAAAACAAAAATAAAAAATAATATAGTTAAACAAAAATACTATATTAGTTCTTATTTTTTTAATAAAATAAAAACATATAAAAATAATAGTTATTCTTTTTAAAAGGGTATTTTTGGAAACGCAATGAAAGCGACCTTATTAAAGTTTTCAAGGGTTTCCGACGCCTTTTATGATTCTGAAACAAGAAGCGGATATCGAACAAAGATTCTGTGCTACATCCCTAAACTTTGGGTCTTTGATATGCGTTTGTAACGAGGTAGATTCCAAAGTTCACTCATCATCTCTTCCGCTTCTACTGAATTAATTCTCTTTTATGGTTTCTTAGTTCAAATTTTTCTTTGAATAGATTCATATTTTAGTTGTTAATTGGATTTTGGGGAAAAGTTATTAAGATTACTCTGTCTGTAGATTTATTTATTTGATCTTTTTTGTAATTATGTACTGCTGATGTTCTAAGAAAAACTTTGAGAGTTGTCTACTTAATATACCTTTTATTTCGTTGTAGAGAAGATGGATCATGTTAGTAGTCTACCAGACGAGATTCTTTGTCATATATTGTCTAACCTTACAACAAAAGAGGCTGCTTTGACATCTGTTCTCTCTAAGAGATGGCGTAATCTGCTTGCATTTGTCCCTAATCTCATTTTTGATGACTCAGTGTTTCTGCACCCCGAAGAGGGTAAGCGGGATAGGCCCGAAATTATACAGAGCTACATGGATTTTGTGGATAGGGTATTGGCATTGCAGGATAATTCTACCATTAAGAAATTCTCCTTGACGTATACAAGTTTAACCAAGGCTGATTCAAATCGTGTGGATGGTTGGATAAGTAATGTGTTGGCGCGTGGTGTTTCCGACCTTGATCTATTAATCATTTTGAATATGGATGACGAAGAAAACTATCGGCTGTCTCCAAACTCTTTTGAGAGTAGGACACTAGTTAGTCTGAAAATAGGCTGTGGAACTGAGATTGGTTGGGCTGCTGGGAGCGTTTCCTTACCTAATCTTAAAACTCTCTATATTGACGCAAGTTTGGTTGATAATTTTGAGATTCTTCTTCATGTTTTGCCTGCGCTCGAAGAATTAGTCCTGGTTGGTGTGCTCTGGACAGAATGGGATGTGAAAGTATCAAGTGCAAGCCTCAAGACCCTAACATTAAAAGATAATGATTGTCTCGGCACTTTATCCATTGATACACAGAGTCTCATTTACTTTGAGTACAATGATTATATTTTGACGGACTATCCAGTAGTTAATATGAAAAACTTATTGGATGCTCGAATCAATATCTTATTACCTCCAGAGGAACTCCTGCGAGTTAGAGAACCAGATAATGGTGATTTGTTCTTTGACGAAGACGATGGTCTCGGATTTTCTAATGTGTGGAAACTCTTTCATGGCATACGACATGTTCCGTATCTTTACTTTTCTGCTAATACTCTTGAGGTCAGTTTCCTATTTTTCTATCTCTCTATTTATTCAGCTGGTCCCAAAGAATTTAAAAGGGAAAACCAGAACTGAATCTCAGTTCCTGAACCATAGTGTTCATGTTTGTTTGTTCTAGTTGTGAACATAGAATTGCAAAATGTCTGGTTGTGTTTTGTCTTGTTTTTAGGTGCTGTCTCTATGCTGTGAATCGATGCCAATATTCAACAACCTCAAATCATTATCTATTAAGAGTGACAAGGATCGAGGATGGCAAGCGATGCCAGTTCTTTTAAGGAACTGACAACAGTTAGAAACTCTGGTTATCGAGGTATAAAAATAACTCATTTGCCAAAACATATACAAAGAATGAGATCATTCATACTTTGAATCCCTTATTGTCTCCTTTTATGGTTTCAGGGTCTCTTGCACTATGAGACAGATAAATGTGGGGATGCTTGTGACTGCATTTCTAGGGAGGACAAAGGTCATTCGCTCAGGTCTTGTCCAGTAAAGATGTTAGAGATTCAAGGGTTTCGAGGAACAATGAAAGAGATGACAATGATAAAGCATTTCTTAGATTATTTTCCGAGTTTGAAGGAGATTGAGATCTATATTGAAGAGAATAATCCTACAGAGCTCAGAGTCCCTGAAGGGTGTAAACGTATCTCGAAGATGATCAAAGACTACAACAAAATATCGAGTTGCAATGTCCAGCTCCGGGTGAGTAAAATACTTGTTTGAGAAGTGGACTTAAAAATAAGTGTTTCATGAAAAAAACTTGCTCATAGTTTTGCCAAAGTCCCATGGAATTTGACTTCGGTTTAATTGGCTTGAAAACTGTCTCAAAGTCAAACCAATCGCAAAACCTAAATCTGTTTCTATTCTTTTATCGTTTGTGTTGGATTGTTTTAAATTGATTCCTCAATAGTAATTCGCTTAATCTTGATTACGTGTTCCAAAAGGTGCTTCCTGCTTGCGCGAATAGAGCTAAGAAGATTGAGATGTGTAATGATCTTTGAGCTCCCTTTAAAGAAGTATCATAACATATGTTGATTCACTTATGATTCAGGGGAGATTCATGGATTTTGTGGACCTGAGCATTCGCTTTACCAAGTTAGCTAGTTCTCACATTAGGAACTTTTCTCTAAAATGTGATGTGGTATAGTGTAGTGTGTATTGGATCTTACACTTGACATAAATGCTATTTCACTGCCTCTAGAGGTCTTAACTGTCTTCACTCTCAAGTTACAAACTTTAACAAGATTCAATTAACTTACACTGCATATTTAGGCTCAGTTTAATAAGGAAAATAAAATTTTATATAAATGTTACCCTACCCTGTATGTTGAACATTTGTCTGAAGAATGTTATGTGATCATATAGTCATTAACTTAATCTGATATGATCAATGGGTTTAGACCGTAACCACCACACAAAACGCTCCGTTTTGCATTTCTTTATCATTTTTGTTTGCATTAGGCCTGGGCTAACGGTTTATTCGGGTTATACGGGTCGGTTTAATCGATTAGGAGGAAATTCGGTTTATTTAAAAGATCACCAAAATTAAACCGAAGTGGAAAATGATTTCGGTTTTTCGGCAGTCGATTTAATTGGGTTGGTTTCTTATAATTTTGACTGAACCAAAAAAGAACCAAAACTTACCAAATTTGGTTTAAATAAACCGAAATCAACACACCTAACATAAAAACCAACAACATGTTCATTAACTTGATAAAATGTCTGTCTAACATGTAGCAACATTACAGCAAAATATAAGCAAGCATTACATCAAGTATAAACATACATTTCAACCGATTAATCATTACAGAAGCTGCAGTAGTTAGTAACTCATACCAAAGTTATTAGGAGTTACACAAAAACTTGCTAATCAGCATCAAAAAAGTGGTGAAAATATCAGCTTTAAATTCAGTGAGTCTTTAATCCGAATAAAAAAGGGAAAAAGAGGAGCTTCTATTACCTGTGAAAAATGAAAACAACACAAAATCAAACAAAAAATTAACAATGTAAATCAAATCAATCAAGAACCGACACCAAAAACCTAACAAATATGTACACAAAATACATAGTTGATTCGAAGAATCAAGTAGGAGGTGTCATTGAATTCCGAGAATCTACACGAAAAAGAGGCAAATTACAAAAGAGAATGAATAAAAAAGACAAACTACACGAGCAGACATGATAGAAACTTGGGAACTACTTACCAAGAGATTCATGTAAGGAGTTAAAGTACTCGTTGTAATCTTCATACATCTACAAAATATAAAATATATCGATTAGCACGAGTATAAGAAACAGAACAAGTGACAATATATATACAGAACAATCACACAAATAGTCAAATACGCAGAACAATCGATATTTGATACTCATATACTTAATTACAATACACAGAACAATCGATACACATATACTTAATTACATATACACACAGAAGTATAGAACAATCGATTGTATCACACAAATTCTAACTCTAAGCTTTCATACTAGATTGTTCACACAAATTCTAACTCTAACTCGATAGTATCACACAAGTTCTAACTCTAATTCACACAAATTCTAACTCTAACTCGATTCGATACAAATCTACACCGAACAATCACACAAATTCGTAATTAAAACCTTAATTTTGATACATAGAAGTCAGATCAATCAAACTAATTGAAAGTTAAAACCCTAAAAACATAATAATCAAACAAATTTGATATACATAGAACAATCAAACAAACCGATTTAAGGCATATCTAACCAGAACCCTAAATTAAATCCCTAATCCGAAATTAACCCTAAACCTAATCCTAAATTAAAACCCTAATCCAAAGTTGAAACCCTAACCCTACTTTTCTAAAAATCCCTAATCGTTTCCACTTTTCAACCCTGAGACAGATGATGAGCTTAGAGACCACCAAAGAATCAAACGATTAAGGCAATTAGCGGTTAAAGAGTGCTTACCCCTAAATTATTCACTGTTACATGTGTTGAATCGATGAGGAAGGATCCATCTTTGAGCCTTGATTGAGTTTCAAGATCACCTTCGAGTTTGTAAAAGGCGGAGAAGCTACGATTTCATAAGAGGCGGAGAAGCTAAGGATTTCCCAAGAGGCAGAGAAGATTTTCGTGATCGCCTTCGAGTTTGCGAGAGGCAGAGAGAAAGACTGAAATTATGTTAACTCGGGATTAGTAAGCTTTTAGATGCCGGTTTACACAACTGATTATAACCGATCGTAACAGATTACTGAACCAAAAAAAACCAAAATCCGATTTCATAATTATTTCATGCTAATCGGTTTAACAATAACCAATTACTCGGCATTGATAACCAAATGTTTTGGTTCTATCGGGTTGGTTTAATCGGTTTTAACCGGAGGCCCAGAGCTACATCTTACCTCGACTTTGTGAAAGTCCATAGCGGAGTCCCTGTATTTTAGGAGCTTCCTCCATATCATGGAGCCAACACTTGTATTTGATTTGACCGACCAAAAGAGCCCCTCTTTATCAATTTTTTCTTGACCTAGCTCACCCAAATAGAGGACGTTGAAGAAAGCAAGCACCAAATTAGCTTATAGCAACTCACCATATTTGCTTCGGCCAAGGATTTTAGACCAAGACCCCCCCCTCTGACTTTGGTTTACAGACATCAGACCAAGCTCCCCTCATCTTCCTTTGGTTAAGGTCGGGACCTAACCATATAAAGGTTGAGCTTATTCTGAGGAAGTATAAATGCTCCGATCCAAAAATTTGTCAAACTAGCGATCATCGACGAGATCAATTGAAGCCTACCTACGAAACAAAGAAAATAGTTTTTCCAAGAACCAATTCTGGCACAGATCTTGTCTATTAGAGGCTGATAGTCTGAAGTTGTCATTCTTTTTGTCAACAGAGGAAGCCCTACATATTTTTACAAGCAAGGATCCATGAGTAAAAGGAAACTCAGAGAGGAAAGCCCGAGCGATAGAAGAAATCCCAGTGATGAATAAAGAGGTTTTCCCAAGCTGATGACCCGAGAAGCAGGCAAAATCGTCAAAAAAATCCAGAATACCTTTGATTAAGCAAGTACGACCATCATCAAACACCATAATGTCATCTGCAAAACACAAATGTGTAAGACTCAACTTTGGACACCCCGGATGATAGCCAAACCTACCCTCTGTAGCAGCCTTGTCCAACATACAAGATAAAATATTCATTGAGATAACAAACAAATAAGGGGAGAGAGAGAGCCCAACCCTGACGCAGCCCACGACAACTCCTAAAAAACCCCGCAAGCTCTCCATTAATCTGAACTGAAAAGGAGGGTGTCCTAACACAAAGATGTAGCCAACGAATAAAATCATCCGGGAGATCCATAACTTTCAAAACCGTGAAAAGAAACTTCCAATTGACAGAGTCAAATGCTTTTGAGATATCTATCTTCATGGCACATTAAGAAGCTAAATTAGGCTCATGATAATCTTTTACCAACTCCGATGCTAAAAGAAAGTTTTCCATCAAATAACGATCCTTAATGAAAGCAGACTGATTAGGGGCTATAAACGCATGTAAAATAAATTTCAACCGATAAGCCAAAAGCTTAGAAATAACCTTATAAAGCACGTTGCAGCATGAGATTGGCCGATAATCCTTTATTCCAATGGTACATTTCTTCTTTGGGATTAGTGCTAGAATTATAGTGTTAATTCCTTTTGAAAGAAAACTGTAGCAGAAGAAAGCTTAGACAACAACGATGAAATCTCTCTCAACAATTGGCAAAACCTCTTTGAAAAACTCCACAGTGTAGCCATCTGGACCTGGAGATTTATTCGCCGGCATCAAAAAAAGCACCGCCTTAATTTCAGACGGGGAAACCTCGCTCATAAGTCTCGACTTATCCTAATACGAGCATCTATAATGGACCAGACCACCTTATCCTCTCGACATCCAAAACTGGATCCGCTTGGGCCTGCACTGAAAATAAGTTAGTATAAAACCTCACCTCCTCGGACTTAATATCCTCTGCGTTGGTTAAGAGCCCGCTGAATCCCTTATCGCATTTATCGACTTCCAGGTTTCTTTCTCCTTTATTGCATTATGAAAAAAACCGATTATTTCTGTCCCCCACATCCATCCAATGAAGTTTTGCCTTTTGTTTCAGAAACTCTTTACCCTGCCACCTTTTCCCACCGTTCAAAAGCAATCGATTCAGCCCTCATTGTATGGTCATCCGGATTAATCATTGTAGCTTTTTGCTTCTCGCAAAGATCCCCAAAATCTTCCTTAACTCGGCGAGACAAGTGATGCATCTTATTGCGTCCTAGAGAACGAATAACATGCTTAAGAACTTTGAGCTTCTTAGAGAACTGGAGCAAAGCAGAGGTTGAGGAAAACAAAGGATCTGTTCCATTCCAAAAACCCTCAATATCTAGCTTGAATTCTAACATTTTAACCACTGCATTGACCACCTTAAAAGGGCACTTCGGCTTTCGATGAGAATCCACTAGAAAATAGCACCAAAAAAGTGATCTGAGCAACCATTTGCCTCAAAAACATAGTAAGACATCCCCAAATGTTGCAGCCAAATGTTGTTAACAAGAACGCGATAAAGCTTTTTAGAAACTAAATGTTCATCCCTTTTGTTGCACCACGTAAACATAGGACCATGATAAGCCATATCCACCAAAGAAAAATGTCTAACCACATCTTGAAACTCTGTGGAGCATGACTTGATGAGGGCCAGGAATGCTCCGTCGAGTCTAAAATTTCATTAAAATCGCCAGCACAAAGCCAATGCTTCCCCAGAAAATTAGCTCAATTTTGATGAGTTTTCAAGTCTCGCCATAATTCACGACGCTCGTCCATTGAGTTCGAGGCATAAAAAAAAGTACAAAGAAACTCCTCTTCTATCTCTGCCATCTTAACTAAACACGAAATAAGTTGCCTTGTCTTGAAAACAACAGTTAAAATCACCTTGTTACTCCACACAACCCAGATTCGACCCAACGGATCAGACTCATAATTCGAGACCATCGACCAATCACCTAAGGCAACTTTTGCTATCTGGCTAGCTTTACTTTCTTTAACTCGCGTTTCAAGCAAACCCCAAAACACCATAGAATTTGAACGGATCATCCCTCACTACTGAATGCTTTTTAGACTTATTGAGACCCCTATGTTCCATGAAAAACAAGACATAAAAGTTTCTTTTGTTGATTCATTTTTCCATTACCTTTTGAGGACTAGTATCCCGCTTTCTAATACGTTTTTGTGAAATACTTGTGAGCCACCTTCGAAGAGCGGTTCAGTGTAGGGCGAGTCCCTGTCTCCACCCGAGTAGTGACAGAACTAACCTGAGGTTAAGTAGTCTCCGGCAAAATGTTCTCGACACCCTTCATAGTCAAGTCGTTAGTACCATTCCCCATCTCTGAAGTTTCCAAGACCGGGTCTGAGATTGAAATAGCCTTCAATGTTGTTCCTCCCATTTTTAAACCCTCCACTAAACCAGCCTCCTCAGAGTCCTCCACTTGAGTACTTAAAATCTCATACCTTGATGGTGACGCAATCACTACTTCTCCATAACCAAGACCCATGGAATTTTTTGCCGATTTCCTACTCCCCGAAATAGCTACCGTTGACCACTCATTCGATAAAGGAAGAGCTCCCGACAAGGACTGTCGGATCTCCCCCTCCTCCACCTCCATTTCCCCACTATTCCTGCCAGCTAAAGTAGTTTCAATTGGACCAGTCTTGCTTTGACCAGACAAAGAACGATCAGCCTGTGTTTCAACCTCACATAAGACCACGTTAAGAGATTCGGAATGCCCTGTTGCAGCACTAGGAACCCCCTGCATTTCTCCGAACAAACCAGACCTCGCATCTTCCGTCGGAACATTGCTAGGAGCCCCCTGCTTCTCTCCATCCAAGGCTGACCCCATAACCTTCATCATAACATCTCGCTGAATAGAAACCGGTGAAACCGATGAGATCTTCTTAAATCGCGCCAAACAGCCTTCACTAGTATTTCCCCACTTCCAGCATATGTCACATCTCGGCGGTAACCACGAATATTCAAAACTGACCTTGAATTCCTCGCCTTTCACAGCATAATAGTAGTATTCCAGCAACTTCTTTGAGAGATGCACATCAACAAACACTTTTGCTTCGTCAAAACTTGTAGCCAACTCAGTTTCGCGATGCAGACGAATAGGAATGCCTAGAGAACTCGCAAGAAAGTTAAGTCCCTTCTACGAAAACATGGATCGCGGTACGTTCTTCAACACAACCCACATAGGAATCAACTTTATCTCTGTTTGTGCCTTCTCCTCTATTGGAGTCCACTTTGATACTATCATCGGTATGTCACAAATATTCCACATACCCCGGGGAAAGACCCGACGCCTTGCATTTAGATTTTGGATTCGAAACTTGATTGTTGTATCATCAACTTCGAACGCATCGATCTTTATTGATTTGTCTCCAAGATTCCAAATTATATTGACAAAAATGTGGACTTTTGCAATGTGTGGAGCTTTTTCAACAAACCGTCCAAACATAAACTCCTCCCAAATAAGTGGTGCATCTGTGAGAACTTCCTCTGAAACTGAAACGACCTCTAACATCAAGAAACTTCACAGCTGAAAGTCATAAAGCTTGTCGGCGTGTAACATGTGCCTAGGATGTTTTTGACGGTTAGCCTAACTGAGGTTGGATGTCGTAACCCTGAGACTCTTCCATCACCAATCCCTCAGTCCTCACAATCGCCGTTGCTCCAGACTTTGCCGATCCTGAGCTTCTCCCGAACCCACATACGACGGAGCCAAACCCGAGACCCCTGTTACCCTTGTCACTGAATCACCAGCAACAGAAGCATTGATCCCTGAACCATTCACTATACTTCTTGATCCATCACAATAACCTGTCAAGAACAAGAAATGGAAAATGTGTTGCAGAGAACATTCACCAAAGAACAAAATAGCAGTTTAGCAAACACTGACCAAATGTTAATATGGCATACCAAAGATGCTCTCCATCTCAACAAGCAGTAAGAATTTTCCAGCGGAAACAAGATGAAACTCAATGAAAACATAATCAGATTCATTCCATCTAATGTGTGTGATATTAACTAATAAGAATTCTAGCAATTGAACCATTTTCATTAAGAAGAGACAACGACAACCCCTGAAGCTCCACTCGCTTCCCGGAAAACGAAATGTTATTTCCAAATGCATCCTTGGGAAGAATCAAGATTGTCGTATTCATCCCGGCTTCAAACAAGTTTGTAAGACCCATCCAAGAAACAACACAGACTAATCAGAAGTCAATTTTTATCATTACTCTAATATTACTCTAATACTAAAACATGAAGCAGAAGAACATCAAAACATCAGATCTTTACCACATGCTTCATTCTCCTTGAAACAAAGATTATGTAAGACTTAAGAATTGCAGCGTCAAGCTGCCAGAAAACAAGGAGAAATCAAAGCAATTTCACAATTTACCACATATTTGGAGCTGGTCACAAACTCAAATCACCCAACTCAAACTATTAAAATTCAAACCTGAATCCGAAAATTCTTTAGCTGCTCCAGAACGTAGATTCTGACTAACCAAAAACACCGATTTTTTTATAAAAAAAAGATGTCAAAAATCAAATCAAACATTTGTTGTATCTAACATTGATCAGCTGCCATCAGAATGAAGTATAAGAAAATGATTTTGTCACGGTTCATTCAGAGATGAGGTTACTCTGATCTTCCCAAACTCAAAACCCTAATAACGATCGTTAAGAATTATCATTATTAAGGAAGAGTCTAGACTTTAACAACAAATAAATAACCCAAAACAGAGCATAAACTAACCAGATTGCCAAGTGCTCCTGTGATATATTTTTTTGGGGGGTTTGAATTTCGAAATACTTATTCTTTGAACCTTAATAAAATTGGTAATAGCAAAAAATAACCTCAGATTGAAATTGGTAATAGCAAAAAAAAAAATTTATCCCACTAATTTATCTATATATCATGTTATTTCAACATGATGCATGGTAATTCTATTAATCACCCAATCAATCTATTTCTTTTTGCCAATTGTCACATAAAATGTTAGTTACTAACTTTTCTGTAATTTCCCAAAATTATATCTAGATTTTGGTTGTTTTGCAAATTGCCCCAATTGAATTTCTTATCGAAGGATTAAAATGAACACGTATCACTGCTGTTACATTTTGGTACAGTCACAGCTTGACACAGGGCTTCACTACTCGGTTTAAGTTGGGCCTAAATTATTCCATAAAAACGGGTACGTAGAAGCAAAAGCGTATAAAAATGTAGAAACAATTTTTTTTAAAAAAATTAAAAAAGCCAGTACGTGTTGAAAAAATATACATAAATACATATATATAGTATGTATGTATATAACTAAACATGAAAACAATGCATAATATTAAAAATTACATAAATAACATAAATTCAGTGTCTCGTTTTTACAGTTCAACTAAAAATAATTTAAAATAACATAAATTACCATATTTATTTCAACTCAATCAGAGATCCGCTTCAAACTCTATGTTGTCAAAACAAAGATTATTATATTCAAATTTTCTGATATTTTTAACTAATCAAATTAATCACTTTCAATATTTTGTTTATGACTAAAATTATCTTTTTAAGAAAAAAAAAGTTTTGTTTAAAAAAAATGGCATGCACAAATACAAAAATACTATATTAATTCTCATATTCTTTAATAAAACAAAAACATATAAAAATAATAACAATCATAACAGAATGTCAAGCTTACAACACTTTTTTTAAAAGAGTATTTTTGGAAACGCAACAAAAGCGACCTTATTTTATGGACACAACTGTGGTTGATAATTTGAGATTCTTCTTCATGCTTTCAACGGTTTCCGATTCCCTTTCTGATTTTGAAGCGAGAAGCGGACATCGAACAAAGATTCCTTGCTACATCGTTAAACTTTGGGTCTTTGATTAAGCGTTAGTAACGAGTTAGATTCCAAAGTTTACTCATCATCTCTTCTGCTTCTACTGATTTAATTCTCTTTCGAGGGTTTCTTAGTTCAAATTTTTTTTTGGATAGATTCCTATTTGAGCTGTTAATTGGATTTAAGGGGAAAGTTATTAGATTTCTCTGTTTGTAGATTTATTTGTTTGATATTTTTGGTAATTATGTAGTGCTGATGTTCTAAGAAAAACTTTGAGAGTTGTCTACTTAATATACATTTTCTTTCGTTGTAGAGAAGATGGATCGTGTTAGTAGTCTACCAGACGAGATTCTTTGTCATATATTGTCTAACCTTACAACAAAAGAAGCTGCTTTGACATCTGTTCTCTCAGAGATGGCGTAATCTGCTTGCATTTGTCCCTAATCTCGTTTTGATGTCTCAGTGTTTCTGCACCCCGAAGAGGGTAAGGATAGGCCCGAAATTATACAGAGCTTCATGGATTTTGTGGATAGGGTATTGGCATTGCAGGATAATTCTACCATTAAGAAATTCTCCTTGACGTATTTAAGTTTAACTAAGGTTGATTCAAATGGTTGGATAAGTAATGTGTTGGCGTGTGGTGTTTCCGACCTTGATCTATTAATCATTTTGAATATGGATGACGAAGAAAATTATCGGCTGTCTCCAAACTCTTTTGAGAGTCGGACACTAGTTAGTCTGAAAATAAGCTGTGGAACTGAGATTGGTTTGGCTGTTGGGAGCGTTTCCTTACCTAATCTTAAAACTCTCTATATGGACGCAACTGTGGTTGATAATTTGAGATTCTTCTTCATGCTTTTCCTGCGCTCTTAGAATGGGATGTGAAAGTATCATGTGCAAGCCTCAAGACCCTAACATTAAAAGATAATGATTGTCTCGGCACTTTATCCATTGATACACAGAGTCTCATTTACTTTGAGTACACTGGTTATATTTTGGCGGACTATACAGTAGTTAATATGAAAAACTTATTGGATGCTCGAATCAACTTCTTATTACCTCCAGAGGTACTCCTGCCAGTTGGAGAACCAGATAATGGTGATTTGTTCTTTGACGAAGACGATGTTCTCGGATTTTCTAATGTGTAGAAACTCTTTCATGGCATACGACATGTTCCGTATCTTTACTTTTCTGCTAATACTCTTGAGGTTAGTTTCCTATTTTTCTATTTCTCTCTTTATTCAGTTGGTCCCAAAGAATAAAAGAAGGAATACCAGAACTGAATCTCAATTCCTGAACCATAGTGTTCATGTTTGTTCGGTCTAGTTGTGAACATAGAATTGCAAAATGTCTGGTTGTGTTTTGTCTTGTTTTTAGGTGCTGTCTCTATGCTGTGAATCGATGCCAATATTCAACAACCTCAAATCATTATCTATTAAGAGTGACAAGGATCGAGGATGGCAAGCGATACCAGTTCTTTTAAGGAACTGTCCACAGTTAGAAACTCTGGTTATCAAGGTATAAAAATAACTCATTTGCCAAAACATATAGGGGCTGTTTGGTTGTCCATTTACCATTTTAATTCAACTAGTTCACTCAAATATTTCATTTGAACTATAGCTCATCTAAATGTTGTTTGTTTTTATTTTGGCCTATTCATTTTAATAATCCACTTGAATGAACATTTGTTTGTTTGATTAGTTTTTTTAAATATTCATCTCCATCTAAATACTTTTAATAAAAAAATGACTAAAATGTCCATGATTTTATCTAATTATATTTGAATATTAATCATATTATTCAAAGACAATATTTAGAACCGTAAAATCACGTAATATTATTAATCTAAATAATCATAAAATCGATTTTTGTACGAAAATTAGATTTGACGTTTTTCTGCAAAACCACTAAATCTCATAATTGCGTTTTCCATTAAAACTGTAAAATCTCAATTTTGGTAGGAAAATCTGGAAATTACATTTTACCGCCAAAACTATAAATTCTCAAAATTATATATTCTCATCAAAACCGTGAAATTCTAATTTTTGCAGAAAATTTGCAGAATTATCTTTTCCGCCAAAACTACTAAATTTTGGAGTTGTATATTTTGCCAAACCCGTGAAATCTCAATTTTGGAGGAAAAACAGTAAAATAATATTTTTTCCGCCAAAACCAATAAATCTCAGAAATTTATTTTCCGCCAAAACTGTAAAATCTGCGGAATTACATTTTTCCGCCAAAACAACTAAATCTCGGAATTGTATTTTCCGCCAAAACCGTAAAATCCCAATTTTAGCGGAAAAACTACGAAATTACATTTTTCCGCCAAAACTAATAAATCTCAGAAATGCATTTTTCGCCAAAACCATAAAATCTCAATTTTGGCGGGAAAACTGCGGAATTACATTTTCCGCTAAAACAAATAATCTCGAAGTTGTATTTTCCGCAAAAACTGTAAAATGCCAATTTTGGCGGGAAAACTATAAAATTACATTTTTCCGCCGAAACCAATAAATCTCAAAAATGTATTTTCAGTCATACCGTAAAATCTCAATTTTGGCGCGAAAACTGCGGAAATCACATTTTTCCGCTAAAACAACTAAATCTCGGAATTGTATTTTCCGCAAAAATCGTGAATTCCCAATTTTGACAAAAAACTCATGGATTTATATTTTTCTGCCAAAACCGTAATCTATCAAAATTACTTTTTTAAATCAAAATCGTGAAATCCCAATATTTATGAAAATAATTATATCAATATTTTTAAACCGTGAAATTGCAAAACTGCAGAATTAAATTTTTCTGCCAAAACCACTAAATATTGGATTGTATTTTTCCATCAAAACCATGAAATCCCAATGTTGTAGATGTAAATATTTTTTTAAAAAAATAAATTAATAAAAATAAAATTAGTTTGGGGTATATTTGTCATTTGTTATTTTTGGATGAACCATTTCCATTCAAATTGTCCAATTTGGTTCATCCAAATGGTTTTGAAAATTTAGTGTAAATTTTAAAAATCATTCGGATGTTCCATTCAGATGTCTCATCTGAATGAACAATTTTTAGCACTAAACAAACATCATTTTTCAGTTCCATTCAGATGAATCATCTGAATGGACAACCAAACAGGCCCATACAAAGAATGAGATCATTCATACTTTGAATCTCTTATTGTCTCCTTTTATGGTTTCAGGGTCTCTTGCACTATGAGAGCGATAAATGTGGGGATGCTTGTGACTGCATTTCTAGGGAGGATAAAGGTCATTCGCTCATGTCTTTTCCAATAAAGATGTTAGAGATTCAAGGGTTTCGAGGAACAATGAAAGAGATGACAATGATAAAGCATTTCTCGAATTATTTTCCATGTTTGAAGGAGATGGAGATCTATATTGAAGAGAATGATCCTACATAGCTCAGAGTCCCTGAAGGGTGTAAACGTATCTCGCAGATGATCAAAAGACTACAACAAGATATCGAATTACAATGTCCAGCTCCTGGTGAGTAAATACTTGTATGAGAAGTGGTTGTTTCATGAAAAAACTTGCTCATAGTTTTGCCAAAGTCTCCCATGGAATTTGACTTCAGTGTAATTGGCTTGAAAACTGTCTCAAACCAAACCAATCGAAAAACTTGAATTTATTTCTTTCTTTTTTTTTTTTGGTCAAACCTAAATTATCATTTCAAGATTTAACCTCCACTAAGAGATGATACATCAAGGCATAAAGAGCCCAATAAAACGACAACAACAACAAACATGCTGGTCGGCGAAATTCAAATGCTAAACGCAAACACAATGCTCAAATAGAGACTTAGAGATAAAGGCGAGCTTAGAAGCTCAACCGGAGTAGCAAACCCACCAACATATCCGATAAAAAAGCCTTCTTCACCTTGATAGACTTGGGTGAATCCACAAAAAGGAGCTAAAGCCTCCAACGTAATTGAGATCAAGATGTCAGCTTCATCAAGAGCTGAACAAGAAATGCAAGACATACTCACTTCTGCTTCAAGCAGAACATTCCTCAACACAATGCTCCCTATAACAAAACCACTAAACACAAGTGGTGTTTTTGGGAGGAGAAAATGCTCCATAAAGGAGTAGATTTGACTGTGGCTATCCAAAGAAACCAGATATACTGGTAAGGTACTTGTAATGGGAGCTCGAAGTCCCACTTGCCACCAAGGGAAAGAGACTTTCATAAAAGTAACTAAACTGACAATGAAACCGTAACAGAATCTGCATAAAGATCCGCACCAAGGCGGTAAAAAAGCCACAAGATGGCACAATAGTCATTGAAACCAACCCCACATTCTACAAAACAAGCGCTACATCCTCTTCCCTAAACCAATAAATTTCCAAGGTAAGAGCATCAGAGGGAGAACTAGAGTAAACTTGGGGAATCGGGAGGGCAGAAGGAGAAAAGCTTCTAGACGTGACGGAGGAACTTTCTGGTCCGGAGAGTTAAATCCCAGCGACAAAGAGGAAGGAGCTACTCCTCGGTAAGCTTTGTTTATTCAATGGTCCTTTAGAGCAGTAGTAGAAACCTGAAACTGTTTCTATTTTTTTATCTTTTGTCGTTGGATTGTGTAAAAATGATTCTCAACAGTTACTTGCTCCATGTGTATTTTGAGTTGACTTCTTAACTGATCTTAGTTGAAGTGATCTTATTAACTGATCTTTGTAAGATTGATTTGTAACATTTTTCAGTTTCCTGCTATGCTACGTTATTGGTTGAAAGCCGGCCCAAACCAAAATAAAACCAGAAACCTAATCTTTTCCCTTGGAATCGAGTTTGCAATTAATTGTGGAACTTGATTTGGTTCGATATGAGTTACTTAGAATTGTAAAACCGATCCAATCAAACCAATTATAAAGTTAACCGAACACGAACAGCTTTATTTTCCAAAACCCCAAGTTACCCTAACTCAGGTGGTTTCTGCGAGTGATAGTTTAGCTCATAATCCAAACTAGAAAAATCGTCTACCAAATTTCTCCGCCGATTTCACGTCTATTCTGAGGCATGTGCCGAAGTTGAAAAACTCGTCTCCTGTGCTTCCCTTGTGTTTTATTTTTAATTCAAATTTTCAGCATTAATTTGATTTTTAAGTAGCTTATAAGCTTCTTATATGCATTTATATGTCCTTTTTAACTCAAATTTTGGGACGTTTCTTCTGCTCTCTCGTCTTTAGTAAGGTAGTTGTGAAGCATGTTCCTAAGTTAGCTTTTCATATTCGTTGGTATGTCGTATTGGAGGATCTATAAGAAGCTCATACCAATATTGAGAAACCTTCTATTAACCCATATGATGTAAACATTCAAGGTTGCCATTTTGTGCAATCCTCCTCTTCTCCCATTTAATGAATCTATCCAAATCTATTTGATCTTGTTGTTCTTTCTTTAAGTTTTCTCCTTTACTTTATTTGCACCAACTTATTTCAATTTCTAGTTTGTATATCTATCTTAATAAAGATTGAATCTTTCTTGCTTTAGAAATGTCAACATTTCCTCTCAAACTCAAAGCTTAGAACTTTTCTTCTGCTTTCTCGTCTGAACTAAAATAGTTGTGGAAGTTTAAGTTTGAGTGGCTACTTTGCTTCTCTATTTTTTTATCTCCACTTTGAAACTATATTTTGTTCCACAATATTCATAATGTGACGGTTTTTTATATAGTGTGTGCTGATACTTTGTGGTTGAGACTTCATTTGAATCAAATTCAGCAAAGGAATGGATACAATCAGCAATCTACCGAATCATATCATTTATCACATCGTATCTTTCATTAATTTCGGCAAAGGAAGCTGTTTTCGCATTGATTCTTTCAAAGAAGTGGCAGATTCTGTTTACCATCATACCAAATCTTGAGTTTGATGATGGCACAGTTGAGAATCAAAAGAGCTTGACAGATTTCATAGATGAAGTGTTGGCTCTGCCTCTTAGTTCCAGCGTTAAGACCTTTTCTCTAAAATGTACAAAAGGGTGTTGATCCAACTCAGTATGCTCAATTGAATCGTTGTTTATGTAATGTGCTGAAGCTTGGTGTCTTGGCACTTAATTTTGATATAAATGGATATTTACTTCCTTTTGACGTTTTCAATTGCAAGACGGTGGTTAAGTTGGATCTACGCACTCCATTTGCAATTGATCTTCTCCCTGAGAATGTTTTTTTCCCGCGCTTAAGAGTCTCGTTATTGATTTGCCTAATCTTGATAGCATGTTCCAAACGGTTCTTCCTGCTTGCGCGAATAGAGCTAAGAAGATTGGGAGGCCTAATACTCTTTGAGCTCGCTTTAAAGAAGCATCATAACATATGTCGATTCACTTATGATTCAGGGGAGTTTCATGGACTTGAGTATTGGCTTTACCAAGTTAGCTAGTTCTCACATTAGTCTAAAATGTGATGTGGTATAGTGTGTGTGTGTATTGGATCTAACACTTTGACTGACATAAATGCTACTTCACTGCCTTTAGACGTCTTAACTGATCTTCACTCTTACAAGATTCAATTAAATTACACAGCAAATTTAGGCTCAGTTTTGAATATGCAAAAGATCATTTTATATAAAATTTTCAGAAATATCAAATTAAAGTTTGGTTACATGCCCCTATCATGTATGATGAACATTTGTCTGAAGAATGTAACGTGATCATGTTGTCATTTACAGAATCTGATCTGATCAATGAGTTTAGAGTTTATAACCACACACGAAATGCTCCATTTTGCATTGTCTTCCTCATTTTTGTTTGTGTGCATCTCAAGTTCCATAGCAAAATAGGATGTTCCAATTTATTGGCCTGTAATGGTTATGTTTGGACCAGTTTTCAAAAACAAATAAACCAAATCCAAAACAAAATCAAAACATCCCCACAATTGTAACAATGTAAAGTTCTGCTTAATGAGATCGCGGCAATCAAATATTATACAAAAAAGTTGCAGAGCAGAAATCGTAAGCGAATTAACAATGGGAAACGTAACCCGAGAATCCAAAGGTGACTTTGACCAAAACTATAGGCTGCGATTACTCCCACGAAGACTTCACTGTGCAGTCCACTTCCCTTACAAGGAACCGGGGACTAGGAATTGAACATTGCAGCGTGATAACTTACAGAAATTCATCATCTTCCCCATCATCTTCCTTACAAGTTCAAACATTTTAGGATCTTCGAACCGTGTAGGACTATTCTCTACAGCATATATCTGCATCTCCTTCAAACACGGGAAAGACTCTAAGAAATGCATTATCATCTCTAACTCTCTAATTGTTCCTCCAAAATCATAAATCTCTAACTTCTTCACTGGACAAGAGGTGAGTGAACGGCCTTTTTCTTCGGGAGAAATCCAGTCCTGAGAAATGCAGTCACAAGCATCCCCACATTTATCCGTCACATAGTGTAATAGACCCTGAAAGGCATATAAAGGAGAAAAGTTATTGCAAGTATGAAACTACATTTTTAACAGATGTTGCTGTTCAACTAGTTTCATGGTTTATAATTCTAACTCAATGACTAGAGTTTCTAAATGTGGGCAATTCCTTAGAAGAACTGGCATTGCTTGCCATCCTCGACCTTTGTCACTCGTAATACCTAACGTTTTAAGGTTATTGAACACCGGCATCGCTTCACAGCACCTAGACAGCACCTGAAAACAAGACAAAACCACACTAGAAATCACCAAATTGGAATTATATTAGCTTCTTTTATATCCTCTGGACCAACCAACAACATACTACAAGAGAGAACAGAATAAGAAACAGACCTCAAGTGTATTAGGAGACAAGTAAAGTTCTTGAGCATTTCTTATACCAGTAATAAGCTTCCACACACTACCAAGACCAGTAAAAATATCATCCACCAACTCATCATTATTAAGTGCTCTTAATTGCTTGATTTGACCTTGAGTTAGTAAAAGATTGATGTGAACCTCCACCATGTCTTTCAAGTTAAGTTCTGGATAGTCCTCAGCAAGAGAATCATAGTAATAAAAGTAAACAAGACTTGTAGCATCAAAAGAAAGGCTCTTCAGAGACACTAATTTAGAACAACCGTTGAGATCAATAGTTAGCTCCTTGAGAATCAGATTTGACAGTCACATTTATTTCCATCCACAACAGATTAGTCATCTCTAACACCTCAAAAACAGGGCAAACTCAAAGAAGCAGTTGAAACAAACTACCACTCAATCCAGTCGAATCAGGAACGAGAGTTTTAAGCATCGTTAAGCATATATCCTTAGGCCACCAAAGAAGATCAAATCCACTTCCTACTCTCAGCACAACCAATGTCTTACTAACAGAAACCTCTTGAGGCAGCCAATATACCTCAAAATCAGTGAATAGATCAAGAACCAAAACACCACGTTGAAGCACATTACCTATCCAACGATTCACATTGAGTTAACACCAGTTTTACACTTAAGAGAGAACTTCTCTATTGAAGAATCACCTTGCAATGCCAATACTCTATCCACAAAATCCATGAAGCTCTGTATAATTTCTAACCTTTCTCGCTTACCCTCTTCAGGATGAAGAAAGACAGAGTCATCAATATCGAAATTAGGGACAAAAGAAAACAGATTTCGCCATCTTATAGAGAACTGATGTTAAAGCAGCTTCCTTTGTTGTTAGGAAGGACAAGATATGACAAAGAAGCTCGTTTGGTAGATTGCTGAAGAGATCCATCTTCTTAAACTACATAAAGCTCAAAGCTTTTTTGGTGTAGTGGATCAAATTGATTCAAAGAAGTAAAATTTACCCCATTTCATGAAAAAGGAGACGCATTTAACAATGCAAATAGGGATCCATTTCCACACAAAGCAAAATGATTTCGAGATTTTAAATAAAATACTCTCATAGAGAATCAAATCGGCACCTATTTTGATACAGATGCGAAATTATGGGCAGATTTTGGGGGATTTCGAGAGAGAAACGAAGATACGAAGATCAAAGTTAAGAGGAAGAATATGGAAGCTGCTTGAGCTTGGTTCAACATCTTCGCACAACCGTTCTGGATTAATGAACCGGAGTTCAAACTAAAAAAAAAAAGACAAACCGGACCAAATCAAAATTGGAGAATACAATAGCACATTTAAATCCTGACCCAAAAAAAAGTATACTCTATCCGTTTCACAAAAAAATTGTCATTCCGACGTATTTTACCCCTATTAAAAACACTTAAATATATAAATAAATACCTATTTAATATAACATTAATCAAATTATAATTATTTAAATACAAAGGTTATTAGTTTTAAGTAAAGGGTAATTCTAGAAGTTTATTTAAAAATTTTCATTAAAAATATAAAATGATAGTCTTTATGAAACAAAAATTTTACTCTAAGAAAACACTTTGAGAAACAGATGGAGTAAACAATTGAATAATTTTTTTTTTTGTATGTTACATTGTAGATAGCATGGAAAGTCCATCCGAAATATGTTTCTCATTTCAAAAACGTTTTGAAAACATATACTTTTAAAAACGAGATGAAAATTTTGAAAATGTATTTTTAAAAGATTATAATTGGAAACGCGATGAAAATTTTTATTTCCGTTTTGAAAACGCAATGGAAATTTTTTTAAATTTGAAAACTTAATACAGAAATAATTTGAAAACATTGAATAAATATTATTTTGTTTTAACTTTAAAAAATTCTAGTTAATTTGAAAATTTTAATATATCTCATAACTAATAAATAAGAAAATATAAATATTTTAAGAATACGAATGAAAATACTAATTTAAATCTTTGACTTTGATAGTTATGATTTTTTATCTCTAGTTAAACTACTTAATATTTGTGTTGGATTTGCATTGTTTCAAAAAAAAAAAATTAATATTGTTTTGATGTTTTATTATATATTTTAATTATATATATATATATATATATTCATGTTCATGTTGTCACGTTTCCAACACATACCGTGTTTCTATTTTTCTGAAAAATCGTTTCCGTAAGTTTCGTTTCCATATGTATACATCATTAAAATATTTTTATTTATTCTATTAAAAATGAAATATTAGAGCATGTTCATCTTCCATTGAGTTTTACAAAAGTATTAAATTTGAGGGAGCCTCTCAAATATTGGAAAAGCTCACAAATTGTATAGTACTATACATGGGAGAAATCCTCGATGAACATACTTTTATCAATCTTTATGAGCGAACCTAGTCTCTTAAATATTTGATAAGTTTATTTTCATTAATATGTAATCATTGGTATTCTTTAAAATAAACCTTTTCACACATTTAAATAAGTTTTAACATTAGGTGAATTCTTTTAATAAAGTTCATATACTGGAATATTTGTAATGTATATTTGGGTTTCCAATATTATTTTGGTTTAGTTTAAATTGTTGTTTTTCAGATTTGACAAAAGTGTGGTTTCTTTTTCCAGAACATTACAAAATGGTGGTGTTTTGTTTATCAGGTTCTAAACAAGATACGGAAGTAGAGTTTGGCTAAAGCATGAGCAAATTTTCATACTTATCAGTCATCAACTTCATTGTGCAGTCCATTTCCTATACAAGAAAGCGGGCATTAGGAAGTGAACATCACAACTTGATAACTACTTGTTGAGGTTCAGTATCTGCGCAATAAGTTCAAAATCTCCAAGAGCTTCGAAGATTTTAGGACCATTGTCTTCAGCATATATCTTTATTTCCTTAAACATGGAAAGGACCCCCATAAATGCCTGATCATCTTTACCTCACTTTGTGTTCCTCAGAATCCATGAATCTCTAATGTCTTCACTGGACAAGATATGAGTGAGCGATCTTTTGTCTTCCCGGGAAATGCAGTCACAAGCATGAAGCATCCTCGCATTTTCATGTCATCATCATGTAGAAAGATGACAATAAAAAATTATAAGTATGAACTGTATCTTTGTAAATGTTTGACAAAATGAGTTGTGTATGCACCACCTTAAGGACTATAGTTTCTAAATGTGGACAATTCCTTAAGAGGACCGAAATAGTTCATATCCTAAGTCTGATGAAGCATATTATATAGAATCGATATCGTAATCACAAGAGGTGAATAAGAATTACTCTCTTATTAACTTAAGGAAAATAACTCAAACCTTAAGCTCTCAAACTCATAAGTTGTGCCACATCTTAGTGCCTCCTTATATAGGAAAAACATAACTCCAAAACTCAATAGGAAAACCTTTAGATAACTCCTAAATAGGTTTAGATAAATCCTAAGATATTTAGATAACTCCTAAATATATCCTCCTAAATATATATTTAGATTTCTCCTAAATATATTTGACTTGGGCTTCAAGTTATTTCAAGCTTACAACAACATTCTCCCCCTTAAGCTTGAAATTACCTTTCCCCACATCTTGAACTCCAATGAGACTCCTCATCTCTTTAAACTTGGTCCTTCCGAGTGTCTTCGTTAGGATATCCATCTTTTGTTCAATTCCGGAAACATGCTCTACTTCGACTTGTTCATCCTCAACACATTTCAGTATAAAATGATACCTCCTGTATATATGCTTGCTACGTCCATGGAACACCGGATTTTTTGTGAGTGCAATTGCTGATTTATTATCAATTCGTACAGTCACTTTCTCACAAACCTTTCCCACGACCTCACTCAGAAGCTCTTGAAGCCAAATGGCTTGTTTAGCTGCCTCCGTAGCAGCCATAAACTCAGCTTCACATGATGACAATGCCACAATTTCTTGCTTTTGTGAACACCAAGTGATTGGACAATCATCCAAATAGAAAATATGGCATGTTGTGCTTTTGCCATCATCCTCATCAACATTATGTGAACTATCACTATATCCCACCAATTTTACTTTATTCGAACGTGCAAGCGAGAGACCAAAAGAAGTTGTTCCACATAAATACCTCAAGACTTGCTTCAATGCTGCTCCATGGGATTCCTTAGGCTCGTGCATGTATCTACTTAGCACCCCAACACTATAGGATAAGTCTGGGCGTGTATGAAGTAAATATCATAGACATCCAATGCTTCTTCTGTATTCCCTTTCATCGATGCTATTCTCCTCTTGAGCCTTCGAAAGTTTCAAATTTAAATCCATCGGTACATGGCACAGGTTGCAACCTTCCATTCCAGTTTCTCCTAGTATTTTCTGTGCATATCTCTCTTGTTTTAAGACGATACCTCCCTCAAATTGATGTACTTCGATCCCAAGATAAAATGTCAATTTTCCAAGGTCACTCATCTCAAATTTGGTTGTCATCTCTCTTTTAAACCCAAGTATCAACTTCAACGAAGAACCTGTGACAAGTAAGTCATCAACGTACACAACCACAATTAGGAGATGCTCTTTCTCTTCCTTTTGATATAACGATGGCTCTTTGGAACATCTATGAAACTTCAATTCTCTAAGGATTTTGTTTAATTTGTCATTCCACGCTCTAGGTGCTTTCTTTAAGCCATATAGAACTTTCTTCAATTTGTAGACCTTGTCTTTGCTTCCTAAGCTCACAAATCCTTCCGGTTGAGTGGCATAGACTTCTTCTTTCAATTCACCGTGGAGAAATGCGGTTTTTACATCAAGATGATGTATTTCCCAACCACTTGAGGCCGCTAGAGCAATGATGAAACGTATAGTTTCAATGCGTGCCATGGGAGCAAATACTTCATCATAATCAATGTCATGTCGTTGAACATATTCCTTTGCCACTAACCGTGCTTTGTACTTGTTGATACTTCCGTCAGAATTGCGTTTTATCTTGAATACCCATTTTAATCCGATAGGCTTGACACCAACGGGAAGATCAACCAAACTCCACGTTTTATTTCTTTCTATGGATGAAAGTTCTTCCTCGCATGCATCTATCCACACCTTTAACTCTCGTGCTTCATTAAAATCCCATGGTTCCTCATTCATCGCCAATAAGAGACATTCATTCTCATATTCCGCGATATGAATATAATCATTCAAGTATGCTGGCTTCACACTTGGTCTTGTTGATCTCCTTAGTTGTGGTACGTTCTGTTCTAGTTCATAAACATTATCATCTTCCTCTTCACCAATTCTTTCTTCGTATGCCTTTAGCCTTCCAACAATATCTTCAAAGCTAGTTGTTTTTAGGTCAAGTACCAGCTCTAGAGCTGCGATGATATGAATGTATCTTTTCCTTGGTAAACTTTTCAAGAATTTCTTTACGAGTTTTGGTTCTTCAATAGTTTCTCCAAGAAAGGCTGATTTGGATGAAATTTTTGAGATTTTTCCAACAAAAAATCGATTGTATCGGTTTCTTTCATCTTGATTCTATTGAATTCCGCCATTAGAGTCTGTACTCTAGCCTCTTTTACTTGCTCAGCTCCAACATGTCTTGCCTTTATTGCTTCCCAAACTGCTTTTGAAGTGTCCAGGTCTCCAACTTGTAGGATCAAAGCTTCTGGTATGGATTGAAACAACAAAGCAATTGCCATGTTGTTCTTGTCTACGTTCTTACTTCCAGGTTCTATAGTCTCCCACACTTTGTTTACCTTACGAGCAATTTTCATCCGCATAGACCAGTCGGTGTAGTTAGAAGAATTTAGCATCGGACATTTAATATAGAAGGGTCCGACCTCCTTGGACTTCATCTCAACATCTTCCTCCTTTATGTCGCCTATGGTGATCTCTCCTTAATGGCTCTAATACCAAATATAGAATCTATATCGTAAACACAAGAGGTGAATAAGAATTACTCTCTTATTAACTTAAGGAAAATAACTCAAAACCTTAAACTCTCAAACTCATAAGTTGTGCCACATCTTAGCACCTCCTTATATAGAGAAAACATAACTCCAAAACTCAATAAAAAAACCTTTAGATAACTCCTAAATAGGTTTAGATAAATCCTAAAATATATTAGATAACTCCTAAATATATCCTCCTAAATATATATATAAATTTTTCCTAAATATACTTGACTTGGGCTTCAAGCTATTTCAAGCTTACAACAATCATATTAAAAATTATTGTTCTCGGTCACGATTTAATCACATGGATTGTTATTGTTGTGATAAGTCTATTGCTATGAGCATCATGTAGTTAGATATTGCTTGATAAATGTGGTTAGTTATGCGATTTTTCCGGAAAGTAGAGAAATTTATTGATTTCTTTTTGTGGAAAACCTTGCTTATCCTTGTGTCCCTCAAATTGGTATACGGAAAATCAATCCCAACAGTTAAAAATATTCAACTCATATAAATAAATAAGGATGGACACGAAAAACAAAATATCTAAAGAAACAAAAGTTAAACGTTCGTTAGAGATTATCTAAATTCGTAAAATATTTTGGACAAACCAAATACCTTTTTCCCCAAATATATTCGATTTTACATGTGTTCAACTATTGCTACTCTAATATGACAATAAATGTTGATGCAAACAAAAAAAACCTAGTGAAAAATATGATGGGACACATGTTAAGCAAAGCACATCATGGTACAAACGGAAGGTAATGAAATTGAGGTATCGGAAAGCTCCCAAACTCGTTGAAGTATTCGGAAGCTACCTAGAGCTTCCGAAAATGACAACCGTACTTATTTTTAAACTTAATTTCAAACACCATCCTCTCATATGCTTACACGTTACAGTGTTTCATTAGTGCTTCACCATTTGGTGTTATTTTGTCCAACAATAACAAACTTATAATTGTTGTGTTAAGTTTACGCTTAAGCCTTTAATTTGTTCTTGCAAAACCCGTGTGAATTGACAGAGATGGGTGAGGGTTTGAGAATTGATTGGCCGATCAAATGGTCGAGCAAAAGTGTTGATGTAGACAAAAGAAAAACAGTGAAAAATATATGAAGGGAGACGTGTTAAGCAGGGCATGTGCATGGTACGAATAGAAAGGTAATGATTCTTTAAATTATTTTTGATAAAGAAGTTAATGAAGTGTAGGTAAAAAACGTCAAACCTCAAAGGTCTTAGTGTTTGTTAACAACAAAGGAAACAAAACATAATGTGTCTCTCCTTATCCCCTTTCCACCCATCTCCTTCTGGTTTTCTTCCATTACACTCAAGTCTAAGTAATATATTAGACTTACTATTACATCCTCATTAATATTCTTCTAGTTTTAACCTAAATATAAATAATTTTGCATAATAACTTTCTTAAAATATTTAAATATGATGGACAAATCATGAATTGTATTGTATATTGTTTGAAAAAATTATTGTGAAATTTTCTTACCACCACGAAGTTGTTTTCAAATATAAGAAATAGCTTCAAGCATGAAATTAGGCAACTCATTTTGTTTTCAACATATAATGCTATCAAATACTACTTTTGTCAGTTCAGTTATTAGAATAAATAGTTGCAATTAATTTCCTTTTTGTTAATGATTAATTCTATCACACATTTTTTTTCTCAGTGACACAATTTTCTCTATCACATATAAACTTTATAATATTTTAATTCAGTGAGCTTGTCAACTGTCCACAAACTCCATTAATGGTTCTATTATAAGTCGAAAATATAGAGTTTAAAGCTTTAGTTGTTGTGAAAGATAATTAAGGTGAAGAAAAGAAGCGATAAGCCACAAGGACACTAATATGATGCCTATTTTGGTATGGGAACAAATGCACATGCTTGCACATGTGTTCCGGCCAATTAGCTCTTGTTCGGTATCTCTATATACATTCATGCACCCCATATATATATTAAACGTCATGGTCATAGCCAATCGCATCCAATTGAAGTCTTCATCATCCAATCCATAATCTACTCCCTTCAATAATGCAAAATCTTCAACATTTATGGTTTCCATAAAGTTTTACATTCTTTTCTTCTCCAATGAAAACACTTACATGTATATATATAGATATGGGAATTTTGAACAAATAAACAGAAATGGAGATAGTATGAAGAACAAAAAGAAAAAATATATATTCTGTTAGTGTTGTAGACCTTCTTCACATTTGACAACAATTTGATCGACATTTGACGAAATGCCGGTTTTGCCCACCAAGTCATGGGCCTTCAAGGACTCTTTGTTCCAATCTGTCTTATAAACAACGGTCAAAATGGAGATTGCACAAGCGAGCTGGGCCCCAAGTAAGCCATAACATAGTCCCATGAAGCCTAGGCCCCACACAAACGCTAAAACAACAGCCACTGGTGCTCCAACTACATAAAAGGCGTAGAAATTAATCTTGGCTCCTATACGTGGCCTTGCACTGCCACGTAGGATTCCACAGCTAATGGTTTGTGGACAGTTGGCAAGCTCACAAGCTCCTACCACCGGAAGAACCGCCGCTGTTAGTTCGAGGACAACTCCATCCGCCGTGAAAACTCTCCCCCAAGCCGTTCTCCCCACGGTGGTTGCCGCAAGCCCGAACACTGACACGGCCACGGCGGCTCCCACCGCAACTGCCGCAGCCGTACGTGCTTTCTCCGGTCGTCCTGCTCCCAACTCGTTGCTTACCCTCGTGGAAACCGCTGCTGAGAGCGCCGTCGGGATTGTATACATCAATGACGTTGTTTGGATCACGATGGCGGCCACTGCTAGCGCCACCGTTGGCTCTGGGAGATATCCAGCGAGGACCGTCATGAACTCGTACCACCACCACTCCAAACAAACGGCTATACAACTCAGGACCGCGAATTTGACCAGCGTTGACCACACTGCGTTGTCACCAGTCTCTCTTGAATCAGACAACATCAACGGCGTACCAAGACAAGAAGAGTTAGAACTGGTTTTGTCGTTGTTATTATTGTTTTCTAAGTAGATGTAACAAAGAAGAAGCGACAAGGAGATGAAGTTGGTGAGGAAAGAAGAGACGGCGACTCCAACGACGCCGAGTGAGATGTAAAACGTGAAGAAAGCAGTAATGGGGAGATGAAGAAGGACGGAGACTAACGTGCACCACATCAAAGGCCATGTGGTGCCTTTACAACGTAAGTAAATACGTAAAGGATGAAGGAAGCTATTAGCGAGAAGATCAGGCAAAGAGAAGGAGCAATAAAGAGATGCGACACGTGTGATGTCTTGTTGTTGGCGAAGCATAAGCATTAGAGGCTGGAGGTTTAACCAAAGGAGTGAGATGGGAAGAGAGGCTAATAGAAGGAGCGATATGGTTCGCTTGAGGGTCAAGGAAGCGAGTGAAGGGTTCTTGGAACCGATGGCTTGACCGCAAAGTGGTTCCATGCCGGTAGCTAAACCGGAGAGGACCGAGTAACCGGTGATATTGGTGAAACCGACGGCTAAGGCTCCTCCGGCTAGCTCGAGGCTACCGAGTCGACCCATACACACAACGGAGGTCATGTTCTTTAGGTAGTTTAGTATGCTCATGGCGGCCACCGGGAAACTTATGTCCCAAATTCTCTTCATCTCTTCCAGCACCTTTTTAAATTTTGAATAAAATTAAATAATAAGAGAGGAGATATTTGAAAGACTCTGGATGAAGTAGCAGTGTACTGAGAATAGATATTTTAGATAAAAATTAAATACCTCGGGCATTGTCGGGTTGTACTTGTGTTGGAGATTTATGAGACGTGAATCTTCTTCGACCACCATTTTTAGTGTTTGTTCTGATTGAGATGAGAGATTAATAATATGAAGAGAAGATGGCGTTTTATAAAGATTTGTTTTGTTTGGCATGGTGAGGATTTCTAAAATATTTATTTCATTATTTGATATCCATTTTTTGCGTGGGCCTTGTTGTTCAAAAATATACAACTATAAATACAAACTTAAGTATAGTTTGAGAAAATAAAATATAATTGCATTTGAATAGAGCACTGAAGGAATTTATTAAAATCAAACCGATTTTTATTGAAATTCGAGACGATGGATTTAATCCTTTTATTAAACCGACGAATTTATTGACAAAAAAAGTACGAATCCGAATCTGACTTTGTCGTACAAAAGCGTCACATATAAACAAACGACAGTATATGCATCTGGCAATTTAAAACAATAATAACAAGAACAAAACTCAAATTAATACGAAGATAAATATAATATAAATGAAAATTTTATATTTAATAAAATAATAATTAAAAACTATATATTTTTGTTACTATTAAAGTTATCCAAAAATTGGTATGCTACAAATTAACAAAAACGTTCATTTATATAAACTCGAAAAATAAGTTATTATATGTGAAATGGGTTTCGTATAAATTATTTTACAATATATGTATTTTTGTATTGTATATTATTGATTTTTATAATATTTTCTTGGATAACAATGTCACTATGTCTTTTGCGTAATATTTTATGTTGCCTCGTTAAAAATTTTTTTAGAAAAACTTAACGGAAAAAATTATAGTAGATAAAAAGAGTACAATCACGCAAGTTCTCCTTCGAATGATCAGGATCATATCTTACAAGTCTTATTGACGACGCATTTCAATATTATGGACATGTTTTCTGAGCATAGTGGTGGATAATGATTTCGTGAAAAAGTTTGTAGAATTCTAGGATTATCGGACATATCTTACTTTAATGTCTTTATTTTTCACGAGTTCTTAGGTGTATTAAAAAAAATTTAGAGAGATAGTTTGGTCCGGTCACTTTTGATATATCTTTCTTTTGTCTGAGCAGCGCATGCAACATTGTCTTCATATAAGATAGTTGACTCCGTGTTTACATGGATCCCACTGTTTGATCTGATGTATTGGCTTATTGATTTCAACCATATACATTCTCTACTTGTTTCATGGAGCACGATAATTTCAGCATGATTTGAAGAAGTGGCCACAAGTGTTTGCTTCTGGGAACGCCATGATATAGCAGTACCTCCAATCATAAACACGTGTCATGTTTTTGATTGAGCTTTGTGTGGATCTGATAAATATTATGCATCTGCAAAACCAATTATTTGACCATTTAAATTATTGGGATAAAATAACCCTAAATCAATAGTCCCTTGAAGATAATGAAAGACATGTTTGATTCCATTCTAATGTCTTCATGTAGGAGATGAACTAAATCTAGCCAAAATATTATCAGAAAATAAGATATCAGGTTGAGTGCAATTTGCAAGATACATAAATGTTCTGATTGCAATTAGATACGATACTTCAGGACCAAATATCTCTTCATTTTCCTCAGGCCATTAAAGTACTAAGAGGGGTTGTCTTATCCATATTAAGTGACCACTTAATGGATCACTTTCAACATTAAATGATCTAACAATCATTAGAGTACTCAGATGGGTTGTTTTATCCATATTAAAATGTTTAACAGTCTTTTGGTGTATGTGGATTGATGTACAAATATACCCTTTTGAGTATGTTCAATTTGTAGGCCGATATAATATTTTGTATATCTGAGATCTTTCATCTCAAATTTCTCTTTTAAATAGTTTGTTACTTTCTGTATTTCTTCTTGAGTCCCGATTATATTTAGATCATCAACATATACCGCAATTATAACAAATCCGAATATTATTTTCTTTATGAAAACATATGGGCATATAGGATCATTCACATATCTTTCTTTGGTTAAATGTTCACTGAGACGATTATAGCACATTCATCCAGATTGTTTTAACCCATATAATGATCTTTGCAAATTTATTACACATAACTCCTTGGGTTTAGATTTTAATGTTTCTAGCATCTTAAACCCATATGGAACTCTCATATAGATATCGGTATCTAATGATCCATGCAAGTATGCTATAACAACATCCATGAGACGCATATCTAGATTTTCATTAGCCGCTAGACTTATTAAGAATGTAAACGTGATGCATCCACAATGGGGGAGTATGTTTCCTCACAATCAATCCCATGTATTTGAGAAAATCCTTGAACCACAAGACGAGTTTTATATCTCATAATTTCATTTTCCTCATTTCATTTTCACATCTTTGGATGTGAGTGTAATTGGTCAAAATATATTTCTTTTATCAACCGAATCAAGCTCGAATTGTATTGCATCTTTCCATTTCATCCAATCGTGTCTATTTTGATATTCATATATAAACTTTTGTTCTGGATCTTCGTTTTTCTCATATATTTCCTTGGTCACAAGGTATGAGAAAACTTCATCAACAATATCAATTTTATTTTGTTTCCATTATGGATATAATTGATAGAGATTTCATTATTCTTTTCAGGTTCATGATGTTCTACATCATCATTAGCCTCATGATTTGTCTCCTCTAAAATATTTTATGATATTTTGGGAGTATTGGGCTTTTCAGCTTCCTTATGCTTTCTAGGTTTTTTATCCTTAGAACCAACATGTTTCCATGCTTCTAGCGTGTTTTAGACTCATGTATATCATCTGCTCTTCCTTGTTCTTGTGAAATTTCAATCCGAACGAGAACATTTGCAGCTCGAATATGTGATTTGGTTATCGTTTTGGTATCTGCAAAAGCATCAGTTAACTAATTTGCTATACTCTACAAATGCATAATTCGTCGAACTTTTAGTTCTGACTTTTCGTAAGGAGATCAAGGTGTAACATAGATGGCACACACCATTCTATATCATTTTCTACTTGTTTAATTTCTCATTGAAATGATAATCGGCAAAACATGTCATAAATATATTTCATGTATGCGGTTCTTGATATCATAAAATTGATGGAGAGTCACAATCAACATAAATTTCCAACCTTATTTGTGGTCTCATCTTTGTATGTTGTGGTGGTGCTATAGGCACGTATACCGCACAACCAAAATTCTTAAATGAGAAATATTTGGTTCCCGATCAAATGCTAATTGTAATGGAGAATACTTATGGTATGCACTTAGTCTTATCCGAATAAGTGCTTCTTCATGCAAAATGGCATGTCCCCATACAAATTTTGGAAGTTTTGATCTCATGATCAGTGGTTTTGCAATCAATTGCAAACATTTAATTATTAATTCAACCAAACCATTTTGTATATGAACATAAGTTACAGAATGTTCAACTTTGATTTCCGTTACCATACAATAAAAATCTTGGGATGAATTTACCAGCGTTGTCTACTCTAACTCTCTTAATAGAGTAATCAGAGAACTGAGCTCTTAGTTTGATTATCTGAGTTAGAAATCTCGCAAAGTCATATTTCGAGATGATAATAGACAAACATGTGACCATCTTTTGGATGCATCAATTAATACCATGAAGTAGGGGAATGGTCCACATGGTGGATGTATTGATCCACAAATCTCTCTTTGAATTCTTTCAAGGAACTTTGGTGATTCTTTATTAATTTTGGTTGGTGATGATCTTATAATCAATTTTCTAAGAGAACATGCAGTACATGTCATTTTCTTCCCCTGATATATCTTCTGGATTTTTAGTGAATGACCATGTGAGTTCTCAATAATTTTTTGCATCATCATAGTGTTTGGGTGACCGAGGCGATCATGCCACAATATGAAATCTTCTGGATTTCTTTTAATCACTATATACAATTCGATTGCACTTATATGAGTATACTGTAATCCTGAATGAAGTTTTGGAAAATTTCCTAATATAAGTTTTTTCCCGATTCGTCAGAAGTTATGAATATATACTTCTTTCCATTTTCAATTGCGAAGTGAGTGTCATACCCTTGAAGGTACATGTATTTGAAACTCAACAAATTCTTTTTAGGTATGGAAATTTTTGTTCCATTAGGCAACGTAAAGTTGGCTTTGCCAATTCCTTCAATCACGTCTTCAAGACATGATATTGTATTGATAATAATGTTTGTAGGTTTTAATTTAGAGAAATCATTCTTTTGTCTCAGAATAGTGTGTGTTGTTCCACTATCTGGTATGCAAATTTCTCTAATATTTCTTTTGGATACTGTTCCGTTTCTATCGTTGTCCATTTCTGTAGTCAAGATAAACATCAATAAAAAGAAAGTAATTTTCGTTCATATAAGAAAACACACAATAATTATACATTAGTTTCTTTTAAAAACAACATTATTCTTCAATCAACAAAAAAGCATAATAATATACATGGCATAACTGGAGAATATTCAGTAGTCTCACTATAAATATTTCAGTTATTCGCAAAGGCGGTCTTGTCAAAACCATTTGCAAAGTTGGGAGAATCGAGGAACGATATACCCTCAAAGTTTTCAGCAAGGTTGACTTCTTTCCCTTTTCCTTTGGTGGATTCCATGTATAACTTACAAAGGTGTGGATGAACTGGATATGGACAGTTCCAATAAGATTTTATTCTTGAACAAAAATCCATTTTTTGTTCGACATGTATGGGCCCAATGTCCTTTAGACCCGCACCTGAAAACCACATTCTCACGCTTTTGGGTAAAATTTTCTTGGTGTTCTTTTCCTTTGGAATTTTCTTCGGAACAAACCCATTTGAATGACCCTCTCCCTCATGGATTGTAAGTTCTACCACATCCACGATTAAATCGACACCCACACCCATGACCCTGATAGGTTTGATTTTCTTTTTCATGATATTTCACGTCTGTTGCATTCACTTCTGGGAATGTTTTTGCTCCCGTGGGACAAAAATTATGATTTTGAATGAGAAGTTCACTATTCTTCTCGGCCAATATGAGTGTCACCATTAACTCAGAGAACCTTTTGTATTCGCGGCTCCTATAGAGTTCTTGCAGGAGACGATGTTTTTTATTATGAAAATTCTGGTATGTCTTTTTGAGCATTTTTGTTTCAGTGACTGGCTTGCCATAATATTTTAGTTGTGATACTATTCTCAAAATAACGGAGTTATACTCATTCACTTTCTTAAAATCATTCACTTTCTTTCTCCACTCTTCTAGAGCATGAGGGAGTGTTATTTTCTTTTGGTTATCAAACCTTTCCTTTAGAGCTACCCACAACTATGCTAGGATGATATTACATATTTAAAATGAACCATTTATATGAATAATACAAGCGATTAGAAAAGAACATAATTGCATAAAAAGATAAACCGATGTTTATGGTAAACTTTTCGTGGGTAAATTTTCCAATGAAGAGACCGTAAACACATGCAAATTATAAATAAAATAAGAATTAAAAGCAAACAAATCATTTTTCAAAATAAAAACTAAAACTTTTTTTTGAAGAAAGATTTGAAAGGAGATAAAATGTTTTGATGTAATGAATGAGTGAAAATGAGTGTATTTATAGATTAAAATCACTGTTCATACCCATTTGAAAAGTGAAGATTTTTTGAAATTTTTTCTTTGTGACCGTCGTTGAGAAATAATTTAATCATGAAATCAATTTGAAATTTTAATAACCAGTTATATTTACCAATCTCAGATAAAATATTATATACTAGTGGTCGAACCTCCATTATATAATAACATAATATAAATAAATATTATAGTGATGGAGTCATCCACTTCAGAACAATCAATAAAATATGTGGCGTCTTAACCGTCCAGTAAATATGGTGTATTAAGCAATCATAACATAAAAATAGTAAAATAATATTAAGGTGAAAACCGTTTACAGTCAAATTAAATCAATAATGATGTATTAAATAATAACTGAAAATACTATATTATTATAGAGGCCATAGATCGCCTACTATAATAAATTATACAATATAATATATATTTATAAATATTTAGCATAACTATGATTGTGCTAATAACGTATTATAAAAAATTATAATTTATTATAAAAATAAATATAATTAAAATTAGAAATTTTATACCTATAAAATAGTAAATACTAATAATAGATGAGAGAGAGATATTTTTTACTATTAAAATTATCGAAAAATTAATATGTTATAAATAAACGAAAACGTTATATTTTAAGGTACACATTTTTCGTAGCGTAAGTAAATTATTGATTTTCATAACAAAATCAAATTTCTTATGTATTACAATCAAATTAGTACAAAGTTCCATTTATGATCATTTCTTTATTTACTCATCAAATCATACTAAAAGTAAAAAAAATTCAGAAGTCAACCTTTTTTTATTATCGAAACGTTGCATACCGATGTCCAGCTTATCTGAATTTCGTAGGTGTTAAAATAAGAATGCGGTAATTACCATAAACAATCTTTGGCTTAAATTCATAAAACGATAAATCAGTAGAATATTATCAGTTGATTTTAAGAATTGACTTTGCATCTCTGTTATGGAACTATTTTTTTATTTAGTCGTAATAAAAATTTAATGAATTGAAGATGTTAATTATAAAGTAAGAGAAAACTAGTCCAACATGCATGCTTTTGGGTTAGTGATAGTTGGATCTGGAGTAAGGCATAAACTTGATTTTTCCTATATTTGATTTCTATTAGCAAATAAAATCGCACATATATTGAAAAAAAGTAGAGTTTGGGATCGTCTGTGTTGCCGGCTGATTGTATTATCTGGTTCTGACAAAACAAATTAAAACTAAGTTCCTCCAATCTTGTGATGTTTCCAGTTCAAATTTTCTCTGTTGAAATGGCTCACACTTAAGTTAATCAGGCGGTTTAAGACCATTGTGAACATGTTTTAATCTTTTATTCCTGTCAAATGCTGATCCAAATAATCAAAAGATTATAAAGAAAAAAAGAGAGAAAACTATTCCTTTGGATTTTAAACTTGAATATGGGTCTAAATTTGAATTTAAAATTTAAACTTTATATGGTAAAACAATATGCATAGAACTAACACCAAACTTTAATATTGCATTTTTTGTCTAAAATAAAATGTGATAAAGATATTTATGAATCTCAAACTAAAGATCTTAGTAGAAAGTGATATGATTGGTCCATCAGTCTAGAAATGAAACTAGTTAAAATTAGGTATAGCTCAATGTCATGTCTCCCTCTTACTGTAATTATCAACCCAAAATCGACTTGAAAATTATGTATACCTTTCCTTTCTTTTTTTCCATTTTCCTTCTTATTCCCACTCCACTCCTCGTAACTAGTGACAGTTTACATACTGTCTCTGCTTACGTGAAAAAAAAGATCCTCATGACAATTGAAAAACAATAGACACGCATATGTATATATGAATATGTTAGATATTCAATTAACAAAAACATATTGGATATTCCATGTGTGGTTTTAAGTACAATATGATACGTTTTCATGACATAAGATTGAAAATTATTAAAATTCAAAAAAATAAAATTATTAAGAAATATAAACCAATTCCTTTTTTTGTTAACAAATATTATTTAATTAAAACAGTTTAAAAATCTAAACGATAGTACATAATCAACAAAAAATAATCTTGATCTAACTTTTTTATAAACCATAGAAGTTCTAGATTCTTGGTCCATAAGAGCATCTCTATTGGAGGATTTTAAAAGTTTTTTAAGAGGGGTTCTTAAAATTTAAAAAATATAAATTGCATCGGTAAATGTGTTTAAGAAACTCTTCTTAAAAATCGGTTTTTAATTAAGAGTGTTAAAAACCGGTTCTTAATTAAGAATGTTAAAAACCGGTTATTAAAAAAAGTTTTTTAAAACATGTTTACCAATATAGATTAAACCATCTCCATCTCTAACAAACTCTTCTGGGTTTTTTACCAATATTTTTATTATAAACTATATTGGTAAAAAAATCCAGAAGAATTTATTAGAAATGGAAATGGTTTAATCTCTTCCGGTTCGCATAATCATGCTTTAGATATTATAATTTAAAAAATAACTTTCCGTACCAAAAAAGAATCAAATCCCAAACACAAGGAAATCAACCTCCTTTATATAATCACTAGCTCACCACCTCTTTGCTATTTTGATCTTTTAAAAGATATTATTTAGTACGCTTTTGTGAATGTCAGCATTCTATTAGTGATTTGTTTTGATTATTTTTATACGTGTGTTTCCTTAAACTTATATCTATAGTTTTTTTTGTCTATTTAATATTAACTAAAACTTAAAATCATTTAAAACTGGAGATACAATTAATAAACAAATGATATTCTTTCTCGATATGCAAATACGTTACTAACAATATGTATATCCTTTTGTCAATATACAGTACGTGGATTTGAATTTAAATAGTGACAACCGACAACATTAATATAAAACACTAGACTACATATATTGGTCAACTAGATTTGCATATCATTTTCATAAATTTGAAAGACGTACTTTCAATAAGACGCAATTTGGCCACAAGATATGAGTATTGCAGAAATCATGAAATCTACATTTTCCTACCGTCAATTTTTGCACACATGTATCATGTATGCGTTATAGTGCATGTCAGCATGTGTACTAATTATTTATGTGTAGGCATATATATAGATATGTCATATTTTTAAATATTTAAAACCAAATTAAAAACATACGTATAAATATTAGTTAAATCGTTTATGTGTGCAGAAGAAAGTTGTGTAAATCGTGGGGGAAACTTACTGAACAAACTCAAGTAGTGAAGGCGAAGTACAAATAGAGAGAGTCGTGATGTTCCAATACAAAGGAAACATATCATCTCTCCTTTCGTCACTTATATCTTCTTCTTCTCTTCTTTTGCGTTTCCCTCACGTGCATATTTCTCTTACTTCCATCCCCACCGTTGATCTCGATACCTTTTCAATCTATACGTAACACATGCATTGACATATGCCTAACCTGTAGACGTCTATACATCGTTTAGTTTGTGATATGAGCTTTGTCTGCTTCATATTCTCTCGTAGATCACTTAGTTTGGTATCATTTTGTACATCAATAAATTTATGTTGGATTATAAGATTTAATATTTACGCGAATAAACAAATTATAATTATGGTAGTACTAATAAACCATATATTGTGGATAGTCTACGAGATACAACGAAAGTAGATGTAAGTGTAAATACGGTTGAGATGGTGAATGATTTGTTTAGGGAGAACATGTAGTCGGCTGGTTATGATAGAGATAGGGTTGAAGAACCAAATATAGAAACGCAAATTTTTTTTGATATGTTAGATGCAGCGAAGCAGCCACTATATAGCGGTTGTAGAGAATGTCATTCATCGTTATCATCTGCAAGTACAATGATGACTATTAAGACATACTATAATTTTGGGGAAGAATGTGTTGATGAGATAGCAGATTTTGTGAAAGATATTTTGTTTGAAGATAATATTTCACCAACATCATACTATGAGGTACATAAACTTGTAGCTGGTCTTGGTTTGGCATATCAGATGATAGATGTGTGCATTGGTAACTGTATGATATATTGGAAAGAATACGAAAACCGCAAAAGATGTCGATTCTGTCGTAAACCACAGTTTCAGGAAACAAGTGGCGGAGTTTTAGTTTCTTATAAACGGATGTGGCATTTACCATTATCGGAGAGGTTGAAGAGGTTATATCAATCTCAGCGTACAACATAGGCAATAAGATGGTATGCAGAGCATTCTCAAGATAGAGAGATTACGCATCCTTCGGATGTAGAAGTGTGGAAACGTTTCCAATCAATGTATCCAGATTTTTCGTATGAGCGACAAAATGTATACCTCAGGTTATGTACAGATGGTTTCAGCCCATTTGGGAAACATGAAAAACAATATTCGTTGTGGCCAGTAATTGTAACACCTTTATAATTTGCCACCATCTTTGTGCATGTGTAGAGAGTTTTTGTTCCTCTGCGTTCTAGTTTCCGGTCCAGAGCATCCAAGGAGGTCACTTGATGTGTTTCTTCAGCCATTGATTTATGAGTTACAAATGCTATGAAAGTATGGGGTTGAAACATTTAATGTGTGCGGTTCTTATGTGGACCATAAGCGATTTTCCAGCATATGGTATATTATCTGGATGGACAACTCATTGAAGATTATCATGTCCGTACTGCCAAGACAATACTGATGCAATCCAATTATAGCACGGAAGAAAAACGTATTAGTTTGATTGCCACAAAATGTTTCTACCAAGTGATAATCCTTAATGTCGGTCTAGAACATTATTTACAAAGAACAAGCAAGTGTTTGACTATGTACCTCCGAAGATTGATGTACGTTTTATAATGGAGCAGTAAAGAGATTTTGGTGCTAAGAGAACTCTTTACTGTGGGGTAATGGGCATGATTATGTTGATGGTGTCGATGAAGTTCATAATTGGCACAAAAGAGTATTTCTTGAGATTTACCTTATTGGAAAGATCATTTATTGAGGTACAATCTAGATGTTATGCAACTTGAGAATAAATGTTTTGACAACATCATGAACATTGTTATAAACATCTAAGGGAAGACGAAAGACAATATGAAGTCTAGTTTAGACTTGCCACTAATTTGTTCCCAGGATTTTTTTAATGTTATGTCTAATGGTAGATGTACTATGCTTGCCTACCAGTTAGACACATCTAAGAAAAGAAAATTTTATTGGATTTGCGAAGATGTAAAATTCACGGATGGATATACATCAAATCTCCTTTATTGCGTGGATTCCACATAAGAAAAGTTTATTATAATGAAGAGTCATGATTGTTATGTTGTGATGCAGCATCTTCTTCCATTTGTATTTGCCCATATTCTTAAAAAAAGGTCCACGAAGGAATTACAGATATATATCGTTACTTCCATAATGTTAACAATTATGTAATATAAATATATATATATATTAATTTGTTTATTGTTTATTTGTAGAAGTTGTGGTTTTTTCGAGAGTTATGCATGAGAACACGTACAGTAGAGAGTATCCATAATTTACAAGACAATATACCGGTTATTCTCTGTAATCTTGAGAAGATATTTCCGCCGTCTTTTTTTCATGTTATGGAACATCTTCCAATCCACATCCCACGAGACGTAACACTTGGAGGCCCTGTTCAATACCATTGAAGGTATCCTTTTGAGTGTTACATGTTTCACCTCAAGAAAATATTAAAAGTTTAAGCAAAGTTAAGAGATCTATTGTCGCACAGAGCCTCAACGAAGAAGCCTCACAGTTTGCTGAATATTACTTTCCATTGAAAGTGCATAGTAAGAGTAGACGTCTGGCACGCCATGATAATAGAGGTGAGAGAGCAATTTATCCCGTGTATGTCCATGAGTTGTTTGTCCAAGTTGGTCGAGTATGTGGAAAAGGAAAGAAACAGAAACTATCATGTAGGAGTTTGCACTTGCATATGTATATCCTCACAAATTATGAGGATATTGTGGAGTATGAGAGGACGATTCATTTTTTTTTTTCAATTACTAATTATTTTAAATTTAATTAATGTGTGATTATTATGTTTTGGTTATTTTTCAGGATTTGCATGTCGTTAGTACGCGTCTATTATCCAAATAAGATAGAACGCAAACTTGACATCCTAAAAGAACAAGAATTTGGGCATTGATTACGATTTTACGTAAGTGTTTAAATACCTTTACTAATTTGGAATACAAATATTTATCTTACAAGAATATTTTGCATAGAAAGTGGTCAATCATTTCCGACATGATTAATGAAGTTTGTTAACGGTCCAAACAACATTGCAACTTCATACCTTAGGTATTGATTATACTAGGGGATATGCGTTTAGGATTCATTAGGAGGAAAAAACAAGACCAACTTCAGACTATGGTGTTTCGGCTCAATCATGTGATGTAGTTTACAAGACTATGTTGTTGATTTCACACAAACCAGTGATTATATTGTTCATTCACACTCAGAGGGATCACATGGAGAATTCGATGACGATTCATACTCAATTCCTTATGAAGGATCATCTGAAGATTCAGAGTAGTTAGAAACTATTTAGTTTTAATTTATTGAATACTACACTGTAATTTTAGTTTGTAATTCCAATGTTTTGTTTACATTTCTAGTGATTAATCTAAATATTAACTTTTTAAAAAAACTCCAAATCCGTCAGAAATCCAGACTGATTTTCGACGGGTTTGGGGTTTGGGGTTTGGGGTTTGGGGTTTGGGGATTATTTTTATGGAAAATGTTAGACATTGATATATTAAAAAAGTTCTAACACTTGTTTAAACACTAGGGTGATATAATATCCCATTAAACAACATAGTTTAAAAATTTTAACATTTCATGATGATTTGGATTAAATGATAGATCTTGTTACATACCATTAATAGAACATATATATGTAAACCAATTTGAAGTTTTGTTTTTGTAAATTTATGACTTTTAGTAGGTCTATGTTAACATTTACTGAATGAAATGGTTACTACGGCTTCGTACAAACTTATTCCAATCGCGAGGGATGGAAAAAGCCTTCAAATCCCTAAATTTGTGGAAAAATTTTAACGAATTTTTGACAGTTATGGAGATACACGTCTACATGTTTAAGGTTAACTGACCAATGATGTGACAACATATTTCGTGAATCCATCAGAAATTTTTGACATATTCGTGAAACTTACCCCAGGTGGGTCAAGTCAAAACCACTCGATTCCTGTTTCGGAGATCCAATCTCCTTCATCTACTATTCCGGTGACTTCTGCTCCGACCCTTATGAGCATCAAGGACTTTGTTTCTCAACCTGGACGTGAAAGATTGCCTTCTTTGTATCCTGATTGAGACGGAAGGCACACTTGGTAAGTTTGCTTTCTAGGTTTCTATGAATTTTTTTTAATTCTTTAACTCTTTAACATTTTACAAATAATTTTGTTTTATAGGTTCCATATATCCCATAATGAGATAACGACGCCGATAGACCGTACGGTCAACGGAAATTCTACAACGTCCATATGAGATATACTCCACAATGCCGATGGCTAAGCGTGATCTTTGGTTTCATTTGAGTCCTGTTTCGGAGACCTAATCTCCTTTATCTACTCTTCCAGCGACTTCTGCTTCGACCCATATGAACATCGAGGACTTCGTTTCTCAACCTAGACGGAAAATATTGCCTTTTCTTCATCCGGATTGTGACGGAAGACACTCTTGGTAAGTTTGTTTTCTAGATTTTTATGAATTTTGTATTTTTTTTTAAAAATTAATTCTTTAACATTTTACAAATAATTTTGTTTTACATGTTACATATATTCCATGATGAGATAACGAATTCGATCAACCATATGCTCAATATGTACGAGATAACATACCGAATTCGATATACTCCACAATGTCGATGGCTGAGCGTTATCTTTGGTTTCGCCAATTTGCAGTAAGCTTTAATTTTTATTTTTAACATTACCATTTAAAGTTTTTAGATTTATTTTAATAGAATTCTTGGCAAGTTCTGATGTTTAACCATTTTGTTTTGCAGTAAAATTTTACTTGGGATAGATACCTCACTCCTCGGATTAGACGTGAGTTCGATGTTAAGGCATCGAAAGTGTACTCTAAGAAGCGTAACGAGTGGAAGGACAAATAGACTCGGAATGACATTCCTAGGGAGTTGATTGGAAACACAGAGCTATGAAACATGTTGGTTGAGTATTGGAGGATGGAGAAAACTAGCGCAACATCAGCTACTCAATCAACCAATCGGAAAAATGACCGGAGGGCAAAGAAATTGCCACTCACAATTTGTGAGCAACGAGCAAGTCTTCCCGGGTACAAAAATTGTTAAGTTTCTTTAAATTGTAACTTTTATTTCACTTCAATAACTTTTTAAAAATTTTAATTATTTTTCAGTTTTGTCAAAAAGGTGTCCGACCTTCGCATCTTGTTTTGCTAAAAGATGCGCAAACCAACTGCAGGACGAAACAAATACAAGATCCAATTGTTCGGGAGATCGTGGAGAATATGACAAGGGTAGGAGATGAGTTTCTCCAATCACAACCGATTGTTGAAGAAACTCCTCCGTGCACCAAATTTCTGATCGAGAAGATCAACGAATTTGTCTATGAAATATGTAACATTTATTTTTTTTATTCTTATCGATATTATGTTTTTGTAATGATTTAATTTATTTTGTTTCGTAAGTCATTCCAAGTTCAAAAAGACAAAGTCCAAAAGCCATTTTTTGGACTTTAGAGAAATATTCATCGCCATCTTTGACAACTTCAAGGTATTACGGAGATCCTCAACTTAGAGCGCAACTCGATGAAAAGTCAGCTGAGATCAAAGCTCTTAATAACAAGACTAAGATCATCGAAGAAAACACGGCTACACAGTTCAAATCAATACATTATAAGATGGATGTTTTCTTCCGTTCTTTCCAGCCGCTTCCGAAAAATTAGAAAACTTTTAAATTGTATTTTTGATTTTTTGATTTTGATTAGTATTTTTTTGTTTTGGATAATTTTAATTTAATTTTAAGTTTAATTTTAATTAAAAAATTTATTTAATTTTAGTTACAAAATTAATTAATATTAATATTATTATATTAAAAATAATAATTTAAGTCTGTCGAAAATCTGTCGGAAATTAATTCGTCTGAAATTAGTCTGTCAGAAAGCTGTCAAAAATTTATTTATCGGAATTAAGTCTGTTGTACAATATGTCGGTTACGTCATCAGAAACAGAACCCGACGGATTTACTTCGAATAACGGACGGTTAAAATTCCGACGGATTTCTGACAAAACTTAGATATTAGATTTTTAACGGTTTAAAGATGCAGAATTTTGTCAAAAATCTGTTGGAAATACCAACAGATTTTTGACAATTACTTTATTTTTAACTATATATAACAAACGGTTGTATCCGTCTGTTTCTTGCTGTTTTTAATTATTTTTATTTTAGATTATAAAACTCCGCAAAAGTATATGATTTTCATCTACAAATTTCAACATAAAACTCTACCAACCGAGTTGTGCGCTAGTGGCGTTTACCAAGGTCCCTTTAGGGAGGAGTATTTGGGTTCCCGAGTTCAATTTTCGGTTGGGACGGGATGGTATATTTTTCTTCCATAAAGATATATTTATTGGCTAACCTCGACTGTAAGAACTTAGGTAGGCCTAAATTTTCTAGGGCTTGGGGACGTATGTCTTAACGAAATATTACATAGAAAGTATTTATTATTTTGATTACATAAAGGCATCATTAGTTTATATGTTGATGTGGACAATCTACTATTTATGATAAGGATTTATTCACCGGCTAATCCCAAATATAGAGAAACTAGGACACTAACTTAAGTTTTAAGAAGAAAAATAGAGAATAAAAAATGTCAAATGGACCAATAAAGTGAAAGTGATTTGCTTAGTATATATATAATGTGATATATATATATATATATGCTTTTCTGTTTTTTTTTTGTCAACCAAACTTCAAAATTATATGATTTATACTTTTTGTTTTGCTAACATGTTATGTAAATGAGTTTCTCCTCCTATTAGAATTAGTTTGATGAATCATGACCATTTTCTTTTTCCCGACATTTGACAAGATATATTTATCAGTTTCTGCTTTTGTTGTATCCATGGTCCCACTTGATTTAATTGGAATCAAAGCAAAAGACTTTTTTTTACATACTTCACATTCTTGTATACACGTCACTATAATAGTTTGTGATCGGTTCTTACTAACTAAAGCAATACTTTATAAGTGGTTATATAACCATTTATGTCCAAATTTAGTAAGAAATTAAAAATAAAATAATACTCAATTGTGATCAATCCTTTATTTCACTAAACAAATGTTTCAAATTTAAATAAATCGCTTTCAAATAAACTGTGATTAACTATAAATAATGACTCAAACTTTTAAAAAGCTTAAATTATCCAAAAAAAAACAAAAAAACTTTTGTAAGCTTAAAGGTCGATTTGATTCCAAAAGTAACTAATAGTCAAAATATTGGATTTTGCAAATCTTGATCGATGATAAAATCCTTTAAATGGAACCGTGCATAGTTTGACATTTCTCACTAGATATAGCACTTAAATCTTCTCCTTTGTTATTCATATCTCTGACATCTATTAATGTGTTTTTTTGAATATGCAGGTTCCGGATACAGTGCGTTGCGTGGATTAAGAATTTGCATTAAATCACATTAAATCACACTAGAATGATGTAAGCTGATATGGATGCGAGAACTCACATAACATAGTTGGAGTAGACAGATGTGATAAAACCAAAGATGTGGGGTTTGAAAATTATTACAAGTGTGTTGTAGAAGATTTATTCAATATTTTCTACAACCACTTCAAAAAAGGATAAATTTGAGGTGTAAGTTTATATTTTTAGGAGATTCACGAAGATCCTTAGTAGTAGGATTTTAGGGTTTTAGTGTTTTGTATATATAGTTTAGGGAAGTCCCAAAAAGTGGTTCATATTCTAAGCTATATCATTTAAGATTGTAAACTTCGAAGCTAAAAAATAATGCTTAGAAAGTGAGTGTTCATTGACTCGTCTTTGAAATATATGAGCGGATAGATTCAAAGTAAGAATTGGAGTGTTGTTTTACTTGAATTTGATATCTTCGAGCGGGTAGCTTCAAAGTTAAGTTAGAGCTTAGGATTTGGTTTTAGTATAGGTCAATCCTATTGGGTAGAATAAGTTGTATAATACCAAAACAAGTAGATCTTTGTAAAAATGTTACGTTGTTAATAAAACAAGTTGAAGCGTTGGACTTGGCGCGTTCCAAGTCGTAATTCTGTTGTGTTCATAATTCTACCTTAATAATTGGTATCCGAGCATACACCTACTAAAATATTTGTTTATCTTTTAATCAGGTGAGATCTTGCGACAAGGTATGAAGAATTCACAACAATACGTTGTAGTGAACAAGCCACTAAAATTTAATGTTGAGCACTATAGGTATCGGAAGGCACATGTGGCACAACTGATAAATGGTATCGATATGAAGTCATGGTTTGCTGTTGAAAACGGAAGCCAAATTCAATGCAAAAACACTGTCGGTTATCTTTAACTCTTTTCTATAAATCAGTTCACAAGGGAGAAAGGGTGAAAATCAGCAAATAAGGCTTGGGATATTTTGCAAGTTTCATTCGAATGAACTAGCAATGTGAAGCGAAACCGGATCGACATGTTGGAGTCAGAGTTTAAGAATATGACTATGATTGTTGGAGAGTTTATTGATGATTTTAGCAGCAAGCTGAGCTCAATCCATCAGGAAGCTATTGTGTTGGGGAAAAATTACAAGGGTAAGAAACTTGTAAATAAGTTTCTCAGGAGTTTATCGTCTAAATTCCAGTCACACAAATTTGCAATTGAGGTAGCTCGGAATTCTGATAAACTAAAGTTTGATCAAGTTATGGAAATGATGCAGGTATATGAGATGCAACTAAAGAAGAAAGATCAGACGACATGAAACGGGCTTGCTCTGATAGTTAATGAAAGTCATGCATATGAGATAGAAGACAAGCTGAGCTTGATGGTCAGGAAGTACTTCAGGAAGCACTTCAGGAAGCTTGAGAAAGGTCAATGCAGTGGAGGATCAAGTCAGTTTAGCTCTGGTGCAAATGAGTAACAGGATAACATACAAACAATGTGCTGAATGTGAAGGTGCAAGTCATTATAAGTTTGATTGTCCTACCATCAAGAGGAGAAGCTCACTGAAGTGTTACAAATGTAATGGATACGGTCATACAAATATTGATTATCTTGGAATGACTAACAAGAAAGAAAATTCTTATATGATATTGAGTGAAAGTGGTTATGAAGAAGATAAACCAGGGAAATAAGAAATTTTCAACAACTTTGTTGCATACCTTGGTATCATTGAGGAGGAAGAAGAAGTTATAAATTTGGCTAACCATGTTGAGGAGAATTAAGACACTGAATTAGAAGTAGAACAGTCTGATTTTACAGTGATCACAGCGCTGCTGGAAGAACTGGTTCAAAGTAAAGAGGAAAATCAGTCACTTGTCACTGAGAAGAAGAACCTTCTAAGTCAAATTGGTTTTCTGAAGTGTGATTTAGAGTGTGAAAAAGCTAAGTCAGTCGGTTTGGAACGACAACTTGAAGATCAGTTGAGAAACATCAAGATGTTGAGCAAAAAAACTAAAAATCAGGACAACATACTGTTAACCGGCATAACTAGTAACATGAACTAAGGTTCGGGCTATCATGGAGGTAACCCAAGTGATACAAATAAGTTTGTTATGGAATTAATTGCATGTGAGAAGCATGTAAGGATCCTCAAGGCAGAACATCGGTCAAGACGCTGAGTAGAGATAACAAGAAGACTCACAGACAAACGTTGAGTCATAACACACATAGAGAAAAGGTGAATGGTTGTTGGTACTATGGTAAATTTGGGCACTATAAAGCATTTTGCAGTTGGTATCTGACACATATCTCTCAGATTATGAAGCAGAAGAAGTATCACATATATGGTAAGAGTGAATCAATTCTAAGACAAAAAGTTGGATATGTACTATCATGTTGCTTGCAAAACAGATGAGCCAGGCAAATCTCAGGAAATAAATAGTGGTTGCTCTAGGCATTTGACAAGCGTGCAAGAGAACTTAGTCAATTTTGAGCAAGTTTCGATAAGAAAATTTACCTTAAGAGATTGAGCAAAAAGCAAAATCAAGGGTAAAGGGTTTACAAGAGATTAAACTCAATTCAACTTGGAGAATGTCTACTTGGTTGATTGATTGAAGACAAACCTGATCATTATTAGCCAACTGTGTGATGATAGGTTGGATGTCACTTTTACCAAGGTTAATTGCAAGGTTGTTGACAAACATGGCAGTATAAGATTGGAAGGTCAGTGGTATGGGAATAACTGCTACATGTGGAAGCCAAACAAGATTTTCTTTAACATAGTGGTAGAGACACAAGTTGTTGCAAAGGAAGTTGGGACACCTGAATGTTCAAACTATGATGAAATTGGCTAACAATGAAGTGGTCTAAAGATTAAAAAGCTATGACCATATCAAAACTTTGTTTGTGGACCGTGCACTAAGGGAAAGCAAATCATGATTCAAGACAATATTGTTCCAGATATCAGGTCAAATAATGTTTTGGATTTGGTACATATTGATTTGATGGGACTAATTCAAGTAGAGAGCATGACTGGTAAGAAGTACATCCTTGTTCTAGTTGATGATTTCACTAGATACACATGGTTAATGTTTTTGCAAGAGAAATCAGAGACCCTAGACATCTTCAGATTTCTGGCACTTTAATTGGAGGATAAAAAAGGGGAATCAAAAACATACAAAGTGATCACGATGGTGAATCCAGAATAAGTTCTTTGATTTATTCAGTAAGAGTCATGGAATTTCTCATCAATATTCAACACCACGTACTCCTGAGCAGAACGATGTAGTTGAGCGAAATAACAAGACCTTGTAGGAAATGGCTAGAGCAATGCTACAGGGAAATAATGTTCCAAAAAACAACTGGGATGAAGCAGTAAATACTGTGTGTTACATCATCAACATAGTCTATGTTGGAAATGGCACAAACATGACACCATATAAACTATGGAAAGGCAAGACACCATATGTAAGTTATTTTCATGTCTTTGACTGCACTTGTAAATGACAAGGATCATTTGGGGAAGTTTGACTCCAAGAGTGATGAAAAGATGTTACTCAGGTACCAGCACTGCGTTCAGAGTATTCAATTGAAGAACTCGGATAATACAGGAAACAGTCAATGTGGTCTTTGATGATGCATTGTTCTACATGCTAGCAACTCATTTAAATTCTAGAAATAGGGATCTAGTAATTGATGCAATAGAGAAATTATGAAAAGAGTCTGAGGATATAGACTAGGAGGTTACAATTGATGTCCCGATTACTCAGGTGCATAAAAATCACTCTAAACAAGATATTATAGAAAAGATTCAAAGGGCATAGTTACCATAGGAAAACTGATTGACTTCAAGTAGGTGGTTGAGAAACGTCAGAATCAGATCGATGAGGTACCGCAGAGTCAGACTGCTAAGCTAGTACGCTTTGTGTCGAGTATAGAGCCAAAAAATCACAAAGAAACATTATTTGATGAATATTGGATAGCCACTATGCAAGATGAGCTTGAGCTGTTTGAGTGTAGTGATGTGTGAGACTTGGTGCCTAGACCACAAGATGAAAATATGGTAGGAATAAAGTGGATCTTCAAGAACAAGATAGATGGAAATGGAGTTTTAACCAGGAACAAAGCTCAGTTAGTTACTCAAGGGTACTCTCAAGTCGAATGAGTTGACTTTGATGAGACATTTGCACCTATTGCAAGGCTTGAGTCTATCATTTTTTTTTGGATGGCTTGTGCATTGAACTTCAAACTGCATCAGATGAATAGAAAGAGTGTGTTCCTAAATGGTACTCTATAGGAGTAGGTTTATGTAGAACAACCAAAAGGGTTTGAGGATCCAAATCACTCAAACTATGTGTACAAGCTGAAGAAAGGTTTGTATGGGTTGAAGCAAGCTCCAATAGCTTGGTAAGAGCGACTGACTATCAATCAAGGATATGAATGTGGAAGTGTGGATAAGACTTTGTTTGTGCTTGCAAAAAATAGTGGATTGATCATTGTAAAAATCTACGTAGATGACATAGTGCTCGACTCCACATATTAGAAGCTTGTAGATCAGTTTTTTAAGACTATGACTTAGAAATTTGAAATGAGTATGTGTGGTGAGTTTACGTATTTCCTAGGCTTATAGGTTAAGCAGACTGATGATAGAATATTCGTAGCACATAGCATATATGCCAAAACTTGGTTTCTAGATTAGGTATGAGAGCCAATAAAGAGGCTAAGACTCCAATAGGGGTGAACAACAAACTCTCAAAAGATGAATCTAAAGAACATGTATATGAAAGAATCTACAGAGGGATGTTTGGAAGCCTGATGTATCTAACAACAAGTAGATTATATATCTGTTTGGCTATCGGAATATGTGCAAAATATCAGGTTAAACCAAAGATGTCACATATGCTAGCTGGGAAGATAATCATCAAGTAAGGACACAAACAAAAACTTGATGGATTCCCGAGATGTTGACTGGGCCAGATCATTGGATGATCATCGAAGCATAAGTGGTGGATGCTTCTTCATGGGTAACAATTTGATCTCTTATCATAGCAAGAGGCAGAACAGTGTGTCCTTGTCCACAACAGAGGCTCAGTACATTGCACTTGGAAGTTGTTGCACGCAATTCATGTTGATGAAACAGATGACAGCTGACTATGATATGGTTTCTGACACTTTATTAATTCATTATGATAATAAGAGTGCCATTAACATAACAAATAATCATGTTCAACATTCTCGAACTAAGCATATTGATATTAGACATCACTTTATTCGTGAATTAGTTGAGGAGAAACTGATTATAGTAGACCATGTAAGTTCTAATTTTTATTTAACTGATTTATTCACCAAGTCTCTGGATTTTAATAGATTTGTTAATGTAAGAAAGGTTATTGGTGTATGTGAGGTCTAATATTCTTTTGTGAGTTGTGCTAGTCAAAAACTAGGAAAAATGCTAGAACATGCCATGGAAACTCCTAAGGATGTATAAATAGTCAACAGTAAAAGGTGTGTGGAAAATAGATGCATGTCATGCTGGTCTGGTGGTCATATACATAAAATGTTGTCGTGAAGAAGGAGGTCAAAGAGCTGAGGATAGATAATCATGTGCATGCCACACAAATAAGTACCAAATGTCAAAATAATGAAGTGGTACATGTAAAAGTTTACCAAAGGGCATTCACAAGTATCAGTGGTGGCAAAGTCAAGTGATACTGCTGATACGCTGAGTTCAACAGAAGGTTGTGTGGTAAGAAAAAAAAATCTTAGTACATGCTTGATCATGCTCTCCAGAGGAAATTGCAGCTGCCTACTTCATGTTGATGATGAGCTATTCGGGCTAAAGGTATGACCGTGTGAAATACTAGCCACTAAAGCCAGAACTGACTCTCGAAGATTCAAGAGGTTGTGGTGGTTTCTAGCTGATTTCTGAACAAGTGGCTAGCACCCAAAACATAGAACAAACCTTAAAGGTACTTAAAAGTTGAATTTTGGTTAAACTTGCATGTCTACTATATTTCTGGGTCACTTAATGTTTCTAAATAAGTGAAATGCATTATACGAATCTTGCAAGAAATTATGTGTTGAGTGTGGTATTATAAGATGGGTGATGAGAAAAACAGGGCTTTGCTGGCAAATGTGCAATAATGAGTTTTTTAAGTGTTGTTAGGGCCGAATGAATAATTTCCAGGTCAAGCTCATCTGTTTCAAGCCTAGTAAGCAAAATTAACCCAAAGCCCTTATGGAGGAAAAAAGTTAGGGTTTATCGTGTCAAATCAAAATCAAGAAGTTGAACAGTTAGCAAAAAAGGATGAAGTCGATATTCAGTGGGATCTCGCGTATGGTGACACTGTAACCTGATATGCCACTGCTAAGTCAGTCCATGACGCCACCGGCAAGTCAAACATATGAATCTGCTATGATTTTTTTTTTTGCAGAGTCATTATGTCACCGATGGAGGAAACTAGTGTGTCGTCTTATTCGTCGCCAAAGCCACTAGTTGTTGTCGAGGTATATGATAATCTCACATCTTTGTTTGCAGGATCGGCTCAACCACATGATTCAATTTATGATCTTGCTGATGAACATGGGGCTAAGAAAGTTAGGCCATCCAAGATTCCGATTCCACAGCTGGTGGATTTTTCGAACTCCTCAGGTTCTGCTCTGGTCAATTAATCGCAGGACCCAATCGTCTCATCTCGACTCCGAAAGAGGAAGCAGTCTGTGATAATAGTTCCTGATGAGGTGAAGCGGTCTATATTAGAGAAGCGAAAGGGTCTCGCGTCTCAGGAAACTGCTGGAGATTTCGATGAAAGAGGTTTAAATCGCTAGCTGCTCAGATTAGGTTCGAAATCTTGAAAAAAAAAATTCATCTAGGAGATGGAGGTTGAATTTGGTGAAGATGACGCAACCAAGAGTCTGACTGAGGGAGCTGGAATGCTTGGCACGATACATGGTCTGCAATCATTTATGACTCTGGTACTGAGGGAGTTTTGGAAAAATTTACGAGTGTTAAGGTTGACACTAACATAGTGGATGTGTTGGTTATTGATTGGGTCTATGAGTTCCCTCCGACCATGATTTTTGGACTACCTGATGTGGACGAATTAATTCACAAAAATGGACATGGCTATAGTTTTGGAGGATGATTTGGTTAACTTCATGTCAGGATGCAGTGTGAAGAAGTGGAAAGACATATAGTATGCAAAATTCACTTAAGACAACAAGATGTTGTATAAGATATATTGTAGTAATTGTCTGCCAACTTCAAATGATGTGTATGCTCAGCCAGCTAGAGCCAAACTCATCTATATGATGGCTCAAAAGACACCATTCAATTTTGGCAAACTGGTGTATGAGCACATTCTTCAACTTGCTCTGAACCCACAATCCAAGTTCTATCTTCCATTTCCTAGTATGGTGTATAAATTGTTGATGGCACAATATCATGTTCAGCTTGAAAAGGACAAGCCAGTGGTCAAGGAAAAGAAAAAGGGCAAGACCACCAATCAAGCTGCAACATCAGTCTCAGACTTCAAGGTGGACACAACAAATGATCGCAAGGCGATGCATCTAGCAATTCAGATCCTCCAGCAAGCCTTAGGAGTATTCTGATTTATACTCCTATGTGCATTTGTTTAAAAAACAAATTGTTTTTGTATTATTTATTCACTCAAGCAGGGGAGATGATTCTGAGGATGATGGGGGGGGGAGATTGAACTGTGGAGGGGCTTTTTAGATCATAGGCTTTTAATTTCTAGATTTTAGTTGATAAAGCTCGGTTTGTACTTCAGACTCTTTGTGTTTTGTTTTGAATTTGACTTATTACTCTTATGAGGCTTTGGGTCTGAAATATTTTGAACATGGCAGTTTAGACAAACCTTTAATATGGTTTAATGCTAGATGTGTTTCTAGATTGTGCTTTGTTGCTACGTTTGAGGTTCTCTCTCTATTTGACTTTCAGTTTTATGAAGATGGTTGCTTTAGTATCAAACTCAGTCAAAAAAGGGGAGACTAAAGATGCAGATTCTAGATACAACACGCTGCGTGGATCAGGAAACTACATCACATCACATCAGAACGTTGTAAGCTTACGTGGACGCAGGAGCTGATATGGCATAGCTGGAGTGGACGATGTGATAATACCAAGGATGCATGAGCTGACGTGGGGTTTGGATTATAACGATTATGTTGTAGATTTAGTGAATATTCTTTACAACCACTTAAGAAAAGGATAAAATTAAGTTGCAATTTTATTCCTTTTAGGAGATTCACCAATATCATTAGTAGTAAGGTTTTAGTGTTTCGTATATATAGTTTAGGGAAGTCAGGAAAAGTGGTTAACACTTTAGGCTATATCGTGTGAGATTGTAAACTTTGAAATTAAAGTATAAAGCTTAGAATGTGAGTTTTCATTTACTCGTCTTTGATATCTATGAGCGGATAAATTCAAAGTAAGAATTGAGTGTTGTTTTACTTAAATTTAATATCTTTGAACACATAGATTCAAAAGAAAGTTAGACTTTAGGATTTAATTTTAGTCGGGATTAATTTTATTAGATAGAATAAATTGTGTAATACCGAAACAACTCGATCTTTGTAAAAGAAATTATGTTGTTATAAAACAAATTAAAACGTTGGACTTATCGTGTTCCAAATGGTAATTATGTTGTGTTCATGAGTCTCTATACCTTAACATTTTTTAGATCCTAACATAATGCTATGATTATGCCACATTAATTGAAGAAATCTCTATGGTGGAAACATAAATATACTATTCTATATATTAGTGTCCACATTGTGGCTTACTAGTTCCTATTATTCTATATATTACGATGCATTTCCTAGATCAAACTCTTTTAACAAAAATAGATATGTACATAAATTAGTGAAATAATATTCTCAATTTTTACTTTTTTCCACCACAGCCATTGTGAAAGATATGCATTTTCAAATCTAATGTGAAATCCTCTAATTTGTATATCATACATCTACAACTTTTTTTGAATTTTCGCTATATATTACCCATCAACTTCCTTGGTCTCTTCTAAGTTTCTATGCATTTGAATCATTGTACATTTTTTAATTCGTGTTAAGAGTTTATGTTTTTTGTAAAAGATTCGATTGCGTATGTGGAAACTTTTGGAACTCTGTAATGTATTATGGAGTTTTTTTTCATTTCAACAAAACCCTTTTTGTTCTAGATTTTTTTAATACACCTTATTAGATAATTACTAAGAATGATCTGTTTTTTCTTCTATGCTTCTACGGTTTTAAATCACAAAATTATACGGATGAATAATTATCATGTCGGGACATGAATTAGTGTTTCAGTCAGATAGTGTACCACTTAAATCTTTTTATCAAAAAGAAAATGCCTACAACTTTCAAACGTTCGAAATTGGTATACTTTGGACTTTGAAACAATCAGAACAACTTTCAAACGTTCGAAATTGGTATACTTTGGACTTCGAAATTCATATAGTCAGATCTTAGAATGTTTAATTTCACTTTATTAGCACTTAAAACGAGAGAGCACAACATATATAGAAGGAAGAAAATTAGGATTAAACGAACAAAATTAAACGCAAAAGAAATTGGTGTTAAGTAAATGACAGAAATTGTGTCCTAAGTTCGCAAATAATTAGCACCCATATCTCTTAGTTATTATGTCCTGTCTATGATGTAATCTTGACGATTGTGACATTTTACCACAAGAATTAACAAAAATTTTAAAATTCTTTCATACTTTTGAAAAAGAAAATTAACTCTTGAAAATTAAAATTTTATTAGTTTTTAATAGGGAAAATTAGATATTTTTCATATCAACATTAACATTATTTTCATAAAACAATATTCTTTACTAAAAAAATTATTTATTACGAAACAAAGGAAATATTGTAGAGATTCGCCTCTTGCAGCACATATCTATTTTTGGCATGTGAGCTTCACTCTCGTCTGAAAACCGGTTTATTATTTTGGAAGGTTCGAAAAAAAAAAATTGATAAAAGTTTTGAGTTTTATATTGTTTATTGTGATTGTTACAATAATGGAAAAAGAAAAAAAAAGATTTAAAATCGGTACAAGAGTATAACTTTAAGAAAGGGACGAACCCCTCAACCACAATTGCAAAACATTTTGAGTTTTGCCTTGTGTCTTCTCGTTGAGCATGTATTTCGAATACTACGATCAATTCCTTTAATAAACCTTCAATGGGAGTGCAAATACATGTGAATAACCGAGTGTTCGTCTCTTATCAGATTGAGTATATAATCGTTTGGCATGTGATGAGCTTAAGAGATTTGTTGAGTGGCTATACATATCATCATGAGATATTTTTTCATATTTTATCTTCATTCATACGATATTAAAAATAGTATTTTTAAACTGTTCTCGGTAGAGGGATTACAGAAATGATGAGAGAGAGAAATTATGTGTTTGATAATTCAAGTTATACGAACGAAATAAGTAATGGAATGCTCACATTAATATTCATATTCCAAATTAAAAGATTAGATTCACAGATTCAGCAGAATCATGTGTGCAAGAATGTCCACGTGAAATTTTATTTATGTTTGTTTAGAATCATGCTGTTTAGTAGTCTAATCAACAACAAATAACAGTAAGAGTGATGCTTTTCATAATTAATTTTTGCTTGTATCGAAACCAACAACCCCACATCTCTATTGAAAAAATATAAAATGAGATGACACCATTATTTGAAAAAAAAAACATTCGTATGTTAATTTTCAGAAAAAAGGTCGTATGTTAAGCTGTTAACGGACATAATAAAAAATTAATAATTAAGACTAAACAATAATAAGCAAGAAAAAAAAAGTTGGGTCAGAATAGATGGTCCGTAGATTAGCTGACGTTAATCGGAGAAATCCATCAAGAGTTTATCGGTACACCAAATCATCAAAAGGAGCAAGTACAAGAAGAATACTTTACAGCAAAGTGTTGTTCATTAAAGAAGAAAGATTTGGCGAGACATTTCAAGCATCAAGCGAAAAGGTTCTATGCTCTAAACGGTCTCAACAATCCGAGCCTAAAGCACGTCTACCTCTCATCAATAGACGAGTATCTAAGCCAACAAACCAAACTCTACATCAGAGATCAAGGTCAAACGATTGAGGAGATCTCAATCGGTCAAATCCAACAATACATCAATCGGATCCTTGACAAGTTATGCAAACAGAAAGAGTTTTGGATGGAATTCATAGATAAGTCTAAACAACTATCCAAGATCTGTGCAAGGCCGGACCTATCAATCAAATGTTCAAAATCAAAAAAAGGCATGTTCCTGCAACACCAGGCACAAACACAGAAAGCAAAGAGGAGCAACACGAAGAGACAACTTTAAAGGATTTCGCCGCAGAAGATTCTTCAAGAAAAAAACGAGCTTTCGAAAGTCAACCAAGTGTTTTCTTTGTCACAAAGAAGGACATTACGCCAAGAACTGCCCGAACAAATCAACGAAGAAAAGGCAGTATCTCATCAGCTCAATATCACGCATAGCGCCGGATATCGACCTCGAAAACCATGATCTCGAATCCGTCCTATCGTACGACAGTGATGACAACGAAGCAATTTGTGGATATTCAGACTATGATACATCCTCAGAAACTTCAGATGAAGAAGTGTTTGATGATTGTTGTTTCAAGATTTGTCAGATACCGCAACAAGAAGATATCATGACGATTTCACACCTGTCGGTTACAATCTTTGATCCAACAGATAAGGTGGATCCAATCCATGTCATTGCTTTCATCGACACTGGAGCTCACACCTCGATATTAAATCCAAAGATTCTACCTCCATCGATGTGGACACCATTTGAGCAAGAATTCAGAGTGGCAAACTCAGGAGCTTTGAAAATCAAACTCAAGTCCAAGCCTATTACAATTGAAGTTTTCCTTGGATGCCAATTCACTACAGAAGTACTCGGATCATCCGCACCCGGAAAAGATCTAATTGTCGGATGGGATTCCTACAATATACTGAAGAAAAGGTTTGATATTTCAATCGAACCAGGAGGAATCAAATGGAAAGGATTTTTCAAGGTTTTCACAACGTTGCATAGGTTATTTGCAATAGAAGACCCTATCGCTCCAACATTTGAAAAAATCAAAAAGGAGATTGCAGCAGTCTCTTGTGCAGATTCACATGTTAAATTTCTGACAAAATGCAAAAATCCTCTATGGCTCAACCAAGACTTCTTTGTATCACTTCCATTCAAAGAAAAGATGGCAACAACTCCTACTAAATCGAGTCACGCAGGAATGTCTCCAGCTCTCTTACAACAAGCCAACGACGAATGCGACCAACTAATCCGACAAGGAATAGTCTCATCAACAAACTCACCATGGGCGTGCAAAGCATTCTACGTCAACAACCGAGCTGAGACTGGTAATTGATTACAAACCATTGAATCAATACCTTCAAAACATCAAGTTCCCATTACCGAACAAAAGATCGCTGCTTCAACATCTCGCAGGAGCAACAGTATTCTCCAAATTCGACCTCAAGTCATTATTTTGGCAACTCGGTGTTCAACCTGAAGATCAATACAAAAGGGCGTTTTATGTACCGAACCGTCACTTACAATGGAAGGTTCTACCCTTTGGTCTGAAGACAGCACCATCGCTATTCCAACAGGCGATGCTAAGGATATTCAAACCACTGATACATACGGTGTTAATCTACATCGACGACATCCTACTGTTTTCAACTACAGAAGAAGATCACATCAGAGACCTTTAGAAATTCCACGAAATCGTAAAATCATATGGTATCATGCTTTCAGCCCGAAAGATGATTATAGCCCAATCCAGTATCGAATTTCTTGGAATGGACATTACTCAAGGATAGTTCGTAGACCAAGCCCATCTAGCTACAAAACTTATGAGCTTCCCAGAAGAAAATCTGACAAAGCGACAAATTCAGCAATTCCTTGGTGTAATCAACTATCTAGGCGACTTTATCCCGCAACTTTCGCATCTGACTCATCCACTACGAAAGATGTTGATAAAGAATCCTCAACAGTGGACAAAAAGACAAACTGAAGCTGTCAGACACCTAAAAAAGGAAATTCAGAACCTACCACCTTTAAAGATTCCCTCTACGGGAACACGGGTTCTACAGACTGACGCAAGCGACAAATACTGGGGTGCAGTATTACTTGAAGAAGAAAATGAAAAAAGACAAATATGTGGATACAAAAGTAGATGCTTTAAAGATTCGGAGGTGCACTATCACTCAACGTTCAAAGAGATATTAGCCGTCAAAAGAGCAATCGAAAAGTTTGAATTTCATCTAATAGGACATAAATTTCGAATCGAAATGGATATGTCTTCTTTTCCGAAAATGTTACAATTCAAGCAGAAGATGGTCCCGCATCAACAGCTCTTACGATGGAGTGAATGGTTTTCAAAGTACGACTTCGATACCGTCTATTTAAAGGGCACAAAGAATATTCTAGCCGATATGCTCAGCAGAAAGCCTCTCCAAGGCATTTACATTATAGCGAGTTCTTCATCATCAAAGACATATTATGACTTCGACAACAACATGCCAAAAGACGTGAAGCTTCTCATCACAAAAGGACAATTCCGAGAAATTTTGAGAAACAAGATATTCCACTACCAATCAATCATCTTAACAAACCACGGGCTCTACGGAAGATACATTGCACCGTTAGGCATTCATCCCGACTACCCGTTCGCTCATCTGTACAGGATCGAGAACAAATATATGTCAGAAGAAGTTCTCTGTTTCCTCTGGTATTTCTGTGCAGTATACACTATTGGTATCTCATTCGATATCAAATGGTTATACTAGTACGTCAACGAACAACAAGGTCAACAAGAAGGACTTTCAACATTCCTCACATGGTTCAACTCACTAGTCAATTAGAGTGGCAAGCTACGAAATTCAGCAAAATCAATGCAAATCCCCTACAAGAAACTCAAAGAACCAGGTGGTCTAAATCCTTTCTTCAGTCCACACACTATCTATTTCTTCCATCGATCAATTCAAGTCAACGACAGAACCGCAAAGGTTCATGCACTACCCAACCTCATTCATCACAAAGATTTCAAGCATGGAATCAGACCAGACTTCAACGTTCGTGATAATGCTTTATATGAAGAATTTCAGACTCATGCATTCCGCCTCAACAATGCTCGACAGACATTTCACATCCCGTTCAACCAGAACTGGTCCTACTATTCCATCGACTATCAAATGAGTCTCGACGAAGACCTGCAATTCTTCATGTCTAATGAAGAAAAACGTCATTTCAAAGCAGCAAAACCAGAACCATCCTCACCAAGCTGTCCAGCAGAATACTTCCAAGACGCTCAGTTACCAGACAACAATCCTGTTATGGATCTCGACGAAATCGGACGAGAGTTCGATATTAATGTTAATATGAACTCCCCTGAAGACTTCTCTGAGCCAGAACCACAGTATAAATGTCCGAGAACAGAGTACGGATGTTGCACAAAGCACATTGAAGAGTTCGAGATGAATCATTGAGTAAGCTTGATGATTTATTATGTATAATTATTATGCTAAATAAATGATGTCAGCATGATGTCAATATGATATCAGCATGATGTTAGTGTGATGTAAGTGTGATGTCATCGCTGATGTAAGCGATGATGTAATATATAAGTAGTGTGATGTAAGCGATGATGTAATCATGATGTAAGCATTATGTCATTGCTGAGGTAAGCGCTTATGTTAGCGTCTTCACCTCCCCCTATAAATATGTGTGCTCCCCCATTGTAAAATACACATTGAGAAATAATAACAAACTTCTCTCTAAAATTTTCTCTCTCTAAACATGTTCTAAATTCTCTCTAAGTTTTCCGAACTTTAATAGATCTTCATAAGCTTTGTTTCTTTCTTTTCATTCATAAGTTGACGATCTGCTTCTATGGCTTAATTTTCGGAGGAAACTCAGGTGATCTTTATAAGAATTTTTCGGTAGATCAACACGATGGTTTGATATTACGGTAACCAACACGACTATCGTGGGGTGGTGTGGGTATTGGATCCTAATTGAAACGGCTTGAGTCATGGCTGAGTGTAGCGCCTACAATGCTCGATGTAACCTGGAGCCCATAAACCCCCTCGATTTGTCAATACGGTTAACGTGAGATCCGACTTAGTCAATACGGTCTGTCGTCGGGTTCTTGCTTAGTTCATCGTGGGTTCTCCTAAGACTGTTAAGATTATGCTCTGATACCATAATCTTAACAGTCGTAGGAGAACCCACGATGAACTAAGCAAGAACCCGACGACAGACCGTATTAACTAAGTCGGATCACACGTTAACCGTATTGACAAATCGAGGGGGTTTATGGGCTCCAGGTTATATCGAGCATCGTAGGCGTTACACTCAGCCATGGCTCAAGCCGTTTCAATTAGGATCCAATACCCACACCACCCCACGATAGTCGTGTTGGTTACCGTAATATCAAACCGTCATGTTGATCTACCGGAAATTTCTTACAAAGATCACCAGAATTTCCTCCAAAAATTAAGCCATAAAAACAGATCATCAATTTATGAATGAAAAGAAAGAAACAAAACTTATGAAGATCTATTGGAAGCAATTTTGCAGCTTTTTAATAATAAAAATATGTGAACTGGTTTGGTTCTAAATAATTGGTGGGCTATTGCTTGTTTTATTTTATTTTTGGTCTATTACGTATCATTAAAAGTATTCGATGTAATCATATTAGAAAAAATATATAATCAATCAATTAAATCTAATTATCTTCAACATATGCGATCATTATGAATGGCCCCAAGAGAGGCAGTCCTCCTCAAAACACATATACATCCATGAACGACGTATGGTTCTAGATGCGGGACTATCTCCTATTCTAACACATCTGCATAACCAAAATTAATACTAATTAATATTTAGTTATGTTTTTCATTTCTTTTTTGCTCTATTAAATTAATGGTTCATTCGATTATTTGGTTTTTATTTTTATCTTGAACTAAAATAAATAAACACAACATCCAATTAACCAAAATCGTATTCGATTTTTACTCGCCCTTTCAAATCTGCAATTGAAAAACATAAAAGTTATATGTGTAAAAGTTTTATGATTATAGATTCTTTATAAAATGTCAGAATAAATAAAGATATATAATCTTTTTTCTATTGTTATATGACTAATTTTTTAATATTTAAAAAAAAAACTCTATTGGTAAAATATATTAAATGCAAATTTTTAAATTTTATGTGGTTTTCATATGTTCTTTTATTTTTAAAAAAATACATAAGTACCTGTGGGTTTACATAATTAAGTTTAAAAAAAATCTAAAATCAAGAAATTAGCCTATTTATGAAACAAGATTTGTTTAACAGTATATGTACATTAGAATTCTGAATTATATTTTTTATAAACTCCATAAATTAAATAATATTTACGAACCTATAAATTAAATATAAATATAAAAATAATATATTATTGAAAAAATAACTAGCCTGTAATCTATAAAATACCAAAGGAAACATATTAAACTTAAGATAATTATTGGAAAACAAAACTCAAGATAATTTTAAATAAATAAGTATAAGTTATTTAAAAAAATTAAGACAAAATAATTCATAATAAAACCTACGCATAGAATAGTATTACATAATACACATTGTAGTACTAGTAACTATATTGTTTGCTAACTAATAAAATTAATTGTTTAACTTGCCAAGCAACACCAAAACAGACCTGTGGGCAGGGCAAAACTAAGTGCGGAGGGAAGGATAATCTCCTACGCAGTCTTGATCTACCAGTTTGAGATAAACGCAACCCCATTTTTAATTACCCTGTTTTCTATTAATCATCAATGCAAATACTCTAAAACTAGCTACTAATCAACTTATTTTCCTAATTGTCTCATTTTTATCTTAATCACATGAAATAAAAATTAGATATTTTTTCCAACAAGATTCATCATCTATATTAGTATCATCAAACACTAATTCCACATTACTAGAGATACATAAATACAAAAGACTTGAAAACTTAAAAATCTTCTAATATCTGCGCATCAAGAATCATAAAGTTCTAATAGTTTGACGGACATGAAATAAGCACTGAAATTTAAAGATGACACGCCTCAAAACAAACTCTCCTATTGTATTATGAAAAAAACAAACAAAACGACAAAACAAAATCCGATATTATTGTACATTTATCAAATCCAAAAAAAATGTGTAAAAAAGTTACACAAGTAATGAAGAAAGGATACACGTGGCGAGTATCAAGCAAAAGAAATCAAATCAATCGTCCTCGCGTAGTACACTTGTAGGTCCCACCTATCTTCTCTATACCTTTTTAAAGTTTTAATTTAATTCTCCTCGACGAACCAAAAAAAAAACTTCTCCTTCTCCTTCTTCTTCATCTATTCGCCATTAACACCTGAAAAATATCTAAAAAAAAGCAGAGAATGAAATAAGAAAACCAAAAAAAAAAATGGTGGGTTTAAGTATTGTTTTGGAGACGACTAACAACAACAACACTCTTAGTAACGGTGTAATTAGTCCTAAACCACATCAAGTCGTTAACAAATCAACCGTTAATGTAACCACCGCCATAGCCTTCGCAGCCGCGGACATGTCTAATCTCCGACGTGGAAGTTTCAATAAAAATTCTGGATTTCTCGAACATTGTTTTCTCTGTAGAAAGAAACTTCTTCCAGGGAAAGATATCTACATGTATAAGTAAGTAAACCAATAATGGAAAAATCTTGAATTTTTTTGTGTTCTTGATTATTATTTTGTTTGCTTTTTAGTTCTTGATTATTTTTGTGTTGATGTTTTGAGATCCTTTTGTTTTTGTGTGTTTGAATCTGATTAGAGGTGATAGAGCGTTCTGTAGCGTGGAGTGTAGATCGAAGCAGATGAGTATGGACGAAGAAGAAAGCTTAACGAGAGAGTATTGTTCATTAAAGACGAAATCTGATTCTCCGGCGCCGGCGCCGTCGCGTTACAGTGAAGATTCGAGAAACCGAGCAGGCGGTTTTGCGTACTAAAACCAGATGAGAGACACATCGCCAAACTGAAACTGTTTCATTTGACTGTTTTACCCTTTGGCTAATTTTTGTTGGTTTTTAATGAGATGTAAAGCCGAAAGGGTGTTTTGGGTATTTTAGGAGTTTGCCATATCTATGGGAAGTCAGTCCCAAGGTTTTTATTATTAGTAGGGTTCTGAAAAGTATTTAATTAAAGTTTTTTAGTAGTATTTATTTTCTCATGGAGGATTACCTTTTTGCGTACATTAACTATAATGGAACTAACTTAGAGTAGAGTTTATTTATTACGTTTATAGATTAGAAAATTCCCGCGACCATGCAACTTTATTTTAAAATATTAAGAGGGCTTTATAATATGAATTATGAGGTTCATTTCGTTGGGAGAATCAAAACAAAAAGGCATATTCAATTTTGTAATCTCAAATAGTGCTTAGTGATAGACTGTGTTGATCCAATCCACTGAACGACAAACGAAAAGGCCACGTATATGTTCTTTTTTTTTACTGTATATAAATAAAAATATTCTCTTAGTTTCATGCGAATTTAGCTTCAACGTGTGGGAGAATCTTCAACCGACATAAGTTTCTATATATGTATTTTTTTGTTAGTAAGTTTTATATATTATAATCACATTTAGACGTAAAGGAACTTATTTTACGATTTCAACGACACTATTCTGTAATATTCGTTCTCTACAGATAAAACATTTATGTCGTAAAAAGAAAATAATACATTTACTGACTTTCGTACTTTTCCTTTATAGTTGAATGTGGATCAAATTAATTCACCATATGACAAGGAGAAATGGACTATATAAAACATTTTTCTAAGTTACTTACTTTATTTTATTCATAAAGTAAAAGCAAAATCAGTTCTACATGTTGTGTACACAACATTAGCATGTTATGTTAACTTTCTTTCCGTCAACGAAAATATTTTACATGTTTCTTTTTAATTTTTATAATGATAAGAAACAAATATTTATCATTAAACCCTTTCCCAGATTTGCTGGATCTTACCAGAATTTTGTACAACTTTTTATAATTTATAATTAACAGATTTTAACAATAAACTATAATTGATATCACTACAAAAAATAAAGTCTACAACATTAATAATAACGTATCACATAAATAAATGACACTAATTAGAATTACTTATTCAAAAATGATACTAGATATATGAGTAAACATCAGTTAGAATAATTAATGCTATTTTGAATTTTGTTAATATCAATTAAATAAAACTGATACAAAGTATATATCATTTAGAAAAAACAATACAAAAATGATGTTATTAATAATTATTTAACAAAATTTAAATTGATAATAATTTATTTTAATTTGTATCACTTAGAAGAAAAAAAATACAAAATGAAACTTAACATCAATTAACAAATGATGCAATTGTTTAAATGAGAAAATGTACACTATCATTTAACAAATGATGCAATTTGTTTTTTTTTTATTTTTTCACATCGACAAAAAATGGTAGGAGAAAATAGCTCCTCTATAAAATAAATTTCCATTTTGAAACAAGTTTCTTTTGTGTAACGTCTACTTTTAGTAGAAAATTAACTTCACGTTGTGTTTACATTATCGATAAACAAAAAAAAACTCTTGAACATTGTATGAAGATAAAAATAAATATTTGTAATAATATTTTGGTTATATGGTACTTTAACCAATTTATCGGCTACTTGGTTTTAATGTCGTGGCACCAATGAGAACGATATACTAGTAAAATGATCCTCCCAAATGCGGATATCACATAAAAGAGGGTGGAGATTTGCATTTGTGGTACGAGAATGTAGGAGATCATCCAATGTTTTACAATCACCTTCTATGATAACGTTACGCAAACCTCTGCACCATAATGGTTGTAAAGTGTGTAGTAAGGCAATATCTTCTGCCTTCAGTGGGTTAGAACCTTGTTTTAGTCTTGGCTAAGCAGCGAGTTTGAAAGTTCCATGTGAATCTTGTAATATCCACGTTGGAAGACTGATTAATTATGAAACTTGTATCTACATTGCATTTATAGGACTCATGTGGGGAGGTGACCATTGGAAAGTTATTCGTGGTGTGTTAGTAGGATGTCGTACTGAGGCTGAGGATTGTGGATTAGCCGCCAGCCATTCCGTGACATTATCCATTGTCTGCTGGAAAACTGATATAGGTTCACGGTTAGTCCTATTGAAAATAAGGTCATTTCGGGACTTCCAAATCTGACATAGTATCCAGAAAACTCCATGCATATCCCCGATTGATTCATATACTCCTAGAAGCCTATAAATATTTTCTTCTAGCGTATTTGTTGGACTTGGTAACAATGACGCCGATAAACTAGATGATTAGCATATTCACATTGGAAAAACAGATGAGATGTAGTTTCTATATGTTGGTAGCAATTCTTAAATGTTGCGTCTACGGGTATTCCCCTATGGTCTAACTCTTCTTCAGAACCTAGGGCCGAAGATAACATTTGCCATAGAAAATGTTTTATCTTTGGAGATGTCTTTGATTTCCATATCCAAGATTTTAGACTCGCATTACCCGGAGGTGGAGTAGGATGATGTACCAATGGATCCGAAAAATGGGTTGATAGCCAATACCCAAATGTAACCAATTATACCCCATTCTTAGAATAATGCCAAAGGAATCGGTCATTAGTTTGGTGTTGAGGTATATAAATGCGTCGAGCGTGGCCAGCATCTTCATTATTCAGATGTTGTCGAAGCTTACATCATCCCATTGCATGCCATTTGATTGCCATAATTCTTTAAGCCGAAAAGATAGTGGCATATGTTAACTAACCACTGATCGAAATGGATGAGACAGTAACCATAGATCCGGAAAAGGATTTACCGTTTGGCCATTTCTAATACAAAACCGAAGGCCTTTATATATCAGAGCACGGCCACTAATGATTGAACGCCACCTATGTGATATTTTCCTTGGAATAAAAGCATCACAAAGAGACATATTCGGGAAATACTTACTTTCATAACTCTTGCCAAAAGACATTGAGGATCTTGTAGAATGGTCCAAACTTGTTTCGCAAGTAAAGCATCGTTAAATTTCTCGATATCTCTAAATCCCAGTCCTTCTTCCTTTTTAGGCAAACTAATTTTTTCTAACTAACCCACACCATACGTCTTTTAGATTTTTCCGATTCCCACCAAAATTGTGAATGCGCGGAGTCGATATCTTGGCAAATAGTCTGAGGTAGTTTAAAACAAATCACTGCGTATGTAGTCATAGCTAAGGTTATGGATTTTAGAATTACCTCTTTTCCGCCTTCGGATAAGAATTTCCGATCCCAGTTTTTTTTCCGATTCTTAACTTTATTAATAAGGTACCCAAAAGCGTCACATTTGTTCCTTGAAAATTACTCCAGAAGCCCCAAATATTTACTACAACCACCATACCACTGAATATTGATGATTTGCGAACAATCTCTTTGTAAGAATCATAAAATCGTGATCGAAACATGCTAGACGATTTGTCGACATGAACTTGTTGGCCATAAATTTCTCCGTAATGTTGTAAGACTTTCGCGAGAGTTAAATTGTTCTTATGGTTGGCTTTACAGAAGAAAAAGGAATCATCGGCGAAGAAAAGATGACTAACTCTTGGACCATTAGTACTTATAGCAATCCCCTAAATGTTGCTTTGTCGTTCTTCCCAGTTATGCTTTTAGGTAAGCATCTCCGAACAGAAAAGGAACAAATATGGTGAAAGGGGATCTTTGTCGAATACCACGGGGATGGTACTATATTAACGTAGAGACTTCTGTTTATAAGAACCGAGTACGAGACCGACCTAACACAAGACATGATCCAATTAATCTATATTCTATTGAAGCCTAACCTTGACAATGATTTTTCAAGAAAATTCCACTCCATTTGATCGTAAGCCTTTGAGATATCCGTTTTAATTGCCATATCCGCTTTTCTTGCCATTTTTGAGACTTCATAGAATGCAGTAATTCATGGGCAATAAGTACATTATCCATAATGTGTCTTCCCGGAACAAAGACAATTTGTTGATCAGAAATTATGGACGGCAGGAAAGGCTTTAGGCAAGATATGAGAATTTTCAAAATAATCTTGTAGGCTACATTGCAGAGACTGACAGGATGGTAGTTGCTCATAATATTAGGCTGATTAATCTTTGGTATTAGGCAGATGTGAGTGTTATTAAGACCCGGAGAAATGTAGCCATTGTTGAAAATTCCTTGATCTCTCTTATAACTCTATCACCAATAGAAGTTAAAAACTAGTGATAAGAGGCCCCAGCCAACCCATCTGGGTCGGGCACTCTATCTCCACCAATAGCCTTAATTGTCTAAATAATCTATGTGTTAGACACATCTGCCGTAAGCACCGTGTTCATACCATCTGTTACTGGCGCTTTTACTTCATCAAAAAACCCCTCCCAACTTGTGATAGCGGTGGTAGAGAATATATTCTGAAAATACTCTATCGCCACTTCCGATATACCAACTTCACTTGTATGTTCAACACCAGTATCATCCTTATTGGAAGTAAACAAAGCTTTAGCTTTCCGAGTCTTAGCAACTCCATGCAAATATTTTTTATTTTTATCGTCTTCTTTAAGTCATTTCTTACGGCTTTTAATTTTCCGTTAAAATTCTTCATTGTAGTAAGCTCTTTTCAAGTGCCGCTTGATATTTCGTATATGAATTGGGTCTGGGATTGGTTGGAGAAAGGCTGCTTCAAGATCTGCTTTTAATATTTGAATTTATGCTTTTGAATTTGTAGTATTACTATGTTTCCAACTTGAGATCTTTTTTCGAATAATCCGTAGTTTAGATTGAAGATCTGTATTGTTAGGCAACTTCAACCATTCATTGGCAATATCATCTTTAAACCCCTCTTTATTGTAAAGTCACTTATAATATCGAAACAGACCCTTCTTGATGCTTGTTGTTGATAGAATATTAATGACCAATGGATGGTGATCAGATTCAATAGGTTCTAAAAACTCAGCAAAAGACGCTGGATAATTAGCTAATCATTCCGTATTCACTAGGGTTTTATCAAGGAAGCACATAATTAGTTCTGTAGTTCTTACTTCATTCTGAAACAAACTACGACTACCACTCCAACTAAACTTGTTCCCTTGATGATTAAGTTCAGCCATATCACAGATATCCAAAGTAGTGTTAAAGTCTTTAAACGAGGCACTATCACGTGGGTGACCATCAATCTTCTCACTATTGTTACGAATCTGATTTAAAGTCGCCTACCATTATCCATGGTTCATTACGATTTGTGGCAGTTCTCTGGAGTCGTTCCCATAACTCATTTCGATATTATGGAATTAAATGACCATATACGCAAGAAAAATAGAAAGGATACAATTTTTCGTTAATATAACAATCTAAAAGCCTTGCGTCATGATATATTACATTAATATCGATAGAATTTTTCTATAAAAGTGCTAAGCCACCACTCAAACCAACAACATGAACAATAAAATAGTTTGGAAAACTTAAGGAAACAGACAAGTCACACACATAGTTGAAAGGTTACTTCGTCTCGATGAGGAATATTGCATCAACAAGATATCGACGATAGATCTCCTTGAGTCGGCGAACTGCATGACTTTTGCCAATATCCTGATAGTTCTAACTCGCTATTCTCATTCGGTCCTTTGCGGTATTGGGCCCACCTCGCCCTCTAATTAAAGTTTTTTGAGGTGAACTAGACTCTAACGCCACAGTTTTACGTCTTTTTTGCGTAACTGGAGTGAGATCCAATAGAATGAGTGATCTTGTGGACAATGTCGTTGCCAACATGTTCAAGGGATAGAAGAATTCTTTGTCGCCTTGCTTCAGATTCGATGGGGTCGGAGACGGAGGTGTAGTTGTGGTAGAAATCACGAAGATCCGATAAAGAAAATTGACGACCGTCAATCATGATTGTCTCCAGGTTATGATGACTGGGAGGTTGGATCTAGAGTGGTGCAAAAGAACCAGTAGCAGTTACCATGCTAATCGGAGCAGCCTGGAGTGCTTGAGATGGAGCACGAGAGAAGCACGGTAAATGAATCCCAGAAGGATCGTTCTCTGCCTCGGGCTCTTGGTGACCTGAAGCCGCTTCTTCGTTCGGAACATAGCATTCTGAGATGTCGTGCTGAAGGGAATGAAAATGAAAGCAATGGTTTCATATTTTCTCAAAGCGAAAAGTCACCAACGCAAACTCAACACCAAAATTGAAACGTTGTTTAAAGATCAATGGTTTGTCTATGGGCTACCATAAACAAACGCGACCAAATGATGTGTTGTCACCAAGACCTTCGTCTCTTTTGGGTTCAACCACCACAACAAGGGTTCCCGCAATGTGATTGACCATAGGAGCCGATATTGGAGAGGGATGTCCCTGATCTGGACCCAGAAGTTCACATATTTTGGTTCTTTGTCAGCCAACGATGGAGACCACGCTTCCATCGCAACCATCCATTTATTGAAACTCCAAGGTCTCCATCTGAGAATTAGTTGTAGAGCTTCATTTAAGGGGAAGAGAAACCAGACTCTTCCATGATCCACAACATGTCCCGACATTGTTGTATCCATAGCCCTAAGTCGCAGAAAAAACCGTGATAGTGCCCAGAGGTTTTGACGTCGAGTATTAATAGGTTTGATGAGGAGGCTGAACTGGAACGACCTGCTTGCATAGAAACATAGCTCAATCGGGACAACAAATTCAACAATTTTGATGTTCATAGTGGCGAGGTTGTGAATTATTGATCCAAGACAAAGACGATTCATGAAACCGATTTGTGAATGTTGATGAGCGTAGTAATTTGGGTTCGAAACTGGAGATATATAGAAGATGGAAACTGATTGGCAGTTGATAATGGTGGTTATCGTACCAGCATAAACATTCGAAAGGATTACACCGGAATAAAATTCTACATCTTGAGCGATGAGACAGAGTGAAAACACAAGGTCAAAGAAAAACTAGGGAAAGAAGAAGAACGAAGTTAGAGAGAGAACAAAATATTTTAAGAGAGATTTTATCGGATATTTATTCTCGTACCATTTTGGAATAAGTTTATGAAAGATTTAGATGAAAAAAATTTCATCGACACCAAATAATTATTTTAATATATTTATTTTAATTAAATAATAAATAATAAGTGAGATCCTATCAACGTATTTACATATTACTATATAAAATTGTTAATATGTTAATTAAACTAATTTAATTATAAAAATTAACTAATTTTATCATCATTTGTTTACAATTGATACAATATAACATCAATCATACAAAATTGATACAATTTTGTAGCCTCAATTATTAAAATTGTAACAAATACTAATATCATTTATATCAATCGGTATAACCGAAACCAATAGTAACACAAGTTATATTGATTGAAACAAAAGTTAACTTTGTTTTTTGTAAATGACACAAGTTAATATCAAATAAACAAATAATAAAAATAGTTATACCAATTGTCTTAATTGACATAAAGTATTGGAGTCACTACTTTTAGAATCATTTATTTAAGTGATGTAAAATATGTTTGTTTCAGTCAAAAAATTGACATAAACCGCTAAAATAAATGACATAAAAATACTTCATTTTCTTAAGTGTATAGTAATTGGGTCACCGAATTTACCAGTTCGACCGCATATCTGGGTTATATATGAAAGCATTAAATTAGAGAATTTCATTTGCAGTTGAACACAACAATGCTCTTAAATTAATGCAATAGTCATTAGGCACTACCCTCACATAACACTTGCACATTGATTAACAATGCATCGTATTGCATGTCTGACTAATTTTAGAGGCCATAAAATCATTGGTTCTACTCCTTCATACGAAGTTGTCTCAGCTAACATTTCCACAACAAGCTTCTCCATGATTTTCAGTATATTAGAATTGCACATATGGTTTTCTGAAAACTAAACTCTCATCATCAAACACTCAAGCATTTTGAGTGCGTATACTTTGCAATCACCATAAGGTAGAATCCTTTTTTTATACTATACTTGGTAGTATCAAAATTAACATCAGTGCGCCAGACCTCAGTACCTGAATGTCCATAGCTTTTGAAAATCAGTGGATGTGTGATTTTTTGTGCAGACTGACGGAAATACTCTTCAGGATTTTTGCGAAATTGTATAATTTTATAAAATAATCTGGTTACCAAAAACAAATCAGTGTTAAAAGTGTATATAAATATATATATCTATACTATTAAAAAGAGAAGTATTTTTATCATTGCATCCAAACACTATTTATATTCCTATATCGAAACACACAAAAAATTATAATTAATCTCTATACTAACACTAATTTCAAATATTCTAAAATCTCTTTACCTAATTTAAACCATTTAAACCAATATATTGGAAAAATTTATGATTCTCCTTTCACCTTTATTTGATCTTAAATTTAAATTATTTTTAATATTATATAATATAATTAATAAAATTTTTGATTTTTTGCATATGTTGTGATTAGAATTTTTTTAACACAGACATATTTCTGAATCGATGAAAAAATGTGTTTGTTCAATGTCCCACATCGGTTAAAAAATTTAGGAAATAGTTCACAGTTATATTATAAAATGACCAAAATGATTACAAATATGAATGAATAGAAAACATGATTTATCAAGTTTCAAATTAAAAAGTTTTAGTTAAATAAATTTAAACTTTTAAAAATTTTCAAAATATTATAAATATTTAAACTTTTAAAAAGTTTCAAATATTATAAATATTTAAATTTTAAAATATTATAAATATATATTCAAATTCTATAAAACGTCTAAAATATTAATAATATTTAAACTCTATAAATGTTTTAAATATTAATATTATTTAAACTTTATAAATTTTTTAAAATATTGATAATATTTAAACTCTATAAAAGTTTAAAATATTAAGAATATTTAAACTCTATAAAAATTTAAAATATTAAGAATTTTTGAACTCTATAAAAATTTAAAATATTAATAATTTTAAACTCTATAAAAACAAGAAATCTCTATAATATTATTTGAGAAGTACATTTAGAAAATTAATTTATAGGTGTTAGTTATCATAAAATGCAACTAAAGATATATTAATTTTTTAATACACTATGAATAGAAATGAGATTCAAAATAAGTAAAACATTGATTGGATCATAATGATCAGCGGGTTGGTAAAATCTCTACATGGGTATCTCGTTTTCTTACTTAATCCCCTTATCCGTTAGAATAAAATAATGAAATCTAAAACATGTAATTATATAAAAAAGATTGGATAAAGATGAAAAGTTTCCGACGGATACGGGACATGACGGTTTTCTATCCCAAAATGGACGGTCAAAGACAAATGTTAGATAACTAATTTTATAATATATACTAATAAATAGAATATATATATATATATATATATTAGAACTACTTATTTATAATAATTAAAATTTACTTATTTAAATTTATTTTTAATACAAATGGACTAAAATAATCAATGCAAAACGGATAATTATACAACAGTGATCAGTTATATTATGAAAAGTTTTCGACGAGTACATGATAAGACGGATTTCCGTTTCAAAATGGATTGCTCTAACACAAGTATTGGATAACTAATCATATAATAAACAATAAATATGATTAGAATCATATTTTCTTCAAGTTTAAACTATAATGAGGATATTTATTTATGTGATGGAAATTAATTATACATAGGATTAACAATTTAACTGTTTTCATTTAATAAGAAATTTTTTTATTCTGATTAATATCTAATTCAATAGGATTTGATCTAAATTGTTTCAATGAGAGTAAAGAGAATGATTCATTTGACTTAGCTTTGATTCAAATAACAGAAATTTGCTATTGCTACATAAAAATAAAAAAAATTCGATGTTAAAAACACAATAAATATATTATCAACAGTAAAGAAACAAAAAAACTGCAAATATATATTAAACAAAAAAATAAAAATATTTATAAACAGTAAATAAACAAAAAACAAAGTAAAATTACACGAATAAAATAAAAATATTTATAAACAGTAAACAAACAAAAAAAACTACAAATTTATATTAAAAAAATTATCGAATCTAGTATATATATACATATTTTAAGAAAAAAACACTGGTGAAATTATAAACTTAGACGGTTTTGGATTATTACTATTACTCACAGTATTTATCTACAATGTTGAATAGACAGAGAGAATAAATCCAAATCCTTATATGCTTGTTCCGTTCCATAGGCTTGAAGCATTAGAAACGCTAATACAAAACTTTGTAGCAATGAAGACTTGTTCTTCAAGGAAACCTGAGAGCTATTAGTTTTATTTACGAACATGAACCTAAAATGTTTCAGAATCTTCATCAGAATCTTCCACAACCCAACTCTTCTGCGCCATCTTTCTAGGACGATTATCACCACTTTCTTCTTCTTCATCATCCTCTTCTGTTGCTGCTGCTATTGCTTTATCAGAATCTAACCTCGGTGATGATCCGGAACTAGCGTTCCGAGAGGACAACATTTTCTCTGAATCATCTTCTGAATCTTCTCTTAAATTATCCTCGTTAACGCCAACGTTATTGTTCTGTGTCTCTGTCTCTTCTTCCTGGTTTCCTCCATCTTGGTCTCCCTCAGGAGTTTCTGCATCTTCGATTATTTTGAAATCTCTGGCAGTGCTGCGCTTGGCATGTCTCAATAAATTAAATTTAGTAACTTTGCTTAGCTGAATTAGGTATCTTTCATAGTCTTCTATCTGAAATATCAAATCAGGGATGCATTTGTTCTCCTGTTTGATCTTGTTGATTATACCCTTGGAATTGGCACTTACAGTCTCCTGTTGCTCCTGCATTCGTAGAAGCAACATGTTACGCTTTTGGATACGAAGAAACATTAATCTTATGACTCTGCTTGGCCCAACTTTTACCTTTTGCATTTCAGATAAAAAGGGATATAAAGGAACCGTGAGACTCTTGCAAGTTAGTTCCACAAGTTTTTGAAATTTAAGGCTGGGAAGAATTTGCTTGCAACCTTTGGGAGCAATCCTCAGCTTCACAATCTGTGCTAATTGTTTGTAAAACCTAACTGCTGATCTGAGAAACTGTGCTGCTTGCGAGTCTGCAGATCATAAAAGCACAGAAATCGATTCATCGTCAAGAATTTAATAGTATAACATAGGAAGATCTTTTATCCACACCGAATACGGATTAAACAAGCTTAGTTTGAGTTTAATGAGGAGCAGATTAGTGAGAAGTGTAAAAAACTCACCTTTGAGGTTCATCAAAACAAAGGAAGAAAGTATTCTTACTGTTGACTCAGCCATTGAGTAAAGAGCTTCCTCGAGAGCTAACCCAAGTGTACTCTCAGCGTCATGGTTGAGATGGATGTTCTTCTGAGAGACCACATAGAAATTTTTAAGCTTTTTTGTAGCCCAATCCATGTCAACTATTGCTGAATCAATTAATTGCAATATGCAAGAAGTTACAGAAGCACTTGTTGACTGGTTTATGACCATGTATGATTCAGAGATTTGTAAAGTATCAGATTTGTCTAAACCCATAACATTTTGCAACTCCTTAGCCACTTCCATGGCTATGCATAGATCACCAGGGGATGTAGTTAAAAAGATGGCAAGTTTCACAATGCTCTTTGCCACATTGGTGTTAGATGTTTCACAGCTTTTGCAGATTTGGTGAGCCCATGATCCATGCCTTTGTTTGAATTTGTCAGGTAGATTGTTCCCAAGCATCAACATTATGTCACAAAGAATCTGAACAGTGCAAGTGAATCATTTAGTACTAGCTTCCTCTATGTAAAGAATGTGATCAAGAGAAACTGTAGGAAGTTAAAGGAATATACCTCTACATCATTAGAGTTCTGCGTAATAAGGTCCGTGATCATTGGCTTCATGATTTTCTCCATCAAAATTTCAATACTCTTTACAAGTGGATCTTCAATTTTTGAATCTTCGCTGAACTCTTCTTCTAAAGTAGCACCCTCAGTTTCAGGCACTGCCAACAAATCTTCAAGCAAGCCAGTCAAACTGAATCCACTTGAATATATATTGAGCAGCTCTTTCAAGCTAAGTAAGGCCAAATGTAGACACTGTTTTCTTTCTTCAACATCCTTCTTTCCTTTATTCTCTTTTTTCGTCTGTCCGGTTAGTAGAGGTGGCTCTGGCTTTAGCAAGTAAACTACTTTAAGCAGTAGAGGACCCAGAACTTTCATGTCACCATAGAGCAACGGTTTAAGTGGATTTTCCTCCTTCATGCAAAGAGATGATTTTATGTGTCCAACACAAACATGCAAAGTGAAAGACAAAACTCTAGAAATTGTTGATTTTTCTGTCTTGCCTGATGATGACTCCCTGTGATTCTGCGAACCTGAAAGATTACCAACGGATTTGCTGCTATAGAGTTTGAAAGTGAGTAGAAATAGCTGATGGATAGTTGAAGTAGCCAATAAGGGAACTTTTTCTCGCTCTTCATTGATGCTTGTGTTTCCCACATCAGTATCATTACGGGCGCTAAATCGTACTCTCTTGCCAATACTGCTCTGTTTTGATTTCCCCACATCTTTTTCCAGTGATTCATAAAGATCAATCAAATCGGAAATCTCCTTGCCAATATCACCCTTTTTCCCTTCTGGCTGTTTCTCTAGATCCGTTATAATATAATTTAGCAGCACGTGAATGATTCCCAATATAATCACACAGTATGATTTTCTTTTATCTTCTTCAAGAGATGATGAAACTGTGTCCTGAGACTGCCCAACAATATCTGTAAAATGCAAACGAGGAAATCAGAAGCCAAATGCTTAAATAAACCAAACATTTTAAAGACTGTGATACTCCTTTTGGTTTTAAGACTCACTATCTCCATCTTGTATTTCACTTCTGAAACTAGACTATGCATAACACAGAACCTATACTAACCAGACATGAAAAAAACAAGTGAAAAAACAAATGTAACAGCAGATCAACGAGTTCAGATATGTAATTAATTTTTCAACAACGATAATTTGTTACGTACCTCCTAAGTTCTTGCCTAGTAGGAAGCTTCGGATCTTCACCAAAGCACTAGAGTACACTTCATTAGATACGTTTTTTCCTACCTGCTGCTGCCATACGAAATTTGAATGTACCCATGCATTACTATTTACAACTACGCTCTAGGTAACACAAAACCAGTTCTTCTGTAGCAATACCTCGTGATCTTGTGAAAGTGAGAAACCAAAGCATGGCCATGCAGCATCAGAAGGCCGATCAGAGCTGTTGTGCGGCTGGAGAAGTAAAATCCAAGAGATACAAAAGAGCAGCCTATCCAAGGGCTCTTCAATGATAAATTTGCCACCTTCTGCTTTAATGCATGAAGCGATTCCAAGCTGAAAATCTGTGTCCTGGTAGAATTATCATAAGTTGTCAAAACATATATGAAGTTGTGTCTATCAACAATAAAAGATTGAAAAACTCTCGCAACAGCTCCTCCTGTAAAAATATTCAAGGGTAGAGCAAATTTCAAAAGATATAGCAACTTTTTTCTTGTTTTGTCAAGCCTGACTGAAGAGTCATTCTCTGTGTGGAGAGAGGATGAAGCATAAGCATTTGACAGTTACCTGTCTCAAGAAATGAAGAAAGTGAGGCATAAGAAAGTCCAACACATGTTCTCCACTTGATGGATCAATAAGGACTAACTTCACAAGCCCATCATAAGCTACTTCCTTCACTTTTGCCTACACGTAGGTATCAATAAGCTCTAATAAGATTTTCTTACTACTGAAAGAAACTTTCCACGATCAAGGACGAAAAAAGACACCTGCTGGTAAAGACATCTTTGAAGCAACCCATTCAGTTCAATAAAGAGGTTTCCCCTCACAATACAGCTCATCTCAGTGTGCTGACTGGAACTGGCTTGGCTTAATGAGTCTTGAAAAGTAAATGAGCCGTCTCTCTTAGCTTGTTTCTCTGCAAGTATAAGATCAATTATAATCTTGGTCGCTGCAATACGAACTGTATCTTCCCGTCTAAACATAGCCTTGCGAATCACCAAGATGGTATAGTCCTGCATCATCAAGTTAAAATATAATCTGAGGTCTTGTTATGGAGGCTCGTTTCTTTTACCCAAATCCATTGATCAGAAAAATGCATACAAAGAAACGAGTATTATCAATTCTACAAGCTGAAACATTCCAAACAGCAGCAGATGTGCAGAACAGAGTATAACAAAAGAGAATGAGCAACACATGTCACATATATTTTACCTGAAGATCATGGCTGAATTTGATGAGCGGTATAACAGCAGAAACAAGTAAAGAGCTGATATTTCCCTCCATGAAAGTGAAATAATCCAATAACTCTTTGAGATGGTGGACAAATTCCAACACGATAAGTGCGTATCTCTGAACAAGATACCCTAACAACCTACAAATTCAACCTCTTCAGCACATAGAAAAATGGTTGACAACCATGTCCATTAAGCATTACTGACCTTACTATTGGCTTGCTCTTTGCACATTTCAAAGAAAGAATGTGAAACTTGCATTGCTCAATTATCTGCAAAATATGAGTGTCACTCAACTAAATTTTGTGAAGTTACGGATGCAAAGAACTAGCATAAAAGTTTGAATCTCCGTCTAAAAAGCATTAAGAAAATTATTTTAAGGCATCAGTAATCAAACAGTTATCAACCTCATTTCTTGTCATATCATGGACTTCAAATAAGGTTCCCAGAATCTGTATGCTAAGCTTTTCAATACCCAGTACGCCATCAGAATCACCAAACTCATTGGATCTACCTTCTTCAACAGATTCTAGCAACATAAAGCCAAACTGAATAACACTTGGAACCACATGCTCCCTCCCATATCTGCATTCACTAACCTAACCAAACATAAGAAAATATATTGATTAATCTTCTTACAATAATGTCATGGCATGATAGACAGGACAAAAGGCACAAAAATTAAAAAGAAGTGGAAAATACTGCTCTTATCAAAGATTTTTCAACTAATTTGGCATGCAGGAAGCTGTCTTCCTTCAGCTCATCAGGTAGCCACTTGCAATCTCTGTATATCATTGACAAAAACATTGGTAAAAAAAGTATCCTACATAGAGAAACATCACAGAAGTTTTCCCCTACAGCTTTCAACATGTAAGAGAAAACCTTCCTAAAAACATCATCAATGATTCTCTTTGCTACTACTTACTTGGAGAGTCTGTAATCGTTATACGCAGTAAGCAAAGCCGTTCTCAATACCCCCAAAGAGTTCTCACCAAATTTTCTAACTCTAGCAACTGAAAACAGAACTGCAACCGTAAAATGATTGAAAGCTCTAAGATCAGATTTGACTAACGCTACAACCTCTTGCCCCAATGAAGGATCCTGCTTCACTGCAAAATTCACATGAAGAAGAATGGTTCCTTCGATCTGTCTAACAACAGAGGCAACTCTAGTCTCAGCTTTAGACCCAAAAAACCCAACAACACCTCCAATCACTTCCCTCTTACAAAAACCTTTAGAAGCAAGAACCAACAATTGATACACAAGTGAAGGCAAATCTTGCAAGTCTATACACTTAATACCAATAAACACTTTCTCAACCACTTCACTCTTTCTTCCTTTATCCAGAAATAAAAACTCCTTTGCTAGAGAAACCATTTTAGTCAACAAACCTTTCTTCCATTCACAGTTAAGAACACGATCAATCGCAGAATTGACGAAATCGATTTCACTAGCTTTAGAATCTCTCGGATTCCGCAATAAATCAAAGCACAGAGGCAATAAATCAAACAACTGAGCTTCATCGACGGTGATAACTCTAGACACATCCGATAAGATCGAATCGACTACAGATTTAATCTCCTTGATGTGTAAGTATCGTAAAAGAGTACCGAAAAACTGAATCGTCTTGAGTGAATCCGAATCGCTTGGGATTTTGCCGGAATTGAAGATTTCGGTGTACGTAATGAGAAGAGAGGCGAGGAGAGGCGAGAGTTTCGGAGTAGTAGGGGAGAGTGAAATTAGAGATAAAAGAGCGATTACATATTCAGAGACAGGTTTCGACGGCGATGGAGAAGAAGAACGAGATTTGAGGTATGAGAGAAGAGAATCGTGAGAAGCTGGGGAGAGAAGGTAAGGAGGGAGAGAGAAGCCGGTTTGACAATGGTGATATTGTGCTAAACGAACGATGTCGTTATCGGTGAGAGGTCTCTGAGACGGTTCTTCGGCGGCAGCGACGGTCATTTTTTTCTCCCGGCGGGATAACTCAATTTTCGAAACTTTTCGGGGAAGATAGATAGTTTTAGGAATTTAACAAAGAAAAAAGGGATAGTTTTTATTTTCCTTTACGCGGGAGAAGTTATTTGGGCCTTAGCTTCTATGGGCTTAAAGGTCTAAGAGATCAGGACAGTGCTGACAACTGTAACATTGTGACTAAACTTATCTTTGAAAAAAAATATTGAACTTTGTTTTATTTTCTTTTGAATACTAGAAAAATTCTGAGTCAAAACCTGTAATCTCCTCAGATCCGCTGCATATAATATTAGTTTTATCTTAAACGAAAAAATTATTAAACTTTGAAGATATGTCAAACCAAAAAAGTGCTTATTTTATTTTTCTTTAAAAGTCAGCTATCGATAAATCTAGATCTAGCTACATCGAGAAGTTTAAGGTATGAATTGAAGTTTGCTGAATCGTATAAAAACAATATTAGTATCAGAATTTTGTTACATTTCGTAATTATGGTTTATACGATCCGACAGCGAAAAACATCAACTTGTTCAAGATGGTGATGATGTGTGGCCATCTTTTTTTTTGTAATATGGACTTGGGGATAGTCTTAATCCAATCAAGGTAATATTCTTTGTGAAGAAAATCTTTAAATTAAGTATTAAATAAACAGATGAAATGGCGGTGATGTATGGAGCGAGCTCAGGTTTTTGCGAGCCTGTCCATGCAAATTAGTCTTTAATGTAAAGGTAGCAAATTATTTTAATCCATTTCGGTCTCTCCATCAAGCTACACTATTATGTGAAGCATCTGTATTTTATTACAACACATAATTTACGACCTATAAATTACAAGTCAATCAATGATCAATCAATGCAATAAGGAAATAACAAGTCACAAATGAAATAAAAATAGAAAATAGTTAGTAGGTAATTTGCTCCGAAGATGGTGTGACATATTTCTCATTTCTCTCTGTCCGTTTACTAGAATAAGACAAAACAAAATAAAAGCTGAAGAATGTGCATGTGAACCTCCTCTTATCCATCCAACGTTCTTACTGCAAACTCATGCATAGCGTAACAACCACCATTGGATTCTTGTGTTGCCCATGATATATATTGAAACAACAGAAGAGGCTTTGCACAATTGATTATTAGAGAAATTTACTGCTTGAGGTAATTACGAAGTAAAAGAAAATTGAAGGAGGCTATAACTTTGATGAAAAAATGAAAAAATACAGAGTTCATGGAGCTTTATGTGTACATACATCGAATAAGAGTAGATACATCGAATACTTTATGGCCGCATATGGAAAAAAATAATGGATTAATATTAGTTTGTCCCGTATGGATTTGTCGATGGAAAAAATCATCGGGGTTGAGAGGTACGGGTATTTCTATGACATCGCTGATTACGCACTCAGCAAATATAATATATATAATATAGAATATTGAGCTCATTTTGTTAACATTAAATTACGTTATCTACAATGCATAGTTGAATTTTTTTTAACTGTTAAACATTTGTATTGATGTAATTTTAAAGTGTTAAATGCATAGGTGAATTTATTAGTGTTAAAGTTTTTCAACATGTTAAAATCGAATGAGAGAGGATAAAAATAAGCATGTATTAAAGTTTTTCAACATGTTAAAATAAAATGAGAGAGGATAAAAATAAGCATGTGGCATAACATGATTGATTCAAAATATTTAAAAAGAAATAATGTTTTTTTTTATTTTTTTCTAATTATTTGATTGTATATTAATTATTTTTTTAATTTTTATATCAAATTTTATAATTTTTTATACTTTATAAATAGACACTAGTTTCATTTGATTTGAACACAAAAAAAAAATCTTATTTTATCAAATAGATTCCAATAATAACTCTTTTCACACCTAAAATTTTACTCATTACTCTTTCAACTATCCAAATCCCAAAAATTACCAATTTCAAAATCAATCTTCTAACCATTCTCGACTAAAGTGCTTCCTGCATTTGTAAATCATGTGTGTGCTAGATCCGAGTTGCGTGATTCGAATATACATAACGAATTTCAAGCGGATTTAGTCAAACATATATGGACAAAATTCAGAATATTTAGAGACTAAAATGTTTTTTTTAAGTTGTAATGTAAGAGTTTTATGCTTTGTATATATTGTAATAATTATGAGTGTTTTAATAAAAGTTAAGTGTATTTTAATAAAATTATATGTTTTAATAAAAATGTGGGGTATGGTGTTGAATTTTGTTAAACAATACCATTATATAGTGTAAAAATAAAATGGATGTTGAATGATTATGTGGAAGAGAGAGGAGATGATGTGGATAAATCGAAGAATCCTATCTTTCATTTTAAAATTTCTAGGGACGGAGAAAAAGAGATTCTCAAATCTAAGCGCTACCTAGATCGCTTTTTTGAACACTGGTGACACATCTCTCTCTGTACACCCAAGATGAGTTATACACCTCTCCCTGTACACCTCTCAAATCTTTTATATCCTCGCATTGGCTTACACCTCTTTCTATACACTTCATCTTAGTGTACACTTCTCTATTTAAACACATTCATGTTGGTGTACAACTCTCAACTATTTTATACCCTCACATTGGTGTACACATCTCTATATGTACACCTCACTTCGGTGTACACCTCGCTTTGGTGTACACCTCTAACTATATATCTCTTGTCGATGTATATCTATCTCTAAACACCTCATGGCAGTGCATCGCTCTCTGTATACTCACTTTGTATACTTCACGTTGGTGTACATCGAAATAAATAGGCATTTCAAATGAAAAAGTTGAGATTTCTAATTTTAAAACAATCTCAATAAATGATTCAAAATTTTATCTTTTTTACACTAATTTTATAAAATCTCACAAATTTAAAGCAAATTACTTACCAAATTGCAACGTTAAAAATACTAAAATAGAATTTCCATATAGATTATGTTTCCACACATAAAAATGTAACATTTCTATTTTATAAATATATAAAAGCGAAAATGTAACTCAGATAAATCATTTTCCATGACAAAATTCATTACCGTTGAACTTCTATAATTTAATACTCAATAAATTAATAAACAGTTTAAAATAATAAAATTCTTCAGTTCCGACTCAAGGCAGTATAAAAATGAACAAAATTCGATAAAAATAAAATAATATTTTTTAGAATCTCTATGTAAATATAATCTCACAAATTGCTTCTTTGTTTGTACCTCATCTCAGTGTACACCTTTTTCTTTGTACACTTCTCGCTGATGTACACCTCTCTCTCTCTATCCTCACATTGATATACCTTTGTCTATTTGAACACTTCAAGTTTGTGTATATCTCTCAACTCTTTTATATATTTCACCATGGTGTACACTTCTCTTTATGTACACCTCACCTTTCAAATCGTACACTTCAAATTGGTGTACACCTAAATAGTATTCCTAAGATAAAACATCAAAGATTGTGAATAAGAAACTGAATCAAGAGAGTCTACATGATGATTCACCATGATCTTTGAAATTGAGTATTCAAAAACGAGATCTTCCGAAATTCTAATTAATTCCTACCGTAAACATATTCAATATACAACATTTAAAAATAAAATATTTTGCATTGAGAATTTGAAATATTACAATCATGACCAAATATATTTAGTATACAACATTTTAAAATATATATTTGACTCCTATGAAGTATATAAGATTGTTAATGAAACAATCATATATCAAAAATATCAACCAAAATTTAATATTTATCAAAAATATTAACCAAAATTCCATACAAAAATAGCAAAATTAAAAATATATGATTGTATTTTTTTAAGAGTATAGCTGTCGATAAATATAAGAAAAAATATTCAAACTCCTATGAAGCATGAAGATATGAAAAATATTCACACTCTTTGAGACACATCCGTGACCGTGACGAGGAAGCTCCTTAGCTATTAATTATCCCAAAGAAAAAAATACCGAAATGTGAAATAAATTCCAGCTAAAAGGTAAAAGCATCACCGCAAATGGAACACAACAGAATCTCAATACGAAAAATCTCATTTTTCCAAAACACAGAGCCAAACAAGAGTGAAATTGCAACCAATTTGAAGCTAAATGTAGGGAGTAGAATCAATTGGAATTGTAAAGCTGATGAAAGAACGGTCAAAACTTGGTTCATTTTGTTACTTAGCCTTAGCATTTGATCACCACAACTGGAACAAATACAAAATCTCGATTTCCAAAACACACAGAGCCAAACAAAAATTGAAATCACAACCAAATTGAAACTACTGTTACTTAGCCTTAGGATTTAATCAATACAAATGGATGAATAGGAGAAGATAAAGCGAACCTTGAGGTGTTGAAGGAAGATAAGAGAAGAAGAGTGAGCTTGGAAACCGGAATCGAATTTGATGACACGATCGAGGAAGCTGACAGATCCATCGTTAGAGCCGATGACGACTTTGCCACGGCCACTGGAACAACATTGTATATCTCCGGTCACATCCTCATTGTATATCGTATGATCTTCAATCAATCAATCAACAATACAAGTGCAAATAGAACTTAACTCAATTTGGGCATTCTTAGCTCGAACCACCAAATATCGCCACTATTTAACCGATTGAATATTCAAACACGAACAAAGAAAAAACCTAATTGGTGTTCTTACCTGGGTCCGCGACTGATCTGAGTTTGATGAATCAGAAGTCCTTCTCTTTCGAAAACGCAGATACATCAGTTGCAGCACTCTCGGCGGCTTTGTTGTTGCAAGTCAATATAGTGCCTCCAGTTGCTTCGACGGTGGCTTCAATTGAGGTTTGGTTAGGTACTAGTGTTTGCACTATCTCCGTAGCCGGTTCGGGTAGGGTTTGTATTAACTCCGTCATTGAAGTTACAGATGTTGAAGCTTGAAATTGGAAGAACAATTTGATCTTAAGATCTGAAATAAAGGAAGAGATGAGAACTTAGAAGATTAGGATGAGTAGTGAACGCTCTCCATCCTCTCGTTTTCAACAAGGAAGAACAAGGCAAACAAGAACAAGGCAGAGAAGAGAAGATATTTTTTTTAATTTATGTCGGAGAAATCAGTTTCTGATTTTAAGTTTTTAAAATTTATTTTTATTGTCAAATTAAAATTAAATTTAAAATTTTAATGGCAAATTGTAAAACTATAAAAGATATAAAAACAGTAAAAACTACCAAAAAACCAAAAAACCAAAAAAAAACCATTAAAACTATCCAAACCCCAAATTAAAACATTAAAAGTATCATCTTTCCCAAATTTCTGGAAAAGGAAATATTAGAGTTGAGAAACCTTTTGGAAGATTTGAAGAGCTGAGTAAAATAAACAATCAATTATACCCAAAAACAAAACAAAATAAACAAAAAAAAAAACCTTAGAGACTAGACTAGAGAAAAGAGAAGCCACAAAACAAGTCAGTTTCCCACGTGCATCTGGGAACTCGACCCCTCTCTCTTCTCCTTGACTTCTTCCATTTTCATTTTCTTTCTCTCTTAAAAGAAGAGAACACAAATAATACTCAAACGCTCAAAACTTTATTCTCCTTTCTTCATCTCACAACAACACAGAAAACAGAGCAAAAAACAGAGGAAGAAGGTTTCATTCATCAATGGTGGAAATGAAAGATCAAGACATGGGTGATGGAATGCAATGTGTAAACCATCCATTTACAAAAAACCCAGGTGGGATCTGTGCTTTTTGTCTTCAAGAAAAGCTTGGAAATCTTGTAACTTCATCTTTCCCACTTCCCAAACATCTCTCTTCTTCTTCTTCTTCTACTTCATCTCCTTCCTTCAGATCTGACTCTGTAGGTAACACAACCACAACCTCCACTGCTAATCTCTCAGCTTCTCTTTCTCTTTCCGTCTCTGGAGCTAGAAATGTTACAAACAACAACAACAAGCTTCCTTTTTTACTAGCTAAGAAGAAAGAGAAGATGCTTACTACAGCTTCATCTACAGCGAACGTTGTTTACAAGAGAAGTCAATCAACGAGGACAACGAAGACAACGTACGGAGATTCAGAATTAAGCCCAAGAAAGAGAAATGGGTTTTGGTCTTTTCTTCATCTTTACTCTTCAAAACAACATAGTAACAGTAAAAAAGTTGGAAACTTTAATCAACCCATAAGCCAAACTGAAGCAAAAACAGAGAAGGGTGATGTAACAGAGACGACAAATGTAGGATCTTCGTCTTCTTCTTCGTCTTCAGCGTCTTCTTCAATGTCAAAGAGAGTGAATGGAGCTGGTGTGAGTAGTAACAGAAGTGGCATTGATGTGATAGTTGAAGAAGATGGAAGTCCTAACATTGAAGTGACAGCAAGTGAGAGGAAAGTTTCGAGATCTAGATCTGTTGGGTGTGGAAGTAGAAGCTTTTCTGGTGATTTCTTTGAGAGGATTACAAATGGGTTTGGAGATTGTACTTTGAGAAGAGTTGAGTCTCAAAGAGAAGGTAACAAAAGCAAGGTCAGTAGTAGTAGTAACCCTAGTAATGGTGGTGTTAGGGAGATGGTTAGATGTGGTGGGATCTTTGGTGGGTTTATGATAATGACGTCATCGTCTTCTTCTTCATCTTCATCATCATGGGTATCATCATCATCAGCTGAACATCATCAACATCATAATCATAATCATAATATGGGTCATCATGGTGGAGGAAGGAACAGAAGCTGGGGATGGGCATTTGCTAGTCCTATGAGAGCTTTTAGTTCTTCTTCTTCTGGTAAAAGAGGCCGTACGATTTCAGATTCTACAAGCAAGAACACAACTCCAAACTTGAGTGCAATTCCTTCTTTGTTGTCCGTCTGAAACTAAATAAAAAAGTTTTAATCTTTGCGTTTCAATAAGTTCTTAAGCAAGAAAAAAATACATTATAATTAGTTTTATGTTTTCATAAATGTGTTTATCTTTTAGGTGTTCTTGAAACATTTTGTTGATGATCTTTTGATAATCCTATTTATTGTAATGTCACAACTCTTCTAAGTTTGTTCATCATCAACTTTTGTCAAACAAGTAACTTTGGATACTCTCTCTTATTTATTTGTCTTGCTTTCTGTTGTGATAATGATATATTTATCTTTAGGTGTTCTTGAAACATTGGTTGATCATTATTGGTATTGTAATGTCACACTTCTCTTCTATGTTTATCATCATCATCTCTTGTAAAAAAGGAGATAATAACTTTGGATGGTTGGGATATTTTCTTCTGTTTATTTGTCTTTTCTCTTAAAAGTTTGTGAATTATTGTAGAAGAAAAAATTAGTTGGCGTATTTTTATTTTAAATGTATTTTTTTGGGTACATAAAAAGTATAGTTGGTATATTCTTATCGAATTTTCTCTAATTATTTTAGTCCCTATTTTACTGTCTAATCTCTCTTTGAAACATTTGTCTTGCTTTATGTTGTGATTATGATTAGTGTTTTATAAATATTAATTAATATAGTAACCTAAACCAACTGGAAAAGCCAGTCAAAGGGGGAGGTTTTGAGGGATTTGACTGGCTTTTAAGTGTGTGTTTTGTGTTTAAATGAGTGAATCAAAAGGCACATGCCTTTGCACATGCATTATGATTCCATGGTCCCCAAAAACTTCATTTTTTTTCTTGTTTTTATCTTTTATGACCCACAAAATTAAAGCATTAATAACGGTTGCCCTGCTATGTACATCACTGATCACCTAATCTTTAATAATCGACACAGTGCAAATTTGGTTTCACATCGATATTGTTATGTGGATTAACGACAAAAAAATCAGAAGATTTGTTATTATATAACGTGTTGAAGAGGACATAAAGGGGTCCATGAGATGAAACTAAATATGAGCAATTGTGCAAAGCCAAAGAGACAGGGCAAACAGAGCTTCTTCTCATTTACTCTTTTTATTTTTATTTGGAAATTTATTTGTATTTTTCCATGTGGATTCATCCATGTTCCAAAGACTAAAATTGTGTATAATATATTATTTTAAAGCTAATCATGTGTCATTAGATCAATTTTTAGATCGTTCAAGAGGTCAAGATCTCAATAAGAATACTAGGCATGTTCTTAACTTGCTCCATCCTTTTAGAGCTTATAAATCGCCACACACACTACCATGGAAATATTATAACTAGATTATAATCATTTGAACATGCAAATGCAAAAGGTAAAAAAAAAAAAAAAAAGCAAATACTTGTAACACCAAAAAATTGTAGTTTCATTTCGAGAGAGAAAAATACTATATTGTAGTTAATTATTAAAAATAAAACACTTTATTATAATATGTAAACGCAAAAACAAACGCAATGAAACAGCAAAAGTTGTTTCATTGAATGAATTACGGTCCACTCTTCGACAGTCGACACTCTCTAGAATGATTCATAGAACACAACCGCTCATTATTAAATTAAATTTCGAAGATAAGTGTAATAAACTCATAATAAACTTACAAGTAATTCAAGTCTATAGATTAAATATCTCTACCCCCAAAAATTTAATGGTTTTTGCCGACCCATCTAATTCAATCATGTTGTGACAAGAACATGTTGGGTCTATAAACACTATTCACGATGGGTCAGACCCATCCATTTAATATCCCTATGACTTCATGCTCATGTGTTGCGTTGTAAGTTCCGTCGATCGTTTTCATAGTTATTGCCAAAGCGAACAAGAATCTAAAGTGTCTGTGATTGCCAAAACCTACTTGTCATTAATGAAGACAAGATGATTCTGCTACGTAAATTAGAACGACATGTATTACGAATGAGATATGAGAGAGAGAATTTGAAAGTTTGAAAGTTTTTTATGAAGATATTTTTTCATTGTCTTAGAATGATCATTTACAAAGGCTTATATAGTCATTAAATTTAACTAACTATCACTAACTGTACAATTTAATATATACAACAAGTTTTACTTCAATAGTCCCTCTCAAGATGTGCAGAATATGTTATGAATGTTCATCTTGGATTTCAAATGATCAAACTAATTAGGGAACAACGGTTTAGTAAGAATATCTGCTACTTGATCTTTAGTTCGTACATCCAACGACTTGATGAGACCATTATCCAATTTTTCATGAACCGTATAACAATTAACCTCAATATGTTTTGTTCGTTCGTGAAAAACAGAATTTGTACCAATATAGATGGCACCAATACTGTCAGAGAATAAAATCGGTATGAAAACCACCTCTACCTGAAGATCTTTGAGTAGTTAGCATAACCAGACCAAAGCTCTGTATTCAAACTCTGCATATGATCTAGAAACTGTGGGTTGTTTCTTGGATCACCAAGAAATCAAAGATGAACCAAGAAACATAGCAAAGCCAGTAATGGAACGATGACTATCAGAACAAGTAGCCCAGTCTGCATCTGTACACCCTTTAAGAGAAAGATCAGTCGAAGCAGAGTAAAACATGCCTTGACCAATTGTCCCTTTGATATATTAGAGGACTCTATATACAGCCTGAATATGAGAAGTAGGAGGAGCCGAAGAAAATTGACACAACCTATTCACTGCAAAAGTAATATCAGGTCGCATGATAGTAAGATACATCAATCTCCCAACTAATCTCTTGTACATTTTAGGATCTTGTAAAAAATCACCATGTTCCTTTGACATCTTCAAATTTGGAATCATAGGACTAGAAGATGGTTTACAACTGAGCATGCCCGTAGATGAAAGTATTTCCAAAGCATATTTTTGTTGTCATAAAGAAATGCCTTCAGAGTTACGAGCTACTTCCAGTCTAAGAAAATACTTCAACGCTCCAAGTTCACACAATTTGAAATTCTGCTTCAGATCATGAATGAATTGAGTAGTAGATGAATCACTTGTGCTTGTAATAATGATATCATCAACGTATACTAAGACAACCAAAAAAACAGAATCATTGCGTCTGATAAACAAGGTATGATCTCTATGACCTTGTGTGAAGCCCAGCTGAAACAATGAAGCAGAAAAACCCATTTACATCCCATAGGCTTCTTACCAGGTGGTAAATAAGTGATCTCCCAAGTAGAAGTAGATCCCATAGCAACAAGTTCATTATCAACAGCTTTACACCATTCCTTGGATTTCTAAGCCTCAACATATGAATGCGAAATAGGAATTTAGTAATGTTATTGATAAAATAGAGATGAGATGGAGAAATCTTTGAATAAGAAAGAGTGGAAGAGATTGGATGATTGCTATATGTTTGAAAAAGTAGCAGGGTTAGTCTTGTAAGTGAGAAGGCTTTTTTTTGTGGCCTTTTAGAAGAAATTTGTGGTGATGAGATTATGGATGAAGAAGACGAAGTAACAGAGGACTCAGAATCCATTGGTGTAAATAAATTCAACCCTTCATCAGAAATTTGTCTTTAGCCATTGGAAATATGACCTCATGAAAGATCATATTTCTGGATATAAACTCCTTATTAGTCTCCAAATCCAACAATTTATACCTTTAATATCAGAAAGGTAGCCTAGAAATAAACAAGCTCTCGATCTGGGTTGAAACTTGTGTCTCTGTTTGGGAGAAGTCGATCCATAACACAAGCATCCAAATGTTTTTAACTGAGTATAAACTGGAGCTTTTCCTGTGAGAATCTCATAAGGGCTTTTATTTGATAGAAGTGATGATGGTGTGTGATTGATGAGAAACACAGCCGTTAAAACACAATCACCCCAATATGGAAGAGAGATTTGAGATTGAAATATAAGAGCTCTTGCAACATCAAGTATATGTTGATGCTTCTTTTCAACGACATAGTTTTGCTCTGGTGTCTCCGGACAAGAATGGTAAGCAATAATCCCATTTTCTTGAAACAATGCATTAAATCTTAACTCTGGAGTATTATCAGATCAAACAGATTTAATTTTCACATTCTAGGAACACTGTGAGAACGTTAGATTTGTTTCTCATTAAGAAAATCCAAGTTGCACGAGAATGATCATCAACCACTGTCAAGAAATATCGATAACCATTCGCTGTATCAACTGAGAAAGGGCCCCAAATATCAATATATATTAACTGAATTATTTTTTTACAAAGATTATTTGGAGAAGGGAAAGAAAGTTTCCTCTGCTTAGCCAGATGACAAACATGGCAAAACACATGCATTTTATTCTTGTGTTTCTTAGTTTCCAAAGCTTTAGAGATAACATCTAATCTTGAAAATGATGGATTACCAAGCCGTTTGTTCCATACTCCCACATCTATCACTGTGTTGACCAAGACAATTGCATCTTTAATATCTTGAGTATTGAGCACATACAGATTTGCAATACGTTTACCATTTCCAATCACCATTCCCTTGATATGATCCTAAATTTTACAAGAGGAACTGTCAAATATCACTTGTGATCCAATGTCAGTTGTCAAATAACTAATACTCAAAAGGTTTAGTCTGAACTCTGGAATAAATAACCCATTCTTGAGGTAAATGTTGTTATTTATTCTCAATGTTCATATTCCACTTATTTTGATGTTGGATCCTGTTGGGAGGTTCACACACTCACAATAGAATTGTCCAAATGATCAAACAAAGATCTATCATGAGAGACATGATGAGTGGTAGCAGAATCAATCACCCAAGTTCCACTCATTAGAGTATTTTGAGACACTGTCAAGATACCAACAAATGAGAAAGTGGAAGACGAGAAAGAAATACAAGAGAATCATCAGACTTCGATGTATTTTCTTCACTGAGATGAGTAGCAGGTTGACTCTGTAATTAAGAGCTGAATAAAGCGATGAAACTTTGTATTTGATCGTTTGACAAATTTCCAATTAAACCTTCAAGATTTCCTGATAAAGGCTTTGTATCAGTGATAGGAGACATGGCAATATAAACTGCTACATGTTGTGATTTTGGCTTCTCAAGTTGTTTTCCTTTTGAAATAAACCCTGGTGGAAAACCATGATTCATGTAGCATCTCTGTAATATGACCAACCCTATTGCAATGTGAATAAATAGGTCGGCCTTTATTTGGTCCAGAAGTCACATAACAAATACTCGGTTGACCATTATTTGGATTAACATTTTCTGATACTTGAAATGCAGCAGGATGACTAACAACATTAAAGAACTCTTTCTGACTGTCGTCTTGGTCTAAAATGTTATATACTTCTGCCATAGTGGGAAGATCTTTCTTCATAATAATTTGTCTTCGTACAACAACATAATTCTCATTAAATTCTGCCAAAAACTTCACAATCTTTTCTCTCTTTGCCTTTAAATTGCAGACTCGCAGCTTTACCACATATACACGGTTCAATAGGGTCCTCTGAACTTTCCAAATTATCCCATAGAGTCTTCAAGATGGTGTGATAATCTGATAAGGACATAGAAGCTTGACGAAGATCATGTATCTCTTGATTAAGATTGAACGTTCTAGGCAAATTACTCATGTGAAAACAGCCATACAGATCTTTCCATATATCAGTAACATCATTCAATCTTAAGATACTATGATAAATTTGAGAAGATACCAAATTCAACATCCATGATTTCACCATACTATTGCATCTAGACCATATCCTAAAACTAGAATCAGATTCTTCAGGACGAAGTAAAGTTCCATTTATGAGTCTTATCTTGTTCTTAGCATCTAGTTTCCAATCATCATAATTTTTTCCATCAAGTTGGAAAAAAATGATAACTAAACCTGGATGATCGGAGCTGTGCAAGAAGAACAGAGAAGAATCAAGAGATTCTGAAGTAGCAATGGCTCGCGAAGCTCCAAACGCTTGAATCTTGGCAACTAGAGGAAAATCGGGAGGAGTAGAAGCTACAATACCAGATCAAGATGATTTCCGAGTCGGAGTCGCCTCAAAACTCGATGCAATCTTCTAACGAGTTGATTTTCGCAGAATTTTCTTCACGAATACCATCACGAGTATGAATCGAGCTAGATTAAATCTCAAACGAAGTTGATAATGGTGGAATTGAAGAGAAATCTAGTTTGAAAGCTGTGATACCATATTACGAATGAGAAATGAAAGAGAGAGAGTTTGAAAATTTGTTATGAAGATATTTTGTTATTAAGTCTTAGAATGATCATTTATAGAGGCTTATATAGTCATTAACTTTTACTAACTATCACTAACTGTAGAATTCAATATATATAGCAAGCTTTACTTCAATAACATGCATTTTATTACTGTTTGCTGAAAACAACGTGTAGTCCCATTAGTGTGTTTTGGTTGTTCGTCAAGTTCCCATCAGTGTCTAATATCATCTTTTGGAGCGTAACAGTTTGGAAAAATGTACAAAATAACAAATAAACTAGTGTATGATATATTTATAAAAAAAATTCGGATCCTCAGCTTGTCAAATCTTAAATGATTCTCTTCATGCAAATTTCACATGTTTCCTAAAGCACAATAAGAAATTTCAAACCATTTAGCCCTGTCGCTTTCCGTTGTGGGTGTTGGTGTACAGAGAAGATATATTAGAACGACATGCATTTTATTACCGTTTGCTGTAAACAACGTGTAGTCCCATTAGTGTGTTTTTGTTGTTTGTCAAGTTGCCATCAGTGTCTAATTTTATCTTTTGAAGCATAATAATTCGGAAAAATACACAAAATTACAAATAAACTAGTGCAAGATATTTAAAAAACCCCCGACCCCTCAGCTTGTCAGATCTTATATGATCTCCTTCATGAAAATTTTGCATTTTTCCTAAAGCACAATAAGAAATTTACAAATCATTTGGCCATATACTCTTTCCTTCGTTGATTGGTATAGAAGATGAGAAATAATTTGATATTCCCAAATTGTAAATGGTCATCTCGGGTATAATTAACACGACAATTGTTGATTGCACAGTTTGGATTGATGCAAACAAAACTGAAAAAGACTTTATTACAAGAAATCAGGCTGAAAACACAAAAATGATCTAAACTACGAAAATATCTCCCAAAAAGTTATAGAAAACCTTAGAAGAATATGAGTTAGTGGCTTTTTTAAATGTTTCTTGGGCATATGCAAATGAATATATCAAAGTTAGTCGGTTTCTCCACTCGAATTAAATTAAGTAGACAAATTGTAAAAGAGAACCCATATAATATACCTCTTCAAGCAGAGGCTCTAGACTCAACTCTAGTCCTCCAAATTGTTGTTAATTAAGTTAAAACTATTATCGTCACTGTCAGTTTAAAACTGTATAATCTATTTATCGTATAACAACTTATTCTAAGTGACCAACCTAAAACTACAAAGGCTCATAAAATATTCTAAAACTACACAAACCAGGCGACACATGATTAAACTTATGGATTTGTGGCTTTTGTTTTGATCAAATCAATATAGAACTACAAACAATCTAGTGCTTCTAAAAAGATTGTGATTGTTTTTTTTGTTTTGTTTTGTTTCAAGTGTGTATGTGTCGTTTCTTTTCTTTTTTTCCCTTAAGTTTTGCCATTAACAATATACAAAACATTTTTGTTATTCGAACTTGAGGCCTTTGACAAAATTTTATAATAAAAATTTTCAATATATTAATCAACACAATTATAATATTTTCACATTGGCTGGTTAAACCTAAACCTTTATACCTCACGACCCTGGTCAGCGCCTTACAAATCAGACAAGCAAGAAGACGTGTTGAGACTAATTGTTTCAAAATCACACAAAGATTGCTTTAAAAAATTAGCATTACCTAACGCAGTGAAATCCTCTGCAACAACTTCCACATGATACTTTCATTCTCTTATATCTCCATGTAAAGCACCATAGTAAGCGAATCGATAATCCATGAAATAACTTAATTCAGAAAGAATAAAGAAAAATGAATCAAACCATACACAACGGTTCACCAATCTCCTTGACCATGTCAGAGCTGACGACACTTCTCACCTCAAGTGGTTCTGTCTTTGAGATCATTGTATGTTTGCTAGTTTTGCATTTGATCTACCAAAGAATTAGAAGAAGAGTCAAAGTCTACTTACTTGATTTCACTTGTTACCGAGCACCTGACTCAATCCGCATCCCAATGTCTACTCTTATTGAAACCATCTACCTCGACGACAAGATTGATCAAGAGAGTATCCATTTCCAAGCCCGGATTCTTGAGAGGTCTTGGTTAAGCAACCAAACCAGTATTCCTCCTACCTTGATGGAAATACCCCTCAAGAAATCTCTCTCCGCGGTCCGAGTCGAAACCATGACCACTCTCTTCACCTCTGTTGAGGATCTCTTGAAGAAAAAAAAACTAAGTCCAAGAAGTATAGATATACTGATAACAAACTGCAGTTTGCATTCGCCTACACCGTCTCTTAGTGCAATGGTGATCAACAAATTCCACATGAGAAGCAATATCAAGAGCTTTAACCTGTCCGGGATGGGTTGTGCAGCCGGGATTCTATCAGTCGGTTTGGCTAACAACTTGCTAAAGGTTCACCGAGGCTCCTTGGCTCTTATTGTTAGCACCGAAGCATTGAATATGCATTGGTATATTGGCAAAGACAGATCTATGCTTCTTACCAACTGTCTCTTTCGAATGGGAGCAGCTGCTATATTGATGTCTAGCAATGATAATGACAGAGGAAATGCAAAGTATGAGCTCTTGCATGTTGTTAGGACGAATAAAGCGAAAGATGATCGAGCTTACCAATGTGTCTATCAAGACATAGACTCTGAGGAAAAGCAGGGAGTGTCGATAACTAAAGATGTAATCAGCATGGCTGGAGATGTGCTGAAGATGAATCTAACTTCACTAGGACCTTTGGTATTACCTTACCTAGAGCAATTGCAATATGTGATACAACATATTCTTCGCAAGAAACTAAAGATCTTTAAGAAGAGTTCTTCTTATACACCCAACTTCAAGACAGCGTTTGAGCATTTCTGCATTCATACAGGAGGAAGAGCTGTGATTCAAGCAATGGAGATGAATCTGAACTTGACAAAAGAAGACATCGAGCCATCAAAGATGACTCTTCATAGGTTTGGGAATACTTCTTCGTCATCCATTTGGTACGGGCTATCTTACTTGGAAGCAAAACGGAGAATGAAAAAAGGCGATAGGGTCTTGCAGATTGCATTTGGAAGTGGGTTCAAGTGTAACAGTGCGGTATGGAGATGCATCCGAGAAGTGGAGCCTGATATATACAACAAATGGCTTGACTTTATTGATTCATATCCTGTAGACGTACCTGACTCCACAAATATCAGACCAGGCTAGCGTGTGCAAGTAACATAAACTTGAAGATAGAACTCAGGAGGGCTCTGAGTTTTTTGTTCAAATGAACAAAAAGACCATTGTCACAGGTTTTGTAATGTTCTGTGGTCTTATTTTCAAGACATTGGGTTTGATATGTTATGCTTCACATGATCCTTGTTCATAATGTAGCAGTAACAATAGCATTTGATAATTGACTTAACATATGACCAAGAACCGAGATTCTTGAACCAAAAATCCCAAAGTTCTAAAGGTAAAGCAAATAGAGCTACCATAACCTTCCATGAAAATCATCAATAGAGATAGACCTGACTTAAACAAATCAAAGCCTTATTGCTATATTAAAATGCAATAAAACTGCTATTTGCTGTGTCATCTAGAGAGAATTGTTGGAGTCATTTCTTTTATTTATTTTGAATCATAATATGAGTATAGCAAGTGGTACCTTTGTTGTTCTCAATATTATCCTAGGAATCATTATCTCCAATTCCATATGCAACAAACAAAAGAGATTATAGCTACTTATCCTCCCTATACACATGACACATTACCGTCTACGCAGGTCAGCCTCATGAACCTTTGGAGCATCAAATCTGGCAGTCTTCATGAGAGCTGATATCATATCGGTATTTGCCTGTTTTGTGTCAAACGAACAAAGGATAAAACATCAATGATTGTTGCGTGACCATAAAAAACGTAACACTAGCATTTGCGGAAAACAAAATGTATGTGTTCTATGTTTTGTATGAGGGACATAGGTTCCATGTGTAAGGCCATGTTTAAGATCTTCACTTGTCATAAAGGCTTCACTTATTAAGATCTTAAATATTGGAAAATTCGCCTTCTAGTTGTGAAGGCTGTTGCTTACCTGTCAACAAATCCCCGTTCTTGAAGTTCATTGCAGTGAGGGGTTGGTATCTTCTTGTTCCACCGCCGTTTTTGGATCTCAATGCGACAAGACTGGTAAAGAAAGTGTCTGTATTCTTTGATCACGTTGCCCTCAAGGTTAGCTCGAGCAGAGCTACCGAGCGGAAACTTCTCATCAAAGGCTGATGATGATCTAACGTAAAAGCTAATCTCCATATTTTGTGTCGTCTTTGGTATATGATAAGACTGGTTCTTGTACAGCGAATAGTCGGGCTCAGAAAAGGGTAGATAAGCCAGTAAAAAAAGCAGAAAGAATGGTAGAATCTGAATAAACGTCAAACAACTTGGTCCAGCCACCTTAGGCTCCTCCTCTCGGGGTTGAGTACGTGCTTGTCTAGTCCTATAAGCACGAGAGGCACGGAACATATCTCTTTGTTGACCAAAAAACGCCCTGAATATCTCATCCGGATCAAACTCATCATCAAAGAAATCATTCCGCGTGTTATATCTCCTCCTCGGCCTATGATTTTGCCTCTGGATATGATCAAACTCATCAACAAATCCCACATTATCATACTGGCTTCTCGAGTTACCATCACTCAAACACGTAAACGCTTTCGAAACTTTCTTAAAAGCTTCCTCTGAACCAGGTGCCTTGTTCTTATCAGGGTGAACTTTCAATGACAACTTCCTATAAGCTTTTCTAATCTCCTCAACCGAACAGTTCTTTTCTAAACCCAAAATCGCGTAGTAATCATCATTCCTTTTGATATTCCTAACTAACTCCATATTTTCCTCAGTATATTTCATTTTCTCAGTACTCTTCCCAGGCTCAAGCTTATCATCGCCATCCACAGATTTGAGCTTTTCACTAAGAGATTGATTCTTTGAAACTGAATCCAGATTTTCACAAGCAGCAACGAGTTCATCAGTAGATAAGCTTGGATTAAGTCGTTTCGCCTTTCTGATAAATTTCAAAGCTCGTTCCTTATTACGAGAAGCAATGGCGTCTTTGGCGATTCTCAAACACCTCGACGCATCATCCTTATTACCATCCATAACTATTTCAAAATCTTCCCTCTACAGTTAGATTTCACACCCTATGCGAATTCAACAAAATCAAAGAGGCTAAATCAGAACTGTGATATCAACCCTAAACACATCGAATCAAGCTTCAATTTTGAAATTTCGCAAGACAATCAAAAACAAAGGATTGAAGCTTTCTCCAAGACTTACCAAACAAGAGTAGGAAAACTGGAAAAAGTATCCAATTCAGAGAACGAGAGTCGCCATTGAAGCTGATCAGAAACGAGCTAATTGCTTGCTTGTCGTTTGGAAGAGAGCACAAGGAAAATGTTTCTTTTGATTAGAAAAATTTGTAGTTTTTTTTTTGAATTATTTAAAAACTTGATAACAAACATTCATATGACTATATAATTAAAATAACATATGTGATTAATATATTGTAATGATTTAAAATGATTCGAATTTACAATATCTTTATAATATGAAAATATTTAGTAATCAGCATTTATTTTTGTAATATGAAAATATTAATAATCGTATTTATGATATGGTAGTGATATGGAATTGGGAAAATCACATTTTAACCTTCAAAATAATCAAATTTAGTGCTTTAAATATCAAAAATGTTATTATACTCACACTTTTAACCCCTCAAAGTATTTTTTGTTAACACTTCAAATTTTTAAGCTATCATTTGCATTTTTTTCACCGTAAAATTGGACAGAACAATTAATGTTATTTGTATCTCTCTACCGTTTTTTTTAAACTCATCGATTTTGTTAATTTTCACTCCAAAACCTTCCAACTTATCCCATTTCTTATCTGTTATAACACAATCTTTGAATTCAAAACTCATTCTCTTTGAATTTAACTCTTTGAAGCTCATTTTCTTTGATTTTTACTTTTTATTTCTCATTCCATCCAATTTTACGGTGGAAAAAACCCGAAAACTAGTTTAGAGATTTTAAATGTTAAAAAATAGTTTGAATTAAAGTGTTAGAGTAATATTTTTGAGATTAAAATGCTAATTTTTGTCACTTTAATGGTTAAAATGCGATTTTACCGAAAATGATTGGTTAAACGGTGATTTACAAAAATAGTATTCTACAGGTTTAGAACTGTTATTAGTAAAAGATATTTACTTTTCATGGTCGCAGTAAATAGGTAGGACTTAGCACGGGTCTTCAACTTTCTGGAAGAACAATTATTCAATAGATATTTTGTAAATAATCTTAGTTATCATAAGAACTATATTCAGCGGATAGTCTAGGTTTTTTTAGCATCAACACTATTAAGACAAAACCTCTTTTGGAAATAAAAACTTTCTAACACAGCAATAACCAACCATACATAAACGCAATGGGCCTGAAGAAATGAAGTCCAAACATATGTTGTCGCAGGCCAAACATATGTTATCGCCAAAGCCTTCAAAGTTTTCTCTACAACTGTCAGATTTAAAAGTTGAAGCGGACAAATACAATCACATAGGTAGTGTGTTATTTAGGAAAGTTAATCCATACGATTGCTCATTGTTTTTTTCCTTCATTTGTGTTGTATCATATCTTCAATCATTCTCTGTAATTATTCCTATAACTCCTAAAATCACTCCTTTGTAGTTGTATATAAGTTGATGTACATTGTATTGATAATATACTGAATAATATAATCTTTATATGGTATCAGAACCCTAGATACCTAGATCTGACAAATTTTCTATTCCTTTCTCCTTCGCCAAAGCACTGCTTTTTCTCTTTCGTTTCTACAAAAAAGATTTTTTTGAGTTTTTTTCTTTCTCATGAGTTTTTCTCAACAATGGCGACATCGACCAACCTTAGTGGAGCTTCGTTTCTAGCCGACACCATCACTGTTAACACCTATACTCTTCTTAACATTAACATGACGAATGTTACCAAACTGAATGCCTCCAATTACCTCACGTGGAGTCGCCAAACACATGCCTTACTCGATGGTTATCATTAGGCGGTACCTTGATGGTTCCACCACTCTTCCATCTACGATCCCTGTTGAAGGTTTCACAGTCCCTAATCCGACCTTTTCCACATGGAAATGCCAAGATAAGCTAAGTTATAGCGGTTTTTTTGGTGCCATCGCCAACACCCTTCAACCCATTCTCTCTCATACGACCACCTCTGTCGAGATTTGGGCTAAGCTCTCTACCACCTATGTGAGGCCTAGTAGAAGGTACATTAAGCAGCTTAAACAACAAGTCAAACAATGGTTCAAGGATACTAAGAGAATTGATGAATATGCGCATGATCTTACAATTTGACTCGATCAATTGGTGTTACTCGGCACACCCATTAATCATGAAGATCAAATTGAGCACATCCTCGAAGGTCTTCCAGAAGATTACAAGTCAGTGATTGATCAAACTGAAGGGCGAGACACATCTCCCTCTATCACCGAACTTCATGAGAAGCTTTTTAATCAGGAGGCCAAGCTTCACTCCATCACTCCAGCCTAAGCTACTTTCATTATTGTCACTACAGCCCTTGGTCCTCTGGAAAACAAAAAAATCGCAACAACACAACATGGGAGCAACAACAATTTTTTGGACCTCGTAATGACTCGAAAGGTCCTCATCCTTACCTTGGTCGCTGCCATCTTTGTGGTGTCCAGACCACAACCACAACGCCAAGAGATGCTCTTAGCTCCCAACTGCTGCTCAAACCTCCACTATGCCATGGCAATGCTCGACCACACCATCACCTTGGCAACCACGTGCTAATGGTCTGGCTCCTTAGTTACTTGACAGTGGTGCAACCCACCATGTTACGTCGGACCTCAACACATTGGCTCTTCACCAACCATACAATCGTAGTGATGAAGTGACCATTAGAGTGGCTCGGGTCTCCCTATCTCGTATACGAGTGTTGTTTCTGTACCCTCTTCTGCAAAACCGCTTCACTTGTTTCAAGTTTTATGTGTGCCGAATATTCATAAGAATTTTATCTCGGTTTATCGGTTGTATAATACTAATCAAGTATCGGTTGAATTTTTCTCTGCCGATTTTTAGGTGAAAAATCTCAGCACGAGGGTCCCGTTACTCCAAGGTCGCAGTAAAATGAGCTCTACGAGTGGCCAATTCATCCATCCGTTATCACAACCCTTTTCGCATCTCCTTTATCCAAAATCACCCCATCTCAATGGCATCATCGCCTCGGCCATCTAGCTCTACCAATTTTAATAATCATTTTTCTTGTTTTTCACTTCCTTGTTCTCATGTTTTTTCTCAAAGTTTGTCTTGTCATGACTGCTTCATTAATAAGAATCATAAGTGTCTTTTTTAGAAACCTTAATTGTGTCCACATCTCCAATTGAATACATTTTTACGGATGTGTGGACCTCTCCCATTATTTCCATCGATAACTCTTGTTATTATCTAATCCTTGTTGATCACTATACTCGATACACCTTGCAATATCCCCTTAAAACCAAATTGCAAGCCTGTGAAACCTTTATCCTTTTCAAAGAGCTAGTAGAAAACTGTTTTCAAACAAAGATACACACCTTATACTCTAATAATGGTGGCTAATTTATTGCCCTTTGGAGTTTTCTTGCTTCTCACGACATCTCCCATTTCGCCTCTCCACCACATACTCCCGGGCATAACGGCTTGTCGGAACGAAAACACATACAGGTTGTTGAGACATGCCTAGTTCTTTTTACTCATGCTACGATACCCAAATCTCACTAGCCTTACGCTTTTGCAACCACGATTTATTTAATTAATCGCATGCCCACACTTGTTTTGTCCTTATAATCCCCATACCAAAAAAAATTTCAAACTGATACACACTATCAAAAACTAAGAATCTTTGGCATCTTATGTTACCCTTAGCTTCGACCATATGCCGAATATATGCTAGCCAATAAGTCAACACCGTGTGTATTCATAGGTTACTCACTTACACAATGCGCATAATTTTGTTTACATTCTTATTCTGGTCGAATTTATATATCTAGAAATGTTAATTCGATGAAACATCCTTCCTTTTCCAGCGCATATCCTCAAACACTTTTCAGTCCCATGAACCCGCAATTTCCTTCCCCACACCAATCCTTGACTCTATGCCAGTTGTGCCACTCGGAAAATCGTTAGTGTCGGCGTCTCCACGCTCAGTTCTCACCAACCACCATCGACTATGCTGCCTTCGGCACCACCACTGCATGCGGTCCCAACAAGACTTCTACCCATGACCAGTTCCACTGCCACAACCTCTGACCATGATCACACCACAAAATTGATCACTTCTACCTCCCACTACTAATCCATCAAACACAACCTATATCACGACTAAAAATCAAGCCTCTTCCTCTCACACTCAGCCTCACCCAGAAACCCAACCAATATCTCATACAGACCAAACAACCCTAAACACAAACTTGCCACCATTGAACCAAAATCAAACATCGCACCCTACTCCTATACTACATCCACCACCACTAGTAATACCAAACCCATCGATTCCACCACCAAAGAATCCACCAAATCCACAACCTCCGCCATAAAACACTCATTCAATGAAAACCCAATCAAAGAATAGTATTCATAAACCGGTAAAGAAAGTCACCCTCAACACAATAGTTTCGTCGATAATTCCTGAGGTACCAACAACGATGAAGTAAACTATGAAGGATCATCGGGTGTGGTGCTATGGATGATGAGATTAACGCACAACTACAGAACATAACATGGGATTTAATACCTCTTCCCTCTGTTGAAAACTTGGTGGGATGTCGATGGGTTTATAAGATTAAAATGTTACCAAACGGCCCACTCGACAAATGCAAGGCATGATTGTCACAAAGGATTATCATCAACAATTGGGTCTTGACTACACTAAAACATTCAGTATGGTAATTAAAACCATAACTATTATACTTTTCTTTGATGTTTCAGTTCACAATTCATGGAGAATATGACAGCTCGATGTAAATAATGTCTTTCTTCAAGGGCATCTTTCGGAGGAGGTTTATATAATGCAGTCACTAAGTTTTCAGGATCCGGATTATCCCAATTACGTATGAAATCTCAACAAAGCGATTTATGGACTATAACAAGCTCTACGAGCTTGGTATAAGGAGCTTAGGACATATCTACTTTCAACTGGTTTCATAAATTCTTTGGCAGACACTTCTCTCTTTATTCTTCCACATGGTTCACATATTATTTATCTACTTGTCTATGTAGATGATATCCTTTTGACTGGAAGTGACTACACGTTGGTAGAACAAATCATTGATTCATTGGCTCTGCGGTTCTCTCTTAAAGATTTGGGCGAGTTAAGCTATTTTCTAGGTGTTGAGGTCGCACGAGCTGCTAAAGGGTTGTACTTGGTTCAATGAAACTCATTAAAGATATGTTGCTCACTACAACATATGACTAATGCAAAACCAGTCACCACTCCATTACTGACATCACCAAAGCTCACCTTAAATGATGGTACTCTCTTGACTGAAACCACTGAATTCTGAGCATTGATTGGCAATCTCCAATATTTATCTTTGAAGAGATCCGACATTGCATATGCAGTGAACAAATTCTCACAATATATGCATCTTTCAAATACGAAACACTGGCAGGCTGCAAAAAGGGTGCTCTGATATCTAGTTGGCATGCTAAACACAAGAATTTTCTTATCGGATAAAAGTCCATTAATGTTACATGCGTACTCCGACGTAGATTAGGGAGGTGACTCAGATGACTATATTTCCATCAATGCATACATAATCTTCCTTGGTTCTAATCCAATCTCATGGTCTTCTTAAAGGCTACTCTATTTCATTTGAGATCACGCCTCACTTTGCTTTCAACAGAGAGAGATCCTCTGGTTACAACAACAGAGGACTTGTTCAATACTACAACATGTCTAGAGGATATCCTGTAGTGGGTCTTTCTCAATAAGAGGAAAAGGATTTCACCAACATTTCTCCTTCTCCTACAACCCCTCTGAAGCAAACACTAGACCAACTTGCCAAATATGCATAAAAGTGGGACACCACGCACTAAAATGCTGGCACTAGTTTGATAACAATTACCAAAATAAAGAACCTTCTTCTGCTCTACCTACAATGCACATTACCTAAGTTACAGAAGGATCATTTTAAAAGTGGTATCCCGATTTTGATGCCACAACACATGTCACCAACACCACTTAGAAGTTGAATCACTCCTAGCCATATCATGGATAAGATACTGTGCTGATTGGAAATGGAAACTTCTTCTTTATCACTTAAGGGTCATCTAGCCTTCCATCCACCTCAGGTAACCTCACACTCAAGGATGTTCTTGTTTGTCCCAAAGTAGCAAAATTCTTATTGTCAGTCTCTAAACTCACAAATGATTACCCTTGTTCATTTAAATTTGATGATGATGGGGTACATGTGAAGGACAAACACACAAAGCAGATGCTGACACTAGGACAAAACCATAAGGGTTTAACATGCTGGAAGATCCAAAGTTTCATGTTCACTATTCAACCAGACATCTAACCACAAATGATGTGGTATGGCATATACATCTTGGACATCCGAACATCAACATCCTTCAGCTCTTATCTCAAAACAAGGTCATTCTTGAGAAATTATATATGATAATGGCCTTGTTTTGAGATAAGAGTTGAATGATCTTGCAATCTTCATTGATAATTTCTCAAGGTTTTGTTGGTTATATCCTTTGAAGTTGAAATCTCATTTCTACCTACCTTCCTTAAGTTTCAAACTCTGGTTGAAAAGAGTTAGATAAACAAAACTACACATCCACATGAGATTTAATATTAGATGCTTAATATTTTATTGTGTAAAATAGCAATAACTGAAATATTTTAGAAGATCCTGTTTATATTCATATTTTAAAAATAGTTCGTTACACAAATCTAGACATGAACCTAATGCAATAATATTTCATAGAAATAAGTTGACACAGTAGAAAACTCCACCCAGTAGCAAACAATCAATCAATTTACCAAGAAAGTTCTTTAGAAATTCTACAGATTTTTTTAGTTAAGTATATTCATCATACGTATAGAAAAAAGATTGATTTATGTGTAGTAATTCTATGTCTAGTCAAATTTTAATTACTAGATTCATATTTCCATGCGCTGCGCGAGATCACGAGGTTCCCGTGACCATGTTATGGTTTATGTTAAATTTGTAAAGGTTTCATTTTATCTTAGGACATATACTTATATATATTATATTTGTTTTTCCTTTAAATATCGACCTTTTGATACTTATTTTGTCATTTAAATCCTAATGTTTCTATAACTTTCCATCATTTGGTCTTTTATTTTTTTATATTTTAATATTATTTCTATACATTTTAGTTCATTTTTCTTGTTTTTATGTTCATATTATTTTGAATTATCTAAGAATTTAGTTTTACCATAAATACATATAATATTTGTACTACCAAAGCATGAAATACAATATAAATAAAAAGATTTTTTATATAAAATATTTATGTAATCCAAAAATTTAATATGTATATGAACTTAAAATTAATTTTTTCTTTACTAATTTTAAATTTTCTACAAAAACATAAAGTTGATATAATTTTAATAGTTCTGCACACTATTTTCTTTAATTTTTACTTTTTATCATTAACTATCTAAACTATTGTCATTAACTATTTTTATTTAAGTAATGTTTAATAAAACAATTGTGTTTATGATGCAATTATATTTTAATCATAAAAACATAAATAAAAAATATTATTTGATGATATGGTTTTTTTCTTATTGGATGATCATGATGATGTGTACACCGTAGATGGAGAAAGAACTCCCTAATTATACATATGATTACTAAGTTTTTATCTATAGTTTTATTTTGCTATAACTATTTATATTGATTTGATTAATATATTTAAAATCTAATAATGAGTAGTTAGTTATTATTTAATAAAATATATACTTAAAATTTGAATCATATTTTATATTTTATTTATGTTTTGTTTATATTTTGCTTATATTTTATTTTCTTATCAATTTACTTTTTTATATTAAAAATATAATTATATATTACGTTAATTAGTTAAAAACTAGTCAATGATGACTTCAAAAACGATTAATAAATCCTGCTTAGCCTTCTCCCTACTAGTAATAGTAACAATTAGTCTCCATTTTTTGAATACATATATGAAATGGTATGCACAATAACTTTATGCGCTTTATAGTTCCATAGTCTCCATTTGTTGAAGAAGAAGAAAAACGTAGACAATTGTTACTAGACAATTACTAAATGTTACTAGAAATTACTAATTGTTACTAGTAATAGTAACAATTAGTCTCTATTTTTTGAATGAATATATGAAATGATATGCACAATAACTCATGTGCTTTATAGTTCCATAATCTCCATTTATTGAAGAAGAAGAAGAACATCATTGGGTTTTATCTAATCTGAATTCAAACCTGAACACATCTAATATCTACATCTAATCGAGTAAACATGAAAAATCTGAATCCGATCCAAACCCAAATTTAGATATTAGATATTTAGGTTCAGATTTAGATTATTAGTTTTCTTACAAATTAAGAAAGCTACTTTTTACTTCATCTTCATTATTATTCTCAAAAATCTTGTTTTGTGAAACAAAAATCTAATAACAAAATCTAAAAACTGAATAAATAAAAAGCAGTATCTAAAAACTAATATTTTGTCAAAATACAAATTAACCAAAATGAATCCTAATATTTACAGTAGTATGACTCTAATCTTTTAAAGATGGTTCTAGTTATTTTCTCTTCTAGTTATCTTCTCTTCTTATGTTTCCATCAATGCTTTTTCCTAAAGATTTTTTACCTTTAAATAAATAATTATTTTATTTTATTTTATTTGGTTCCATCGATGCTTTTATTTTCTTTTTTTAGTTTGTTTCATCCAAAGTAAAAGAACTAAAATATGTAATAAACTAATGTAATTTCTCCACTCCTCTCTCCATTTCTGTCTAGACAACAACAGCAAATCTAAAAACTCTTGTCTGAATTGGTTCTGTGTCACAAATAAGATTGTCGAATTAGAGAATCTCTCTCAGAGACGATCTATAGAGTCTTCGTTGGTTCTATCAAGAAATCTTCCACCGATCTCTGTTATCTTCATGTAATAATTCTTCTTTATGTAATGATGTTTAATCTCTCTTTTTTAGTCTCGTTCAATAATGTGAGTTTGGATCTTGTTGATTAATATTGCTTGCTTTTGTGGGTTTTTCTCTCCCATATGTGTCCCACTCAATTTGGTAGAGAAGATATAACATTGTTTTGTGTGTTGCTTGAAATCATGAGATTGTGCTTCATAAGATCAAAGCCACTTGATTGGGAAGATAAGGATGTAAGAAGATTGTTGATATATTGTATATGTTTATTGGGCCTGATTACTCTTCTCTCATTGATGTTACATGAATATGTATGAGATAGTAAGCACAAGGGCAAAGGAACATACATATATATCAGCGAATCTCTTACTTCTTTTCCTTCTAATCACCATAATTACTACCCCTACTAATGTTTTCCTATTACAAAAAAAAAGATGTTATGCGGAACCTTTACTATTATGATCAATTTTTTTAAGTGTAAACATGTTTTAAGAACTGGTTTTGTGTAATAGTTGAAATGCAGAAGAAAATAAGGAGAACAAGACAAACAAGAAAAAGTTGATTTAGTGAATACGTTAAAGCTATTGACATTGAAATTAAAGATGTTAGGGAAGACTACTATACAAAGTTGCGATGGATGGGGTCTTATTTAAGAGAAAGAAAATGGAAACATATAGAAAAAGAGGACGTCATGTTAATCTCATCATTGTTTATAGGTAGAAGTATGTTTAACTTTAGGCTTCTTGACGATCATAAAGGAGCAATGTGCGTGATGAGCTAAATAGTCACTCATGCTCCCTAAAAACACCCTCTTCATGACTCCATAACCATGGCTTCCAGAACAAAAACAAATACATTATTATACATCCAAACAAGGATGATATTTAATGAAATAATAACAAACATAACAGATGGAGATTCACTATGACATTTGCTTTATCGATGAAGTAACATGTAAGATTCAAGATATTTTTGATTTGTAAAGAACTTTTGACAGTCGTTTCAAGAACTTAACTGGGCCTAGGGTGTCTGGCCCATGTGTACATAACACAAAAACTCATGCCGTTGCTAAACCATACGGTGTGTGTTAATAATAATCCCACATCGCTTACACACGAAAATAATGATTGGAGAAGTAGGGTATAAGCAAGTCCCACATCGGACGTATTTATCAAGTTGATAAGTTTTGTTTTGATATAAAAGAAAGAGGCTTATGCTGTTAAGAACTCATCTTTGCGCTTGGGGCAATGACGCAGCTAATGAGGTTCTAACCGAGGCGCGTCTATTGCTGGTTGAAAACTATTTCCAAACCCCCTCTTAGACTTCGGTCTAAGAGAATTTTTGGAAGGGCTCCCTTCGGGGTAAAGCTCTACAATTTTTAGTTCAATCTTTTTTTTAAATTTATTCTTGCGTTTGTCTGAATTTTATAAAAACTTAATGATATATTAGGACATCTACGGGCTCAAAATTTTCTTGAAGGGACAAGGGATATTGATTTGCATTAAAGCTCAGAGATCTTATGATTGGCCACTAGGATCCAGCTAGAGGCAAGTCACTATGACATATGCTTTATCAATATTGAATATCACTATGACTTGCTTTGCTAATCAATATCTCAGCGCCGGTGGAAGTCATCTGCACTCAGGTAGACAGAACTCTCCGTGATGCTAGTAGAAGGAGAAAATCCTGCCGGAATCTCCTCTCCCATTGGTGCTACCACATGTAATTGCAATTCATATACTGTTTTATAGTTTCTTAAGTTCTCCCCACTGTAAAACTCTCATTGCTTTGGAAATATATTCACATTATATCAAAAAAAAAAAGAGCTGCTATGATCTCTAAGGTGCGTGATGAGGATGTGATAGTTGGTTGCATGAGAGCCATCTAACAAGCTGCAAACAAAAAAAAGCAACTAGAAGTGAAAGAGGAAGAGCGTGATATGGAAAGGAGCCTCGTAACTCTTTCCTGATGAACATCGATATGTCTTTCAATGTGAAATTCGGTTGTATAAACAATAGGATTTCCGGAAACCTAGACTCAAGATGGATTTAGATGTAATAGAGGAATAACATGATGTAGGAAGGAGTCTCATGACTCATCCCGGTGAACATCGATATGCCTCAGCCTTTCAAGGTAAAGTTTTGTTGTAAAGACAATAAGATCTTTGAATCTCATGTCTTGGTTGAATGATGAATGCGCACATGTGAGAGTTCTCAGAGAGTTGAAAGATAACAAGGACAATATCTACAAGGAAAAAAACATCGGTTTTTGACAAGTGTGTATTATTCAGGGTTTAAAGCTTTTATATACCAAATATATTATTGTCGGTTTAATGCTTCTGTCTCAGGGTGTAACTTATTTTGGATACCATGATATTGTTTCCGATTAGATGTGTGCTAACCACAGTAGTTTCTGAATTTGTTAAAACCCTCTCGTCTCTTTTATTTTTTTCATAATGATAGTAAATCGGATCAAGCAATAAATCGATCTTGATGTTAACTGATCTTCTACAAAACAGTTTAAATTAGAATAATAATGAATCTTTTATAGCAAAAATAGAAAACATAACTTATTTTGATCAAATATAGGTATAAAAAAGTGGTACAAGTAAGTGTAATTTGTGAAACTCAAGGATAATAAGAAACAATTTTTTTTATTAATTTAGAAAACTTTTCAAAAACTAAATCTCTCTCAAGTCTCATGAAACAACTTTTCACAAAGACCTCTTATTTATAGGGACTAGCATCACCTACCTAATTCATAATAAGAATAGAAATACAAAACCTTATCTAACCTAAGATAAACTTTATTTATATTTCCTATTTCTCCTAAATTCTATCTTGTTTAGGAGTTAACTTATTCCTAAATCAAATAGGAATTGTCTAACATTCTCCCCCTTAATTCCTAAACACGAATTAAGAAAGTCTTATACTCCTATCAAGTTCCTCATTTCCAAAAACTTGATCCGAGCTAAAGGCTTTGTTAGGATGTCCGTCTTTTGTTCTTCTCCCGCAACATATTCCACCGTGATTTGTTCATTTTCAACACATTCACGAATGAAGTGATACTTCTTGTGGATATGTTTACTTCGTCCATGAAAAACTGGATTCTTTGTTAGTGCTATCGCCGATTTATTGTCAACATATAAAGTCACACTCTCTCTTCTTAATCTCGTTACTTCATGTAGAAGATCTTGGAGCCATATATATAGCTTGCTTAGCGGTTTTAGTGGCTGCTATAAACTCTGCTTCACACGATGAAAGTGCTACCGTAGGTTGTTTCTGCGAACACCAAGTGATAGGTGATGTTCCAAGGTAAAAGATATGACCCGCCGTGCTCTTGCCGTCATCAAGATTTATGTCATGGCTGCTGTCACTGTATCCTACTAGCTTCTTGTCCCATTCCCGCTTGAAGATGAGACCATAGCCTTTAGTTCCTTGTAAATATGTTGCATGCTTAACCGCTTCTCCCCATAAGTAGTTTGGCATCTCCATCGCTTTCAACATGCTTCGAGTCATCTCCATTAAAGTTCGGTTATGTCTCTCAACAACACCGTTTTGTTGAGGCGTATATAGGGTTGTGAGTTATCTTGAGATTCTATTTTCTTCACAAAATATTTGGAATTTGATAGAGGTAAACTCTCTCCCACAGTCGGATGGAAACATTTTGATCTTTGCTCAGGACTCAGCTTCGATCACATTCTTAAACGTTTTGAATTTTTTGAAAGCTTCTCCTTTCTCCTTCAACAAGATAGACCACATATAACTTGAGAAATCATCCATCAAAACGAAACTATATCTATTTCTTGCTAAGGTTGATGGTGAGATTGGTCCACATAAGTCTCCATGGATTAATTCTACTTTACTACTTGATCTGAACTTTGTTGCTTGTGAGAATGGTAGGCGTTTGTGTTTTCCTACAAGGCAACACTCACAAATTCTTTTCTCTTCTCCAAAACTGAGTAATCCATGCACTAGCTATCTTATTTGAAATTATCCTCATTGAATCAAAGTTGACATGTCCTAATCTTGCATGCCATATCCATGTCTCATCATCTAACTTGGTGAGTAAGTTAACGGGTGATCCTATCTTCAACCGGATTTTGTATATTCGATTTGTTGTGCAAAATACTTTCATCAACAACCTACCTTCTTGATCGTGAATGGTGAGGAAATTTTTTGTTGTAATCTCACGTCACATCCTTCTTCTGTTGTTTGTCCAAGACTTATGATATTACTCTTGAGATCCGGTATCCAGTAGATATCACTTATAAGTCTTTGTTCGCCAGTTTTTATTTGAAAGATTATCGAGCCCTTTCCTTTAATTTCGATGCATGACTCGTCTCCAAACCTCACTTTTCCCCTAATGCTTTCTTTAAGTTCGGAAAAATAGGACTTTTGCCATGTCATGTGATTACTTGTGCCATTGTCCAAGTACCACGTGCTTTGGTCTTCGTTTTCTTCTTCGTACTTAGTCGGTAGTTCGTTCTTTTCATTCAAGAAAACGATCTCGTACTTGTAGAGAGCTGCATCAGCTTCTTCAGTCTCCACAAGATCCGCTCCATGCCCTGTCTTTGATTTCCCGGGATATGTTGTGGAATAATGTCTAGGTTTATCACATCGCCAGCAAACAACATTAGACCTATCCTTCTTAGGTTTTTCCTTGACTTGGTCTTGATTGTTGTTTGTTTGTTGGTTGTTAAAACGCCCTCTTCCTCTGCCTTTTCCACGGTTACTTCGTCCTCTTCCTCGGAAGCTACCCTTTGATGCGAAAGATGAAGAGAATAAGAGTTTACTTTGATCATCTTTATGATCACTTTCTCCTATACGTTCTTCATAGGCTTTTAGTCTCCCTACAACGTCTTCAAACCCGGTATTATTTAGATCCATAGTTTGTTCTAAAGCGGCAACAAGTTGGATAAACTTGTTTCTTTGAACTCCGTTTAGAAACTTCTTCACTAATTTGCTTTCTTCGATGATTTGTCCTAGCGCTGCTGATCTTGAGGCTAGAGTGGATATTCTTCCTGCATAATCATCGATGTTCTCCGTTTCTTTCATGGCTAGACGTTCGAATTCCAAGGCAATTGTCTGAAGCCTTGCTTCCCTAACTAGGTCTGCTCCGATGTAACGGCTTTTGATCGCATCCCACATAGCTTTTGCCGAGTCTTGATCTCCAATTTGCATGATCAAGTTTTTCGGTATAGATTGGAAGAGTAAAGCTGTCGTGACATCACTTTTGATGTTGTCTTGCGTACCTTGTGCGATTGCTTCCCAAAATTGATGCACTTTCAAAGTCACCTCCATCCTCATCGCCCATACGGTGTAGTTCGTGGCGTTGAGCATGGGACTTTGAATAGAAGAGATCTTTAGCTCCTTCGAGGGAGTAGCTACGGTCATAGCTTGTTCCATCTTGCATCACACGCTAATAGATGTTTGCTTGGGATCTTCTTCTTCGATGGTGGCGGCACTCCTATCTCGGATTCGACAATCAACTCTTTTGATTGAAATTCCGAATGATCTTGTGTCCTCTTTGGCGGCACTCCTATCTCGAGTTCGATAATCAACTCTTTTGATTGGAACTTCGAATGATCTTGAGTCCTCTTTATGGATTACAAGGTTCTGATACCAATTGTAATATATGAAACTCAAGGATAATAAGAAACAATTTTTCTTATTGATTTATAAAACTTCTCAAAAATTAAATCTCTCTCAAGTCTCATTAAACAATTCTTCACAAAGACCTCTTATTTATAGGGACTAGCATCACCTAATTCCTAATAAGAATCCTAATAAAAATAGAAATACAAAGCTTTATTTAACCTAAGATAAACTTTATTTGTATTTCCTATTTCTCCTAAATTCTATCTACTTTAGGATTTAATTTATTCATAAATCAAATAGAAATTGTTTATCGATACCGAAAAAGGTAAGCGATGCCGAAATAGTTAACAATGCTAAAGGATATCGAGATAATTAAAAACGGTAAACCATATATCACAACTATAAAAGATAGCGGTACAGAAGAATTAAGACTATTTCTTTTGATAATGTTTTTAATATCATTTTTACGATCAGTTATAACGAAAACGGTATACGTATACCATATATCACAACAGTACGAGGTTACCAAATTGAGACCTGAAAAATCATTTCTTACAATACATATTGTTTCTTTGCATAAGAAGCTTTTATATAAAGGATTCTGTTTCAACTAATTTCTGAGATATTTTTAAGTGTATTCATTATACGTATAGAAATAAAAGATTAGTTAATGTGTAATAATCCCATGTCTAGTCAAATTTTAATTAGTACTACGCTTATATCCGCGTATACATACGGAAATTTGTATCTCTGGTTTTATTCAGATATAGCTATTTAAATTGCTTTCACTAATATTTTTAAAAACTATTAATCAGTAATTAATTATTATATAATAAATATATATTACGTGAAAAATGAACCATATTTTATAGTTTACTTAAAATTTTTTTTTTTGTCAATTCATCTTTTCATAAAGAAAAACATAATCATATATTAGATAAACGTAAATTCATGTTGATAAAATTAGTTGAAATTTGTTCAATTAGATATAATCTCGTTTTTTTTAGTTTTATGGTATATATCGTTTGCATTTTAATTAACTACAAATTTTACTGATTTCAATAGTTATACATTTCTTTTAAGTTAATTAAGTTTAGGTGTCAAATAGTGGAGAATTATTTTTCTTATAATCAATTAATTAATTAAGAGATGATTATGTATCATCAATTGGTGAAGAAGATCAATCGAATAAGTGTGCATTTAATGAGCTTGAGGAGGTTCAAGCAAAGAAAAGCAAAAACTAGACTGTGTTTTGTCTATTCAGTGTTTAACACTGTTAAAATTATTGGAGTATCGTGTTGGATGGTTTTTAACGTGCATGTTGATCATGTTAAATTGATGATTCCTGATTGCTTCTCTATTATATCAAAGCCAATGGATTTAGACACAATCAAATTGAGGCCTTTGAAGAATGAGTATAGCAATGTAAATGAGTTTGCACCTGATGTTTGATTAACATTTGTGATGGTGTATAACCTATGGGCAATTGGGTTCATAAGATTATAAAAGAGCTGATGATATTTTTGAGGTTAGATGAGAAGCAATCAAGAAGAAAAATGTTTTTATTTTCAAAATAAATAAGTACCATTACTTTTTTGTCAAAATGTATGCATCTTATAAGGATATAGACTATTTATGCCTTGAAAGAGATTTGTGGTTGATTATGTTGTCGGAGTATTTGTCACATAGAAGGTTTCTGAGGGTCACATATTTTTTATGTACTTACTTCGTATGTAAACTATTTGGATCTTTAATGTTTAGAATAATTAATCATACTAACATGGACCATTAACAAAAGAATCTTGGATAAAATCATATGAGAATCTCAAGGTTCATAGGAAGAAAAGATCATTTTTGAGTTCCTTATACTCATTCTGCCTAGCATTGAGTAGATTGGGTATTGACCCTATCAATATCTCAAATCAGTGATGGGTTCTATTCATCCACTACTTAACGGGGTATGTAATATATAACCATATTGAATTGCAAATACAAAAATGATAGAATCTTCAAAAATAAATAAATAATGCAAACAAGGTTTGCTACATTTTTCAGTCTCCAATCAGCAGTTTCATTTGTTATAACAACCAAATTTTTTGGTTTGCTGTGTTTCAACTCGTGTTCATTCACCCACGCTAAGATTTCTGCTATTAGTTTCTTGTCGGAGGTGACTTTGGAGCGATCATGTAGTTCTGAAAAATAAAATTTACAAACGTTTAAAAAACTTATAATACAAAAGACAAATTTTATCGATATTTTTAATATAAAAATGGATATTAGCAAACAACTATCAAAATAATACATAATACAATATTTTTAAATGAAATACATAATACAATATTTTTTAAATGAACTTATGAAAACATATATTAACAATGATTAAAGTTTACCATGTGGTTCATTCCCATGGTCGATGCCCTGGCTATAAAAGAATTCTGAATATATATCTGAATTCTGGAACTGATTCGAACTTATCTTCTTCCCTAACCTCGTGATTAAACCTCAGTGATCTTCAGTTGTTTTTCCATCACTACAGCTAACTGTTGTGATATGAATTTTTATTTTTTCAAAATAAATGCATCTTATACAAGGATATAGATTATTTACACCTTGAAAGGGATCTGTGTTTTTTTTTTAATCTTTATTTGTGGTTGATTATGTTGTCAGAGTGTTTCTCACATAAAAAGTTTGTGACGGTCACATATTTTTATGTACTTACTTCGTACATCAACTAATTGGATCCTTAATGTATAGAATCATTAATGTATAGAATCATTAATCATACTAACATGGACCATTAACAAAAGAATCTTGGATCAAATCATACACTAATCATATGAAAATTTCAATCCAAACAAATAAATAAATAATGCAAACAATATTTGCTATTATTATTCCAGATTTTATACTTCAAATACAACATAGTTATAAATAGCACTCTCGACCCTATAAAAATTGTCATAAAAGAACATGTTGACTATTTTACTACAAAGAAATACATTAACTTTCATGAATTGGTTAACTATAATTAAGAGTTAACTATAATTACCCAAGTGTGGACATTAAGATGTATATGACTTAAATGAGTCTAAATGGATCGATTTAAATGGGTTGATATATATTATGTTGATGGGTTTAAATGAAGTGGGTTTAAATGTATTGTAACTTAAACAAGTTTATATATGTTTACACTTAAATAGGTTGGGTTTACCCAAATTAATATTCCTAATTACTAGCAAGTTGCCACTAGCAACTTTTCGTGCACGAACGCCAAAGGTGGTAGATACATTTAATGAATAAATGATCTCTTGTATAATTGTTATCCTCTACAAGCCCGAATCAAAGCTTTTTATGCATGCATATATAAGAGACTCACGGATTTGTAGAGGTAAAATGAAAAAAATGAAAAATGTAAAGAAAAGTTGCTGAAGCTATTGCGTACAAGTCCTCAGCAACTTGAAACTTGATTATTTGTTTATATCCCCTTGAAGTCAAGATAAGGTTTCTATCTCAGTTTTGTAGCAATTATGATTATATAAAATAAGTGTTGCCATGTTTCAAGAACTCGCTTTTGATGCAATAGTTGCAATGTAGAAGAAAGTGAGGAGAATAAGTCAACAATTAATTTAGTGAAATACAATGAGGAGACTACATTAAAAAGCTATCGACGTTGAAATTGAACATGTTGGGGGAAAAAGAGTATACAAAATTTCGATGGTTAGGGTCGTATTAAGGACAAAACAATGGTAACATATAACAAAAAGAGGACGTCTTGTTCTCCTCATCATTTTTTATCGGTAGAAGAATGTTTATGATCCTTCGGCTTCTTGACGATCATAACGGAGCAATGAGCATGATGAGCTAAATAATCACTCACGCTCCCCAAAAAAACCCTTTTGACAGCTCCATAACCATGGCTTCCAAGAACAAGAACTGATACATGATGTCTCTCTGATGCTTCCAACATTATATTCCTCGGATCTCCTTCTATTACCTCAGTCGACGAGATCACAACGGATTTAGCAGAGCACAATTCGGTACACTTCTTCTTAACTAATTGAGCAGTCTTGTCCAAATCTTGTTCCACCATAGGTATTAAATTCACCGTTTCTGGCGCAGCAAAGGTTAGGACAGAGGTCGCGGTGGGCCGGGCGTGAACGACCACGAGTTTGAATTGTTGGTTTGATTTGAAAGGTACGAGGAAGAGATCGAGAGCTATCTCGAGTGCATGGTAGCTATGGGCTGAATACTCCTACGACCACTACACGCTCACTTCCACTAGCCATTTTGATCTCTTCAACTTTCTTGGTTTGCTTTATGATTGTAGAGTTAAAGTAAAGTGGTCTCTATATGAATGATAAGTGAGCGGCTATGATGTGGTCTAATGTTGTTGCTGGGACCGATACTCACGTAAAGCCTCTTATTCCAATTAAAATGAGTGTTTAAATACTTAACTTTTGCTAAAGAAGTTTTAAAATAGGTACTTTTGATTTCCCGATTATATTGGTCTTTCTTGTTTATAAAGAGTTTGACCAAAGTGTTTTTTTTTTCTTTTCTTTTAGTTTTTTTTTGTTGGGGATTCGTTTGCTTTCTGTTTGATTTCATATGAATATATTTAATATTTTAAAGAAAACTTCATATCAAAGCGTAGAGGAATCAACATTTTGCAATTTACAAATGCTTTCTTCTTATACTCATCTAAATACTTTGGCAATCACACTTTTAGAAGCTAATATTGATTGAATTTTTGCAATTTTCCCCAAAAAAGTATAATATATTTCCCGACTATATTCACCCAACGAAATCACATATAATCCAAGCTTACTTTATTTTTCTAGAAGATTTCTCAAATACAGGCCTCCTTCTTTGTATACACTCTTGTTTATCGTTATCTCATCTATATTTACACTCGCTATATATAGCACACAAGTTGCATGACATATATACATCCTCCACTTACAAGAACTATCAACAAGAAACAAAACAAAGTAACACAAAACTAACATGGCAAAACTCACCCTCATCCTCGCCCCACAAATCCTTCTCCTCGCCACAACCGCAGGGGTTGCCTTCACCGGAAAAAGTGGTGGAGAGTTTGCTAGAAGAATAAACCGAAAACACCTCGGTCTCCACAAAAAGGAGAAACTCACACATCTTCGAGTCTATTGGCACAACATTTTAAGCGGTCAAAACCCAAGTTCCATTATGATCCAACGGCCGGTTTCGAAATACTCCTCTTCCTCCTTCTTCGGATCACTCACCATGATCGATAACGCTCTAACATCAAATGTGCCCATTAACTCGACTGTAGTAGGCCAGTACCGGAGCTGCCCAAAAGGAGCTAGGGTTCTTGATGGTGATGAACTTAGCTTTTAAGACTGGGAAGTATAATGGGAGTACCATAACGATTCTGGGTAGGAACGAGGTGATGTCTAAGGTTAGGGAGATGCCGGTGGGTTGGAGGTAGTGGAGTGTTCCGGTTTGCTAGAGGTTATGTCGAGGCACGGACTAAGTGGTTTGATCTCAAGACTGGTGACGCCACTGTGGACTATAACTGTTACGTCTTGCATTACTGATGATGCCTAAAAATCGGCATACTTAATTTCATGGATTTTTTTTGTTTTGTTTTCATCATTTGTTTATTGTTTTTATCCATTTACTAGAGGTGAGTTCCCGCTCAATCACGGATTAACCCATTATAAAAATTTCGCTATTTGTGTTGTTAGTATACTTTACTTTGCTTGTATATAGGTATGTACTTTCTAAAGCTTTTTATAGCAATGTGGTAGTTTATGCAATTCTGAATATGGAATAACTAGTATATGCTATAAACATTGGGAGAGACAGATGAAACATAAGTTAATTACTCATAAAATGAATGTAAATTAATTTGATGTATGTTTAATCCTCTGTTTCATTGAAAATTGATTATTATTATTATTATTATTCGTGTTTTTTTTTGGTGTTTCGTGAAGACTGGTTCTAGTTGTTATATATTCTTTCTTAGTTAAGATCAAGAATATGTAGTTGGAAAAAAATAATCAAGAAAATGTATATTTTAAAAAATTAATGGAGGATATTTGAATACATTGAATTACCATTGATCATAACCATTGGGAAGTGTTTATTGTGGGAAAATAAAATGATTAAAAATTCCAAAAAAAGGGTTAAAAGTTAATAGTAATTTCTATGTGTGAAAATTCCAAAAATTAACAGTCATAAAACAGATGAAGTACGTTTGTAGTTGCATTTATGAGTTTAAATGACTTAAAAAATTTCAGTGACTAAATTATGTGTTCATCGCTGGTGTGGTTGGAATTTTCGAAAGTTCTCCCTCAATTCTTCTCACAAAGAGGGTTTAAAACACACTGCAAGCAAAACCAGTATTCTAAAATGCGTTAGACATTCGTTAGGCTATGGATGAACGCCTACCATCTATCTGTATACGCTGATGTTTAGGCAAAGTTTAGACGGATAACTATTTCTACAAATATATATATATATATATATATAATCTTATAATTATGTAAATTTAGATAAATGTCTAGTGTTTAAATATTATTTTCAAAATGAATAAAATTTATTAAAATTATCAAATAAATTTAAAATATTATTTAAAATAAAACATAAAAATATATCATTATGCAATTTTTATTAAAAAAATTAAAATTCCACCTGCAATCTGTTTAATCATCCGTGTAAACCGTATAATCTGACATTTAGATGTTATAAGACGCACAAATTATTTAAAACTGTATAAATCACCATATATCATAAATTTTGGGTCGGGTGTCTGGTCACCGTATAGCGTCTAAACGCTGCTGCCTAAACAGCGTTTTAAAACACAAGTTCAAACAGACTTTTTGGGGAGTAGAGTTGGGGATAGAGGGACTTGAACCCTCACGATTTTAAAAGTCAACGGATTTTCATCTTACTATAAATTTCATTGTTGTCAGTATTGACATGTAGAATGAGACTCTATCTTTATTCTCGTCCAATTAATAAGTTCCACCAAGGCAAGGATCTATCAGACTATGAAGTGAATCATTTGATCAATGAATATTTGATTTTTTCTTAAACTTCGAATTGATTCACAACATTTCTATTTTGTTTATAAAAAAATAGAAATCGAGATTCAGGTCATCATTTTTGAGATCGTTTTGTGTTACCTATATTTAGACAATATAGGTTTTTCTCCTTCATCTTTTTTGATTTGAAGTTTCGATCGAAGGATTCCTTTATCAACACAAGGTAATGAACTTCATTTATTAGAACAGCTTCCATTGAGTCTCTGCACCTATCCCTTTTTTCTCGCTTTCTAAACTCCGGTTTGTTCGCGTAAACAAGGATTTGGCTAAGGATTGCCCATTATTAATTCCAGGGTTTCTCTGAATTTGAAAGTTATCACTTAGTAGGTTTCCATACCAAGGCTCAATCCAATTAAGTCCGTAGCGTCTACCAATTCCGCCATATCCCCCTTTTTATTAGGATCTCAGTATGATGTCTTTCCACTTTTTCTTATGCCGAAACCTTGGAATTCATTACATATAGATACTTATTTCTTTGGTATCTTCTTTCATTTTTTTGAGCCCCACCCATGTTGATTTAGTCTAATCAACAAAGATTCTATCATTTTTGTATTTGCAATTCAATATGGTTATATATTACATAAAATATATATGTTCTTCTTTTTCTCGTATTTGTCTTAAATTTTAATAAATAGTCGAACGGTCGATTCTTTTTTTTTTTTTTTACTTTCATGAAAATAAATTTATAATTATTATTAAAACTTAGAATTCTACAATGTGCAATGAAAAAAGATTTTAAATCTACTTCGTAGATTTGAAATTCGAATAATTATAAAAAATTCTATTCGAATATTAATTATAATAATTCTATAGTATTAGAAATAAAAAGAAAAAAAAGTATAAAATAATAATAATAGCATGAGGTTAGAACAAAAAAAAACAAGAATTTCAAATCAGATATCATTTCACTTAAAAAAAAAAGATGTCTTATCTAATTAAGATTTTCTTATTTAGAAACTAATAAAATTAAAATTAGAAAGTCGATATACTGCTATATTCTATTAATTAAGGTTATGTTTTATTTATTTAATGATAGTCACTATTTATTTGAGCCCGCTTAGCTCAGAGGTTAGAGCATCGCATTTGTAATGCAATGGTCATCGGTTCGATTCCGATAGCCGGCTTTTCCATATTTTTTCGTTTTTTACATGATTTTTAATGTACTTTCAAAATCAAAGAAGATTGAAAAGACTTCTTTCACCCTTTTCCAAGAGTTACCACTCCATTTATATTATGTCATATAAACTTCCATATAGGAAGATATATTGGGTAAAAGAGTTAGATATTTGCAAAATAAATAAAAAAATAAAGAAATTTTTTTGTGATTTATTTGATTTATATATATTGTATATACAATAAAAAAAATCTGTATATTGAGAGAATATATCTTCTTACTCTTTGTATTCCAATAGTTTATTGGAGTGGATTTCACGTCATTTATCATTATCATTTAGTTCAGTTTTAATTTTGTTTTGTTTTGTACAATTTCAATAAAAAAGGAGTCTTTATGTCACGTTACCGAGGGCCTCGTTTTAAAAAAATACGCCGTCTGGGGGCTTTACCGGGACTAACTAGTAAAAGGCCTAAGGCAGGAAGCGATCTTCGAAACCAATCACGCTCCGGAAAAAAATCTCAATATCGTATTCGTTTAGAAGAAAAACAAAAATTGCGTTTTCATTATGGTCTTACAGAACGCCAATTACTTAAATATGTTCGTATCGCCGGAAAAGCCAAGGGGTCAACAGGTCAAGTTTTACTACAATTACTTGAAATGCGTTTGGATAACATCCTTTTTCGATTGGGTATGGCTTTGACTATTCCTCAAGCGCGCCAATTAGTTAACCATGGACATATTTTAGTTAATGGTCGTATAGTTGATATACCAAGTTATCGCTGCAAACCCCGAGATATTATTACAGTGAAGGATGAACAAAACTCTAGAACTTTGGTTCAAAATCTTCTTGATTCATCTGCCCCTGAGGAATTGCCAAACCATCTGACTCTTCACACATTCCAATATGAAGGGTTAGTCAATCAAATAATAGATAGGAAATGCGTTGGTTTAAAAATAAATAAATTGCTTGTCGTAGAATATTACTCTCGACAGACTTAATAAACCTAACTTAAGTAAAAAAAATAACTAAAAACAAGAGTTCAGACAACTCCCCTTTGCCCTCGTTTTTTATTAAAAATAAAAAGGCACAAGGTAAGGGATTTTGTCGGGGAATCTTTTTCCTATTCATGTATCATAGATTGGTAGGGAGATTTGAGTCCCTTGTTTGCTCTTCCCAGCATTTTCCATATCAAAAAAATTAGGAATAGAGAATCTATTTCAAAATTAAAATAAGGTAGATTTTATATCTATTCTTTTTTATTTGATTTGATACATTGTGGTCAATCACGTATGATTGGTGAATTAGTTGAAAGTACGGAAAGAGAGGGATTCGAACCCTCGGTAAACAAAAGTCTACATAACAGTTCCAATGTTACGCCTTCAACCACTCGGCCATCTCTCCGACATCAGGATTATGACTGAGTACCTGGGTAAATAGCGAGTTATTCATCGTTTTTTAGATTATGGTTAATAGATACCTTTTTTTTTTAATGAGTCCGCTTTTATGTTAGTTCGTACTATACAATTCCTTTGTTTGTGAGAAAATTTTCTTACAAAAGAAAAGGTAAAGGAAATAAAAAGAGTTATATAATGGATTACTACCTATGCCAAGATCGCGTATAAATGGAAATTTTATTGATAAAACCTTTACAATTGTAGCCGATATCTTATTACGAGTCATTCCGACAACTTCCGGAGAAAAAGAGGCATTTACTTATTACAGAGATGGTGCGATTTGATTATCATTATTTTTGTTATTTCTCGCCGATTTGGAATAGAAAGAAAAACAAGTATTGAAAAAAAATCTACGCTTTTGAAGGTGAAGTTTAGAATATAAAAAAAGCAATCCCTTCTGTCATGTATCCACGATTAATGCAGCCTTAGATGCTTCAATTGTGAATTCTAGTATTGAGCAAAAGGTTTTTACCTATGGTTCCCCGTATTAGAGATCAATCCTACTACACTAATACAATATACGAATAGGAGGCATAGGGGAAGAAGCACTACGCCGAGAAATCAACAACACAAAAACTTTCTTCAAAACGATTCCCTTTCTTTCTTCTTCTTCTTTGGGATTGGGACTAATTAAAATGGTTGGAACAATAAACATCCATCTCGTTCGTACTTTGGATACCCGTATAACCATTGAAGACTGTTGAAGTGACTAATTCCTGGAAATTTAGGGGCGTTGAGAACAAAGAAATTTTTAGAGTTTACTTTTTTATTTTTATCTAGCATGAACCCACTTGGTAGTAAGAAAAGATCTTTTGCAAGAAGGTTGGCTAGGGATTTCTTGTAAAAACATTAGCCCCGCTTAGTTCATAATGACATCACTTTTTTCCATATATTATTTTCATTATGCACTTAAAAGGAGGAGCCGTATGAGATGAAAATCTCACATACGGTTCTGAAACGGAGAATTCGTTAAAGCGAATGACGACCGTAACGGATGTCGGCTCAATCTGAAGGAAATTATGCGGAAGCATTACAGAATTATTATGAAGCTATGCGACTAGAAATTGACCCCTATGATCGAAGTTATATACTCTATAATATAGGCCTTATCCACACAAGTAATGGAGAACATACCAAAGCTTTAGAATATTATTTTCGGGCATTAGAACGAAACCCCTTTTTACCACAAGCTTTTAATAATATGGCTGTGATCTGTCATTACGTGCGACTATCTCCACTACAGAAATAAAAGAACGAACAGCTAGTCAATAAAATACTAGAAACACAAAAAAAGGGCTTTCTACATAAGCATCGTCCAAAACGATTTTTTATCAGCTGTAGCAAATAAATAAACTTCATAGGTCGAAATATGAAGTGAAGACGAAATATGCCTAAATACTTTCTTTCTATGGATAAAAAAAGATTTAATTGATAGAGGAAGCACCGTAAAGATCAATTGGAAAGGTTTTGGACCGATACAACAAAAGCTGTTTATTTATATCATAATATGAGATAAATCTTAGGAATCTACTTATGTAATAGAGTAGATCCCCTAAGGTATTGAGCAGCGGTGTAGCATCAGATCCTAAAGACAGTAAGTCTTTTTCTTTTTTATGAAGTATGAAAAAAAGTCTTTTTCAAAGATTCTATATAAATTTTTATCTGAGAGCGGGATAGTTACCTTTCAGAAAATTCTAATATCTAATAACAGTGGACATGATTTTTTTTTCTGAAGGTAGGAGAAAAGATAAAACTTATTATATTAATTAATATATTAATTAAATCAAAATGAAAGTTTGAAACTCATGTAATTACTCTCTTTTGTTTAATCCAAGAAAAAACAAATATCTATAAGAAATCTCATTGAATTAGACATTCAATTAGATAGAAAGTTAAAGTGGGTTAAAGTTAAAAAACTGGTACACCAAAACAAAAGAGTTGGTTGTCGAGCCGTATGAGGTAGGAAACTCTCAAGTACGGTTCTCAGGGAGGGAATTGACCCGCCTATTCCGACCGTGGAGAACAGGCCATTCAACAAGGAGATTCTGAAATGGCGGAGGCTTGGTTCGCTCAAGCCGCTGAGTATTGGAAACAGGCTATAACGCTTACTCCTGGTAATTATATTGAAGCACAGAATTAGTTGACGATCACGAGGCGCTTCGAATAAGAACTTTCCCTTTGTTTCTTTTTTTTTATTCTATATATCTTTATTTGTTTTTACAATTAATCGTTTTTTAGTTTCTTGGCCCTCTCGGTCAAATAAAACAGATTCTTTTTTTAGAAGAACCAATCAAAAAAAAAAAAAATTCCATTATATCCTTTTCTCAAATCGTTCTATTTCATCTGGTAGTCTCTAGAGGTAAGTAGTACATGAATACTAGAATATCTATATATCTAGTTTTTTCTCTTTTTTCTTTTCGACTATTAAAATAAAACCAATAAAAGAGATTTTAAAATGACTAAATATGAATACTATAATGTTTCTTAGTAATGACTAATAAGCGTTTATTAAAATAGGATAATATCCTCTATTAAAAAAAATAGGCTACATTTCGGAACTTAATAATTGAAATATTAATACACTAGATTAGGTTATAAAAAAAAGCTCTTTGTGTACCAATGTAAAGGCGCGAAAACTTTTTTGAATTATAAAAAAAAAAAAAAGGTCCATTGAGCACCCTATGGATATGTCATAATAGATCCGAACACTTGCCCTAGATCGACTTCCAGATCATAATTGCTCTAGTGAATAACTAAAGAAAATAGATGAATAGATGGGAGATAGAAGAGAAACAAAAAAATTCTAAGCATCTACCATCGGTTCACTAATTACTTGAATGACTGTTGGTGGGTTTCTTTGTATGTGTTGTCCGAAAAGAGGAGGACTCAATGATTATTCGTTTGCCGGAACCAGAAGTCAAAATTTTGGTAGATAGGGATCCCATAAAAACTTCTTTCGAGGAATGAGCTAAACCCGGTCATTTCTCAAGAACAATAGCTAAGGGACCTGATACTACCACTTGGATCTGGAACCTACATGCTGATGCTCACGATTTTGATAGTCATACCAGTGATTTGGAGGAAATCTCTCGAAAAGTATTTAGTGCCCATTTCGGCCAACTCTCTATCATCTTTCTTTGGCTGAGTGGCATGTATTTCCATGGTGCTCGTTTTTCCAATTATGAAGCATGGCTGAGCGATCCTACTCACATTGGACCTAGTGCTCAGGTGGTTTGGCCAATAGTGGGCCAAGAAATTCTGAATGGAGATGTGGGCGGAGGCTTCCGAGGAATACAAATAACCTCGGGTTTTTTTCAGATTTGGCGAGCATCTGGAATAACTAGTGAATTACAACTTTATTGTACCACAATTGGCGCCTTAGTCTTCGCAGCCTTAATGATTTTTGCTGGTTGGTTCCATTATCACAAAGCAGCTCCAAAATTGGCTTGGTTCCAAGATGTAGAATCTATGTTGAATCACCATTTAGCAGGGCTACTAGGACTTGGGTCCCTTTCTTGGGCAGGACATCAAGTACATATATCTTTACCGATTAACCAATTTCTAAACGCTGGAGTAGATCCTAAAGAAATACCGCTTCCTCA